>JAWNOE010000247.1:935000-1535000 GCA_035046095.1 Drosophila pseudotakahashii | reverse complement strand
GGTGAGTTGCCAACGCTGAAGCATGTGGACAAATCGGCGCTGACACGGCCAAAAATTCCCCCACCTGGACCCCCGCCAGGTGAGCATCAAGATAGCTTCGATAAATCGCAAAATGTATATAATCTATCCTCCCACAGAGCGTGAAATTTCAAACGGCCAGTCGAACGAGAGCATCAGTTCAATGGACGAGGGTCCAGTGGCGCCTCCTCGCAAGGTAAGTCCCCCAAATAGAGTGTAGTGGGTGATTGAAAGGACCTTTAGCTGAAAAAAACCCATACCTCTCTCTGTATTTGATCTGATCCGCACTCGGCAAACAACTTGCAGCGCAAGCAACACATCATCGCACTGAGATGCCAGTCCAGCGAGGAGACGGTAAATGGCAAGCACCTCCGCTCATTTGCACTTTCATTCTTTGACAAGCGAACTATGCAAACTTATTGTTGTCGTTGCTGTTGCAGTTGTCGTTCCTCTACTAAGTGTCTCGTTTTGTGCATCTCTCAAAAGCTCTAACCCTATGCGCCCATACTCACAAACTATATCGAATCGATCTTTCTCTGTGTTCAATTTTGTTTGCTCTCTATTATGCCATTGTTCTGCTCAGTTTAGCTAATAATTATCCTTTGTGCATATTACAGTTGATTAATCAGTCGGCCAATTTCACCGACTACGAGTCCTGGCACACTGACATGGACAGCTCTGGCGGCGGCCTGGATCATTCCGCCGAGTCGAACGTGTCCTCGAGCGACAACGACCGACTCAACTCGTCGCCGGACAATCCGTCGAAGACCGGCGCACCAGGGTCAGGCGGGAAGTTCCACTATGTAAGTTTTGTTTTAGCATCCTACTTAATATCAAAGTCTAATCTATATTCCTCCTTTCAAATAGAATGGTCAGCGACGGTGCCGTGCTCTCTACGACTGCGTGGCGGACAACGATGACGAGCTGGAGTTCAAGGAGGGCGAGATCCTGATCGTGCTGAATGAGCGTACCGACGACGAGAACTGGATGGAAGGCATCATCGAGGGACAGCCGGCGAGGAAGGGAATGTTTCCAGTCAGCTTCGTTCATATGCTGCCCGATTAATCAATCCTTTGTTTGTGCTGAGTGTGTGGCTGCGCGTGATTGTATATAGATATATATATATAGATGTGTGTGTATGCGTCTTTTTAAACCCTAATGATACATAAGACAAGTTTTTATTTATTACAAGCATTTTATCACAAAGCGTGCGACTATTTATTTGCCTAAGACTAAACATGTAAACGTCTCAAGTGAGCCACCCTTAGCTTAGAAGCGAACTACTCATTTACACCTATACTTCAATCAGAGCCTTTAAGTAGAGATCTTGCTGTGCATTTCCCGAAGGCTTCCTCCCCAAAGTTAGCGCTTTGATAACTGACCATTGTCCTGCAAATGCCGTAATTCGTAGCGTATCTAAAACTACATAACTTTATCTTAGCCTACAAAGCTGTGCGCAAAAGTTACTCAATGTCAGAAGAATTGTCAGGAGATAAAACTATGTATTGTATGCTTGTACTTTATGCTGCCATAAACAGACACTAACTATATCCACGGGAGGCCCGACCTGGTCGGGATCTTGATCTTGGCTTACACTCGTACTCAAGTATTCTAAATCTGTTGTTGATGGTTTGACGAAGAGTTTATAAAACAACGTTGAAAGAAATATCAAATTACCTAAACCAATGCCCAAACTAACCCAATTGCGAGCGTAATTCGAGAGCCACTATTGCTATTATAAAGAAAATCGAGCATTATTCTGCGAAAAGGAAAGCAAAAGCCCTTTGTACCTAGAAGTTGTTACCAATTAAGTACCCAATATATATATAAACGTATTTAAATATTACAAATTACATGGTATCTACTCTTGAGACTTGTTTGACACATATGATCATTTCGAAAATCTAAACTGTATATACACAATTTTTTAAAACACCACACACCTTTTTCTTTTCACACATTTTGTACACACGTTTCAGTATTTATTTAGCAAAACCTTAAAACATATTGATATTATATATAAGTCAAATAAAAGGAAGAACATAACGCTTATTAAATATACACATATATAAGGTTGTGTTTTTACCAAAAATAAAGACAATCGTTTAATTTGTTGGTTGGATTTAATAAGTGTATAAAATCGAATCCGGTTTAAACTAAGATAAAAGATAGTCTATGGTTTAATCCTCGATACTTTCACTTTTTGGATGAGTCGGTTGTTCTTGGGATTTGGCCATCTTTGTGTTGAGTTTTGGGTGTTTTTGTAGCAAGCTGGAATACTCCAAGAATACTGTGAATGCCGTCTTCTGAAGCGTACCTTCCCCCAAATGATTGGAGGCCAGAATTTTGGCCAGATTCTTGTAGTCCCGCTGCATGAGGCAACTTCGAGCCAATCGTAGTTTCTCTGAGGTAACTGATCGTTTTGCTCCGGAGTATAATTCGTAGCTGGTTGCGGGAACACACGATGTGTTTTTATTGGTCCAAAATCCATCCTCGAAATTTGTGGCGATTTCAAGGGTGCGTTTTAGAACATTTGGTGGTATTCTTCTTGCTGGAAAGTTCTCCCCATTTATTTTTCGCTCTTTTTGTAATGGTGGCTTTTTGTCAGGATTTGTTTTCATTTTTCACGAGTTTAGTTGGCAGGGAGTTTCTGAAAAACGTAAACGTGACAGTAGAGAGTTTCAAATTATTAGGTGTGCTGATATGAAAATGTATATTATTAAGATGATAATTAAGGTATCAAAAACTGTTTGTTTTCTTATGATTTTTCATATTTACCTTATCTAATTTTCGGACCTCGTGTTTACAGCGATAAACAATGTTAACCTGGTTAACAGCAATGTCGTTTAACAGTTCTGCCCCGCTAAGCTATCGATTCCCCCTAATCAATCGATGTTTCGATTCGCCCGATATCACATCCCTACTACAATAAAGCAATATTTTCCGCATGCAACCAAAAACCAAATATTATAATGTTAGCTGAGGAAATATAGTTGCGAAGTTGATCCGATTTGTATAGCCCCCCAGTCGCCGAAGGACCCCACTCGTTCCCCAGGACTCCGACTGTCGGAATAGCCCAACCCACAGCCGGAAATTGCACTAGAAGTCTCTTCGCCTGGAGGTCGCGAGTTGCCAATTGGTTGTCGGGCCCCAGTGCAAAATACGCAAAAACACAAGGGAAACTTGCTGGTAGTCCTTTGAGCGGTAAGAAGCTAACCAGTTAAGACGCCTGCATGTAATATTAGAAGCAGCTAACAGTGACTAACCTCCGCGAACAGGACTAGGACAGACCGGTAAGACGGGAGCAGGGCAGGATCAGGCGACCAGGAGCGGAGTGGAGAGCCTGCCGGCAGCAGGGGCCCAAAACTATGAGTGCTGCCAAGAAGTACAAGCCCATGGACACAACTGAGCTGCACGAGAACACCGAGAACATCGCCGCCTGCCTGAAGAAGGCCGAGAACGTCGCCCCCACCGCTGCCGCCGCCGCGAGCCAGGGCCGCAGTGCCTTCGCTGCCCAAAACATGAACTCCACGTCCACCAACGGCGAGCGCCTGCCAAACTTCTCCAAGCTGGGCGGCAGCCATGGCGAGACTCGCACGGCTTCAACTACCTCAAACCTCCTCAATCGCACGGGGGCCATTCACAATAGCAAGCCCGGGGACGTCAAAAAAATAGTGATTAAGAACTTCAAGGGTATGTTCCGCTACAAATCTACATATTTTCCTTGCTCAATCTCAACATCTTCCTGTAGCTAAGCCCACACTGCCCGATAACTACTCCGAGGACACGTACGTGAAGCTCGAGGAGGCTGTTATTGCTATCCAACTGTCGAAGCCAATCAAATATTCGCTTGAAGAGCTCTACCAGGCAGTGGTGAACATGTGCAGTCACAAGATGGATGCGCAGTTGTACACTAAACTCAAGGAACTGACGGAGCAGCACGTGAAGCGCAATATAAAGCTCAAGGAGCTTACCGGCGGAAGCATGGACAAACTCGTGAGTTGCTGCCAAGAAAGTAGAAACAAAGGAAAACCTAACACATTCAATCGCTTTACAGATTTTGCTGGAAAAGATCAACCACTGGTGGCTTTCATTCTGCCAGCAAATGATTATGATTCGCAGCATATTCTTGTACATGGACCGCACCTACGTGTTGCAGAACTCGTCCATTCACTCGATTTGGGACATGGGGCTGGACCTTTTTCGCATCCATTTTGCTCAGAACAGCGTCGTCCAAAAGCGGACCGTCGACGGTTTACTAACGCTGATCGAAAAGGAACGCCAGGGCTCAACTGTGGACCGAGGTCTGTTGAAAAGTTTGGTACGCATGCTATGCGACCTGCAGATATACACTAGCTCCTTTGAGGAGAAGTTCCTCGATGCAACCAACCAACTGTACAAGGCTGAAAGTCAACGCAAGATGCAGGAACTGGAGGTGCCCGAGTACTTACAGCACGTCAACAAGCGTCTGGCTGAGGAGAACGAACGTTTGCGTCACTATCTGGACTCCAGCACAAAGTATGCTAGAGCAGTAGAAATTACAATTAGAAACACTTTATCACTGTATTTTTCTCAGACATCCGCTGATATACAATGTGGAAAAGGAGCTGCTCGCCGAACACCTAACGTCAATATTGCAGAAGGGCTTGGATTCATTGTTGGAAGACAACCGACTGAACGACCTCACACTTTTGTACGGGCTGCTTAGCCGAGTCAAAAATGGAACTTCTGAGCTGTGTGGCAACTTCAACGGTTTCATTAAGGTATTAAATACTCTCTTTAAATGCTTTAAATGCAATATAACATACATTTGTTTGCAGAAAAAGGGACGCACCATTGTTATCGATCCTGAGAAGGATAAGAGCATGGTTCAAGATTTGCTAGATTTCAAGGATAAAATGGATGTGATCGTTCGCAGTTGCTTCGAGCATAATGAGAAATTCACAAACTCGTTGCGGGAGGCCTTTGAGTTCTTTATCAATCAGCGTGCCAACAAGCCGGCCGAACTCATTGGTAAGCTTTCATGGATTTTACTATCTTTTTTTGTACAAATCATTTAATTTGAATCTTCCATTAGCTAAATACGTGGATATGAAACTGCGGTCGGGCAACAAGGGAACAACCGATGAAGAATTGGAGAAGACTTTGGATAAAATCATGGTGCTGTTTCGTTTTATACATGGCAAGGATGTTTTTGAAGCGTTTTACAAAAAAGTATGTGGCTCTCTTTTGTATTTTTCGATTGACTAATGACCAAAACAATTTTTAGGACTTGGCCAAACGTCTGCTGGTGGGCAAATCGGCCTCAGTGGATTCCGAAAAGAGTATGCTGTCCAAGCTAAAACAGGAGTGCGGCGGAGGATTCACCTCCAAGCTGGAGGGAATGTTTAAGGACATGGAATTGAGCCGGGATATCAACATTGCGTTCCGCGGACACGCACTTAGCAACAATCGCGATGTCCACAACCTGGACTTGTGCGTCAGCATTCTGACCATGGGCTACTGGCCGACATATGCGCCCACGGAAGTCACAATGCCGCCACAGTTCATTAATCCGCAGCAGATTTTCAATAAGTTCTATCTGGAAAAGCACAGCGGGCGAAAGTTGCAGTGGCAACCAACGTTGGGAAATTGTATGCTGCGTGCACAGTTTGATGCGGTAACTAAAATCCGGTTTTACATTTTATGGAAGTTTTGTTAAATGCATATCTCTCTTTTAGGGTCCAAAAGAATTGTTGGTCTCGCTGTTTCAAGCGCTTGTGCTGTTATTGTTTAACGATAAGCCAATTCTAAGCTACGAGGAGATATTGGCCGCCACCCTGATTGAGGATGGAGAGTTGCGCAGAACACTTCAATCTTTGGCTTGCGGCCGCGCCCGCGTTATAACGAAAACACCGAAAGGTCGCGAAATTTTAGATGGCGATCAGTTCGACTTTAACAATGAGTTCACAAACAAATTGTTCAGAATCAAGATCAACCAAATACAGATGAAGGAGACGGTGAGTACCCCATATTACAGTTTGCTTTTTTCAGAAACTTATTTATCCTATTATTCCCCAGAACGAGGAGCAAAAGGCGACTGAGGAGCGAGTTTTCCAGGATCGCCAGTATCAAATAGATGCGGCTATTGTGCGCATTATGAAAATGCGGAAAACGCTAAGCCACAATCTACTCATCACCGAGTTGTTCAACCAGCTCACCTTCCCCGTCAAGGTAGCCATTAGTCATTTCTATTATTAGGAGGCGGAGCCTAATGAGCTTGTTTTTATTTCAGCCCGCTGACTTGAAAAAGCGGATCGAGTCGCTCATCGATCGCGACTACATGGAGCGGGACAAGGATAATCAAAACCAATACAACTATGTGGCATAAATGGCCCCAGCTTCTGTGAACTCCGAACACCGATTCGTTTGTAATTCGTTCTATATCATACGCATACATACTAAAAGTCTAATGAAGTTTTTGGAGTGTCCCTGGTCCGTTCAGCGATGTTCAGAAGATTTTAAGCTGTAATTTTGTTTCTTCTATAACTAGATCGTTGAACAATACCCCAGCTAATGGTAGTATAGTTGCTACAGTTCTTTTTGTAAGTTACCTTATCAACCAATAAATTAAGCGTTAAATTTACAAGCCGTGCCCCTTGAAGTAGTTCATCGCCATCGGAAAGTAGAAAGGTCCAGCAATACAAAAGTTTCCTCAAACCGAAAAAAGAACCAAGCGTTCAATAAACTCATTTATTGGACTTATTGTATTTCGTTTACTTTTAATTGATAGTTCTTCAATTAACAATAGAAGTGACACTTGCAGGCTAATTTTCTAAAGGAAATATTTAAATAATTATAACTCGTACTCGTAACTCTGTATGCAAAAGAGATACGCATAAACTTAATAGTTTTTTATTTACCATAAATAAAAAAATTACGTGAAATAATATAATGCACTGTGTGTTTCATTTGTAAAATATTAACAGCATTACTGCATCGAGCTCTTTGTTAAGCATTTAGCAAAGGGATATACTATGTACAGTTGTTACAGATAAAAGTGGGAAATTAGTTAGATTATATACAGATCAGAAATAAATATTGCAATCGCGTTTGCGTGCAGGGGACATATCAAAAACGACATTGAGGCTGGTTTAGGTATCACAAATTCTCTTGGTGTTATCCTCCAGTCATTCTTTCATATGCAAATCAAAGCCGTCAGAAAGTTCTCAGTGGCTTTTATAGATATTTTACAAAAATAAAAGTAGTGTCTTCCGACGCTAATACTATTTACGCCTCCACACTGTTCACGCTGTACTGCGAACTATCGTACTCGGACACGCTGTCGGAGCCGTAGCCTCCAAATCCGGCCACCGAGGGTCGCACACTGCTGGTCCTTATCCCATTATCTTTAAGAACATCGGGAACGTAGATGGGGGCCGGACCGGCAATCTCCACAATGCTTGGGCGCCGCGTTGCTGCACAGCGTTTGATTGGTGACATAAACGTAAACAGAGTGAGAGTGATGGCCAGACTGATGATAAGCAGCAGGAAGCGGGCCATGCCCTCATCGCCGCGAATGTAACATATCATGGCCATGACCAGCACCAAGATCACTACCGAGAACTTAGTCATTGTAACTGCCGTCGAGTGGACCTTTCCACCTTTGCGCGAGATCATGTTCGAGGGTCCGTAGGCAAAATAAAGGTTGTGGCGGTCCACGAAGTGCTTCAGGCAAATGTAAATCATGGCGAATGGCATGATCAGCGGGCAGGCCACGCTGTACACAATGGCTATGGTGAAAACGAGCGTGGTCCAGGCGTAGTGCGTTCCAAAGGGAAACTCGATTAGAATCGCCTTGCGAATGTATGGCGTCTCGGCCTTGGATTTGGCCTTTAGCAATGACCAGATGTAGACAATTAGCTCAGGGAAGCGCAACAGCTCTAACGCAGTACCAATAAACGCAGCCGTAATTATGTAGTTTACATAAAAGGATCCTCTTTCAGGCAAGAAAATGCACTGCCAGCGCTCGGTCTGATTGGTGAATCCCCACTCCAGCAGCGCCTGTGCAGATGTCAGTCCAAGGGAAGGCAGAATCATAATCATCATAAGCAGATAGCCAAAGCACTTCGTCATAATCGAGTAGTTCTGCTTGGAGCGAGTGTAGTGACGCATCCACTTATCCGAAATGGCCACTATTACGGGCATCAGTGCCGACAGGGTCCAGAGCATCAGTGTGGGCAAGAAATCAGAGACGAGCGGCGAGATCTTGCTTTCCGTTTCCTGTATCCATGGTCGACTGTTCAGAAGGCTTACAACAATGGCCGGCGTGGACAGGAAGAAGAGAACCAGAAAGAGCACTGCATTCACGCAGAAGAACTTCAAGTACCAGTGACTCTTGTTCACGTTCAAGTTCTCCCAGAAGAGGTCATCCGGTGACGGAGCGAACACCAGGTGCCATTGGCGGTAGGTGCCCGGTGTGAAGTGGGTAACAATGTTCTGCGCCTCCTGCACAGTGGACACCGTGATAAACGCAATGTCCAGTGGCTCGTTCATCGTGGAAGCCCGCAGGCGGGCCACGTCCCCGGATAATTTACGCTCCTCTCGTTGATAGTACTCGTAGGCGTTCTCCTTCTTGCAGGAACACATGTCCGGCTTGGCCTGCGGATAAGGACATAGTTTAATACTGATTGCATTACAAATTGGTGGGGTTCAACTTACCATCAGAGTATCTCTATTTCTGTGATGTTCGCAGTACAATCGAGCATCGTGAACTCGCTCGAACTCGGCGTTCCTTACGTAGAGTCGTGAAATGTTGTACGCTATCGATACATTCTCGATGGTGACGTCCGGGAAGAGCTCCTGCATGTAGTTCCGCACCACGGTCTTATTGCGATCGCTGGACGAGATGTTCGATATCATAATGGTGCGGGTGGCGGCCTTCTTGAAGGCATTCCGTCCCGAGGCTCTCCGCATGATGAGCACCACGAGCGGAATGTAAAGAATCGTGGTGATCGTGTGCACCCAAAGCCAAGGCGAATTGGGCGACAGATTGCCTATGGTGGTGCGGCCAAAGGCATTCACATCGTACGGATTCTCCTTGGGACCATTCAAGAAATTGACCGGCAGAATGATGACCAGCGAGATGATGGTCACCAAAGCCATAACGGCCATCAGATGCAGCTGGAAGGACAGATAGTGCACGGCATCCGGTCCGGTGTGCAGCAGGATGGTCTCCTTGCGCAGCTTCAGCGTGACCCGGATCCAGCCGAAAAAGCCTTCCTCCGGCTGAATGGGCGACAAGGGCGTTGAGTCAGCGATCCCCTGGGAGGTGGCGCTTGGCCTCGGCGACACCTGCGTCGAGGTGCTCGGCTGGGGATCGACCACACTGCCGGCCCGCGAATAGAAGATCTCCGTCCAGCGCTTTTTGCTACCATTGCTATTCACCAGCGCCAGGCGTCCAAAGTCACCTGCCTGGTGTCGCAGGGTGGTAAACAGAAGGATCAGGAGAACCCAGAAGATGGTGTTCAGTATGAGGGTTTCCGGTATGCCATTGTAGGCGGTGGTGAAGAACGAGGTGCGATTGGCCGCTACTTGGCAGTAGGAGAGATTGCCGTTTTCCGACATGGCCAGCGGGTGAATCACTGAAAACACAAAGATATCAGAAGCCATTAGTTGTTTGCCCTCGAAGATACTGATTAAGCCTTGACAATGGCACAACTGATCGGGTTTTTCTGCAAAGAAATTATTTGTTTGTGTACTGATAAGGCCGTGGGAAAACACCGACCTCTGGATGCAATAAGAACCCAGACCCTTGCTTCGAGACAGATTGATCTTTTTGGGTCATTCGGTCAAACTAAACAAAGTCCACAGACCGCAGATGCTGATGCTGGTAGGGGGAGCTATGTGGTCACAGATTAGCCCATTTAAAGCTAACCACTTTGTATATAACAGACACGCTATCTTTATGAGCGAAAACAGAAGAAACACCAACAAAGGAGTGATTTTTAGAAATGAGATAATAGGCAAATAAAACATGTTTTTGTGGGCATGAGCCAACCTGGAAAGGGGGTGGTAGTTTGTGGGGGGAGGAAGCACTACGTCATGTTGGTCCACCTCCACCACCTCTCTTTTTCGTTTTTGTCTTCGAAATGAATCATCAAAAAGCCATTTTCGCCTTGGTCTGTCGCGTGGCAAATGTGCAAAATGCAATGGAAGAAAGCCATCGGGGCCATAGACATATTTAATTATTTTTCACAGATTTACTGGCAGTGTGTTTGTTTGTGTGTTCCCTATTGTTATCCACTTTCTGTACGCCGCGATTACAAAACCTTTCACTTCATACCTTGAGTGAAATTTATTATTTCCAGTGAATTCTTTTGCCTAACTTCGCATTAAGCATTAGCTTTGGATTTCCTCAATTGCACATCAATAAAAACTAGCTTTGTGTCGTAAAAAACGTAATTTGGCCTTTCGCTCGCTCCCTCAATGCATTTCACTAGCAGTTATCGATAAGGCACTGTTAACTATCGATAGTTCGACGGCATTAGAGGTAGTCGTGCACATAAAATTATGATTTATTGTAAGTAATTAAATATTTTAAGAAAAGTTACGCATGAATATTTTCCAATTTAACTAATTTTCATAGGAAATATTACTTTGGAAAAAGGTCCACCCCTAATACAAATTTTAAGGATCACCTACAAGGCAACCCTGTGTTTCCCAACACTAAAAGATTGGCTGAGTGTTATAATAGAAAATATGCTGTTAACCATTTTTTTTTTGCACAGTTGACACTTCGTTTTACTTCTCATTGTGTGGTAAGTCAAAATGACATTAAAGAATTCCTTATAGTTCTTTATATCTCTGCCTTTCACAGACAATCATATTTTTCTTTGCACATTTTCAAGACTCGAAATCTTAATCATGCAACCTTTACCATCGACGTTGAATTCGGAGTTATACTTCAAGATACAGCTTCTTTCCGGAAAGACTGTTGTCATGGTGGAGTGTCCTGGCTACGAGAGTGAACTGTTTATGCCGCAGATCGTCGGAGGAAGGATCGCCTTCCAGAACATCATCCCCAATCGAAAATGCTGCGGCGGAAGCAGGATGCTGTCGGATGCCATGAAGGGCGACATGGGCACCAGGACTGCGAATGCGAAGAGCACTCCGCGGCGCTCCCTTCACGATGTCAACCTCTCAACCCCTCTTGCCAAGAGCACCCCGTCCAGTTCATCTTCTCTAAGAGCTCGGGCTGGCAAGGAGAACATCCTTCCGCAGCTGACGCCAGAGGTAGCGCGAAGCCGACCCTTTCAACTGCCTTCACTGGGTGAAGTGGACATGGATGTGGAGACCGTGGGCGACTTGATCTGCCAGGAGCAGACTTTCCACAGCCTGCGGCTGACATCTCCTGAGCCTCCTCTGCCAGCTTACCAAATTGAAAGCCTCTCTGGGACAAACGTCTCTCCGCCAGTTGTTCCGCGCAAGAACCCAGGTTATGATCAATCAAAGGAACCCGGGCCTAAAAACTCTACACCCAAGCTTCCACCCGTACGAACCTATGCCCGTAAAAAGGCTGGCACGCCCAGCAAAACAAAGCCGACACCGGCCTGGTCGCCTCTTCTGAAAAGAAAGAAGTATGCGTCGGTATCCTCCACCAAGGTGCCCACTCCCACCATGAAGCTGGAGGTGCGCCATCGCAAGCTGATAGTGGACACCAAAAAGACCCTGGACGTCCACGATCCCAACAAGTTGTCGAGTAAGCCCATTACAAAGAAGAAAATCATTCGGAAGCAGGTGACTGGGAAGACACGGAAGCAGTTCGAGGCCCTGAAGGTTACAGCCTTTGACTTGTTGACCAATCCGTGCGTTACAAGCATGTCAGACGATCTCACACACCAATTCCAGCAGTCCTGCCAGAATAAAATATGCACCACGTTGCCCAATTACGCAGAGATCGCGGTTGCCTCGCCGCTGAAAATGGATCGAGAGGTGAAGGCGCTGTTGGCCAGACAGAAGCGAATGGAGCGGATAAGCCAGAAACCGAGATGCGCTGTTTCGCTAAAGAGCAAGCTGATCTAGAGAGTCCCTAGCACCACATCGATGTATTTGTCCTGGCTTTCAGGCAGTAATCAAAATGCATGTATATTCTTGCCATTCAGATTAAACATAGATTACTAAAAAAAACCGGGCTTCGATCTCTGTTTACAAATATTATACATTTACCAAAAAGGAACACATTCTGTCTAGTTATATGTACAGTTCTAACTTAAACTAACCTAGGGCCTATACTAACAGTGTACGACGAAACATCTTTATAATAGGAAAGCCACCTAAGAGCTGCGGCATCGAAAGCAGGCTTTGAATCCCCGCTTAATGGCCCTTATATTGTGGACGACCTGCTCCTGCAAAGAAGAGAGGGCGTTAGAAATTGGGAGATGGGCAACTGGAGTCCCATTTACCTGCATTAGATTGAAGCACATGGCAATCACGGCCATGCCAAGTAGTAGATACACGGCGCAGAGAATGAAGCTGACCTCCACCTTATCTTTATCGGCGGTTATCTGGAGAGTAAAATGTAGTTAAAGATTTTATATTAAGTTTTTACTTGCGTCTAACTACTTATAATTTTGTGCAATTGATTAGTTAAATTATAAATTCAATAAAAATGCGACTTTCCAACGACTTATTTTGTTTAGAACTTCTTACCACGCGATCACCTGGCACCAGATCTCCAAATCCAATGCTGCTAAGCGATATGAGACAGAAGTAACTGCCGTCCAGATAGTTCCAGTCTTCCCAACGTCCGAAGAGCAAGGCACCCCAGAGGATATAACTGAAATCAGAGGGATAATTCAGATGTCGTGGGTTTACTTTTGAGCTGGAGTTTATCCTACCCGACCATAACGAATATGCAGACAGTGACTGGCACCGTGATCTCATCCGTGCTGCCGCGAATCTCCCTCTCAATATCCGAGTCAGACTCCGTGTACGGGATATCCACCAGACTGGAGCTCTGCCGGGAACTCTTGGTATAGTCACTACTACTGCTGTTGGAGGTGGTAGTACTGCTGGTGCTCGTGTAGCTGCTGCTGCCCCGGGCGTTCTCCATGTCGTGCATTTGCAGCTGCAATGAGATAAAGGAAATGGCATGGATGTCCAGACACATTTGAGATATATGCTCAACCAACCGCTCTGGCCAACTGGCGCATTTTTCGTCTCTCGCGGATAATCCGTCGCTTGGCCACGCCGGGACATATTCGACACAGGCACACCTTGGAGTAAATCCACTTAAAGGACTTGGCCAGCACATCCCCAATGTTGGAGAGGTAGAGCAGGAACAGCGGCATGCCAATTATGGCATACAGAATGGTCACCAGCTTTCCCCACTCGGACTGGGGCGTAATGTTCCCGTACCCGATAGTTGTGATCACAGTCAGACTGTAAAGGAACGCCCCGGAGAAGCTCCACTGCTCCACGTCGGGTCCCTTGAGCTGTTTCTTCACTATGGCCCGCTGATAGTCGAGGAGCACATCGTTGACCCTGCAGGAGAAACATTTATTTTGGGCCACTTAATATGTTTCAGAGTCCCAAATGACTTACCGACTTCTGAAGGCATGCCGGTCGAAGAAGCTGATGTTCTCCGCCGTAAGCTCCCAGATGCGCGTCAGGCACTCCCCGCTAAAGTTGCGTGCGATGAACCGATGGGGTTTCTCAGACTTAAGGCGCTCGTACTCGAATACCTCGATGCCCTGGAATATGAACGCTCCTCCGATTATGTAGAATGTGACCAGTAGGATGATGCCCACGTTCGAGAACATGAAGGCCGTAAAGTGTCGGCAGTGGTCCTTGAAGCGCTCGAAGGCCGGCTTTTCCTTCCGGCGGAAGGAGCTCCGTCGCGAGGACATTTCTTAGCGGCTCGCCTCCGTTTCGGTTTTAGTTCCGGTTCCGGTTTCGATTGGCCTTCCACTGGCGTTCGCCTGGACATGCTCGGGTCTGGTCCGACACCCGCATCGATGACGACTGGAAGGATTTCCGGCTACCTATCGCTAAAAATATCAACGATTAGTTTACCCAATTCCCAGGTGCAGAGAGGTAAATAAATTTATCAAAGTGTTTGGCGGCATAAATCTTCTCAAAGAAGATTTCTTATGTGGGTGGTTTATTTTCATTACTTGGGATTACCAAGAAATATACGATCTTCAGCATAGCAAAATAAAATAAAATTAGAAATATGTAAATATTCACCGCTTATTTTGTAAATTCCACCTGAAGTTTAATATGTTTTTTTATATTCTTGATTTATACAAAATGTCTTTTAAATTAGTATTTTAAATTAAAATAAATTGACATATTGAAAAATTATTGTGTGACAGAATTTCAAATCAATAAATTTAAAGAAATTCCAATTAAAAATACATATTCTGCGACCACTAACATAATTGATTATATTTAATTTCCACTAACTTTTACCCTTGGACTGTTGAAAATTCTGAAATTGCATGTAACTCATTCGCTGTGACAGTTTGCGGGCGTTTTCGAGAGAAGCCAGACGCGAAATCGCTTGGCAGCATGAATGGGCTTTTATTTTTAATACAGTGCTTTCTATGTTCTCTAATAAATGGCCAACATGAACATGAATTATTGGACTACAATCTTGGCAGCTGGCCTATGGAACAGTCACATCATCTCATCGCGACTCATCTCATCCCATCGCATCGCATCCCATCCCCACGGATCGTTTGTGTGTGGTATTTCAAATTTCTCGCGTGGCCGGAGGATGACACTCGTCTAGATTCGAGAATTGATGGCGTAGCCGTGGCGTCAAATTGGAAAGTTCCTAACGATCCTATGCGCCGTCTGCGGTTGCCAAATGCTGCCTGTTTTTGTTTGGTTTTCAATCTTTTTTTAAGGTTTTATTTAGTGGGTGTGAAATACGAGTTCATTGGGGGATTATTTTTATAAACTTCTGTTTTGGACGGGGCCCGACAGTCGTTTGCTTGATTTGTGGCCGCCGCATTTCGCCGATCCACGGATCTCGTTAGCCTTGGAATCTGATTCTGAATCTGAATTGGATTCGGAATCTGCCCACCTCCGCCTCACGCATTCGCATGGCAAACATATCCATCGGTTCGGTTTCGGTGAAAATCGGGCAGGTAAGCAAATGTATATTTTTATTGATTTGCTCAATCTTGCACGCACTCTGCCAGCGGGCATAAATTAAAATCAATTCGCAATTGATGTCTGCCTTATTTACAGGCGAGAACATATACATAATTAAAAATCCAAACACAAAACAAACTAAAAACTAAAAACTGAGGCCCGCAAAGCCTGGTCCAATGTGTGCGATCTAATGAAAATACACAAAACACCTCGGAAGGAAAACACATTAGTGGATGGGATGCCTTCTTTCGCAGGGCGAATCGAAGGGGCTGACATAAAAAACATGCCCCAATGTTTATGTTTTTGATGCAATCAAGCGACGAGGGTGACGAACACGGCGATTCTGGCCAAGACCGAGTGCATTTTGTGGCCGGCAATTAAAATGCACTTCGGGCGAGTTTGGCGGGATATTTTTGGCCAGCGGCAATAAAGTCATTTTCCGTTTAGACGTACACTCATTAGCACGAAATGTCTGTTTCCCATAGCATCAAAATTTTTAATTATAATTGCTCTCAAAAATTTCCAAGACATTTTAACCCGAATCCGAAGATTAACGAAAAGATCAAAGCGAAAGGCGCAGGAAACGGTCGGCTAATGTATTGTGTGCAGATCAGATGTGCCTTGGAAAAGGGGGTCTATGGGCAAAAAATCGAGTATCGAATAATTTAATTTAGGCGCTATTAAGTTGGGCATTCTGTCTGCTTCTTGGAAGTGGCCTTCTTCCGATCCTCCATTTGGCCAATTGAGTTGCCTTTTAGTTAGCAACTAAGTTGCGTCATGTCTCTCGCGTTTTGTTTATGCGAGAGATGACGGCATTGATTGAAAACACACTTTTCACTTATGTTTACAACGGTATTACCTCATGCAGGTGCCCTGAATTCTTGGTCGTTTTTTTTTTCAGCCAATCTCTAGTGCCAGTTGTCAATCATATGGTATATGGTATATACCATACAGGTCCTTCAGCCAGCACACTTGCACAATTAATTCTCAACATTTAATTTGCCACGCCGAGAGGAAAATTGAAAGAAAGAATTGCTTAAATATGACAGACAGCCCCAGAATGTTAAGTGTCAGCGGCTACACGAGAGGAGATTTTAAAATTTAATTACGGTGAAAATTCGGTGACAATGGCGGGGCGAAAAGCTGGCTGGCATGGAAAATAAGAAATTACGGCGACGACATCATCACCACACATTGATGGCCAGCAGCCCAATTGACATGACAGATCGGCACAGAACCAAAACCGAACCGAGAACGTGTGCGAGTCAAAAACTAATTTTCGAGCATTGACCGCAGAATGGTGAATTGGTTGCGTATCGAATTGCTGTTTCTGAAGGCGGAGAGAATATTCCAAGTACTCTAGATTACTCTAATGTTTTGTACTTGAAAGAAATCCTCTCTGTGTACATTTCGGGAAATCAAAAATTTATTTTATTCTATTAAAATCTATGGGAAAATATCTTAGCCGCAATATGGAATATATCCAAATAGGTATTGATTTAAAATATGTTTAGAAAACTTTAAAGGCTTTTTAAAAAAATCAATTCATCAGAAATGTGATTGGTTAAGAAAAAACACTTGAAAATGTGTTCAATTTCAAGAACATATTTGTTTGAATTTATTTTATTCCTTGGAATATTTGTCGAAATCATAAATTGATTGTTTAAAGAAACTCTTATCCTGAGTACTTTATTTACAATTCATGATCATAAAAAGTAATTTTTCATTCGAGGTTAATTCTTTTTAAAATTTATTTTCAAGTGATTATAAACGGCAAAATGGCTGTAATGAAATCCATTTGGTGGTCATTTATAAGGATCACGAACCTGTTTATTATTTCAGTTTGTTGCGATGCCGATGATGATGCTATTGATGCTTCTTGCCAGATGCTCATCCGTGACGTCATGAGCGGCGAATCGGCTGGCTTTTATTGTTGGTGCTTCGGCCGCTCCGTTTATTTTAGCAGCTGATGTATTTCCGAACTATGCATGTGGAATATTATTTATGTTTGCGCGCTCTGTATATTGTTTTATCAGTGTTATTCAACGCACGCCACGAAATTCCTTCATCCAGCTATTTTACAGATTTTCCCCACTTTTTTCCTGGTTTTTCGATCTCAATTCCGGCTGATCTGCACAGACTAACTTCTTGGCTTGTTTCGCGTGCCTTGTTTATTTTTAACTGCACCACACTTGACTTCATTTAACCACCTCCGCCTCCGTCCGTTTCCCGATGCCGAATGCGATTCCGGAGCAAGTGCCTCATTCGCCGGCCGTGCGCGCTGCTCGACGATCCGCTGCCCACTAAAACCCGTACTCGCACCCGTATTTATAGACGGCTATCTTGACGTGCTACCTGTGACGTCGCTGTGCTCCATTGTTGGATTCGGAATGAGGATCGGCGACGAGAGAGGAATTCCACTCTCACTGGGGGATGATCGCACCGATATACGCATGCCCTACACAGATATTATATCGTAATATCTGTATAGAGCTTTTCGAAAATACTTATGTACAATGTACATTGTACATAATATGTACTACGGATATACCATTTTTTCCTGGTAGAGTTGAACCCTAGATCACAAAAAAGAAGTCAAACATTTCGTAATGGGTAGGTTAGGTAATACATAGTGTAATGTAACATCAAAAAGATGGAAGCCTTAAAATCTTATTCACTTTGATTCACCGCGGTTATTACAGGCGAAAAGATTCTAAGTTCGTTAGGCATAACAATTATATTATTCCCGTACTACGTTTTTAAAACTCGGTTTTTAAGGCAGTGTTACCATAAAGTAAAACACGGATATTATAAATAAAGGTAATATAGATTTAATCCTCATTTCAAAATTTACTATTTAGGATTGACTATAATATCCTGGAACTAATTAGATTCCGACGAGATTAACAATGAACATGAGAACAGAAGCGTATAGAAAAATTCCGCTTTTAAAGATCTTGAACCTGATTGCCCAGAGTTCGCTCCTACTTTATCTTGGACCTGAATCCGTTCTCCATCAGCGGTGCCACATCCTTGGGTTCGCGGTTTCTCGTCTCCGGCAGATAGCGACAGGTCAGCAGTAATCCGTAAACGCAGAAAACGGCGCAAAATAAGAAAGCGAATGGTCCAATCGCCGAATTCAGGATGGGAAATATCATGCCAAGCAGAAAGTTGGCCAACCAGTTGAAGAAACTTCCAAAAGCCATCGCCGAAGGACGTGGAGCCGGCTCAAAAATCTCTGTGGGGGCGGAATTGATAAGCTGATATAATACAAGCCTGATATCTCGGTAGATGTTAACCTGAACCAATGAAGTAGGGAATGGACCCAAGACCCACGTTGAATGCAAGGATATACAGCGCCAGGAAGGCAATGCAGGCGTATGAGAATTCACGGATAGATAACTGTGGGTGTTAACCAAAATGTTATCATAATAAGACAAACCTTTTGACTGAACTCACAGTTCACTCACCATTAGTTTCAGGCCAACGACCAGCAGAGTCAAGAAGATGGCACTGAAGAGGCACGACACCATCATCATGAGTCGCCTGTTTATCCTCCTCATCATCAAGGGACCCAAGAGGGCGACTAGAAAATTCTGTAATCCCAAGGCGAAGTTGAGCCACAAAGCCACCATTAAAGTGAATCCGGATCGAGTGAAAATGTCTACGGAGTAAAACCAAATCTGGCAAGGTTTAAGTGGTCAATAAAGATTATAAATTATGTGTTTTGTGATCCTACCGCATTGATGCCACTCATCTGCTGGACGAAGTGAAAGGAGCTCACTATGATCAGCGGCATCTTGAGCTTACTGTTGCACAGCACATCCTTCGTGGTGACCTTTTGACCCCCTGCCTCCGCGGAGACCTCAAACTCCGCCATCTCCGCGTTCACGCGTGCCTCATCCCTGCGCAGACGCATCAGCGTGATCCTGGCCTTCTCCCTCTTGCCCTGGGACATCAGGAAGCGCGGACTCTCGGGGAACCAAAAGATGGGCGACAATCCGATTATCACGAATATGCCGGAAAAGGCCAAAGCGTAGGGCCACAATTTTTCTGTGCCCAAGACAAAGTCGAAGCTAACGATCTGACCCAAAACGATCCCTCCGGTGATCCCAATGCAGGTGAAGACCCCGACACTGCCACTTAGTTCCGCCGGGGCTATCTCAACCAAGTACATAGGCTGGGTGGCGTAGATCAAGGCGGCAGAAAATCCTCCTATCAGGCGACCCAGCAAAAGCATCTCAATCGAGTTCGCCAACCGGCAGAATAGCTGACATATGCAGGATACCAGAATAAGCAATCCACTGAGGATCAGAATTCCTCGACGGCCTAGTCGGGCACTAAAGATGGGGGCGAACGGAGCGCCAAGCATGCCGCCGACCAGGAATATGGAGACCACGGCCGACATCATTATAGTCATCTGCGAATCGCCCAGCAGCGATGAGTACCGGGTTAGAGCAGATTTCATTATCCACGACCTGATGAACTGGGGTGCTCTTTAGTTGGGAATAAAGTAATATAAGCTATTTTTTCAGTTGACCCACCGCAGAGGGAGCATTCATTACGCCAAACGCATAGCCAATGGGGATGACGTTGCCCACGGTGATGCACACACAGATGAGCATCAGCAAGGCCGTCCAGCCCTGCTTCCCCTCGGCCATACCAAAATCTAAATTTTCATATTACTTTCTTATTATTAAATCGAAATATTGACAGTTGAACACAGCCAAGTGTATAATTTTTAAAATATTATGTAAAAATCGCGAGATAAATTAATTATACTATCAAAGCGTATTAACAAATGTTCAAACTTGTTGGTACATTTTAAAATAATTGAAATTACCTACGCTGAAAATTTTTTATATTTCTAGCCCTTTTAATCGATTAAATTGGCAGCAAAGATATGAGCTCAAAGCTTTGTCACGAGTATAAATCATTTAACACAAAAACACCAAATTAGTCATAAAGTATTGAATTAAAAGCTTGGCTAGTTTCAAGGTAATTTAATCCGACTCATTTTTGAATTTACTCACTAATGACTTAAGGCAATTAAAGTCTCTTGCAATTTTTAATTGGTGGTAAAAATAAAAAAATAGTTCTGTTTTTTAATGGAAGACCAGCTCGTTTAATTGATTGATTAAATCTATAAATAGGTAATTAGACACATCAGTTCCGTTTGGAGGCGAGGCCCTGGCTCATCAGTGGCTTGACATCCTTGGGCTCCCGACCGCGAGTCTCCGGCAGGTAGCGCCAGGTGAGCAGCAGGCAGTAGAGGCACACGCACATGCACGGGATGAAGGCGAAGGAGCTCCAGACACTCTGGAGCAAGGGAAAGCACATGCCGACAAGAAAGTTGCCGATCCACGAGAACAGGCTGCCCATCGACATGGCCACAGGACGAGGCGAATCCTCAAGGAGCTCTGTGTGAAAAGTTTATAGTATTATACTACAAAATATAGATTCCGAATTGGTTTTTGTATACAAACCTGAGCCAATGAAGTAGGCAATAGGACCCAGACCCAGCTGGAAGCCCAGTATGAAAGTAAGGATAAAGGCGGCACAAAAGTAGGTAAGGATTGTGCTTTCGGATCTCTCCAGGAAGAAGAGTCCCAGGGACATGGCCAGCAGGGCCAGAGCACAAGAGGAGCAGGAAATCAACATCAGAGGCCGACGTGGGAACCTGCGGATCAGTACTGGTCCTAAAAGAGCCGTACACAGATTGAAGCCCCCAATTCCCAGGTTTAACCAGGTGGCTGCTCCTGCCGAGAAGCCAGCTTCCGTCAAAATGGATAGCGAGTAAAAGAATATCTGAAAGATAAATATATTAATAGGTAATTCTAAGGGGGACCTATTCAATTAACTCACAGCATTGATGCCACTCAGTTGCTGGGTGGCTTGGAATGAGCAAACAAGCAGGAGTGGTAGCCAAAGTTCTCTATCTCCCAGCACCGAGCAAAAGGAACTAGCTTCGGAGCTGGCCTTCGCCTCCAGAGTTGCCTTCATCTCGATCAGTTCCTGCCGCACTTCCTCCTCGGCGTTCTTTCCGCGCAAACGTAGCAGAGCCTGTTCACTGGCGGCAGAGTCCCGCTTGTGCAGGTAGAGCCATCGAGGACTCTCGGGGAACCACCAGAGGAGCAGCAGCGATCCCATCACCAACAGGCTGTACGAACTGAGGGCATATGGCCACAGTCGCTCGCTGCCCATCAAGTGGGACAGGGTTAATACCTGGGCGAGTAGGATCCCTCCGGTCACACCGATGCAGGTAAACACTCCGACGCTGCCGCTGAGCTCTGAGGGAGCGGACTCCAGCAGATACATGGGTTGGGCGGTGAAGATGAAGGCGGATGCGATGCCGCCCAGGAAACGGCCAGACATCAGCATTTCCAGCGATTTGGCCGCACGGCACCAGGTGAAAAGAATGCCGGAGATCACAAGTAGCACGCCGCTGATAAGCAGACAGCCCTTCCTGGAAATAACGATGAAGTTACTATTAGAGGGGTTTACCTATATCTATATCAAATTTTATAAAATTAAAAACTTTAAGTCAAACCGTTCTTATATCATTGCAAAATTGGGTTAAAAACAAACTACTTTAACTAACTTCTTAGAAATATCTTTCATAGATATTTTTAGCGTATTATATTAAGACCACTTTCACATATTCCAATGTCTTGATTAAATAAAGAGCATAACTGCAAGAAATACTGGTTTACAAAAATGTTGCTTAATTCAAGAGAGACAAGGGAAAATTAAAACTTTATCAACTGGCTCATACATCATCAAAATCAAATTTTGCTTTAAACGTTTCCTAATGTTTCCGAACTCCTAACTAATATGTATTATTTTTAGGATCCCTTACCGGCCATATTTTTCGCTAACCAAAGCACTAAAGCACGATCCACAGATGCCTCCGATCAGGTAGATGGACACAATGCTCGTCCAGAGGATGTCAAGCTGGCCGGCAGTGACGATGGTGTCGTATTCGGTGGCCAGGATGTCTTGGCACCATTGCTTGATGATCTCCGCCGGGGCGTTGAGGACCCCGAAGAAGTAGCCCACGGGAACCGTGGTGCCCAGCGTTACGGTGATGCAGATGAGCAGCAGGAGCGGGGTCCACCCATTGACCCTGGGCGGAGTCACGTGCTGCAAGGAGAGCAACGAGATTCACGTGATTAGCACTTGGCATTTGGAGCAAACGAAAGACTTAAGCAACAAACTCGTCCCGGATGAAGGAGAAAGCGTTAAGAAGTGGACGGTAATCACCATTACAACAACCATGGCGATGGTGCGATGCTGGCACGCCGAAAGCTAAACCGAAAATGAATCGCATCCGGACGCTCACTCAGTGCCAATCGTCAGCTTGTTGAGTCATCCACCGCGCTTGTATATCAATCACATAAACACATCTTTACTTTGCTGACTCCGGACTGGGAATACGTTTACAGCACATAACCAGCCGTAGATAAATTCAGACTTTTTGTCTTACGACAACTTGTTTTCTTATCATTGACACGGAAGCGTTTGTTTGCTCTAACTACTACCCTTGAAAATATGTCAATAGTTTCATACTCTTTCGAATTCGATCAGGGAGCTTTGCTTTTAAGCAAACAGGTTTTATTAACCGACACTTAGGCATACAAAACAGACAGATCAGGCAATATTTAAATCTATTTTTTTAGGCAGATAACATTAGTTTGACAAAAACTGGCCTTTATTCATCTAACCCAACGCCATGGAAGGGCATCTAGAGACGATGGCGCGGCTCTTTCTGATCAACAATAAATCTAATTAACAAAGTATTACTTTGCGCTCCGTTCCAAGGCATTTTAATTGAACTTGTGCAGTGATAAGGGGACGGAGCGCTCAAAGCTTTCTTACAGGGTGACTCTTAAAGATAGTTCCATTCTCGCATTTATTGGTTTGTACAAAAGAACTTACAGACTAGGCGGCAAATTACAATTAGTTAGAGCAATTTGACCCTGAACAATGTGGACTCCGGCTTATTGTCGGCATTTACGAAAGGCACGTGACTTGGACGAATCATTGAGTGACGCATTGTGCCAATGGAGTTAGATCCTATTACCACATATCACCGGCTACTTAAGACTAATGGTAAGATGAGCCCACTGGGCTAGCTCTCATTTGACCTTGGAGCGGAAGCACTTCGATACGAGTGGCGCCACCTCCGAGGGATCGCGTCCCCGCGTTTCCGGCAGATAGAATTTCGTCAGCAGGAAGAGCAGCACACAGGTAATGGAGAAGGGCAGGAAGACAAAGGCGCCCCACGCGTTCTGCAGCAGGGGGAACGAGATGCCAATTATGAAATTGCAAGTCCAAGAGGCGAGGCTGCCCATCGACATGGCCACGGAGCGGGGAGCCACCTCGAACAGTTCTGCAAATTGAAGAGTATAAATCGAATCAGTTAGAGGTCTGAAAATAAACAACAATCCATCCAATTATAGAGCCAGCGTGTCTGGGAACGTCTCTGATAGACGTAAACAAATGCGGTTAGAGCCATTGAACCCAATTCGATTCCAATTCCGCCTCAATTGCTGAGCCACTTCTTCGAAACTCGAGGCAGCTGTCCCAGTCACGATTAATGGAGCTATTGGAATGCGCACAAACAATGGAGTCACGCGACAAATTACCTGCACCAATGAAGTAGGGTATGGGGCCCAGTCCGAATTGGTAGAAGAATATGTAGCCCATGATGCAGACGATGCAGGCGATCGCAAACCAGCTGACTTGGTCCTGTAAAAGAAATACATTTGGGTTAAAATTAAGACAAGGCAATATGTGATTAAAAAAAATTGTTAAACTATTAAATCTCTTCACGCAGAACTGTAGTATTTAAATGTGTAAAGTAATCAACAAAATAAAATGGATTTGTTAAAAAACAAATTCATAAAATGTATAAATCTTTTTAGAAAAATGTTCTTTTGTAAAACGATGGTTTTTCTATAGTTTTAGAGTTCCGCTTCGTATAGTTCACCGAGTGAAAACAAACTTACAATGTAGAACAAAACAAAGGCGATGGTGAACAGGAAGACGGAGCACAGAGCACACGAGAACATCATTAGAGTTCGCCGATTGCATTTGGCCATCAGCAAAGGTCCAAAAAGAGAGACAGACAGATTCAGGCAGCCAGCGCCCAAATTGGCCCACTGGGCATTCACCGTGGAAAGGCCAGCCTTCTCGAAAATGCTGACCGAGTAGTAAAATATCTGGAAGGGCAAATACATCAGTATCAGTAACAGACTCATTAAATAGCGATTTTTCCACCACTCACCGCATTAATGCCCGACAGTTGCTGACCGCCGTGGAAGCAGCAGACAATGATCAGAGGCAATGTCAGGCGAGGATCGCGCAGTACATCGCAGAAGCTGCTGGTCTGGACCTTGGCATTGGCCTCCGCCTCCATCTCGGCCATCTCCTGGGCAATAAGCTCATCCGCATCCTTGCCACGCAGACGTTGCAGCTCCCGCCTGGCAGCCGCACGATTTTCCTTGACAATATACAGAAATTTGGGGCTCTCGGGGAACAGGTAGGATGGCAGGTAGCAGACCAGGATCAGAACCATGTAGGCGGACAAAGCGTAGTGCCACAGATCCTCGGTGCCGAAGACATCGGCGAGACTGCACACCTGACCCACGACCACGCCCCCAGTCACACCGACGGCGACGAAGACTCCCAACGTTCCACGTAGAGCCAATGGAGCCACCTCGGATAGGTACATGGGCAGGGTGGCGGTCACGAGACCGGAAGCCAGGCCCACAATAAACCTGCCGATCACCAGCATCTCCACAGAGCTGGCTGCCCGGCAGAAGAAGAACAGCACCGCTCCCACAGTGAACAGGGCGCCGCAGATGAGAAAGCATGCTTTTCTGAAAAAGATAAGAAAATTATTTATGTGTTACTCAGAGGATGGAATGTTTTTTGTAAATTTAATAGCAGCTTATAAAGTGTCCACCATTTCAAATCCCCCAACCGTAATTGATATGGCATAATACCGGGCACTTCTGAATGGTTTGTATTGACATGAGAATTAGTTGGCGGATTATGGGCACTTGAGAAAATCCAAGGGGCTTATCTACTTGATTAATAGCTTCATACCTGCCGAATTTATTGGCCGCTCCAGCTCCGCCCAGCGAACCGATGGCGCCTCCGACCAGGAACACAGAGACGATGCAAGACCACAGGAGATCCAGACCGTCCGGACTGAGGGTGCTGCCATAGGTTTCGTATACGGTCTGGTTACACCAAACTTTCATGAGCTGCAACGATAGTGGTTTTGGTAACTTGGTTCCGTTGGTCGACTAACGTGCTGGGGATATCTCACCTTGGAGGGGGCGTTGATAACGCCAATGCAGTAGCCCGTGGACACGGCGCCGCCAAATGTGGTTGCCAGGGCCACCAGCAGCAGGAGATTACCCCATCGTGGTTTCTGCAACAGTTCCAAGCTAATTTAGTTATATTGCGAAAACATTACCCCTAATCGTGCTCAAAATTTGGACCCTGATAGTGCGATTTAGTGCGTCATTGTGCGGGGTCATTTTGAATTTCGAATTACCTTATCAGAACTTTCTGATTAATTCCCCGCTTTGTCCCAATCTGTATAATTGACGCTAATTACGGCTAATCTTGACCCAAGGGCAAAACTTTCCATTTCTCTGCAGGAGCATTTGGGATCAGATGCGATTAAACGGAATACTATTTATAGGTAAAGTGTTTTAATTGAATAAACGTCCGCAGGCGGTGTCTCTTTAAAACTGATAAGAAATGACTGAGAACTCAGCTGATTATACACACTGGGTGATCGGTTTGTTTGCCAAAATAAAAGCGCCGGTACCAAAGTACTCGTAAACAGTATAGGTCAAAGATACATCTACTAAAGTGGAAAAATTATTCACGTTTACGTTTTATGTTAGACACTTAGAAATACATATTTACTTTGCTGATTATTTTTTTGCTGGCTGCAGATATAAAATAATTAAAAGTACACAGGTACAATTCGAATACTTTGCCAACGAAATCCATATTTATCGTATTTCTAAACTTTACATTATTTTTCAAAATTCTGAAAAACCAATCATATTTGGTATCATAAAAAAAATAACATCATATGTTCCTGAACTTCTATAATTTTGTCCCACACTGTGTGTACATTGCTCAATGTCAACATATGTAGGTTCCACTGTATATGAATCAACCATATGTTAATACGTTGTGTATAAATGTGCATGTATATAAAAATATATTCGACTTTGAAAACAATTACGAAAGAAAATAAAATATATAGAAGAGCAGAAGTAAATTTACACACAAAAACAAAGCGAAAGAGTACAAAAATATTAAAAATAAAATGCGTGAGATAAAAGAAAGGAAAACAGCATCCGGGGAGAGAGAGAGAACAACGTCATCGAGAGAAAACAAAGAAAATGTGCATGTGCAGATACGAAACAGTCCAAGGAACAACAACATTACTGGTGGTAGGTAGTTCGGCGATCTTCCCGCTCGCTCACCTGAAGTATCGCATCTGGAATCTCACCTGGTTGGTTTCCGTCTGGGCCGTGAGAAGTTCCACTCTTGTGGGCTGCGGGTACAACTGTTGGGCCTCCGCCTGGTAACTTTTACTAGCCATAACAATGGACTTTGCCTGGTAATCACCACTTTTTTGAGGGAACACTTTTTAAGGCACTCGGAACACACGCGTGCGTTGTGTGCGTGCTAACACGGTTAGAACAATTGTTAACAATTGGCGGTAAGGTAAGGTAATCGAGTTTCGAATCAGTGTTGTGTAACGGGCAACCTATGCGGATTCTTATTTCCGATCCCAACAGTTTGGATTTAGAATAAGCAATCACAATTGTTATTCCCGCAGTGCACATGGGATCGAATCAGAGCGTTATGTTATGGCTGCGTTGGAGTCGGGAGCGCGACTAAACGCCAGCTGAGCAGCGTGGTTGGTGGAGAAAAAGCTTTTGCCAAGAACGAACAACAACCGCAACAAAGTTCTGGTTGCCGGCAACAGATAAGCCCAAAATATAAAAACCCACCGAAGACGTCACACCCTTGGAAATTAAGTTTATTTTTTCAGTATTCAGTAGTATTCAGATTAGGAGAAAATTGGGCCAGAAATGTTAAAAAGTAAATTTGCGGTATGAAAACTACACATATGTAAATTGAATTAATAATTAATTTAAGGTAAATATTTATAAAACTTAAATTAACATTTTTGATTTTATTTTTAATACTCAACAAATAATATTAAAAAACTACGTATTGTTAAAATTAGTATCCAAATTTATGGTTACATTCAAAACAGCCAACAATATTATAATACTCTTTGCTAGGGTATAAAAGCTTTCACTCAAATATTGTTGCCAGAGTTTAAGGTCATAAATTTAGCAATAGGCAGGGCAAAAAGTTAATAAATAAAGGACTTCTAAAGAGAATTCATTATTTAAAAAAATGAATGTAAAATAGAGCAGAAGATTATTAGACTGTATTAAATTTTTTTAAAAATCCGGCATCACTCCTATTTTTTTATTTTTAAAACTACGCGCGTTGGCAATTTTACTATCGATACCAAGGTTGGTCGTAAGTTGTCTTTGTGAAAGTGATGTGTAACGTACCGTGACACGAAACAAGTTTAAATTATTCGTAGGTTATAAGCCTATTTAATTTAATCAAATATTTAAGAAATTAAAAATATGACACTAGCAGTTTCGCACCTAGTAGCAGTTTAGGTTACTTAAAGAATTTTAAAAAGTTAAAATGCATTGTTAGATATTTGTTCACGCAGCCATCACTTGTCGTAAATGCCATCTCTACGACCTCGACCAGCTGTTCAATTTTTTGTTGACGTTGTATTTGGAAGCGCAGCGTCTTTTACCACCGCTTAAGTTTAGCCTGAGCTATTAAGGAGATCGATCGCTATGTCGGCGGTGGCCTACGACTCCCTGCTGTCCACGACGGCGGTGATCAGCACCGTCTTCCAGTTCCTCTCCGGCGCGTAAGTTAAGGAGCTCTATAAACCGTTGGAACTGACACTATCCAAAGTAAATACAATTATTTGCCTTACTTGCAGCATGATATGCCGAAAGTACATTCAGAAGAAAAGCACGGGAGACTCATCCGGCGTTCCCTTCATATTCGGCTTCTTATCGTGAGTAGAAAGAAACTGCCGACTTGGCACTACTGAGATAAATTCGAATTGGTCGCGGTTGTCGAGACTATTTGTTGGGACTTTAAGGGGTGAACCGCATAAGAAGGAGAGGTCTTAGTCTTAATATAGAAACTAGTAAAAGTAGTAAAAACTTTGAACTTTGGCCATGTTTATTTTGGTAATAATCTTTAAGTAATCCCTTTGGTATATACAAAATGTATGTATTAAATTTCCATACCTTTAGGAAATAACATTTTAAACCAACGTAAACTACAAGAAAACAGACCTTAATATTTCATTGGAAATTCCTTAAACTAACAACAAAAATTGGCAGGAATAAACAGCATGCATAGTTAATCCCTGCACGACTATAATATTCTCACTAATTGTGGGAACTGTGCCTGCATGGTTGGCAATTCACCCTTGCTTATTGCGATTACAATCCTAAATGAATTGAATTTTATTTATACAGGTGCAGCTTTTGGTTACGCTATGGAGTCTTAACCAACGAGCAGAGCATTGTGCTAGTCAACATCATTGGGTCGACGCTGTTTCTGGTCTACACGCTGATCTACTATGTGTTCACCGTCAACAAACGTGCCTGTGTCAAACAGTTTGGCTTCGTTCTGACCGTACTGGTGGTGGTCATTGTTTTCACCAATCGGCTGGAAGATCAGCGCGATCGAATGATACACGTCACAGGTTAGAGCACGTTTCCAAATCTATTTGGCCAAAGTCAGGTGTGCTGAATTCCGAAATACAATTTCAGGAATCGTCTGCTGCATCGTGACCGTGTGTTTCTTCGCCGCCCCGCTGGCTAGTTTGCTGCATGTGATACGGGCGAAGAACTCGGAGAGCCTGCCCCTGCCCCTGATAGCCACGTCCTTTTTGGTCAGTCTGCAGTGGCTAATCTACGGCATACTGATATCGGACTCGTTCATCCAGGTGACCCACTTCCCACGGCTGGCCAAACAGCGAATTACTGACGGTGGCAATTGTTTGCTTTGCTTTTCAGATACCCAACTTTCTGGGCTGCATACTGTCGCTGCTGCAGTTGGGCCTGTTTGTCCTCTACCCGCCGCGGAGTTATTCCGGCCATGGATACAAGCTGGTCGAACAGGCGGTGCCGTTTTAGAGAACTAATTGGTCACAGCCACGCATTTCGCTTTGGCATCCGAGCGTTTCGCATACAGGATTTATATTTTAGTATAACTTTATGGTCGAACATGCTGCTTGCTTAGACGCCAAGCTTATTTACTATAGACATACGTAATAGTAAGCCTATATTTATTGTAAAATATTTATTAAAACCCGAAGATTTGCCTCGAAAATGCCGCTACTTACGTTGCCTTGCTGTTCGGTGGCGCCCA
Organism: Drosophila pseudotakahashii; assembly: GCA_035046095.1. Classification (NCBI taxonomy): domain Eukaryota; kingdom Metazoa; phylum Arthropoda; class Insecta; order Diptera; family Drosophilidae; genus Drosophila; species Drosophila pseudotakahashii. Next base: position 1,505,300 of record JAWNOE010000247.1, on the reverse strand, counting down.
TTTTGATGTGAAGTCTGGAATCTGTATTCTTAATGAGCCAAACACACAGAAAAACGATTGAGTAACCGAAACACTTGTTAATCCAATCTGGTCGCGGAACCCCGAGTTCGTTTCGGCCAGGTCTGAACAGATTGCGAGCGGATTGCTGACTGTGGGAATAACAATACGTGAACCCAGTGCACTTTGCTGGGCTGCGGTCAATGGTATCGATAAGCTGATATGCTGATATTCCGGGCCATAAACTGGTAAATTAAGCGACCGTTGATTTAATGAAAATGTTCGATGGCTGGGGGTGAGGTGTGATCAATGAAAAGGCCTTGTCTTAATTCAATAATAGTCCTTATCGACATGCGTGGAATTAACCAGTAAACATGCAATCAGATAAAGCGCTAATCTTTATTTGTCCACCAGAAAACTTCCAGCATCGATAAGGTGCCTTTTTTGGGGGGCGGAATCGATTTAGCGGGACCATAAATATTTTGTTTGAATAAATTCAAATTTGAACTGCACAGACTGTTAGCAATGAGGTGTTTACCAATACTGGCTTCCGAGTATAATTAATCGAACAACGATAGGCACCGATAGGTTTTAACCATCATTCTTTCTCCACCTCTATTTGTGAATCATTTTATTGTATTTCCTTAAAACCAGTTAGAACTTAAGCCAAACCAGGATGCAGGATCAAAGTCCCGAGCTGTACGAGGAGGTGAAGCTGTTCCGCAACGCCCGCGAGCGCGAGCGGTACGACAACATGGCCGATCTGTACGCAATCATCAACACAATCCAGCAGCTGGAGAAGGCCTACATCCGCGATTGCATTACGCCGCAGGAATACACGGCCGCCTGCTCCAAATACCTGGTCCAGTACAAGGTGGCCTTCAAGCAGGTGCAGTGCGACGAGTTTCCCTCGGTGGAGACCTTCGTCAAGAAGTTCCGGCTGGACTGCCCAGCAGCCCTGGAGCGCATTCGCGAAGACCGACCCATCACCATCCGCGACGACAAGGGCAACACCTCCAAGTGCATCGCCGAGATCGTATCGCTCTTCATCACCATCATGGACAAGTTGCGCCTGCAGATCAACACCATGGACGCCCTGCAGCCGGACGTCAAGGATCTGGCGGACAACATGAACCGCCTGTCCCTCATCCCGGAGGACTTCGATGCCAAGCTGAAGGTGGAGAAGTGGCTTGGCAGCCTGAACGAGATGCAGGCTTCCGACGAACTGAGCGAGGGCCAAGTCCGCCAGTTCCTCTTCGACCTGGAGTCGGCGTACGCGGACTTCAACAAGCTTTTGCACAGCCAGTAGCGGGCCATTTCTCATTGTTTATATGTATCTTTAAATTTAAATAGCATATTCCGAATTAAACAAGTTTTATATATAATTAAACGGACGGTGTGCATATCGCTTAAAGGGGAAATTATACTTCTCATCCAATTTCAGGTCCTTCTAATAAAATATTTACTGGGATTAAATATGGATTACTAAAAAAGCACTGACGGGACAGCTTTGTCTTGTCGCAGTCACTTTAGCCTATAGCTGAAGTAGTGGATTATTTAAGGAATACGTGCTTAAGGATGTTTGGTAAAACTCCAAGTATAATAGGATGAAGTAAGTATCTTACCTTATGAGCCCACGACTGTAAATTTTTAACTGATTTCATCGTGAGTGACTTGACGATTTTTCCTTTGTTATGCTTTGTGTTTAAATAAAATTACCATGAAGGTTCGAACTTCTAAACAAGAATGGCAAGCAAAACATTTTTTTTGTGGATTTTTATTTCCATACGCTTTTAAGAAAAAATCCTGAATGAAGTCTTAAATAATATAGAAACTAAATTGTAATCTGCCCCAGCCACCCCCGTTTTTTGTTCAAACATTCCAACAGATTTATGTAAAAACGTCAAGGTGTTTGCCTTTTTTTTTGCATTTTGTTTGGATTTAATCGTATCTTCTTTTTTGTATTTAGTTTAAATATTAAGGTTATAATTATACATATAAGTTTAAACCGATTACAATAATTAATTTTTGTTTGTTTTGTTTTTTTTCTCATTCACGTTATGTTTGTGGTTTTGTTTTCTTTAATATATATACTTGTATTTTTAATTTACTGTTCTGCTCTTTCCAGTTTCTCTCTTACGCTCTTAAATCTGTTAAATCGTTTTACGCCTTTAATAATTAATAATTGTTACTCTTTATCTTTGTAAATTTATTTGTATGCAATGTGAAAATGGTACTTGGTATATTTATGCGGATGTTGCTGTATGTTTTGTTTTATTTGTTTCATTCTTTGTTGTGTGAGGGAGTGTGTGGTTGGTTCTCGGAGTCGCCTCCAGCAACCTGAAACACCTTCATGCTGTGTGTTTTAATGCGAGTGTGGTGTGTGTTTTGCTTTGTTTTGTGGCTGAGGGTTGGGAGGGAGGCGTGGTCAGGGCGCTGCTGGGCGGCGCCTTTACAGTGCGTTCGTAGTAAAAACGTTTCTTATTAAGTAAAGTATGATCGCTTATCTTCGTATATTAGATAATCCTCCTCCGACGCTGGCGAGGATTTCTCGCTCCCCGCCCCGTCGGCGAGTGCTTGTTGTTGTAGTGGCGGCTGTGGTTGCTGCTGCTGTTGCGGTTGCTCCTTGACAAGCATTAGTAACTGGCCCGGAATACCCGGCATCGGCGATGTCGTCGTCACTATTGCTGCTGATGGCGTGGTGGTTGCATCTATGGTCGTTGTTGTGGTGCTGGCTGCTATTGTGGTCACTATCGTGTTGGTGGCGTGTGTGATGGGCAGTGCCCGGAGATTGCTGGCACTGCTCTTGCTGTAGATGTGGTGAATGGGTGTGGTGGTTGTGGTGCTGCTGTTGCTACTGCTGCGAAGGCTATAGAAGTCGCTCGCTCGGGCGATCTGCAGGGGCCGCCAGATCGTGTTCTCCGGAAGCTAGTTCTGTCCGGTCCAGTACGAGGGCGAGTAGCCTTGCTTGCCGGCCGACTTCGACTGGCTGGTCGACTGCTGGCGCTGTCCTGCACTGTTCGAGTCCTGCAACAGATACGGATGGGGATCAGTAAGCATGTCAAACGAATAGTGGATTGATTGATGCTGCCGCCTTCCCAAGCAGAATATTCCGCTTCTTTCGGACTCCGCTCGGCCATCCATACACAAATGTGGGTTAACATATAGAGCACACGCAGTTATAAATACACAGATTCGCTGATTATATACACGGCAGATTTATAGTATAGTATAGTATAGGCACATGAATGGATATGCTTCAGATTACGGCACGACCCCTTCGGCGAACGATTCCTTCTTTTCGGCACCGCTTCTGTGGGATTCATGCAACTAGAGACTAGATGATATAAAACAAGATGTGATGAGAAGATTACGTGGGGTGAAGCATGCGTGGGTGGGTTAACATTGTGCAGTTTACCAAGAATTAAGCAACTTTAACACGTGATTACAACAAAGGAACTTACCCGGCGGGATGAGCTATGAATCCTGCCGTCCATCTAATTGTAGTCCCATAAAAAAATTAAAAGAAATTATAAAGAAAAGTCAAACAATAGAACAATTTCATGCATTTCACAATTCTCTCTCTCACTACTGTCGAATAAACTATTAAATTCCGAATTCAGCCAACTAACTTCCCAAGGAAAACAGGATATTCTCCTATTTAGGCAAATGTTCCAAAACAAAAGTACAAAAAAAATCAGAAAATGCATGAAATGTAATTTGTTAGTAACGATCATAGGTGAAAGAGTAAAGGTTTTAATGAAAGACATAAATAAAATTACTTTAAGTGTGTTGCACAGGAAAAGTGCGCGAGTAACTGTGAGGAGTGGTGTACAAAATAGGACTAGTGGATGTTTATGTGCTGTTAGGTAACAATGTTAACAATGGATTAACTAAAAAATTTAAAAATACATGCAGTAGTTCAACAAAATCACCAAAATCAATGGAATTTCCAGGTTTAGTATTTCGATATATGATGTTAGTGTGAGTGTAAGCGCATTTGAAGACATTAACCAAAACGTAAACGCAGTCAACGAAAGTAAAATGTTATTGCGGGTGATTCAGCTACGAATGGTGCAAACTGAAATTTGTGTGTGTGAAAGGACGAGATGAGTTTCCCTAAGCACATCAGTCGGCAAAGAACGTTATGCCGCTAACATCGTCCTGATAGCTGCCGATACTTTGTTCATAGTTATTGCAATGCGACCTGACAAGTTCATCCTGACACTGGACAGGATGGTCGGTTTGCCAGATCTGATGATATGTAACTTGCGGACCATTCTCATTGATGAGAACATGGCCATCCGCCCCTCCATGGTATGTAACTTGCGGACCATTCTCATTGATGAGGACATGGCCTTGCGCCCCTCCATGGTATGTAACTTGCGGACCATTCTCATTAATGAGGACATGGCCTTCCGCCCCTCCGCCTACAACAACCTGAAGTGGTAATTCGGAATGTACCTGATGGATGGGTTGATGGATCATATTGTGGTGTCCGGCCGCTGGCATCGGCAAGTACATGCCGTAAGGCTGAGCCGAGGTGCCACCAGCCGTCTGTGTGTTGGGCATGTTAAACGGCGGCGGAGTGCCCGAGTGGAAACTCTGCTTTTCGTACGACTGTAAAATAATGAAAGTAAAAGAGATAAATTGTAGACCAGTCGAGAAAATCTGTTTTAACCAGGACTGTGAATTCTTATCGTTGTGTTGCTTTAATAAGTGCACATCTATTTGAATTGGTTAAGGCGGATATTTTCCAATCAAGCATTATGTTTTTATACCGAATTATGGGTCAGGAGATCCCGTATCTCGGTTCACAGCCCTGCTTATAACCATACGTACATTAACCTTGTTTAGCGCCACGTGTCCCTTCCCATACATAGACGAGGTCAGATCGGATCCAGTGCCTGCCTGCGATTGGTTGGACACCGCCTGCGTTTTGCTCTGCTGGTTCACGCTCGACGAGTAGCCGCCCTTGCTGTAATCCTGCGTGGTCTGCGAGAGGGTGTCGTAGCTAGTCGAACCGTAGCCCGCGCTGTACGAAGGTTTCGGGAACTGTTGACCGGAGGCAGTGTTGGCTGCCGGTATCTGTTGCTGTTTATCAAATCATAGTAATTACTAAGTGATTATGGTTTGATCAAAATATTGAAAGCTTACTGGATAAATGGCGGGCGTGCCATATTGGAAACTACCGGGCATCACATTGCCGCCATAAAAGTAGGCATAAGGAACATTCAGCATGGGCGCACTTGAGCCCGCCTGTTGCGACATTGTGCTGGAGACCTGAAAAAAGATCAACAAGTAGAGTCACAATCTCTCCTCGAAAGTTGAACCTCAAGACTCACATTGCCGACCGGACTGGAGTTATTGTCAGTGCGCGCAAAGCGTCCGTCATTCATTGCAGAATACGTCACAGAGCCGAGGTTGTCTCGTCCAGCTCCTAAACTGGCCGGCGGATAGTTCAGATCATAATATCCCTGCTGCAAAGGAGAATAATCACATTAGGTTCCCATCAAAGGAGCAGATGTGTGTGTTATAATGGCTGTGAAGATGACGGGTGCCACTTTGACAGACCTTGAGCTTGCAAGAAATCGAAGCGTTCTGCAGGGTCTGGCAAAGCTGCGTGCCGATAACAAACGAATAAATGTATATACAAGTCAGATGTAAGGTTAATAATCAGAAAACAAAAAACACATTGGTTAGGAAAACGAATAAAATGGGTGAGTCGAGAACGCAGATTTAGGAAAAGGTTTTCTACTTATTAGGGATGCAATCAATTTGTTTTAAAATTATAACGTATTAATTTTTTTCGAACCGAAATATGATAGTGAGATTAAAATTGGTTTTGCATCCCTAATTTTAACAAAAACTAAAATTTAGACGGAAGAAAGGAGAAGTAGGATTAGTTTTTGGTTAATTTGGAGTGTAAAGCAGAGCCTGGAGGATAAGCAATACATATGGATAGATTTTTTTTTTGATGATGATGATAATGCCAGGAATGTGGATGGAAACGGAAGCGGATAGCGGATGGTTTAACGAAATTAAAGTGCAAGGTGGCGAAAGAAAGTGTCAGCTTATTTACACAATCACACACACACACAAACAGACATGTAGGAGGTGGTATTAAGGACTTGATCACAGACATATCGCGGCAATATGTTATTATGTACAATGCACGCTGAGAAACGAGAAACGGTTAACGGTTAAAAGTGGGAGGCCGCAACGTCAACGAGCCCGGATCCGGAACAACGATCTCAATCAGCAGCGGGAGGCGAGCTGGGATGCGCTGAGCAGTTGTCGTATGCGTTTTAAATGGAATTAGGACTTGACTAATGCGAAAACGTTGTAGCGAACATTATGGGAGGATATTGATACGATTACTGATTGATTAGAGACGGTTCGATTGATTGGTCGGTTGCATTTTTTTTTTGTAGTTGTTGGTTTGGTATTTGCTTTTGCTTTTCTCCATGAACTCACCACATGTGGCACTCTCTGTTGCATCATTTGCAATTCCTCGTAGGAATACACTGGTTGCTGATAGTATGGCAATCCAGTCTGAATATATTGACTAACCATTTGGATGTTGGTGGGCACCAAGCCGCTGCCGCTGCCACCACCACTACCAGCACCACCAGCACCCGATGCGCCGCCGACGCCGCCGGTGCTCGCTCCCGCACCTGGTCCGCCAGCGTTGCCCGCCGTTGTGGCAACACTGCCACCGCTGCCGCTGCTATTGCTGCTGCTGCTGTTCTTGTTGGTCAGCGAGGCCAGCACCGCAGCGGTGGTTCCTGTGGCTGTCTGGGCAACGGCAGCTGCTCCCACCGAGCTGGCGCTGCTGCTGTTGTTGTTCACATTCACACCGACGCTGGCCGCACTGCCACCGGCCACGCCGACTCCACTACTTACGCCGCTCTGGCTGACGCCTCCGCCCACGCCGGCCACGTTGCCGCTCGCAACGCCTGCCGTCACATTGCTGACCGAGCTGCTGCCGCTCACGTTATCTGGGGAGATCGGAAGAGTATGGAATTACACGTGGTACATTATCAATAGAAGCTAATAAGAGTGACCAGTTGATATCTGTCTATATTATCGGAAATTCATACAACAGAGAACGTTAGTCAATTTTGTGAGTAAAGCAAAGAATTAGCTAACTTTCAACATAAATTCACCTGAAATTAAGAGCTGATAAGAATTTTTGTACTACAAGTTTGGTTTAATTTTTTGCCTTGCCTAGGAAAATTTGTACAATTTGCTTTAGTACGACAATTCACAAGCTTAGAGTTCAATTCAAAAGATTTAAAAATGTTACACATTTCTATCAACAAGTTGTTAGGTGTGACTAAGGTGTTTACTCTTTTGGCCCTGCTTTGTGTTAACTCCACGATTACTTACTGTTCGAAACGACCGCCTGGTTAGCACCTGCCTGTCCGCTCACCGCACCACCGTTGCCTGTGCTTCCGCTGCTGCTGCTGACGCCGCTGCTGGTGGAGACACTGAAAGGTCAATAAGATCAACGTTTAATGCTACTGGGATCCGCCTCCGAAGAGGACATGCACCGGGGAGTTTGGGTTAGTCGGAAACTGGGGAGAAGCGGAGCATGCAGAGCGGGGAGCTTCGCTCTTACCTGTCGTAGTGCGCGGCGCTACTGGCCGTGGTCGCGTCCTTGAGCTTGGTGCTGGCACTGAAATTGGTGTACTGCGAGGACGCGTTGCTCGCACTGCTAGCGAACCTGAACGGGCAAGAAGCCGCAATTAACCACAATGGAACCAGTACAAATCAAGAAATGGGGATCGTCGCCTTTCCTACTTACCCGCTGCTGTTGGACAGTCCAGTGTTGCCATAAACACTCTGGCTAGACTGGTAAGCACTTTGTGGTGTCGAGTATCCGGATGTAAGGTAGGCAGAGCTCGCATTGCCGCTGTTAAGTGCGGAGTACGATTGCGGGTTGGGTTGTTTTTTGGTTTTGATTTGGGACATGAGCGAACATTAAACGTGTTAGGAGAAAAGAGAAACAGTAAAAAATGAGGATTAGCTTCCTTTCGGATGGTGCGGATTGTTAGGCAGAACTTGCATAAAAAAAACATAAAGCGTAACATAACGTAAATGTTAGCGTGGGCAGCCGAAGGTTTAAAAGTACCCTCACTGAGTTTTTAGTTATTTTTATAATTGTTTTATTAAATGGCCCTGCACACGGAGTCTTCATATGTTGATATAATTTTAATAGCAACAAAAGAAATTAATCACTCTCCAATATAACTAGAAAATATTTGTAGATGCTGCCATCGACAAACCATCAAAATCAAGAAGATTAAATTGAAATAAAAAAAAAACAGCAAATATCAGCATCAAAAATCATTCAAAAGCCTTGCCTCTTTGAAAATGGATTGGTATAAATGCATAGCAGCTAATGCTCTTAATTCGAAACTTTTTTACAGTTTAATACTTTAAAATTAAAGATAAGAATATAAGCAATTTTATAAAAATAAATAACTCTTAACTCAGACATAGGGGCAGTTTTAAGCAATAATTAAAACGCAGGGGTAGGCTAGAAACATAAATATGAACCAATAAACGAAGGTAGATCCAAGCATACCTTGTGCTGTTTTGGCTGCTGCTGCCTCCGACCGGAATGTTTTGCGTTGTCGCTCCTCCGCCGCCCGCTACCGCACCTGTACCGCTCTGAGCCCCGGTGCCAGCCTGCTGCTGGTAGGAACTGGGCTGGTACGAGCCGTATCCCTGCTGCTGGTAACTGCTGGCCACCGAGCTCTGCACATTCGCGTAGGTGGAGCTGCCATAACCTCCGGGCGCCGTGGTCGGATACCCACTGGCGGTCTTGCCCGCTCCACTGCTCTGGTATGCGTTCTGATAGGCGTTACCACTGCCGGCCGTCTGTCCGTAAGGATCGCTCTTGGCCAGCTGATCGAGCGCCGTGGTGGCACTAACCGCCGAGCTAACACCCTGCTGCTGCTGTTGCGCCGTCGAGCGGCTCGTATAGCCCGCTGCACTCAAGGCATCGCTCTGAAAATGCAGTAAGCTATAGTTAGAATAAATGTGCCAGCGAACACAAATTTAATAGTAATAGTTACTTAACGCAGGGTTAAATGGAAACTCGGAGTTTAAATTTAACATGGACACTAAAGAACGGCACAAGTATATAAAATTTGTACTCACGATCTGAGAACTCTGCAGACCTGCCGCCAGCGTCGCCTGTTGTTGTTGCTGCTGGGACTTGCTTTGGTAGTCGTCTTGCTGCTGTTGCTGCTGCTGACCATCAATGCTAAAGCCCGATCCCACCTTCTCCGGCAGAGCCTCGAAGCCATCGTCCGTGCCAAAGTCCAGAGCGCCGAACTGTACGTCCAGGTAGCCAATGTTGTTCAGAGCATTGTCCCCAGGCATTTCGACGGCACTCGCCGGGATCTTCGACGGCGGTGGCAGCTTGACACGCGCCCTCCGCACCTGCGGCTGCTGCTGCGACTGCTCGCCAGTGCCAGCTCCTGCTGCCGTTCCCGAGGCGAACACGTTGGCATACGTGTTGGGGTACTGACTGGTGCTAGTTTGCGAGTAGGCAGCCACGGGACTCTGCGCGTAGCCCGCTGGCGCCGGCTGTACCGCTGCAGAACCTGGACTGACGCCCTGGCTGGCCAACGAGTTGAAATACTGAGATTGCTCGACCGACAACGTAGCCGACGGCTTTATGGGCGTCGTCTGCTGCTGCTGGAGTTGCTGCTGCTGCTGAGCCTGGTGCACCAGCGTGGCGGCTGCCGAGGCGGCGCTAGAGAATGTGTCGGGTGAGGCGGAAACAAAGGAGGACGGTGTGCTGGCCGCTCCTCCGCCGGTAGCAGCGCTCGCTCCCGTTCCCGCTCCGGACTGCGTGGCCTGGGGCGGTGGATTGCTGACCGCTGCGCTGTACTGCAGCAGCGGCGTAGTCGCCGAGCCGGTCAGCGTTGCTGGCGGTGTGACTGGCACAGGTCCGCTGCTTGAGGTCTCCTCCAGCCCCTGCTGCACCAACTGGTGTTCGAGACCTGGTGGCGCCGATATCTCGCTACCAGCCGACGTAGAACCAGCTGCACCACTAGCAGCGGTTTGCGTTGCCAGGTTGCTGGTCGTGAATACCTTGCTGTCCTTGAGCGAGCCCTCGTACTCCTCGTTGTTCCAATCGCCCCAGGCATCATCATGAGCCTGCTGCTGCTTCTCGGCGTTCTGGGCAATGGTGTTGTCCCACAGCTCCACCTCGTGGTGATCTTCATTGGCGTTGCCACTGCGACCTGGTCCATAACCACCGCCAGTGCCTCCACTGCCGCGATCGCCACGTGGACCACCAGTGCGTCCGCCCATACGGCCGCCACCACGGCCGGAGCGCGATATGAAGCCACCGCCGCGTCCACCGCCACCGGGTCCAGTGCGTCCGCCGCCGTTGCGCTGTCCGCGATAGTTGTCGTTGGCCCGATCATCACCGCGGTCGCCGCCAGAGCGAGGTTCACGGGACTCGCGCTGGTTGCGCTCGTTCTCGCGTGTCTCTCTTCCGCGCCCTTTGTTTGGAGAGATCAAATCTTAAGTTAGTTACGAAAGGGGGGATATTAAAGCTCATTTACTAAAATAGTTTTATAATTTTGAGAAAATAATACAACCTATAACAAAAACCGTTTCAGTATACTACATAAATGATCTACGAAAAAAATTATAAATCTGGAATCTTTTTAGATTATAAATTCTAGAGTCATTTAGTACATGAGCGAAACTTGTGATTACGACTAGGACTTACATCCACGACTGTCGGTGGAGCCGCGGGTGCCACCGCGATTTGAGCTGCGGTTCCGTGACTTTTCCCGCTTGTCCGCGTTCGCATTGCCATCGGCCCAATCGCCATCACCAGCGGCGCCATCGGCCGCGGTATTTGCAGCCTTGTTCTTGCGCTTCTTCTCGTACTTGGCAAAGGCGCCCTGCAATGGATTCGATTGAGTAACTGGGGGTCAGGAAAATATATAGTTTTTAAACTGACCTGCGGTAGCTCCTCAATCAAAAAGTTGGCCGCTGCCTCCAGGTCGTAATCGCACTCGTTGAGGGCACAGCAGACTTCCTCCTCGGAACGTTGGGTCATGGTCAACAGGAGGGTGACCTTCTCATTAATCTGCGGATCCTCTGTGGTGCTATTGGTGATCTGGGCAATGCGCAACTGTTCGGTGGTGGCCTTGGGCTGGGCCTTCTCTGGCTTGTCTGTCTTGCTGGCATCCTGGCCGCCCTTCTTGCCAGCGGCCGCAGCATGTGAGACTCCGTCGTGCCCAGTTCCTCCGCTGCCGGAGTTGCTGGCATTTGACTTTTTCTGGTTGCGGGTGTGGCCGCCGCCTCCTCCGCCGCCTGAACGAGTTTGTGTGCTCATCTCTATGTACACTGTATATACAAATTAGCTGCAAGGCGCAAAAAATGCAAGATACGATATTAACACCAGGGGATCTAAAATCTGACTGATATAATTTTAGGTCTGTGCTGACTGAATTGGAAGTACAATTCTCTGATATAGTATACTTCAACTAGAACTTAACTCTACACACAAGGCACTAGGATAAAATTCAAATCTTTTAGATAATCGTGATTACTAATCAGAGATTAGTAGGTCAAAGCCCTGCAATTCATGGGTTAATGAGTTACTAAAATAAAAATAGTAAAAGAACCACGAGGAAATCGCGATTCTGGAAAACCCAATATAATTAGAATGATGGACACTCAGTGTAGAGAAATGGCAAAACCGAGTACCAAATCCAGGTCATAGGCTCTCATATGTAGAAAAGTACTAAAATTCTGGTTATATCCAGTTCAGATGAATCAGTTTCCAACTGAGCTAATCAGAATTTACGGTTCATATAAATATTTTTAGCAATTGTAACCAATGGAATGGAAACACGACTTTAAAAAGAGTGATTATATCCAAATCGTCGTATATCAAATATTAGTGATAAAATCCCACAATCCAGACAGATATTATCTACGGATGTGTGGAATTGCAAAACAAGTGCCCGAAAGAGAGCCGCAAAAGAAAAGCTGGCAAGATGAGAGTTCAATGTACATTTAATAAAAGAGAATGAAAGAACGTGAACAAACACACACTCACACACCGAAACAAAGGTGCGAGAGAGGGACGCAAGAGCGTACGCACAAACAAAGCGGGCATTCAGAAATAACAAAAATTAATGAAAACGCGGTGTCGAGGGGGCGGAAAATGTATTGGCAAAACAGGTAACAGGGGTGGGAGAGAGAGGGGAGATGGCGGGGTACGTGACCGAGACGCATCCAAGCCGAAACGTCAGCCGCTTTTCCAAAGGGGGTGGTTCATGGGAAAGAGAGAGAGGGAGAGGCGACCCCGATACCAAGTGCATATCTGAATCACTAAATTTTTGTTGTCAAAACAGTTTTATCAACTTTTGCCGTGAATAACGCCTTTCCATGCATTATTCATACACACACACACACGCGAGAGCTATTGCACACAATCAAAAGACCGCTGCCGCCTTCACTTTGCCATCAAGTTTCGCACGTCCGCCAATATATGGAGATTTCGCCCACGGGAACCGGGAAATGGGAACTGCGATCCGGGACCCGGAAATTACTTAGTGACAATTGCAACGGGAATCGCGGGGACTGACATACACAAAAATTGATTTATAAACTCCTTGGCCTCGCTTCGGTTTTTCGCTTTCGCTTTTGTGCTCGCTCTTCTGCATCTGCCCTATCGGCGTCTCCCTCGCACCCGCACCCGCACGGGCGAGCAGTGTTGCCAGGTGCGAGGGCAGTGGGCAAGGCTGGTAAACTAGCCATCAATTGGAGCACATAAGTACTGTTAAATATTTTAAGATGTGGGTGCTGGAAGGGGCAACCCAAATTCATTGCAATATTGGCACAAAAACACCCATTCCCGGCAGGATTTGGCAGGGACACATCTCTGGGCCCGGTCCGGCACTTGGCCACACTGAATGCGAGGGCATTGAAACCGAATGAAGCGCACAAAGCGGAATGCAAAACCGGACAAAGTGGCGTACACTGCGCCGAAAAACGAAATGTACGCCTCGTCGTTGGTAAATCACATTCATTTCTGGGCATTCCCCGGAGGATAATGCATTTCCAATTGCTCCTTGAGGAAAGAACGGGAAATATCGCTCTAATATTATCAAGTCAGCCCCAGCCATGTGCACATACTTCGACGCCATTTCTGCAACGCCACACTAGCCGACTCTTTCGCTCTTATGTAAACCAAGGGACCCAGTAATTGACGGCGACACCGCCGCTCCAGACAGCGGCAACTATTGAATTTTCAATCAAGTTTTGCGCTGTCAGGGCGCCGAGAATCGGGTCGAAAACACATTTCACAGGTGAGGGGACACTTAAACTACACTTTGACACCTCAGCAGGGTTTCGGTAACGGCTTTAAATCGGGTAAACAAATTTTCAAAACGGAGCCACACACAATACCTGCAAATGCGCCGAGAAACGCACTTTTAATGTGACCTTGCTGTGAAGTTAATCGATTGGCTTTTTATCGGCGCATGCAACCCTGGGCTCGCGTCGCACCAGTCTAGCAGCGACTCGAACCGTTCAAATTGGTTGTTAAATTTGAATTTATTTATGCCATCGTTCCACATTATTAATAATAATAACAGCTATCATACAAAAATGTAGTTAGCACTAATTTTTTTTTTACAATTTGAAACTCTAAACAGATTTCGTTGAAAATTTTGGAAAATGCTCCGTTGGTTCGCAGCTCAGGTTAGTATATCGATTGGGCAATGAAAAATCGAATCAATCTGAAACTATCGTAAACAAAACACAAACGATTTTTGTGTACAAAATTAATAGTTATTTGTTTTAAATGATGGTCTAGTTAGGCTTCTAACTAACTCGTAATGAGCAATCAGAAGTACACCGATTTTCAGAGCGAGGACGATCCCCTCTTGCCCGACGATGAGTTCCTGGAAGATGGACTAGCGGAGTTGCAAAATAAACTGGATAAAATCCTGGAGAACCAAAATGAGATCCTGACACTTTTGTGCCAGGTGGCTAGCAATAGGACCACCTGTGATCTTTACAAGGTCGAGGTGGACTATTTTCCGGTGACTGATCCAGAAGAGCTGCCTAATCTGGACGCCAATCTTTCCGAGCCGGGCAATAAATATGTGAGTTGCAAACAACGTTGTTCTGCTAGTATGGTGTTTACCAGTTTACTACTTTTCAGGCAAACCTCATTCACCGGATTTTAAGACCAGAAGGACGAATAGAACCTCTAAAGAAGAATTTCTCAAAGCTGTTCGAGTACAACGTTCTTATGGCGTACAACTACGATGGTGTGAGCACCAAACAGTCCTTTAAGCAGTACAAACACCTAAACAAAACCATTTTTGGTGAGTAATCTTATGCAGTATGGTGATCACAATCTTATATTATTCACTTGCTACATTTTACCAATGTGGACGGTAGTCCACCTAGTGACGAACTGGAGACTAGCGCTAAGAAAGTGTACGAAAGTGACTAAGCGATTTTTCTAGCCAAATACCCTTTTTATACAGCCTTTTAACTTCTTAATTTACTTCCACTTTAAAAGCCTTTGTTTTCTATCTTTACCGATAGGTAAAGTGAATACCAAGTCTTATTGGGTACATAATAAAGTTTCTGTTTATTACTTTAAGGCTAAAAATGTTGAGTGATTTAAACAAAAAGTATAAAAAAGTATATCATTATTTTTTGAAGACAATTTCAAAGCAAAGATGGGGAAAATCGTGGGATTCTTTAAAATAACTATTAGTAGTGTCAGAAAAAACATCCTAAAGGGAAAACAAAAAACCATTACGCTAAAAATTATAGAGTGGGACAGTGAGGTCTGATCTAAAACACATTGAAAATCTTTGGAAAATGTTAAGAAACCATGATGTTCATGCAAAACCATAGAAAAAAAAGAAAGGAAGCTAACATTCGCCATTCCTACTAAATTACAAGTTACAAAAAGGATAAATTTACATTTTCCTGCGTATATGTTAAAAAAATAATAGCAGCTTTTATATTATTTGGAAATTAATTGTAAAATATTAAAAAATACAGATACAGGGGTGAGTGGTACAAGAATAGTGAGACACTTTTGGTTAGACATAGCAGCTATAAATAAAGAGATATCGGAATGAGACTGGTATCATCGGAAAGGCGGGTTTTTGGCTGTAACTTTTTCCTACACCATTTTTAAATCAATTGCAGAGCCTTCTTTTTTAACTACCCTTGCCCTATACTGGGGTAAAAATAGTAAAAAACTTACTTGCTTAAACATACGGTACAAGGTAAAAAAAGTATTTCTATTTATTTTTATTGGACTCTTTGGACACTAATCCTTTGATCTAAAATTGAGTACATTTGTTGTTTTTTTTCTAACCTTTATTTGCTATTAAAAATGCGGTTACAGCTCTTTGACGCGAAGGTCCATATTTTTGTAAGTTTATTACGAAGCTTTAATTTTTTGTATTATCTTTTCGATCGTTTTATGGGAGCTATGAGATATAGTTGTTCGATCCAGCTGGTTATATACTACCTGCAATAGAAAGAAGACTAAGAAGTCTAATTTCGATAGTTTAAAAACTGAGAGACTAGTTGGCGTAAAATCGGACAGACGATATGATAATGAGGAATATATATACTTTATAGGGTTCACTGCGTTTCAATCTTCTGACTATTTCATTCATGTCCGTCTGTCTGTATATTAACGCTGCGATTTGTGAAAAAATAAAAGCTAGAAAGTTGGAATTCACTTGACTTAAAAATAAAAACTAGAAAGTTGGAATTCAATTGACTTAAGCGACCGTTAAATGTGTCCGAAGAAGTTAGCTTCCCTTCTTGTTTCCTTTGACTTATAGTAATGTAAAAGAGCAGTTAAAAATATTAATTTTAATGTATCTTAATCAAAAGACCTTAGCTAAGCCTTTTTCATGCATTGGTGCGTTTTTTTTGCAGCATGTACAACGTACATTGTACATATTTTAATTTGTTTTCAAAATTGGATAATAGAACATCGCTAAGAGGTATTTTTGTTTAGTTCGTTATATTAAATTGAACTTTTTTTTGTAAAAATCAGTCAAATAACACCTATCTTATCTTTAGGGGTCCTGAAAACAGATGGATACACCGAAACGGACTACGTTGCCGATATCAGAGATGCCTTCAATACGTTAAAGCGCCGCTATCATAAAAGAAACCATGATTTTAGGAGGAAGATTAAACGGTTTCAGAAATGCGAGCCTGACTCTGATTGGGAATAGCTGATAATTCTGGCACAATTTTGATATTTTTATGTGCAAAGCTTATCTCAACGAAAGGAATACAAAGCCAAACCGGTTTTTGGAACTCTTCTGTACCTTCTGTTCTTTCCACATTAATGAGGTTATTTTCGGCTT
This sequence comes from Drosophila pseudotakahashii, assembly GCA_035046095.1. Taxonomy (NCBI): domain Eukaryota; kingdom Metazoa; phylum Arthropoda; class Insecta; order Diptera; family Drosophilidae; genus Drosophila; species Drosophila pseudotakahashii. Next base: position 1,488,885 of record JAWNOE010000247.1, on the reverse strand, counting down.
GCGTAGCACCTGAAAACGCCAGACTTTCAAACCGTAACGTTCTGGTCGAACTCCGTTTGGAAAAATATAGATCAAAGATTTCACCACTCAATAAGGCTCATCTTAACTTTGAAGTACATTATTTGTTTTTTAAGTGTGTTATAATAAATACTTATTTAAGCGCTCATAATTACTTTAAATAACTTTTGGGAGCACATTTCACATTTCACATTTATATAGAATTACATTAAGCTCAGCCACTTGTTTCATGACATACAGCTTATAAGATAAGTACATGTAAATATACTGCCTGAATAAAGGAAAAAGCTATTAAAACAAGGTGTAAAATAAAGTTTTTTGAGGGGACACTGGTAAGACACTTTTCTATGATGATTTATAAGTTAATTAATTTTAAAGATCCTTTAAAAAACCTTTTACTTTATAAATTCGTATTAAGGATATTGTTGATGTGCAGCAAAAGCTAATTCTTAATACAGTACAGGAATAATTAAGTAAATATATTGCTGTTGCTCATTATGGAGTTATTGGGTGGTTTATACATAGATCATTTCTTATTGGGTCATTGCAAGAACATGGCATGATTTTAAAGAAACATGATGCCCAAGATATTTGGCTAATGGACATTTAAACGCCAGTCCCACTGAGACAAGTGATTTTAAATGAAAACGACTTGAGTCGCTGCTCTTGGTGAAAAAGCCAAGTTAGCAGGGTTCAGTAAACTTGTTTCCAATTTGAAAATGGTTATGCCAGCCGGATAAAAACATTTTCCGATGGTTTAAGGCATTGCAACAACAAGTACTAGCACTCAGTTGCACAGTCGGTGTAGCGGGCCATAAATGAGAACTCAATTAGAACGTTTACATTTCTGTAAGAAACGAGTTGCTGCCGCTGCTGCTGCTGCTGCTGCTGTAGTTGCTGTGGTGGTACATTATTTTTTGGCCTAAATAGTAGGCCTTGAGGAATCGGAATCGCTTGAGTTGTTTTTGTTTTACCGAGCGCCACGGGCAGCGACGCCGACAGCGACGCGAGCAGCAGCAGCGTCGGCGGAGCTAGAGTCTCGATTCCGAGAGATACCGATTCCGAATCCGAATCCGCTCAGAGTGGATTCGTCTTTTGGCCCATTCGGATGTGGCCTCCGAGCGCGCGTTGTCCACTGACAGTTTTATTATTATTATTGTTGTTATTATTATTATTATTATTTGGGGCCCAAAGCTAACTCTTGCCCTTTTGAGCTGCGCGTAATTTCGATTTCGGTTTGCTTTTCGAATCCATATCCATTCGGCATCTCGCGTCCACGTTCGCGTTGTTTCGAGTGCATCCACATCCACATCCACAACCACATCCATACGACATCCATAGCGATTGTTGTTGTGTTCCAGTTGCCGTTTTTGTGGGAGGTTAGTTGGTTGAATAATCCGCGACTCGACTCCGCAGTGTACGCAAATTGCAAATTGCAAAAGTAATGCCCCCCGCTCCATGGAATCCATTGAGAAACATAGATCCAAGAACTGCAATAATGCCCTAGTGTTTGTGTGAGAGAGCGAGAGAGCGCGCCCCAGTGACTGTGCCTGTGTGTGTGTGTGTTAGAATGCACCTTGTGGTATTTTGAAATCTAAAATTGCCAAACACCCAACGCGTTTCTTTTTTTCGAGAGCATTGCAAAAGACTCCAGCTGTGCTAATGCTAAGTAAAAACGAAACGAATAGAAAAAACTGAACAAAAACCGAACCGAAGAACCAAAGAACTGAAAAGCTAAAAACCGAGAAAAAGAAACTGAAAATCAGAAGCCAAGGCTGCCGCTCTTTTATTTTAGCGGGTATGTAATTACGAAACTCCTGCGAGCGCCTGGCTATTTCGGATATCTGTCGGATTGCGACAGATTTTCGTGGATTTTCCGCCATGGATTAATGGGCGCCAAGGGTACAGCCAGCTTTTCCACACGCACACACTAACGCTTTTATTGGCCAACATACAGTCAAACTTCCATAGGTGACCCCACCATCTGTCACGTTAATAACTCTATTTATGGGCACTTTTAATGTGAATTAAAAATATATTTCAACATTTTCTATAATATTTGAATTAAAGGAAGTATTTTTTAGATGTTTAGTTGGTCCTTAAAGACTTTCAGTAGAAGAAGTATTGAGATTCGGAGTACTTCATTTTGTTAGGATAGGTAGATAGAGCACACAACTTCTTCAAATTGTCTTTTTCGAGATTGGTATTATTTGTTATCTCCTAACCGAATCTTTTGATAAACCAGATAGCAAACCACAATTCCCCTTTGCCTTAGGGACACAAAAACCATATGGAGTTACTCCGAATTCAATATCGGGGAGTTGCACTGTATTTACCTACGTCACGCCCACCTGATTTCAGTGCAATCGCGTTGGCCCAGTTTACGGGCATGCTCCAAGACAAAATACACTCCTACAAGGTCGATTGCCTATGTGTGCTGCTGTTTCTGTTGCTGTTTCTGCCTTTGCGGCTGTGGCTGGCGTTTTTCTATACCAGTTTCTAAACCTGCCGCAGCTAGTTTCAATTTCTACTGGGATTATCTGCTCCGGCTTCGGTGGCTGCGACGCCTCCGTCGCTGCTGCAGGTGGCGATGGCGATGGCTGTAGCTCTCTGGGAGCTCATTACTTGGTCCGTCTCCGTCCCTCGTCCCTCATTCCCCGCTCCACCACCTCATTCACCTCGTCTGTGTGATTGTGACACAGAAACCAACTAAGAAGTATGTGGAAATCTCTTGGCTGCATCGAAATCAAATCAGAAACTCGAGTTGGTCTCGCCAGTCGGCTCCGCGTTGAGTTTCCATTTCAGAACATATGCGCGTTTTCGCAATAGTTTCCAACCAGAAGATTGCTACCTGCCCATTCAAGAAGGGGTTTGGGCATTCTGAAACGCCAGTCACACCTGTTTCCATATCCGATATGGTTTAAATATAGTCGAAACGGAACCCACTTAATAACGCTTTTCCCTTAAAGATTGACCGAAGCTTAGCTTTAAAAACTTATTTATTTTAAAGACTTTTGTAAGTAAGTTAAATATATTATTATATACTAGGTGTATTTAAGGGTTAAAAATGAATCAGAACTAATGGTTTAAATACAAATCTGCGCTTTATAGACTGGTTAACAATTTAAAAACTGCCACAAAAAGTTTCTCTTCTTTATAACTTTATGTTAAGAATTGGGTTTATAGGGCTTAGCGCTTTTAGAAAGGATTTGCCATATTCTGTAAAATAAAATGTTGGCCATCTATATTTGTATGTAAATAAAATTAAGGGATAACTTAATATGTAATTGCTATACACACTTTACAGAAGATCAACTTAACTTTTAAAACTCTTAGATTTTGAAATTTTTTAGTTTCCAGCTTAGAATTATAGGACGACTAATAATTGAACGCCACATCTATTTGTATATTGATATTTTAAATGTTGTTGTCATTTAGAGGGGCTTTACTGTGGGACTTCGAATTCATTCCGCCTCCCTTATCGATTCCCAATTTGTCTCTTACATTTGGGATGCTAGAATGATGCTCTGCATCCCTGGCTCATTCCCCAAAAGCAGCACACACGCATACAGTGGCAGGCGGACATCCCTCTTTCCCACCCCCTACCAACCACCAACCACCCTTGCTACCCACCCACCCACACAGCCACACTGCAGTGTGCTCAATTCGGATATGTGTGCCTGTGTGCGGCTGTGTGTGCGAGTGCATCTCCCCCACAGCAACTGCAAACTGCACTGCAAACTGCAGACTGCACGAACTGTGGTGCAATAAACGACGAGCGAACGGAACGGAACGCATATTGCGTTGGCGGCGATAGCTTGGATGTTGTTGGTGCTGCTGCTGCTGCTGCTCCCTCTGCTCCCACATCCCCCGCCATCCCCCATCCCCTCCTCCTCCCCCCACCCCCTCGATGATGACAGCCGAGGTCGTAGGCAAAGACGACGGCATACGCTCGAGTAACTGGCCCACCACTACAAGCAGCCAAACCTGTTGACCTAATTTCAAATTCTGCTGTGTCTTGTTGTTGCTGCTGCGGCTGATCTGTGTCTCTGTGCCATCGGTTGTGTGCTTGTGTGTGTGCGAGTGAGTGGCGGCTCTCTGGGCATCGGTGTATTGGTGGATTGTGCCGGAGAGCCAAACGATTGGCAAATCTTCGCCAGTGGTGTTTGGCGCCAAGGGGGATCCACATCCACATCCACTCTTCATGGGAGAATAGCCCAACAAAAAAAGAAGGCCTTCAAATTCAAGCATTCCCCAAACGAAGATCTTCAAACAGCAGTAGTCTGGTCTATGCTTTGGGAAAATATGTGTATATGCAGTTTATAAAACCCAATCTGAAATGAAATGTTTCACGCTCACCAAAGATGAAAAATTTCTATAGATTGTTTTACAAAAAAATTATTATTATTATTATTAACAAAAAGTCGTCCAAAACAAAAAACTTCATACGAAAAAAACGTCATGAAATTTTGTTTCATATGAAGTTTTTTGTTTTGGACGACTTTTTGTTAGGTTGAGTACTAACCCTACAGATGAATTGGCCATTAGAATTTACGGTTCGCGTAAACTTTGAACTTTAAGGAAAAGTTTATTTGACTACGGAAAGAACATTTCGAGATTCTAAGAGCTCCCCTCCTTTCATTCAACATTTTTTTGCCCAGCAAAGTGCACTTCTTACCATTTTTTGCGTATTTAAAATCATATATAATGTATTTATTTTATTTTAATTTTAAACTGTCTATATTCATTTTAAGATAAGGTTCAATTTTTTCATAAAAAATATATAATATTATTTTTAGGGCAATAGTTTATATGGGTTAGTATAAGATCCGCTCCATTAATTTGTTGTTTGATAAGCAAAATAATGTAATTCAAATGATGGGGTAATAACTTCTCTCAGTGCAGAAATAAATGTAGCTAATAACTATCGGATCCCCCACCCCTTTGAACTCTGACTCACCTGAAGTGGTGTCCCCCCTTTGGACGCCAGCCCTGGCATTTCCGTCCCAAACAAAACGGAGACAGACACAGAATACGTACACATATACAGATGCAGTTGGTGGGACTTCCACATCCAATTCCATTCCCACCAGCAATTGCAGTTTGGATTCAGTTCGTGTCAGTTTAATTCGGTATTTCGGAATTTCGGTATCGGGAATTTATTGGCAGATATTCTAATTGGGTGCATTTGATAAAAGAACGCATGATAGTGTGGGTTTTGAGGGGGTGTATCCCACCTTATTTATATTTTGTATTTGTTTTTGCGTCCCAGTAACCACAAGAAATTACGGTCGCTGCCACAAGCTGCTGCCTCTGCCGGCGTCGCTGCCGGCGTCGCCGCCTGCTCCACTTGTCGCAGTGACGAAACGTTCGTGCCCAGTGTGTTTGTGTGTGTTCCCCAGTGTTTGTGTGCAGAGAAAATCAAGTGAATCAAAATGAGCGTATAATTAGGTCAACACACAACAAAAATTATACGCTAGCCACTTACCAAAGAGAGCAGAGCGGCAGGCAGACTCTCTCTCTGGGAATCGGAAGTGGGGCAGAGCATGGTTGTTGGTCCCATCAATTAGAAATTAATTCACGCGCCTAATGCTACAAAATTGCAATTGCAGTGAGAGCAAAAAGCATGCACCTGCAACAACCACAACAACCAGGGAGAGCGGGTGTGAGAAAAGCATAAACAAAAACGGGACATGCGCTGCACTTGCCGAACGAGAGAGAGTGGGAGAAAAGCGTGGGAGACGAGATGGGGAGAGCGGTTGTATACAGAGAGATGCAACATTCGCTCAGCTGGCTCTTGGCTGCCACATGGAAAAAAAATAGTTAATCAATTTAAAATGATAAATGTTTTAAATAGATTAATGTTAAAAAAAAATAAAAAAGCTTTTTGACCATCTAAAAATTTTAAAAATTTACTAAATTTAGTGACCAAAAAAAATGTACAATAAAATTTAAAACCGCGAGTATTTTAAACCTTTACTTTTAAATTAAACCTTACATTTACAACCAATGAAATTCTCTTTTTCATATATAACCATAAAATCAAAAATTCACCTTTGCCCCATTAAAGCTCCCCCGGCTTTTTTTCAGTGTGGAAGAGAGCGCTTGTACACAGAGAGCTCCAAAGTTCGCTCAGCTGCTTTCGGCTCCCACTGAACTATTTTTTTCCCCACTTTTTTCGCCCGTTTCTTGATTTTCTTGCGTTGTTGTTGCTGCTGCTGCCCGTTGCTTGTTGGCCGTGGCAAGTGTTTCGCAATGAGTGCAGGCCAGGCCAAAACCGAAATGAAATCATCGCCGTGCGCTCTCTGGCATTGATAGAGGGGGGAAATTCCTGTTCCACTTTCTATTATGGGAGTCGGGTCGTCGTTTGTTGTTGTTGCTGCTGCAGCAGCAGCAGCCAAAGCAGCGGCAAAAGTAGCAAAACAGCACGTAGCATAAAAGTGTGTCACCATGGGAAAGTGGTTTTCTCTCTCCCGCTTCTCTCTTTTTCGCTCTGTTCTTGCTCTCATTTCGACGCACATGTTACCCGCTTCTTGTTGTTGTTTTTTTCGCTGTTATTTTCTTTTTCTTTTTGGGAATGCTTCATTGATTTGCCAAAAGGAGGGAACAAAAACAAAAGCAACTCCATCGACCGACTGACTCATTTTGTTGCGTGACGAAAGGCGATCCCCCCGCCCTTCCCACGCTGGAAAACCGGTAAAAGAAAAAAAACGCTGCTAAGGTCAAATCTGTTATATGGTCTATTTTGCATGAAGATCCAGCCTTCGAAAGTCAATCGCCTTCAAAAAGATGCGTCCGTCTTCGTTTTCAACTCCACTTCCACTTCGGTTCCAAATCCAATTCCGACTCCCATTCCGTTTTTGATTCACAACTTCCAACAACAACAGCAACTCGAATTCCCCACTGGTCAATGCAATGCTAATAAACTAGCTTTTGATTTAAATTTGAATGGGAATCGTGCGCCGCGGCCTAAGGCTATGCAAAAGATTCATTTGGCCTACAAGCCAACGCACAGTGGCTTTAAGTCCGCGATATGGAATTTTCAACTTACCTTAATTAATTTGTTAAATAATTTAAAAAATATTTTCTTAAATTTTTTTCCAGTTTTATTTAAATTTTTTATTAAAACAAGATAAGAATATTCATTTCGAATTTTTAAAAGTTTTAAAATCGCCTCAAAAGCAGTGACGCATTAAAATTTTTCCTATAAAAGGATGTTTAAAAAAATGTATAGCATACATTTTGAGTGCTCTTTTAAATGCTGACTGCAACCCCAACCCCCAACCCTGAGGATACGTAACTACCCAAAATTTAAGGTCCAGTTGCTTATAGTTTTGAAATGACTTAATAAAATGGAGTATCTCAAAACTTAGTTACCATAAAAAATTACTCATACGCAACGTAAATATTACTTATACGCAGTGTATTTTGGGTTTTTTAATCATATTGACTTATTTGAAATATGCAATTGCAAACAAAAACAATTAATTGCTTTTTAAAATTAAATTAAATTTAGTCTAACCTTTCTCTTACTCAAAACATCCAAAAAATTGTATAAAAAATCACTGGAACTATAAAAATAATATCAACATCTTTAAAATTTGTAAAAGGTTTCTTAGAATTTCGGTAAAGAACTGCTTTAACTAAGAAATCCCAGAATATATTCTTAGCAGATACAATTTTGTTGTAAACCTGTAAAGAAAGTCATTGTTATATTCGATCTTTTGGGCACTCAGGTTTCTAACCACCCTCACCCGAAAAAAAGTCGCCCACGTGGGCACACCTATATGACCTACCGGTGGACAGTGTGCGACATCATTAAGGGCTCTCAGGGCGCTCCAATTATGTCGCTCACTTGTGTGTGTGCTCCCATTTGGCATTTCTCCTACCATTTCTCATTTCCAGAGCGGCTCAAAGCCCAAGCGACGCTTTATATTTTCTTTTGCTTTCGGCTTTCGGGGGCTTCGAATTGGGAACAGCACGGTGGGCAAGTGAAAATGCGGGACACCCCAAAGACCAAAGAGGCGAAACCCCAGGTTGGGTCGTATGTTAGCCATCGCTCGGCCAGAGATTATGATGATGATGATGATGGCGAGGTGGTGGCGATAATGATAATAATGATAAAGCCTGACCCAGTTGCACTCTAAAACTTGACCCAATGACTCCATTGGGTTGGCAACTATGGCATTTATAATGCCAAAGCCAACAGCGCCTCATAATTACTGAAAATGCAAACCGACTTTTGTGCGTTTTTCAGCGTTTTAAGGTTTTTTTTTGTTGTTTTGCGCTCGCACCGCTAATGCTTACAAGTTTACAACATTTAAGTGGCCTGGCCCGAAAAAGAAGTTTGGTAGCGAAAAACCCGTTCAACAGCGCGATGGTGGAGCATCGAAAAAGTGAATTTGTAATTATGTAGATGCCTCGAAAATGGGCCTACGACACACATTTCATTTTTCAGAGTGCTGACCTGGCCAGAAATGCACAACCACTCGCATATATCTCTTTGGCCGCATGTGGGCATGGGCATAGGGAAGCTGGTCGGGGCTGAGGTCGAACCCCATGGCTCTTGGCTTTTGTGATCTGGCTAATGCTAATGCACAAGCATTCAAGGTTGAATTAAATTAGCTGCGAGAAGAGCTTGGCCAGCTCTGTCGAATGATTATGGATGATGATTTATACGCTGCCCGATATACACTCACTCGGACGCCCCACACATCGGCACCTGTGCATATGTGGCGGTACCCACAACTGTCTATGGGTATCCACATTTGACCTATTGCCAAAACCCGGGCCAGACGACGGGTGACATGCGTCACTAAGCCAAAGTTGCACAATGGGCCGAAACCCGAAACTTTAATTAAAAACTCTTTTTTTGGGAAGTACCATCGAGTTTCGATTGAGGCTAATTTATAAAAAAAAGATTAAAAATGATTTATTTCGATTTTAAGAAGATGTGTTATACCTACACAGAGAAAAAAACTGAACAATATGGGATTGATATTGTTTCATATCAATTTTTCCATAACAAAATGGTACGATTTAATATTAATTTGGTACAAAATCATATGTTCGGAAATATCATTTTGATATGAACACATAACGGACCAAAGTTCATATGAAAAAATACCCGATGGATGATTATTTTTGGTATTTTTTTCTTTGTATACCAACATTTTTAAAAACTCTTTAAAAAATTCAAAATGATCTAATCAATGAACCCATATAAACAATAAAATGTATTTAGGTTATATTGGATCTAAAGTTTTTTGTTTAAAACATGAATATCTTCTTTAAGTTTGGCAAAAGAAACGCCAAAATTTAGTGCCAAATGCCATTTAGTTGCCATTGTGTTTGCCGCAAACTTTTGAATGATTTGCTTGGTTTTTATTGGTGTGGTTGGTCCCCATCTCTGGTTCGGGGCAGCGATTTGTGTGTGTGTGTTTGGGTGTCCAAATGATTGCCCACCTGCAAGACTAGTAATTGGCCCCAATAACTTTGGTATTTTCATAGCACGAAGTCAACGTCAACGCCGGCAAACAACTACAGCAACAAGGCCGCCCAAAAATGGTCGGTGTCGATGTGGTTGTTGGCGGTTTGGTTCTTGGCGAATTCTCCGCAGGTTCCCCTTACCCCTTACCGCTCCCCCCTGCCCACCCCCCTCATCCCACGAGGCTGCGACGCTGACACCAATTTGGCTTATTAGAGTCGAAGTCTGAGTTTGGGCTTGGGTCTTTGGGTTGGAAGCACTTGAAATGCCAAAAACTGACTGCAAAATAAAGCAACAAAAATAGCAACCACAGCTTGTCATCGATTTTCGGGCGTGGTCTGGACTAATCTCATTCGCACTGAGCAAAAAACAGGGTAGCTAATATCCAGAAATTGGACCATAACCTTCAAAAGTAAAGTTTCAAATATATACATAATTCTTAAAGTGCGTCTTAAAAATAATAATAGTTTTTGTCACAATAAATTTAATTTCTGCCTATTTTTCTGTATACTCGTAATAAAATAAATCCATATTTTTTGAGAAAATATCGAGAGAACTAAAATCATTATCGTTTTGTTATTCCAGATGGCCGAAACGATCAGTACGGCGGCCAGCGGCATGGAGTTGGCCCTAAAGGACCCCAGTCCCACGGTCGGTGGCGGCATCATTGTGGACATGACGCCCACCACGGCGGCCCTGCTGCATCACAATGCGATGGCGCTGCGCAGCCTCAAGGAAGCGGCCTCATCGGCCTCCGAATCGGAACTGCAGGAGCCGCGATCGCCGACGCCGACGCCCACGAATCTCAGCACCGGCCCCCACTCGCCGCCCATGACCTTCCGCTGCGAGCGTTGCGACAGCTTCGAGACCAGCTCGCGGGCATCCCTGCTGCTCCATGTGGTCCAGTGTCTGGCGGGTCAAGCGGCAGCGGCGGCAGCAGCGGCGCGTCTCAAGAGCGAGGATCTGCAGGAGCCGGAGAACATGAGCCTGGGCCACATGGAGGGCGGCGGAAAGGGCGACAGCCAGACGGGCAACAATTCCAGCTCCTCGGCCAGCTCCTCGCCGGCGGGAAACAGCGGGGGAGGTGGAGGCGGTGGCAATAGCAGTTCCCGCAAGGTCTTCGAGTGCGACGTGTGCAACATGAAGTTCTCCAACGGCGCCAACATGCGACGCCACAAGATGCGGCATACCGGGGTCAAGCCCTACGAGTGCCGGGTGTGCCAGAAGCGGTTCTTCCGCAAGGACCACCTGGCGGAGCACTTCACCACGCACACCAAGACGCTGCCCTATCACTGTCCCATCTGCAATCGCGGCTTTCAGCGCCAGATAGCGATGCGTGCCCACTTCCAGAACGAGCATGTGGGCCAGCACGATTTGGTGAAGACGTGCCCGCTGTGCAGCTACCGAGCGGGATCTATGAAATCGCTGAGGATTCACTTCTTCAACCGGCACGGCATCGATCTGGATAACCCTGGCCCGGGGGGCACCTCCTCCTTGCTTTTGGCCCTTGAATCGCAGGCTTCGGCGGCGGCAGCAGCAGCGGCAGCTAGTTACGTGCCACCTGGACTCAGTCCCGTGCCCGTGCAATCTCAGTCCCAGCAGCAACAGCAGCAGCAACAGCAACAGGTGGCTCCGCCGGCCAGCGATAGCGGGGAGTCCATGCGATCCCTGGAGAATGCCACGCCTCCGATGCACTTCCTCACGCCCCACGTGGAGATCTCGACGCTGGGCGAGAGCGGCAACACGGAGTTGTTCAATGTAAGTCAATCGCTGTATGGCAACCAATCCCTTTTACCAAACAATCCCCTCGCTTACAAACAATAAACTAGCTGATTTGCGTTTGGCGTGAATCTGCATTACAGGGCAACAACAACAATAACAACAACAACAATAACTGCGCTACCAACAACAACAATAACAACAACATTAGCGGGAGCAACAACTGCAACTCCATTAGCAATGGAAATGCCGAGTCCAATGGCGATAAGGTGAAAGATCGAGCCCTCATCATGCAATCGCCAGTGGAGCTGCCCATGGATTGCAACACAAAGGCCACGCCCATCACATCCAGCACCACAGCCAGCAGCCTGAGTGGCGGGTTGAAGAGCCACCACCAGCATCCGCACCACCACCACCACCATCATCATCACGAGAACCACATAACGCCGTCGATCAGTCTGATACCCATTAAACAGGTGAGCTTGACGAGCGCATAGATCGGGGCGATAAATAAAGATCAACACTTGGCATTTGACTCTTCGGATATCTGATAAATCTATGAGGATTATCAGAGGTGCCATGTGTAGATCTCAATGAGAATCCATAATGGCAGCACTGTCAGAACTTAGAGAATTATCATAGGTACTTGAAATTAAAATAGTTACTATTGAAGTTTGAAAACGCAAAACTTCAAGTACCAACTAAAAAAAAGGTATACAACATTTATGTTAATTTTGTCAGCTCAGATAATTATAATTTCCAATTAAAATGGTTAAAGAAACAGTTTATAGCTAAAACATACACAAGATATGGAAGTTTGAGCCGCACACGATCGACTCTATACTTCATCTGCATGCGAAGGCGGAACAATATTTTGAAAACCTGTTGTGCATCACAAAAGACTGCATACCTAATTTGGCTGAACTAGCTTTTATAGCTTGCCGAGATCCAGGGCTCATATATTGGTGTTCGATTCAGCGTTTGATCTTGACCTGTAAAAATACCTATTAGCTATTTGTTTTGTTTAAATAACGTTAAGTGGGGAAAATTAAAATAGTTATATTAAAACTAATACAAACAAGAAAGGAAGCTAGCTTCGGCCAACCGAAGCTTATATACCCTTGCAGATCATTCCTATTCATTTACAAAAACATTAATTTAAATGAACTTTCGTATATGTTACAACAATCCAAATTTTAGCTGCTTTCGTATTACTTTGGCATTCATATTTTGATCCTTCCTATGGCAGCTATATAATATAGCCGTCCGAATTTTGTAAAATTTAATACGAAATTTTGAAATGTTTAAAAAAAGCCATATCTCAGAGAAAAAGATAATGTAATAAAAGTCAACAAAGATATAATTTTTTTCCTATTAATTTTCATTTAATTTTCCGACCGTTCCTATGGCAGCTATAGGATATAGTCATCCGATTTTTTAGAAATTTTATTCGAAATTCAGAAATATTTAAAAATAGTATTCCCAAAAGTAGAAGGTAATATTTCAAAAAACACCAAAGCTAGAATTTTTTTACGGTTTTTTTTTCGATCCTTCCTATGGGAGCTATAAGATATAGTTGTCCGATCCGGTCGGTTCTGACATATATACTACCTGCAATAGAAAGAAGTCTTTTGGGAAAGTTTGAGCGCGATAGCTTTAAAACTGAGAGACTAGTTTGCGTAGAAACAGACGGACAGACGGACGGACAGACGGACGGACAGACGGACGGACAGACGGACATGGCTAGATCGACTCATCTTGTCATGCTGATCAAGAATATATATACTTTATGGGGTCGGAAACGTCTCCTTCACTGCGTTGCAAACTTCTGACTGAAATCATAATACCCTTTGCAAGGGTATAAATATTTGTAAGCCCTTCTACATTTTACCTCCATTAATTTAGTAACTAAACTTTTGGTTAACTGTATTTATAAGATTATTAATTTAACCCAATTTTTTTTTACCACCACCAAAAGGAGCCCATGGCGGAGGATATGGACAAGAAGGACCTGATGAACGGCAGTGATCCCAGCAGCGACACAGAACAGGCTTCCAACAATAATAACAACAACAGTAGTAGCAACAACAACAACAACAGAATCACCTCACTGATCAAGGTAGGTTAGATAAACACTAAGTTCCTGATCCCATTATTGATTCAATCGATTTCGACCAGGTCTCGCCACTGAAATCGCTCCTGCGCGAGGATCTCAAGCGACGAATCTGCGCAAAGGCCAACAACCGGATCACCCGGAATGCCACACCGCTGGAGAGTAATAACAACAATTCCGTGCTGTCAAACAGCCTGAGCAACGGATCGGGTCGAGGATCGCCGGGGCTCAATGGCGGCAGCGGTGGCAGCGGAGGTGGCGGTGGTCCCCCTGCTCCGGCGACACCTAATGCCTCCAATGGCGCCAGCTCGACGCCCATCTGCAACGGAACGATCACGTCGACCGGCCAGGATGGAGACCTGCTGCTCAACCGCAAGCTAATCCTCACCTGCCACTTCTGCGGCATCGAGTTCCCCGACGAGACGCTCTACTTCCTGCACAAGGGCTGCCACTGCGAGAGCAATCCGTGGCGGTGCAACATCTGCGGCGAGCAGCTGAACAACGTCTACGAGTTCAACTCGCACCTGCTCAGCAAGAGCCACCAATAGCAGCCACAGTTGGCCGGCAAGTAGACGTAGGCCTGGTTGGAACCAGGAGCAGGACCAAAAGCTTGCCGGCTCGGGATCTGGACGGTCCCTCGCGAATCAATGCAGATTCTGAATATTTACTTAGCTCAATTTTGAGAGATTTTCCACAACCAGGCACACAGTTAAGCTCAGAGCAAATTATACACTTACCATCTAGTTCTACGTTTACACTTACGTCTACGTTACATATATATAGTTAGTTAGAGATAACTCATCATATTTTTATGATCTGCATGCAGAGAGTATGAAAATCAAATGAGAGCTACGTAGTTACCTAATCCCTTAAAGAGTCGAACAGTCGAGATTGCAGAATCAAAAACGATGGATATACAAACATATATACCTTCCCGGAGAAACCAACCCTGTTATGTAGTCTTATTCAGCCTTAGGTTTTGTAGTTTAGTCCTTAAGTACTTGGCAATAATTTCCAGCCGGTTCAACTGGCCAGCAAAACACTTGCGTCAACGCGAGTCCGCTTAAGTCGGTTTTAGTGCATTATACATATAGCTAAGGCTCGCCTCAAAGGTGGCAGTTTATGGTTTTAAACATCCACAGTTCACACTTCACATAGATACATCTGATATCTGATATATATATATATGATATATATGCCTATACAGTTGCAGCGAAGGGCTTTAAATTTGTTATGTTTTCAGAGTTTAATGCGACAGCAGAAAGTTTAATTACGCGGATATAAACGAGAAGCTATATCTTCATATATTTACATATAAACAACAGGATATATACGTACATAGCCAGGTTATATACGCCACTTTCACACAGGAAACAGATGCAGACATACACACAGATACAGCTACAGATACAGATACAGATATAGATTCGTATTCAGATTCAGATTCAGATCCAGATAAAGATTCTTTTAGCTTAGCAGAGGGTTAACGAATTATGAATTCAATTATTATACTCGTACCTTTTACATAGCTCCTAGTTTGAATAACTAATGTAACACAATAACAACAAAAAAACAACAAGAACAACAACATCGATCGAGGGTTTCTTCGATTGTGGAATAACATTTCGAATATTCGCACAGTGCTGCTCGTAAGTTTGCATACAACTGGAGCGTAGGAACATTTTTTAAATAACAAGCAAGACAAAAACATGCAAAAATTACAATTGTGATACGAAATTGTTGTAAATAATTGGTAAATCGAAATATGAGTAACATGAACTTTATCGTTTAGACAAAACTATGCCTTAGATGCCTATGATAGCATTACATACATATACTGATATACTGATATCTACATCTACGATACGAGCGATCACTGTACAAACAACCAACTGGACATGAAACTGTTGATTAGTATAGTTAACTTTAGTGTAAATCAAAATTTGAACAAGAGATCCCCTGATCCCCCCAATCCAGATCCAAATCCTAATCCTAATCCGAATCCTTTTCCCCAATTCCTGAACCCACCCCCTTTGCTGACGTCACGGGTTGTATGCAGCCAGCAAGGCGCCACTGTGCGCTAAATTTTACTTCAAATTAACATCCGTCCATGATGTTCACAAATTCTAGCGAAAATAACACACTTATCCATAATGCTTATGTATGTAAAGAGAAAAAGAGGAGGATTCGAAGCCAATCACATTGTTTAGTTCCCATCTTCTTCTGTTATTTGATCTGTACTTTTAGCTAGCTTTAATTCTTAGTCGAAGGTTTTTGTTAATCATTATTTGTTGTTCATCCGTTAGCACATTAGAGGGCCACCTGCAGCACTTGCACATTATGTACATTACGTTCTTCCCAACTTCTTCTTAATATACTTAGCAATATATGGTAACCAATCACCCCTTTATTTTGCTCTTCTCTAGCCAATTCACACGTGTAAAAATGGTTTGTTGTGTTCAGTTAATATTTACTATTTACTACTCGGTAACTTACCACATAGGCATACTTTTGTTTTTGTTTTTAACTTTGTTGATCAAATATTATCAAGTTGTTACGCAAAATCAATCCATTTTGAAATCAAAAGGCGTTTAACGTTGAATGTAACAATTGAGCAATTTTTAACGATCTTTCATGTTAAATTTTAATAGAATTAAATCGATAACAGAACAGAAAACAATTAAAAACACCAAATGGATTAAGAACAGAAACAAAACATTTACTTAATTAGTGATTATAATTCTAGCTACAAACAAAAAAGGCATGTTAATTTTTTAGAAATAAAAATGGTTTAAAACAAACAAAATAAACGTTTTCTTTCAATTAAAAGCAGTGTAAATAAAGCAGTTATTCTACATATGTTACCTTAACAGTGTAGATAAAATGTAGAGAATGCTTTATCGGGTGGGTGCATTCGCTAACTAACCCTGCGGTATTGAAAAAATAGCATATAATTTTTAATTTAATTTAAATTAAAAAACATTTTTGTAAAATATTTCAACATTTCTTACATTTTGTGAAATTTACGATAAAATTATATTTTTTTGTTATGATACTTTTTTTTAGGTTTTTGGTGACTCTTTACTGTTTATGTAAGTCATATTAAACTAGAACGTTCTAAACATATGTGATCGGAATTTTTAAAGTCTAACACTTATTAAAATAAATTTTAAATGTTATCTCAGTCGCATAAGGCAAATAAACTCGTTTACTCTTAAGTACCGATGGCGCTGTACCAGTGTTTCATATAACTCTGGATTGGTTGACTGGTAATTGACCAATTGAATCTCCTCGGCAGCACAGTGGTTGCAAACGTACTATAATCTTCACAAAAATGATGACGCCGGCGCAGTTTGTATTGTACATACCGCAACAGATACATTTGTCTGGCTTGCAGGGGTTGATTACTAAATATGAATGGAAACCTTTTTTTAGAGAAAGAACTCGATGTGAGAGGTCACATCGACTTTCCCTGCCCTCAGTTATGCGTATGTATATCATCCTAACATATACTCCAATTAAACGAGGAGCTAACGTTCTAAAAATAATTGTCAAGGCCCTGTCGTTATGTTTCGTTCTATGCAAGTTTCTGCTTCTTTGTCTGAGACGGTTTCGAATTTAATTAGCTGAATTTTTTTCCATGCCAAAATATGTAAATGATTTTTTTAAGTTGTAGGTGAATTGAAATCAAATATTAAAAATTTTTCGAATACATGTAAGCCGATTATTAAAAAAGGCAGCGGTCAATTGAATTTAATGTATACATGTTTTATGCAAACGTTAAGTAAAAATGTTTTTAAAAAGGTTTTAGGAAAGATTTAGAAGAGGTTTGACCAGTTTAGCACTTGCAAAAATATTATATTAAATTATAATGTTTTCTTTGCACTGTTTTTTTTTTGACTTAGATATTTAATACGTATTAATTTTTTCAGTTCAATGTTTTACCATCTATATTTTTAAAATAAGTAACATTTCATAAGGTTACAAAATATCTTAGATTTAACATCTTGCTATAACTAAAATTTGGCGAGGGTAAGTATTTACAGAAGAAGAAATAATATGTTTATTTTTTATTGTTTGTTCTTTAAGTTGTTTTTTTATGGAATAAGACCTATTAAATGGCGAACTAATTTATTAAACACCCCGAACAAGATCAGATTAAACAACCCCTGGCTCGCAGATCAGTGCGAAAGAGAGGTGGCTAGACAGAGTCGGCTCGTCGGATATATCGTATCATTGGCAGCTCACTTCCTCAGCCGACGAAGCCATTTGGCAATTTTCCTAATACCCTCCCGATTCGGATGCCGATCCGGATTCCGAGCATATGCTCCGCTTGCCTCGAAACGGAATGTTTTTTCTTGTTTGGGACCCGCTTTGCGGCAATTTGTTTGCAGTTTTGTTTGCGATTTAGGGGATAATGCGTCTGAAAGCCAAAACACGATTGACTGAAACCCCGGTCACGACTAATCGCCCGACGAGCAGAGTGGAGAGAGAGAGAGAGGAGATCTGGCTGGCTGGCTGATCGGCTAAGGATAATGCCCGGCAAGTCCATTGTGAACGCATCAATAGTTATAATCGCAGCATCAATATTTACCCTGCGACCGATTCTGGGTTCCTCCGAGCTGCAAGCCCCGATTCTAGATCCCCGATTCCAGATCCCCGACTCCGAACCCAACCGACGGACAACAATGCGAGCAAATCCGCTGCCAGCGTTCCAATGAGGCGATTAACACCTAAATATGTGTGTCATTAGAGGCGACAAATGGAAAACGCATTGACAGCCAGACAGACGATGGCTTTGACATCCTCATCCTCACTTTCAGCCACAATGCTGCAGCCGACGGCGTACACCGCGAGAAAACAGTTCGGCTTTCAGGCTGATCTCGTTGGTAATAAACTGTGATTTTAGATAAAAGTATTATATTTTGGTACTTAAAATGAACTAAACAAGTAAATTAAGTAAACTTGTTTATTAAAAATTCTATTCTAGTAAAATATTTAAGGATAAAAAAGCCGTAGGTTCTTTTTGAATCGTATTTCGACAAACTCCTTGGGAAAATACAAAATTGCTGTAGGCACCTATTATTATTTCATCCTATAAAGGAGGAAAATCCAATTCCTTTTACTTAAAATAAGAAATGGATTTAGTATTTTTAATAATCGATAGCATAGATGCATTTCTCCAAGTGTAGTTCCACATATCAACCTTCTGTTCAGCTTGGTGTTGATAATGCGCGTGTTTTTATTTTCAAATGCCGATAACTTGCCCTTAAGCCGATTTGGCATACGTGTCATATAAGCCCACAAATACACGCATGCAGTATGCAGATGGATTTTAAAATGGGGCTTGAGGTCGGCGAGACAAAGGCCAAGATGTTCGAGCAAGCCAATGACGTCACCAAAGGGAGACCTCCACGAAAGTGCAAAGAAAATTATAATTGTAATTTATGCAAAATTAAGAAAAGGAAGTTAAAGCTAGTCAACAGTTATTTTAGAACATGAACTTTAATAATATTACATTTAGTTTGTAATGAAAAGTTTAGTCCTTAAACAAATTCGTCCCTACCATACGTACTCTTTTAGAAATATAAATTTAAACATTTTTTCTGTGATGCAATAAAAAATGTCTATAATTTTAATTGGATAGACCATGTAACAGAAATTTAATATTTTGAAGATGGTTCCTAAATTGATTTCAGGATTCTATTATTTTCCATTAAATTATAGACATCTAAGTATGTCCATGAGTTAACCCGATTTACTTCCTCTTAAAAACAAATAATATTGTTTTATTGACGTCTGATAGACAATTATTTTTCCGTTTACCAAATCATCTTAAAGCTATAAGAGGAACGTACCGAATTAAAAATATACTTAAAATGTGTTTATGCATTTTGTAAAAATATTAATAGTATTATAATCTAACTAAAAAATGCTTCACTGAAACTCAAAGTTTTAGTTGTTTAAATACGACTTGGACGGTATTTGTTGCAGTGTAGAGCTTACCAAATACTCACACAACTCCCTGACCCCTTTGTGGTCAACGCCGGCTGGGATCATGTTCTCCATTGGCATCTGCATCGCTCCCGGCTGTCCGAATATATCGACGGTATCTGTGTGGGCGAGTGTGTGCGGCCCGAGCCGAAACTGATTTAAAGCTGACATGGCCAAAAGGAGGGTCAAAACTGAGACTTGCTTAACAAATAATTGAAAAACCCGATGAGAATTTAATTATCGAGTTTCTCAAATGCATTCCAAGAACATAACAATTGCTGAAGAGGTTTTCGAATGTAATAAAAAACAGTTTTTTTTATTTTCCTTCCAATATACTTTTATTTTATTATTAAAATGTATATCCGATTTTACAATATCTATTAAACAGAAAATATAATAATTTGAAGGACACAGCTTTATAATTTTTAATGAATACCATATATAATTTCAAGAAAACAAAAAATAATCAAATATTGCTTACAATTGGATTTATGTTGCCAAACAATTATCTTGTTTATACACCAATTTAAAGCTTCAATCGGTACGAAAATAATTGTCAGAGAAGTGATTATCAAATACTATCTATCCCACTTCTGGTTGATCTCCCCCGAAAATAGTACTTATTTTCCAGCCCCTGCCGAAAGAGCCACATAATCGAGAATCACACAAGCTCATGTCAGTGAGTTCAAATTACATTTAATTGTTGGACATTTTTTGGTTTCATGGAGCGGGCGAGGGTGTACATATGATGGGCATGTAGATGATGAAAATCCGCCACAAGGCCGGGGAGTCGGGCTGAAAATCCGGAGAGGCAGGGGAAGCTGGGCTTAATTTGTAAAAGAGATAACATTTACACGTCAAAAGCGTTAGACATGCTTGCAAACGGGACTGCGACGGGGGATTGGTTTTGGATGAGGGCGTTACGAACGGAGATTATGGTGGTGGCGATGTGTTGGGTCGGCCAGCTGAAATACTAGAACCTGATTCCGATGAGTTGGGGTAAGTGAATTTGAATCTCAATTGAATTGCGAGTTTGGGTGAACTTTACGCTTGTCTGGTCGCTCAGATCCTGCCCTGCTCATCTCCCGAACCCAATTATCTTTCAATAAAAGGGGCAGCGGCAAAAAGTGCATCCTCAAGTTACCAAAACACACACACACACATCCGGCAACTGTTGTTGTAACGGATTTGTAAGCTGGGCCTGCGTTGCGTGTTTGCCAAAATCCGAAAAGCCAAACTCACTTTGCCATTTGCCATTTGCCATAGGGGTTGACTTGCTCCGACTTGCCCTTTTCGTCTTTTTGGCCGGCGTAACCGAAATCTAGCCTGCGGGCAAAATATCTTTATTAATTCATAATTCAATCGGGAATCGCTGGGGAAGACAATGGAAACAGCACACATTTGCCAGCATTATGGATTTTGATTTAACTTCAATTTTCCTGGCCCCGGTCGGCCAGATCTGCCAGGTTTGCCTGTTTCACTCTTGTTTCAGTAATTCAATACGATTTTTCAATCTCCGCACAATGCATTGTTAGCCAGCCGAGATGATTTCAATGGAAAAGCTCACTTGGCCAGTCAGCCCCAATTTTCCAGCTGCCTCTGATGAGATGATGATGGTCCCAGGGTGAATCTCTGAATGCAAGTGGAAAATTGGAATAGCAATTTAGTTTAATTAGCTCAAACGACGGCGGCCATTGGCCGATTAAGTTAATGCACTTCAAATTAAGTTCTCCAATTGTGGGGTTTCCGATTGGAAAATGAAGACAATTTTTCAATTAAAAATGATTTCAAAGATCTTAAAATAACCTTTTCTTATATTTCATAAATATATTTATTTAAGTTCAAAAGAGATTACAACTTTTTAGGCTCCAAACCTGATCTTATTCCTATTCCCATCCTTTAAATCAAGTCATCACTTGAGGGAAACAGCATCCAACTTAAAATTAAGCACATTTTACTGTCATCATTCCAGCGATGCTATCGGGACGAAAACCGTTTACACGGAGTTCCAATAATCGCCCGGAAAATCTGCAGCCGTCCCTGGGCTCATGAATATCATGGGCAGAGCATTTAATGCGTTCCCCGCTTCTCTAATCCGTTTCCAAATCTCCAAATCCATGCGGTCTGTGGGCTAGGGAAACAATAACAATGCCAGCGGAAATGTTTTCAGAATCAGAATCAGTTGGCTGAGTGCTTTTGTTAATCCGAACTCGAAGCCGAATCCGAATCCGAGGGACTGGGACGACTGGGAATGGAACTCATCCAGACCGCAGTGGAGGCGAGGCTCTTTAGCACCGAGACACAGCCACAATATGGCCACGCCCATTGGGCCCAGGATGAAGACATCATCGCGATAGAGACCCGGGTACTTCGGGTACTTTGTTACTGTAGCTGATGCTGATGCCTTTTCAATGCTCTTATGAATTACGCATCGACGCCTCCTTTTGTCCGAAGTGCACCTTTCTCAGGAACACGATTCTGAATTCGATTCCGAATACGAATACGAATCTGACTCCCTCATCCAGGGACCTGGTATATAAAGGTATGTATGTATTTGTATGTATATATCGATGGCTTTATGCAGGGCAAATCTCATTAGAGGACAAAAGGGAAAGCGACTGAGACAGCGACTCACCTTTCATTGGGACTCCTGGGCGACAATTAGTGCGAGTGTCAAGTTATTCAGTAACCGAAGGCAGTGGATTTCATTAATGAAGCTGTGAAGAGTCTTCAGGGGCCCCATAGCCACGCCCCCGGTGGTTTTGGGGATACGGCAGAGATAAATACAAGGGAAATCTCCCTCACAATGAAAAGGGTTAAGGTCTGAGCATGTGTGAAGTGTTTGTCTTGCTCATTTAATGCTGCAAATATTTTGACAAAGTTTACGCACAACCACCAAGCAATACCCTTTAGCACTCACCAGCTACACAGTGAAAACATATCTTAAGTGATGATTGAATAGGAATAAATATCGTTAAACTAAGCTACAAACTAAAAAAAATCATGTCGCCGTAAAATCGATATGCGATTACGGGGCCGCATATCAAGTTAAAATTGATATTACATAATGAAAAATCGATCTACGTTTCATATCGATTTTTTTTGGGTGTATATTCCAACTAGCATAGAGATAAAGTAAAAAATGTTATGAGATATTATGGTAAAATTTAATAATCATATTTCTTAATTTCAGATCAAGCTTTTTAGTATTAAATTCATAAAAGAATATATTTTATCTCTTTGTTACTAATAAATTAATACTTTTCTTCGTCATTTTAAATATCACCACCTTATTTTTCATTTTTATTCATTTTATATTTTTATTTTTTGTGCACCCTTTCCTCTGACAAATTATCATAATAAAGTTAAATTTATTGATTCGCCTTGTTGACTGTTCACAATTGTCTGAGCAGATGGGCGCAGATGGGCTTTTCTCGGTTTCGGCTGCTGTTTGTTCAGGGAATTTGCATTGCTAACCCGGCAGCCGACCGACCACTCCATCCACCCACCGCTCCACCCATTTTGTACCATCTCCACCCACTCAAAAGTCTGGCAACAATGCAACTCTTTTGGCTAAATTTTATTCAAAGCGCGTTTGTCTATTTACAGTACATTTACGCACTTAATGATGGGGTTCGTTGTGTCCACCCCCCTAAACCCCCGTTCCTTTTCAACCCCCCTCGAAAAAGTGAGCAAATGTCAGTCAAAAGATTTAAAGATGTGCACGTTAAATGTTTTATATTGTGGTAAACGATGGCTGTCTGTATGTGTTTGTGGTCCCTTTGTCAATAAGCTTTGGCTACAGTGGTACAAGATGGCAGTCCTGAATGAAATTTTTTTTTAAAACATTAAATATTACAATCTTCAAAATTACAACTTTTTTAAAAAGCTTTCGATAAAAGACTTTAATAAATGTTTTGATAAATTGAAATAAAACTTTAATTATTTCAAAAAACAATTGTCATATCTTTTTTTAAAGAAACTTATATTTTAATTTTTTATAAATTAACGGAGTAAATCACAAATAATGTACTTTCTATCATAATTTGTGTTCCGTACATTATTTTTGGGAAAGTTTTCAGTTGTGGTTTATTTATTTTTATTTTATTTAGACTTGGGCTTGCATTAATTTGTGTAAGAACTATTAAAATTACAAGTTACTTATCTATTTCATAATTTATGCAAACCCATTTAAACTAATAACCTTGTCAAGTAAATTTCCCTCGAAAAGCAAACATACCCTGACGTATGTCGAAATATTTTGTGTACCCCCAATGAGTTGGCACTCCACTGTGCGCGTTCTTTGTTCGGGGGAGTTGTAGGATGGCAATTGCCGGGCGAGACGACCCATGGAACGGGATGAGGAAGATGGCGGGGAACTCATCCGGACAAATTGACAAAAAATGAACGAGGAGTTGATAGACTGAGGAACAAATTCGGCCGGAGGGTGCATAAATTCAATTTGAAATATGTAAACCTTTGCACCGAGGCTTTTTATTTTGCGGTTAACCTAATTGAGTCGTCTTGTAAAATATGTAAATGCAACCACAACAGTCCGAGGTTGTTTGACTGCTCCGTGGCGTTTATAATTACGAGCAGCAACCCTCGACGGTCGAAATTTGGCGACAACGCATTAATTTGATGAAACAACAACAGGAGCTATGGCCAAGCGACAGTCAATCAGTCAGTCAGTCAGTCAGTCAATGATGCATTTGGGCTCCTGTAATTGGTAAATGGCCCTCGAATGACGCATTCCCCCGCTTGGCCAAGTGTAAAATCAATTACTTGGTAGGCCCAGCTAATTGGAGACATATGGCGTTCGTCTAGCGCCTATTGATTCCGAGTGCCCAGGCCAACACCGCTGCCAAATCCAAGTACCAACTCCAGACGTCGCCGAAAATTGGAGGGTTGCAGGAAACAGGGTCAAAAGTGTCACATCATGCATAATGATGACGGTGATGGGCCTTAAAATAAAACATGAAATGGCCGAAAATGCCTGCAGTGAAAATTAACTGACAATGCGGCGTATACTTAATGCGCCCGGTGCCCAGCTACTGATAATTGCGCTTTCAAGTGTTTCTTTCGCTGACTGTCGGATGGCCTGACAACTTGCACATGCTCGTGGTCGCACCCCCAACCCCATCCACCTCGCACTTCTCACTCCTCATTTGGGTAGTACCAGTACCAGTACCTTGGGCCCCCAGTCTCACCTTGTAATTTGAGCCGAAAATTTGTTGGAAAAAGGAAGCACTTATATCCAACTAGTCAGTCAGTCATCCATCCACGTTTGGCCCATCAATCTGGGCAAGTGAGTCTGTGGCGCTAGCTGGCACCAGATTAGATCGCATATATAGGCACTGAGAGAACTATTATCCACAAATCGGTAGAAGAAATAGCACTAACATTACAATATTACATGGATGATCTTAAATTGGTATACTCTCACATGGTTTTTAATTTTATTTAAGGATATTTGTAAGCACCACATTAAAACAAGACTGAACGCTATAGTTCAGTACCTGGACTATCAGATACCCGATACTCAGCTAAAGAAAGTGCGAGGGAGAGCGCTGCGCAGGAACCTCAAGAATCTGCATGGTTAGTCCCAACTTTCTAACTTTTACAGTTTCCGAGATATCAGCGTTCATACGGACAGACTGGGTATAAATATGAAATACGTGTTTGACTGTCATTTGTAAATATTTTAAAGTGATATGTGGTTCTAAAAATATAACAAAAAATGGTAGAGATGCCTAAAGCTAGAAATTCATGTCTTAAATTGAAGTTTGATTGAAAATAGAATGACTATCAACAGAATTTTTTTATTTTTACTATGAGTCGGTTGTTCAATAGTTCGTTGAATTGAAATATCTGCTGCCTACTCTTAAAAGACCAAATTTATTCTCTGTGTTGCTGGAACCATTCTATATTCGATATATATATAAACGCAGTCTGTTCCCAGGGAAGATCGGAGACTTTTGAGCCCATAATGACGATGATGTGGTGCATTTGTGTGAGTGACAGTGACGCGTCAGTTTTTCATCTCCCTGCTTTTTTGGTGAGAGGTTGTGGTTTCGGTTATGGGCCGCTTGGCGGTGGATGTGGATGCATTCGTGTGTTTGCCCACAGCATTGGATATTTTCATAAGGCAGCTAAGTAAACCACTCAAGTAGGACATGGCAAGGCCGGACATGTCATCGCTGGCGCCATCCGCCGACGCCATCAGCTCGGTTCTCGGATCTCCGATCTCGGTTCTCAGTTCCCAGTTCCCAATTCAGTTCAGCTGGCTGGAGAGTGAGAGGCTGCCACTGCCACTGCCACCGATCGTGAATGTTGTTCTTTCCCTTTGGACTTGACTTGGCTTTCGTCCGACTCCGTCTCTTGTTGATGTTTACACAGAAATTGATATTTTATTTCAAAATATCAACAGACATCGGGAAATACAATAGCAACATTAGCAGCAGATGAATAGTTGGGAATATCAGCATGAAGAAAGGGAAATTTCCCTATCCGCCTGGAGTTTTTCAGTTTTTACAGTTTATTTACTTAGGAGTCTGTATTTGTCCAAGGAAAGATGCACATGATAGTCAATAAAGTAAAGGATCTTTTGGAAATTTGAAGGATATCCCTTATTTATACACCATTTAATTACTTTAAGAACTATAATATTTTTTTAAAATCGTATGTATTTTAAATTTTTGGCAAAAATATTAAGAATTTCTCTAAATAGCGTTTACTGTTACAACCATAAAAAAAAGCTCTAAATTTTCATAGGGACTTAAAAAAAACGATATATCTATTCTGTCTTGATATGAACTTCTGAGAATATATTTTAGAAAACCTATCGAAAGCGTGATTTAGTTTTAAATCCATAAAAATTGCCCTTAACATATACTTTTGATTAGTAAATATCTTTCAAGACCGCGATTATAACTATTTTAACTATTCAACATTCTTTATCGGCATTCCTCAAGTTCATTCCAAACATGGATATCTTTATTAATACATAACTCCCCTCCAGTTGGCGTTTCAGCCAGTTTAATTGACCTCCTTTTCAAACCTGGTTTCCCATTCCCAAAAGTCGCCCCATCAGATCCAATACCCATATCAGATCGCAAACAAACAACGCAATTTTGTATAATGATTCAAATTCTTAACTGTTCATTCGGTTTTTTTTATTGCAATCTAAATGTATACGTAAGCTCTATGATTTGCATACTTAAACTCTATTTACAAATACGTACACACACACAAAATTAGAATGAAAACGTTTCGAATTCAAGTTCAGTTTTCGGGGGATCCCGCCAGCTGAATTACCGCTAAATCTGTATCTCATTTTCCATCCGGCTTAAATGGCTATCTTTGAAGAGTGAGTGTGCGACGCTTGCGATTTGCTGCTGCTGGATAACGGTATAGGTATAGGTATAGGTATTGGTATAGGTAATTATGGGTCATGATATAGGAAACAGTTCCGGATCGATTATTGCTCGAACTCTGCTTAACTACGGGCTAACTTAGAGATACAATTGAAACAATCTGAATAGCTGGGCCTTAGTGCTTCGGTTCTGGTGAGGATGGGGATGTTCTGGGTGGGCTTATGGGTTTGGGGACACCTCAGACCCGCTGATATCATGTGATCTCGGGAGCACTGTGCTTGAGTTCCGGCGACGTGGAGAAGGGTCTATGGAGCAGCAGCTGGCCACTGTGATGGTAGCCCGTGGTTGTGGTTGGCTCATGGTGATGGTTTCCATTTCCTGCTCCCCCTCCTCCTCCTCCTCCGCCCGATGCAGCTGCCGCCACCGCCGTGGAGTTGAGCTTCTCCGGCGAGTTGATCCTCAACTTTGGAGGCTGATGCGGAGGCCCATGACCAGGGACGCACTCCACACTGTAGGCAGCCGCGTAGGCCGGATGATGCAACGGTGGTCCGCCGGAGCCCCCGTTCAAGGCCAGTGGCTGCGGCAGCTGCGGATGCGGACGCAGGACAATGGGCTGGATGGGGAACTGCTGGGACATCTCCTTCAGGTTGCTGAAGCTCTGCAGGTAACAGCCGGCGCTGAACAGGCTGGTGGCTGCGTCCAGTTTAAAGGGAGGCAGGCAGCCGGGAGCCGTCAGCGGTCCTCCGCCGTGACCTCCCGCATAGCCCGCCGGCAGTTGGGGCGGCGTGTGGGTGGGCGAGGCCAGCGGCAGGGGCAGGGAGAGGGGCAGCTGCAGGGATCCGCTCAGATCCCTCGGTTTGTCGTCGTCCACGCTCAGGCTCTCCTCGCGGTCGTTGGCTCCGTTTGAGGTGCTCCCGGGACTGTGCTGCAGCTGCAGACTGCTGGGCACCGGCGAGTGGGTGCCCAGCGAGATGTCGGAGTCCGAACTGTCCGACGGCGTCGGCGAGGCAGCTCCGTCCGCCCGTCGGCTGCGACAGCCCATCCCCGAGTTGTTCTGGCTGTGCTGGATACTGGAAAAGAGAAAATACAGCGAATAATTAGTAATTGTACAAAAATTATAATGATAATTTATAGGAAAAATTTAACATGTTTTAATTCTTTATGGTGTTTTTCGATAATATTTTTGAAGTATAAAGAATAACTATTAGAAACCCAACTATTATAAAATCAAACAAGCGGAATGGTAAATAAACACTAGTAGCACAGACGGCCCACAGGAGAGAAAATACCTTTGCCGCTGCTCTGCTTATGCTCTGCCACTATTCTGTTCACACGCACATTATAGAACAGCGGTCAAAACGCACTAAAACGAAAATTCACTTAAACAAATACAAATGTTATGCCCTGCTTTTCTTAATTTATAATATTTTAGGAATTAATATGGGTAACTAGAATAAATTAGTAAGCCTTTAGTTGTCCTAATGGTTTTAATGCGAAATCCTTGAAAGATGTGACGTAACATTTATTAATACCTCCGGCCAGTCTAAACATATTTGTAAGAATCGAGTAATACAACTTGGAACCAGAAGGACAAAATTATGTGTTGTATATTCATGGCAAAATTATTTTTATAATCAGCCTCATCTTTAGTGCTTTTATCGTAGATTTTCCTTAAACCTATCTCTTTAGCGGTCTATAAATATTTAGTCTTAAATAAAAGCCGTAACTGATCGAAAGGCTGATAGAATTTGAGAGGTTCTCTAGGCCTCTCGCCATCTGACATTCACTTCACAGTTTCATGGCAATTTTCCGCCTTGCCACATGAAGACATCAAGGCATCAAAGCATCGGAATCGGCGTCGGCATCGTTAATTAGTCGATGCTGGACAGTTGCAGTGGCTGCGGTTAAACGCCCATTAAGGCGGCCCATTTGTCGCTGCCCCGCAGCGGCAGGGGTTCAACAGGGGGGAGGGGTTGCAACAGTGGGGAGGCGGCTCATAAATCTGACACAACTTTCACACATGCTTAAGATAAATCGTCTGTGGCCAAAACAAAAGACGCGCCATCTGACCAGAAGATGACTTGATTAGCCGCCATGGATTTAACACCACCGAAGGGCGGAGGAGCATTCTCATATACATCATCATTTGCCAACACGCCATGACTCCTGCAATGTCATAATTATCGGTTAGGATTCGCTCAACTTGCTGCAATTTGTTCCCCTTCTCGATGCCCCTGCCCCCTTCCCCCGGTGATTCGGAGATCCTGGAGCGGCTCGTGTTGTGTGATTAATGGTGCTCCAACCGGCACTCTGGATGCGGGAGCAGAGACACCACCACCTCGACTCAGTTGGAGCTGCGAAATGTATCTGCGGCTACCTTTCTGGGCCCTTTGTCTTTCGCCCCCTTTGGAAGGGAGCACTAAATCGTTTAGTTGCCTAATGTGCCAACTTGATGGATCACTCACAGCCTGATGAATTGTTAGCCAAGCGATCGGGGACTGCCCGCTGCTGGGATACTCCCGAAAAAAAAGGGCCTTCCGATTAGAAAGGTTTTTCGGCTCGATTTGTTTTGTGTTCTCAGATATTGGATTTGGGTAATTGGAACCTAACTATGGGAATTTAGGCAACTATCTGTGTGTGTGGTGGTGGGTCGATACGGTGAAACTTTAGAAGTGGCCCTTCAGAATCTTTAATCTTCAAGGAAGGGAACTTTGAGCTCGGTTTCCGTAGCTTTT
Source organism: Drosophila pseudotakahashii (assembly GCA_035046095.1). Classification (NCBI taxonomy): domain Eukaryota; kingdom Metazoa; phylum Arthropoda; class Insecta; order Diptera; family Drosophilidae; genus Drosophila; species Drosophila pseudotakahashii. Next base: position 1,459,443 of record JAWNOE010000247.1, on the reverse strand, counting down.
TTGATTAAGATATCACCGAGCAGGGGCTTTCCATTTAGAAAGGTATTTGATTTTCTTTTTTCAGGGGTATGGTTATTTGATATAGGCAATTGGAACCGTCTAAATAATCTTAAATACACAGGGTGTGCTAGGAAAGACATTACCCTTTAAAGTAGCTTTAATAGCTATTATAAACAGTCAGTTATTATAATGTCGATAAAGATGGTTCTGAGGTTAAATATGTTTTAAGATGGTTAGATAATGTGAAACCATAACCCTGCACTGCGCTTCGCTTTCCTTGCGATAGCTTCTGGTATCCAGATTTTTGGCACGGGCGACTCAAGGCCATTTTCACGCACGACTGGAGCGACTTGCTGGGGCTTGGCACGCTCGGTTTGAGCCCAGAGAGCCAGAAACCGAAAACTTGGATCCACGAATATGATATACATTTTCCACACAATTGACTTGGCAGCGAGATGGTCGGGTATACGGCTTACGGTTTACGGAGAAGGACAAGGACAGGGACAGGGACAGGGGCAAAGGGTTTACTGAAATCGGATACCCTGTGGCACCTAACCTAACCGAAATGACACGTATGTAATTACCCGCTTGGACATGGTAGAGGGCCCGGCCGAAAGGGCTGGCTGTGCGGAGTAACCCGAGATGCATTGAAATGTTCCTTAATCGGCTCATGTCAGAAGATGGGGATTCCGATTCGAATCGAATCGCAGCGAATCGAACTGAAACCCATTCAGGCTGCAAAGAATGCCAGAGGAGCAGTAACACGATCCGCTAGACCAACAAAAGATGCCCGCTTTAAATATGTGGCTTAAAGACCGAAAAACCAGCTAGACGGAGAAATCAATGAACCTGCAGAGGTAATGCATAGTCAATAGAGCGACAAAATCAGGCGGAAAATTGCAACGCTCTCTTTCGGAGTATTCTCAATAATTGTGTCAATTCAAATTGAATGCCGTAAATTGTGTAAATATTTGGACAGGCGTGAGCAGTTAGCAGCGGCAATAAGAGCAGTCCAAAGTCCCAAGGGTTCTGGTTCCTGTTCCTCCTAAATGCAATCAACATTTATTTTATATTTATTCCTTTTCCCCGGCCTGAGAGATCTGTTGACAAACGGGATTTAAATTTGCTCGCATTTGAATATTTCCAACCCTTGGGGCGGAATGCTGTATTCCGCTGCCTGTCCGCTTATTTGTCGAGCCTCTTTCACTTGTCAATTGAACAAAGGCCACATCCGGTGTTGCTGCCTGCCCAGCAATCCAGCAATCCAAAGATCCAGCAATCCAACCAGCCATCCAACCAGCCAGCCATCGATGATGATGACTCGAACCTGACTTCTTATTAATTTCTTTAATACACTTTCTATGCGGCATTGAAGTGTCCGACATTGAAGCTTCACATCCATTCAGTTCATTCTTGGAGTTCGGATACAGTTACACAGGAAAAAATTATAATAGCATCTCAAATCTTTAAAAGATAAGGAAAAAAAGTGGCCAGGTTCTTGTATACAGAATATTTATGTTCCTATCCTTTAAATAATATTTATTTTAATATTTTAATTTTCCCCTTTTATCTCATTATTACATTGATCATATATAATCTTCATTGTTTTTTCTTCCGTGTACTTCTGGGTAACTCCAGCTTCTGCTCCCATTGGAGAGCTGGTTGTATATTTTTCTCACAAGCCACCGAAAACGGTAGTTGGTGTTGTGCAAACAGCGTCGAGTGGTCCGGGCTCAGCTCCCTCGGATCGCATCCCGGTCTTGTTCACGGGCATGGATGGTATGGGTACTTATGGGGCTCGAGTGCCCTGTCCGAGCGCTCGGACAAGTGGGCCCTCCGACTCGGATATTGACAATGGTTGGGGATGGGAATATCTGCTTCTGCATCTTCCTTTCTTCATTAGAATTCGAGAGCCGCGGCTGCCGAGAGGCTGGGAATCGATGGGCAAAACCTCTTCAAATTTAGTCCCTGGTCATCTGCTTGTATCTATATTCTATATTCCTGTCCACAAGTGCGTGTTTGTTGATTTGATTGATAATTGACATTTACAACATATTTGCTGGGTGCTCAACGTTATTACACTTCACTCGGTTACCCAAATGTTTTGGGTATTTCGTGTTCTGAATCCCTGACAAATCACCCGATGCCCAACGCCCACTGAGCTCCTAATTTGGCCATCGCTTCAGCTCGAGATGGATGGCTGGCTGTTTGGATTTGATGTGGGCGAATCTCATCTCCATCTTCATCTTCATCTCCATCTACAGTGGCTGTCCACGAGCCACGCATTTCGCTTGCCGGGTAATTCACGCAATAAAACCATCGGCGCGAGGCGGATTCAGTGGATCCATTTGATTCATTTGGCCAAGAGCTTCGTATCGCTGTCGTGCATCGTCGAGTGGCAATTGTAATTGATCAAAATCAAGTCTCGAGACGGGGTTTCGGCTTAATGAATTTGCACAATAGAAGCTTCTGCGCCAAGCAGTTTTGTTTTCTCCAATGATTTGTGAAATGTTTTGTGACTCAGACGAGCAGTTAGAAATATGAGTAGTAGTAAGAATTCAAATCGTTTTGCACCTACAGATTTTTTTTCAACAAATAACTATAAAATCTGTATAGATGTTTAGCTATCTTCGTAATCTCTCCAATCAATAAAATCTGTTTATAATACACTTCCAACAACCGAATCAATATCCAAGATATAGTTATTGCAGATTAATGGCGTTCCCATCCGCTCTTCAATGGGCTTTGCATGCCTCAAGGGGTTCCGCTGAATCGGACAAATGGTGATGACTGGGGCATCTGTAAGATACGGCAGCCCATTCAGATGGCTCCCCAGAATTCCTGTATAATGTGCGGCAATCTTGATTTTGAATATATTGCAACTGCAACTGCAACTGCAACTACACTCCACTTGCAATGGCCACTTGGTGGTTGGAGGCATCAGAGCATGACAAGCTTGCAGCGCCAAGTTTCCGCCGTAACGACTGAAGTCGAGTTGAGTCGATCAATCTCCGATGTCTTAATTACTCAATTCGGGAGCGGGAAACGCGCCGCGCCGCTGCCTTTCTCTGCGGAGCCTTTCTAATAGAGTGGATCGGAGCTGGAGCTGTGCATTTGATTGATTTACCATCTCGTCCGGGGCCACAACAGCCGTTTGACATCGCGGCTCCTTCGCCTTCACGATCTCGTTTCCCAGCTCCAGCTGCCTTTTTTTGCCCTTCCTGAGGGTGTTACCATTTTTACCAGGAGTTGGTGTGAGCTTTAATTGAGATGTTTCTCTAAAGATAATCTGACCGAAGATCATTAAGGTGACGGTTTATCATATTAATAATTGGTTTAAAAGGTTTACAAAATTCAAGCTCTTTTCTACACGACTAAATTTACAAATCTTTAAGAGAGTGACAACTTTTTAAAAAACCATTTACCTTACAATGGAAACCCCAAAAGTGTAGTCTTTAATCCCTTTAGTCTTAAAAATTATTTTTGCATTAGTAATGTTTTCTTGTAAATAAATGTAATTTAGAAATTAAAAACAATTTTTTTTCTAAATTCCATCTGATTGAATCTAAATTCAGGTACTTCTTAAGGTGACTGGTCTTCAAATCAATTAATTGCTTAAAAATGAGTTTTCTTATTAGAAGAAGAGACTATTTTAGAAGATTCAGCCTTAAAAAAAGTTTTTTTGAAAACATTATGACAAACTTTTTAACATTAAATGCATAAACAATATGTTTTGTATTTAAAATTCTGCTACTTTTTATAGAAACCCTATTTTAAACCAAACTGTTTTAATTTAATTTAATTGATTTATTTTCATATCTCAGCGTTTTTATTTTAAGAACGTTTGTTGTCGCACTAGCATAACCCGTGATGTTCAGTTACCTAGGAAAACTTGTTATGCAAGGGTGTTATAAGATTCGGTCCTCGAACTCAGCCCCCTGTTCTCGTTTCTCACTCGTCCGTCTGTCGCCCTCCGTTCGCACAAGTGCAGTAGCAAAAATGTTAACAATTTTTCAGCGCACAATGCTTGAACAGTCAGCGCCTGTTTGGGTCTGGTTTTGGTCGCCGCTTAGAACGGTCTTGGGCCCCTTGGTCCCCCTTGGTCCCCCCTTTGCTCCCCTCGTTTCGCCGCCCCTGTCTGCCGCCTGGCGCTGTCGAAGTTGTCTGGCCGTCGCATATGAACGGCTTTTAATTTCATATTTTTTATATGGACACACATGCGAACGCTGGTATCTCCAGTGCGCCTTTTTGTCTCATCTCTGGGGCTTTTGCCGACGCTGCTTAATAACACGATGACTACACGAAACCTCGAAAAACTCGAATTCGGCTTGGGATCCGCGGATCGAGTGCGGATGGAGATGGGGATGGAGATGGAGTTGTAATGGCCGCGTATCCGTGGCTGCCGCTGCTTTACAAGCGAAATAATCGCCATCATTTTAACTAATGACCCGCTCGCATCTGGTTTTTAGTTTTTATTTGTATTCTCCTTATTTTTTTTTTGGGGCTGCGGTTGGCGCTTTGTGCAGATTCATTCAATTTGAGACGAGACGCTGCTGCTCCTAACTTAATAAACACGGGTCTCTTGGCTGGGATCTCTCGGCGGCTGCCTCGGGTTTCCGAGGAATGCCAAATGTTGTCTCGATTTCTTTTACTTTTCCTTTCCTCTCTTTTTTGATTTTTTTGTGAGCAGGTAGAACTTGAAATATTTGCGCATCTGCAGGAGCAGCCAAACACTTGAGTGGACTACGATTTCGACTCCAGATCCAAAGTACGATTTCTTGCAGTGTCATTCCACTTAACTTGCCTTCTTTCACTTCGAGCGGATCTTCTTCATTTCAACTTCGCGCGAATTGGTCGAGTTTTAACTTCTCCTGGCCATATTTTGCAAGCGGTTGCACCTTTCCAGCTGAAGCATGAGCTGCGTTTACACTGTCATCATCATCATCATCATCATCATCATTATCGTCATCGTCATCGTTGTTCGCCGCCTCCTTCATCGTTATGGCCTGGCCAAGACCCATACCGATCGTCATCGTCGGCGGTCAGTTTAATGTGGCCAAAAAGCGACGACCGCAACAAACAGCAGAAATCGAGAACGCTTCACTGGGTGCCGCCACCGCTGCCGCAGATCGGCACGGATCAATGAAATGGAAACGCTCCTGTGCGATCCCCCCACTTCGGTACCAGCCCCACTGCTGCACCCACTCTCGGGAGGATGATATCGGCTTACCTAACCCGACCCAACCCGATCGGGTTACCAACTCTTCTAGGCCCGTCCTCCACCAACTCTAATGGCTAATTGAGGCGGTCGATAACTTACCGATTCTTGGCCGCAGCAGCCCGATCCCGCTGGCGTCGGTTCTTGAACCAGTTGCCCACTTGCGTGGGATTCAGGCCGGTGGCCTTGGCCAGCTCCCGCTTCTTGGTGGGATTCGGATAGGGATCCTGTAGGTACCATTCGCGCAGTAGGCTCCGCGTGCGCTCCTTGAAGCAGTGCGTCTTCTGCTCCCCGTCCCAGATCGTCGGCGGCAGGGGGAACTTCTTTCGCACACGATACTTGTCCACGGGACCTGGATAACAAATTATCAAATGAAATGTATTTAATCCGCCATATATTTTTTGTTAAATTTAGTAATATGAACTTAAAAGTGGACCATTGAAAAGAGAAGGAAATTATTTATTTAAATAGTAAACCTTTTTCTTGTCAGTTGCACTTGACCAACCAATAACCAACATAATATGAATATAATCTTTAACTTAATGGTTATAAGTCTTGAATTCATCTTATCCCAAATTTTAAAGAAGTGAAAGTTAGAAGTTCCTTGGACAAACAAGTTCCTATAATTTTAAATGAACTAAAATGGGTATATAATTTCTTACTCAACGTTAACATTACCATTCTAAAATAACTATAAAATGATAGCTTATGAACATCTTAAAGCATTAATGTAAATTCCTGATAATTTAATTGATAAAAGAAAAAACTAGTTTTAAGAAATGTAAAGTAACAAATCACCGCTAATCACACAAACAAGTCTACATGTCTTAAAATATTCCGTATACGACATGTTAGCCAGCGATCAAACTATTAAGTCTTAAAAAGCCGTTAGCGTATCAAAACAATATTAAAATATTGCAACATTGAAAAGATTATTACTGTTAAAAATAATACTTTGTGTAATTACTTATGTTTCTTTGATATTTTTAACTTTCATAATTTGAAATTGTTCTATTATTTTTTAGAACAAACTACTTTCCAGTTATAGTGATAATGTATTTTGGTTGAGTGTCTTATAATGTAAACAATATGAGGTGTTATACATGTCTCTTAAGATTGTTTTTAAACTTGCTTATAACTTCATCTTTGGACTATTAATTGATGTTGGGTTGTTTTGTTTTTTCAATGGCAGGCTGTACAACTTGTACTCAAAGTTCTCAGGATGTGTCCTAGTGATATAGGTATAGATTATAGCTTTACTTACCCAGTGATCGACCGCGCAGCTTCTCGGCCTCAATGTAGTGGGCCTCCAGCCACATGGCTTGCAGCTTGCCGTAGGATGCTTTAGTAAACTTATGATTCTCTATTATTGCATAAAGTTCCCTGAAAAGAGAAAATCCCGATGTGAGTTTATCCAGAGTAGTGCTTAAAGCTAATGCGTCGAATTGCCGTGCTGATTTCAACCCCATCAACCCTCTGGGACTTTCTGGTGCCTCCCGCTGCGAAAGCCATCCCCCCCTCCCCTGTTTTTACACCCCTCGCTCGACGGGCGTCCTAAGCCAGCCATATGTATTTTGAAACAATTTCATAAGCATTTATTGTCGTCACTGGCGCTGACAGCTCAGTTGAGTACGTCAAATGATTTTAATTGGAAGTCGTTTATTTACCAAGTCAAAGCAATCAAATCACTTGCATCGGCAGATCCGTATATGCATGTGCAGGCCATATATACACAAATACGAGTCTGGACATTGATTGATTATACTCGAATTACATAGCTGTTCGAGACGCAGTCAGCTTCATTTTGATGTGACATAGATGAGATGCAAAAACCTGATGCAACCGTTTATAGTTGTGATTGCTTGAGCCGATCGGATAATTGTCGATATCGATTGCCATTGCCCGGCGGACCCGTTTTGTCCACTACAGAACGAGCTAAATGACTGACTCGACTGGCTAGATCGAAGATCACAAGGCTAAGGTCCCCGTCCCACCCCGAAAAAAAGCTAATCTTTCGCCATTCCTTTGTGAGGGCTTATTGCTTATTGCGAAATTCCCATTCGAACGAATTGTTTCCGGTTGTCTTAGAAGCTCAAGTGTAATGTGAGAACACATTCGGTCGTGGCGACGGAAGCCGAAACCCCGAGAATCCTGACGTAGAACCTATTGTTCGGTCGGTGTTTTATTAATCAAGCCTGCTCCACTTGGCTTTGGTTGGCAGCCTTCGGGTAGCGAGTTCTTTAATTAGTAAATTAATTCCTTTGTTTATTAATTTAGCGGCTCATTGTGCCCTCATTAAGCTGTCGCTGTGGAAAACTATCGGATGACCGAGCGACCGTTTGTTAATCAGGGGTTAATCAGGAGGCTGGGTCTCTGTCATTCGAGCCGGGGGCTTTTGTCTGTCTGTATCCCGTTCCGTCTCGCAAAAAATCACAAAAAAGCGCAAGGAAGCGGAATCCAAATCCAAGTCCATCCTACCTGAAGTTGCCCACATGGTAGGCGACCACTGCGCGGGCCCGGAGCACCGCCTCGCAATTGAGGATCTCGTGCATGTTGGGCAGGGCCACCGGCAGGCTCCAGAGGAAGCGGGCCAACCGCTCGATGTCGCCGGAATCCTCGAGCGTCTTGCAGACGATCTCCACCTGGGCGGCGGAGAAGGCCAGCGTCGGAACGGCCAGGATGGGGCTGGGTGCTATAATCTGGTGGTGCGTGGGCGAGAAGCTCTCTGAGGGCGGCTGTTTGCCCTCCGTCGGTCCAACGGCCATTTTATTCGTTGAATCCACTGTGAACAAATTGGCATACTACTCTCCACCGGAACGAAGCAATCTTGCTTGGGCACTACACTGGTTTAGTCACTAATTCAATTCCTTTCGCTTTGTTTTCTTTGTTTTTTTTCTTCACTAGCACTGGGATTTCACGGTTCGATAGGGTTTTAACGGGTTCCGGTTAGGTTGGGGTTAGCACTTAACACGCGCGATCGATGAGGCATTCGGCATTTAACCGTGTGGATAAAGTGAGGTGGCCACCGGTTCGACTGGCGTACGAATCCAAATGATTGCCAATGAGCCAGCTCATGAATGCGATACCCGTGCCCGGTCCACGAACGGAGCGCAACTGCTGCTCCACATCGAGGCGACCGAAAGGGGGGCTACGGCTTTTGGGCTATGGATATAACCGATCCAACGACCGAGAGAGCGACCAACCAAACGACCAACCGAGCGCGCAAAAAATACGTCAAATAATGGTCTTGTAACTGAGCTGCCCACTAGGCGACGGGAACGGCACAGAAGCTATAGAAGCTATGGTGGCAATAGCAGCAGCAGCAGCAGCAGCGGCAGTAGCAGTAGCGGCACAACAATGACGCGCCACAGATACAGATACTCTGGCAGGCAACTCGGCTCTCCGGCTGCCACTGCTCACTGCTACCGCCTGCTGCCAGCTGCAGACACAGATACATATCCAGATACAGATACAGCTAAAGATACAGATACAGATACAGCTGCAGCTGCAGATACGGATACGCGAGCGGGCACAGATACGATATGGCCAAAGATATGGAAACAGAAACGAGTTGGCACCAATACCAGGCCACAACCAGTTTGCCCTTGCCGCACACAGATACACGCGAACGGAGATGCGGATACGGATACTACCGAAGCACCACCATACCATGGGCTGTACGGGGTGGGCGTGGTTCGTGCTGCTGCCACTACGGACGTCTCGCTCTGGCACAGGCGTTTCCAATGGCCGCCACTTCCATCGCCATCTCTTTTCCGCCACTGCGGTGGTGGCGTCGCCTCATGGGTCTCGTTTAAATGAATCGTACATAAGAGCCGCACGAACTAATACAGTTGCAGTTTCAGGATAACAACGGGCCGTACAATAGGGGTTACGATTGGGGAGGGAGTGGTGGACTGGGACTGAGACTGGAACTGGGACGGGGTGGCACCACGGAGGGGGTGAGCCGCCGGAAAGGCAGCTCAGTTATTGATAAAGAAATCAAATAAAACAACCCAGCAGAGCGGAGAGTCAGGCACCCGAACAGCCGCACAGTGGGACGAGATCAGGCGGATTAGGTTTATTTGCCTGGGCAAATTAGATGGGATTTATTTACAGAGGCGATTACGTCAAGTCATGGTTGGCCTTTCCTAGAAAGTCATCACTTGTGTACATGTTTTTACTTCAGACAAACAATTACCAAATGTTCTGACTTTTAGGTTAATAGCTTTGAAAACAGATCTGGAACATATCATGAAGATAGTTTATTCAATTTTGAAAATTTGTATAGATTTAAATTTTACCACATTTCATGTGCGCCCTACTCAGGTTTAAAGTTAAAGGAAATGTGGTATTCAAAAAGTTAAACAACATAACTAAATCCACTTTTACTTTTTTCAACTACAAAATTATTCAGTGTCCAAGACCTTTTTTCTTCTATAAGTTTACTTAAGAAAACATATGGAAGATTTGTCGGATTTTACTTTTTAGCTTTTGAAAATAATATCGTAATGTTAATTTTATGTTGCTTGTTTTAAAATCCAACTTTAAGCCAGGGTAATTCAAATCCCTTTCCAATGATTTCGCGTCACAGTAAGTGAAGCATATTGTGTAAGTGTAGCAAAATGTTTGACACCATGTGGTCTTGCAACTCTACCGCCGCCCCGTCCCTCTACACCTTCCTCCCAGCCATTTCCCCCTTTTTCAGGTCCCTACTTCTGCCTCCTGTAAGCCATATCCTTATGCCAGGAGCCACCTTCAACCCTCTTCCTTGGCATATATATACGGTTATATGTATGACCGACCGAAGGGAAAATCACGTTTTCATTTTGGCAAAAAGGGAACTTTTGATTATGCCCGTCGAATAAGGGAAATATTCACGAGCAAAAGTTTTTATTGTGGCGCTGTCAGTGGTGTTGGTTTTAGCAGTGGTGTGGCTGTCGGTTTTTGGTGCTTCATCATTCTCCGGTTTTGACAGGAGCCGGAAATACCCAGGAGGGGAGGGTAGGAGGAGGGAGGAGGAGGAGGGGCTATGCTGCGGGGGCTGAAAACACGCTAATGTATCGTTCGCGCTTTTGTCCGGAGTGTTAACAGATTAGTTGTTTACATGCCACAAGTAAATGAGTTTTCAAAAAGTGTAGCCGCCGGCTTCAAACGAGCCGCCACCCACTGACGCCCTGAAACCCACCCCCTCCCCCCACCAAACATTTACCTATAACACCGATGTAAAAAGTACATGTATATATTCATGTACAGCGTACAAACACAACTACATGAACATCGCCATTGCTGCCTGACTCTCTCGCTGTCTCTTTCCCACCCCCTCTGCCTCTACCCCCACCACCCCCTCCCTCATCTTGTTAAATCTGAACGATGACTTTTTGAGTAGTTGGTTGAGCATTTTGGACAATTGCATTACGTGAGCGACAAACGCTGTGTATGTGTGGGCATCAACCTCATGGATAGAGTTATAGATACAGATACATATAAGATACAGCCTTATAGATACGGGATGATAGCGCACGCATTGCGCCATTGCGAGGGATCTGGCCCCCTCATGGCCACATTATGTGCTGCCACTGCCACTGCCGATGTCCTCTGAATACGCTCATTATGGTATCGATCACCTTTCATGCGCCACAATTGAGGATGGAGTAAGAGATACAATCGAATCATGGCCACACCGCTGCAGATACAAGCTGAAATGCAAATGTAATACTTTAAGGGCCGCGGGGCATTTCTTTTCAAGCAGAGACACCGAGTTCAAAGGAAAAAAATTCGAAAGATTACAGCTGCTTGGGGTGCGAAGGGGGAATACAAATTAATGAAATAATTTAAAATAATTTCAAACCAGCAAATGACATAAATATATGTATCTCTTAGGTATTTTACAAAAACTCGATGGGGAAAATGCTAGGAAAAATCTTTCTGGAAAAAATAGGTATTTCAATTCATCTATAGAAGAAGAAACTGCAATCTTTTAAATTTATAAAATTGTTTGTAATGTATAAAGAGGTAAACGGATCTGTTTTAATCTTGTTCAACTGTTCTAAATCGTTACACGGGTTAGCATTATAACATTGAAACCATTTTTTCTGTGGAAAATAAGAATAAAATAACAAATATATATTCAATGTAATTATTTACACAAGTTTTTCATTTATGCCAGTATCCATTGGGTATAAATCATTTAAATAAACATCTATGAATCAGTGTACCCACCTAGTTATTCTATCCCGCCTTTATAGCTCGCTTCTTTTGGCCTGATGAAAGCCAAAAAGCAATCGCAATCCCATTTGAATTGCCTAACGAACCATGATTTTTCGTTTGGGGTATACTCGCACACGGAGTACACCGTATAATATCATATTGTTGACAATTGCGCTTGCGGTGCTAATCAAAATATCCAACTGCGAGTAGACGTCGAACTTCCCCCGCAGTGAGTGACTCCGGCTAACTGTGTCACTGGCTCAATCGAATCATACGCCCAGTGGTCCATTAAATGACAAAATTTGCGCTCCAAGGCGGCGGAACTCACCCCTTTCCTTCCATTTTTTTTTCGTTTTGCCAGGAGAGCTGTTATAAGCTGTGTAATTAGGCCAAATACGCATACCGTTAGGACCCCGCTCGAATTCGTTTTGCGAAAACAATTAAAAGGCAATTAAAAGCCATTTTTGATGCGCGCTTGGCCAGGCTTTAAAGGCTTTTCCACTCGCCACACAAAAGGCAACCGCAAACAACAAAGGGACCACCGCACTTGGTTGGCTTTCGTTGGGGAGCCCGCGGCCAGAAAGTAAATCTCTATTATTGCAGTCTAGTGTGCTCTACCCCACATATGGTGGGGTTATTGCCGGGGCAGCCCCCCCCCCCAAGTCTCTCCGAAAAATATAATTTAAATGTACTCGCCTTTTTTAGTTTCGGGTTTTCCACCCTCGGGCGCAAGAAAGTTTGGTTGCCCTTTGTCTGCGTCTCAATTTGCTTAAGATAATTTAATCTGATTCCATGTACCTGAATATTTATATTCCTGACAGTGGGACGACGAGGGTTGTTGTGTGGAATATTCAAAGGGCATTAAGCGAAAATAACACCTCGATGTCAATCATTTTTTATTGTATTTCATTTTTTATCGGCGTTCCCAGAGTGTCGTTTATTTTTCGCCATAACTGACCCAAGTGTATCCCACATTCAGTGAATAAACTGTAATATTATTACAAGGACCCCACACGGGCCCTTAAAAAAGGGACCCAAATTCAATTTAAACGTTTTCCTTTTGTAATATTCGCCAAGAGTTCGTTAACCCAGCCCGAAGGTTATGAAATATTTGCCAGAAATACCAAACGGCGGAGGGACAACAAACTGGGTAATTAAAAGGTTTTGTCGCTGAAAATATTTAATATTTTAATTTATACGAAATTCAATAAATCGGGAGGAGAAATGAAATGAAAGAGCAGAAATCGCAGGCTCAGTGATTGAAAACGAAGACGAAATAACTTTATAAGCAAGTGGCGACTCCCGGGGGCAGAGGACCAGGATGTGGCATCGATGATGAAAGATCGGCGCTGTGGCGAGGTATTCGATTAATTTACATCGTTCTTGTTGTTTTGGTCCAGCCCCTGTTCCTGTTCCAGCAGACGCGCCGGCGTTTAGAGTGGAGTCTTTCGAGGAGCCTAGAGGAGTCCCAAGTCCCAGTCAAAGTTAAAGTCCCAGTCACATTTTTATTCCCTTTAGTCGGATGTATCAAAGGGTATATTGGATTTCTGAGGCTACGGCTAGACCGTCAAATTATAATTTATTTTATTTGTTATGTAAGCTATATTATGTACGATTGACATGAACTCTGTTTAAATATTACACTTAAATTTTAAATATTTAATCCCTGGATTATATTAAGGGATCTGTTAATTTAGATCCGTGGTCTGGATTGCTGTCCACGTACTTGTTACCAATTAAATAAGATATATAAATAAACTTAGTCAATGTATTTTAAGTGGTCCGCAATATTTTGTTAAAAGGTAATCTAAGCATTTAAGGAAGACAGCAAAATATAATTAACGTTATAGTGTACAGGGTAAGCCGTAGTCCTTACACCCGACTATATTCCTCTTAACCAACTCGCTCCTGGTGCGATTGGGCTGCATTCCATAGTCATAAGGCCGACGGCGGCTGCGGCGGCCCCAAGAAATATCTTTGGGCATTAGGTTGCGCAGGAATGCCAGAAATTCGAGGCAAATGTATTGAGCTGCATTTAATAATTATGATGGGGACGTGGTTGCAAACCGAACCGAACCGAACCGCACTCAGTGACTTTACTTTTCGGCTGTTCGGTCCTGTTCAGTCCTGTTCTGTTCCGCCTAATGGATATGTCAAGTGGCGACGGTGACTTTCGAGCGGCTCAGTGTCATCTGCTCGCCCATCGGAATCAGGAGCAGCAGCAGGAGCAACAGCATTTGGCCGCGGCTACTGTTTGGCCAGCACTGCGCATATTAATCAACTCACCTCTCAGGTGAGCAACGCAGACTGACGAAGGCGAGGAGCTGGCACAGCGACGAGCATCCTCCTCATCGTCATCGTCATCCCATCGTCAAGTGATACGCGGCACGGAACATGCGTGAAATCTTCTGCTCAGAGCAAGATTAAGCCAGGCCAGTAGCGGGGCTAAAAGGGGTTAGTTATGAGCAGATGCCTAAATAGTTTACAATATTAAGACAAATACAGTTATTAACATTTATTAAATTATATAATTAATTATATAATTAGCAAAGATAAAAACATCGGGGAGGAAGAAAAATTTACTTCATAAATTCGACAAAGATCATTTAGTTCAGAGTGATCTGGATATGGATATTTTGCGCGGATCCACGGGTGGGTTATATATCACCCGTGGGTGGTGAAAAATGAAAGGAATTGTGGTATTCAAAAAGTATGAAACAAAAAAATTGTTTTAATATCACACCCCACTACCAAATCCTAGATCAGTCACTGATGGATATATAATCTTGCAAATATTAATAGAGTTTTTCGAATTTTATATACATGTATTATATACCTTTTGCCCTATAAAATTTGTTTTTTTAAAGGTTTATGCATTTTTTAACCCTCCTTTACTACGCCTCTGTGGATCCTGCCTGTGTATACCTGTGTACGTTGGTCTTTTTTTGCGACAGTTTTACCAGTCGTGCCACTTTTGATATTGCCATTGCCACGCAAAAAGTGTGAAATTGTCGGACTACTGCAGGAGCAGCCACCAATTGGGACTTGGAGTGCGACTCCAGATCGGACGGTTTGCCTGGTGGTTTAATTAAGTCATTAACACCAGGGTCTGTCAGTGGGGAACTCTGACTGCCTTTCCTTTAGACCGCTCCTCCCCCTCTCTCCATCGCTCTTTGTCCTTGTGGACAATATCGAATTTGCCATATTTGGTCAAAATAATCGGACCCAAAATGGTCTGTGGAAGCGATACTGCTGCCCATAAATATATAAATTATGCATGCGAGCTTCGACTATGGGAGAGAATGGAGGATCGGGAAGCGGGGGCTTCAAATCAACCTGGGAGCACATTCATCAATGCGATTGACATTTTGCTGCCATGAGAATCGGAATCGGGGCTGTCTAACAAGCGCTAAGTGGATAATTACTGCGATAGCTGCCTGCCAGCTCGGATTGTCTTAATCGGTGCTAAAAAGCATCATTATACCGTGCATACTCCAAGTAATCACCACTAATGATCGATGCTCTCGTTTTGCATGTGCCCGTCGATCGTTTGTGAAGAAAGGCAACAGAAGTACAGTAAAAGGTAAGTTTGTAAGCTAAATGATTTTTTTAGAGAAAAAAGGGTACTATTTAAAATTCAAGTTATCATGAACATTTATTGAAATTGGCGATTTAGGCACTTAAGAAAATATTATAAAGTTATATATAAAGATTACCAAATTAAAAAATAAATAAAAGGAATAATTTAAAGTACTTCCGATAACATGTTGTCTCAATAAATTTTTTGTTAGTCTATTATAAAGCAATTGAATTCCATCTTTAATATTTGTCACAGTTTTTAAAGTTAAAAGTTAAAATTTATTAAATTAAGGTTAAATCTAAAGTGGGCTTTAAACTAAATAATAAAACGGCAATAAGGATTTTTAAAAATAAAAAGTAGAATAGTGACTGTGTTTCCCCAAGTGGGTCTTGACTGTACTTCGAAAAGAAGAGCGCACAATTATAAACTAGCCGTTGACGAGCTAGAGGTGGAGTGTCAATTAATGATCCCTTCTGCGTCCCCATCCCCCCTTCCTGCTCCTCCGCCCCTGCCTCCGCTGGCGCACAAAGGAAACGTCAAACAGCGCGTCAAATGCGCAATGAGCTTAATTCGATGCGCCTGCGCACCACTTACTGCTCGCTCTCTCTCCGTTCCTTTCCCACGCGCAGAGCAGCAGAGCTGCCATCTCGCTCCGTCAATTGCCGTTGATTGCCTTTGTTTCTCGGGTAATTTCCATTCCCCTTGGGGGACCAAGATGGAGATAGCGGGTCCCGGTCCTCTCGACTCTCTCGCTCCGCTTAATTGAACGGGAACGCTTTGTTGACATTACCGTACTTCGAACCCCCCCAACCCCTACGAGAAAATACAAATTGTCGAAACGCCCACCCAACGGAGCCGCTTTTGTTTTTTGGCAAGAGGGAGCGATCACCTCGGTAATACCCGCTGTCCATTGTTCTTGGCCACCCCGCTCATTAGGAGTGGCCGGCGGTGCTGACTTGTGAATGGAATCGAAATGGAACTGTGCCACACTGCCGCTGCCGCTGTCGGGCTATTAATTAGATAAGTATCTTGAGGAATTGCCCATTTTCAAATAGTCGGCGAGCATTCGCGTAATTAGATTTGCTTTTCACAACATTTACGTTGGGCGCGGCCAAGTCGAGTGGACGGCGTGGATTCAAGTTGAGCGGAGGTGGGGATTGCCAAGTGCCAAGTGCCAAGCCAAGTGTTGGCCAGGTCAAAACAGATATATATGTCTGTTATGGTCGCGTGAGTTTAATGCCAGCTATTGGAATTTTGAACTTAAAAATTCCTTATTTTATTTAATTATTTATCTTTTGTGACCACCGCGGACACTATGAGTTGTATAAATTAATTCGTATACTTATGGTTTTAATAAAGTCCTTTGGTTGATGTTATGATTAGGTAACTTATTATGTAAACCTACAAAAAACATTGTGTTAACAATATTGTGTTGAAAACCTCACTCAATTTATTTTTATTTTATTTTATTTTTTTTTTTTTATTTCTATTTTTTTTTTATTTATTTTTTTTTTTGTTTGTTATTTTTTTTATTAATATTTTTTTTTATATTTTTGTCATTAAAAAGCCTAAGACTATGTAAACTTTCACTAAGACAATAGGAATGTTGTATAAATAATAATTTTATAACAAATCTAGGAATTATTTGTGGGGGGATGAGAACAATTTTTTTGTTGCATACTTTTTGAATACCAAAATTCCATTCATTTTTCACCCGGGTGGGGGATGATATATCACCCATATCACCATGTGCATGTACTTCGAAATTAAACTAAACTCCTAACCATTTATTAGCTAACCATCCAGTCGTGACTCACGAGTGTAACGATTAGCATTAGCCCACGAGCGATCACGCAGGCAGCTCTGAAGCCCACGGCTCTGTGGCCCGTTGATTGCATTTGGCGGCAGCGACTCAACTAACTTGGGCGATTAATCATCGCCCGACCCGGGTCCGACTCTCCGACTCTCAACTCTTGAGTTCGGGTTCGAGCAGAGGCTACTGACCATGTGTAAATGCCGCCTTGCGGTTTGTCGCAATTTATGAGGTGATAATTATTCATCGCGAGCCGCAGAACTGTCATAATATTGTAATTAACATTGGGCCAGCAATGAAATTAAACGCATTTGATTGCATTTGCAATTGTCGCCGCTCTGTCGCCAGCAACTTTCTCCCCCGCCAGCCCGGGATTAGAGCAATTGGATCCGGCCCTGTCCAGGCCAAGTTGGTTTCCTTATTGACTCCGAGCCCAGAACGGAAATGAGCCCAAGCCAAAGCCACAGATGCAGAGGAGTCCAAGTCAATCGATTGATAGCATCGTCCTGCTGAAAATGGAAAAAATTGGAAATTTGAAAACATGGAAAAAGGAAAACAAATCAAATTCCAAAGCCGTAAACTAATCACAAAGAAGGATGTGGGCAAAAGGCAGTAAAACGAGAGGCGACAGAGAGAGTTCACTATCAAAGTCACAGAATCTGTGGCCATTCGAGAAGAGGTTTGGGATTCCTTGTGAGATTTACGGTGACAAAGAGATTTGGATAGGTAATGAAACAGCAATTTTCTTTCTAAGCCCCGGCTTTGAATTTCAAACTATATCGGTAAGATACTTATAACCCACGATCACATATGAACCCATTTGAGGACAAAATATAAGGAAATTTGAGAAGAAGCTTGGAATTATTTGAATATTTGGATGTATTAGAGATCACAAATAATTAGAACTTTGCAATTCGGATATTTATCAGTCTTTAAGTCATTATTAAACTATTCATTTAATTATTTTACTTATCTTTGTTAATATAATACAAATCTTTAAAATGTTTTAATGTAAAACAGGATTCTTAGAAAGTTGAATGGTTCTTTAAATTTAATTCCATCCGTTTTATTGGGAAATCTACCAATTATCTGCTTAAAATACCTTTATTTTTCAGGAAACCTCTCCTCATCGCCGATTAATAAACTTGAGGATTATCATAATTAGCTTTGTTAATTTTCTCAAATATGGTAACAAAATTCTTTCCCGAAAAACTAACCCCCTAACCAATATGCAACGGCCACCCCGACAGTGTGGACTATGTAAATTGACTCATCCGTTGTAGTCCGTGGGCTCCGACTGGGTTTCAGATTATGCCAAATGCTGTAATTCGAACTCAAAATGGAACCAACTGTTTTGGACGGGGCCGGGGCAAATAGGGCAATTCTTGCGCCACCTTATTTCTATATTTTTCCTGATTTATTCTCTGTGAATGGATTTTATTGTATTGTGCTTTGTATGGCAGGCATGGCTCTGCTAATGGCATAATGTGCCTTCCCCGAAATCGGCAGTAACAACAGTAACTGATTTTTTAATTTCATTATGGCGCACAATAGGCGTTTCGCCTGTGACCCGTTGGGCAGGATCTGAAAGGAGGCAGAGGCAGGGATCTGGATTTGGCTTGAAAATTGTTGCCATTTAATGTGGCTGGTCGGTCGGGCTCGGGCTGCCATTGCATTGCCTTTCCAAGGGCGTGAGCCTGCCCCCAGGAACATGCATATAATGTGCGCAATTCCAATTTATTTGCACTGAAAAGTTTGAAATGGGCAGGGCATTTTGCGGAGTGTTACGCTAACACGGCTTTTGTGGCCTTTCAGCTTCTGCTGCCGTTGCCACTCGGGGTAGTTTGCCTTCGCTTCTGCCGGCCAAAGTGGGCGGCGGGGAGTGGGAGTGGTTTCTAACGCCCCGGCGACGCCATTTCCAAAAGAAAACATTACGAATTCCCTGGACATTGGCGTAGTTGGTTTTCGAAAAGGGGGGTACTTTAGCGTAATATACTAAAGTACCATAAAATCAATTCAATTTTATTTATTTCATTTTATTTGTTCTTTTCTATTTAACTTTTATTGTAGAAAGGTCATACAAAATGTGAACTTGTATTGAATAAAATCATTATTTCATTCTTTAAAAACTAAATAAAACAAAAGTATATTTTAAACTTCAATCTATATTAAAAAAAAACATTTATTATACAAATTTTAAGTTGTTGGTGTTGATCATGTAATAAGTACTAATAAGGACCTAATCAAGGTTGATACCGCTAGTAAAACTTTTGTCTTAGACACTTTTTTTACTTTCGTACAGAATAATAGTTATTCAGCCTGTAGCCTGTGCTCACTATTGCAAATATGACCCCCTTTCCGGCAGCTCTAACGCCTGGTTCTCATACCCCTCGGAACTCAACCCCCACAGCCGCCTCCTTTTCACAATTGCAATCAGCTCACGTACTTGATGTGCTACAAAATGACTTCCATGCCATGTAACTGGCTGCTCTGCGGATGGGTCGAACAGATGGACCGGGATGACGCCCATTCGGGTTTCCTTTGAATCGAGCTTGAAGTGGGAACCACTCCACTCCATTCCACTCCCTGTGCTCTGTACTCCGATTCATACCCCCGGTCCTCGGTGGCCAGTGAACATGTTGGAAATCACATAATGTGTCATTTAATAATCAAGCTCAATATTGACAGCGACACAGTACAACAATGCGATGTGGCGACGGCGACGGGGACAAAAAGTAGCACAACAATCCCGCCATTAGGCATAAATTCATTTGCGTTTGTCTGTACGGACTGTGTATGTTCGAGTGTTCGGCCCAGCTGCCGCCATTGGCACAATCGCACATCCATCCATATCCATGGTTACTCTCCGCATTCATATGCTTCCCCGCCTCATCTCATCTCATCTCATCTCTCATCTCACATCACATCATCATCCCAGGGCATCGAGTCTCATCTCAAGCGCTGTGTGTGAGTCGAATCCCTGCGGCCGGCTCTTCCTGCTCGCTGCCTGGAAATGGAATAAAAAAGTTAAATAAACCTTAAATGAAAAATTCAACTCAATTGAATTCGTTAGCTGGAAATGTCGTTCCTGCTTGTTACTCCATCGTCATTCCTTTTCCCTGCCACATTCCCAGCGCTGACGATGATCACCATCAGCATCATCGTCAATGCCCATCAATGTCATAGAGAGGGCTGGAACTGGACTCGCCATTGTTGGTCTTGTCACCGGCAATGTCCTTTCGGCCGGCCAAATCGTATCGGAAGGATGTTTTTTCAAAAGAGCTTTAAGTACGCTCGGACAAAGACTATTTTTAAAGCACATTATTATTATTATTTAATTGAAAATTGATTCAAAAATATTATAAATTATGTAAAAATGTAACATATATTAGGGGTTTGGTGGACCCAACTTAAATTAAACTTTTTTTTATTTTTTTAAGTAATTGTGGTTTCTAGTTAAAGACTTTTAGAGAACGCCACCAATCTAAAATTAATATACCTTCAATGCAGATTAAGTTCGATCGTCAGAAAACTATTTTCACTTAAATGACTTTCAGATTCAAAATAAAATAAGCCAATCAATGGATCTAATAAATGTTTGTGTTATTAAAGTATATACTTAATTATTTTATAAGTTAAGACCAACACAGTGGTTTTAAAGCATTTAAGCAATTATTATTATATTCTAGGTTTTAAGAAAGAGGGTTCGAAGACTATTTTAAAAAACTTTAGTATTTTTAAACGCTGAATTTTTAAGTGTAATAAAGCCAACCTTTATTTAATACAAATACGAAATAAATAAATAAATGTGTAGTCTGTCAAAATAATTTTAAATAATTTAGAAGGTGATACATTTGTATTTCAATTTATTTACAATTGTGAGGGGGGGTTCTACATTTTAGGTAATCTATAAATGTATTTCATAAGGCGGATGATATGTTCCAACTGGGTTGACAGAGCACACGGGTACCTATGTAGGTGTTGTATGCGCCAGTGTTTTCTCGCACAAAGGGATAATAAGATACTTTTCGAGGGCGACGATGACGCGGGGAGCGGATGGCATGCATATACGATGATCGTGGCGATGATGACGGCGATGATATGGCAGAAATGAGCGGGCCAGGCCAAAAGCCGAATGCCAATGCCAGCGGGAAAGAGCGGCTGTCAGCGCGACGCTCTTTAGATACATCTACGGCTACCGTGTGCGGGGGCGACTTTTGTCCGTGCGTCCGTCCGCCGTCGACAAATTGCCATTTACACCACTTGCCAAGACAGCAGTTACAGTACAGCTGTGGGGAGAAGCAACAAAACAAGTGGCACACGCACACAGCCAGCCTGCTGCTCACACAGATACTTTGTGCTCGTATATACTCTCTTCATTTTGGCCCTCCGCCATACGGTTGTCTCTCTCCCACTTCGGATGGGGCGTGGACGAGGTCATGCCACGCCCCCTTTACCAATGGCAGCCGCACGGGGGTGAGGGAGACAGGGAGAGCGGAAGAATGAGCGGTTGGGCGTACATAGAATGTATCTCACAGATACTTTTGTACTTTGTTGCAGCAGCGCAGCGACAGCGACAGCGATTGCGAACGAAGTAGCAGCTTTGAGTAGCTGCCGTTGACGTATTTTGAATAAATTTTAATTGAATTCGCACAATGAAACTGTTTACTTAACCTGCCACTTTGCCAGATGAGCTTCATCTGAGCGCCAATGCAAAGATACGGTTACATGGTTTGGCTGCCATATAGCCATAGTGGGTATCCAACCTATGTATGTGTCGGTTTCGACGGTGCCGAGCGGAGAGGAGCGGAGGAGGGGGATCCTGTGTGCTGAACGCACTCTTTGTTTTAATTACAGCAGCCGACGAATTCGGTTTGTTAGCTGCTGTTAAATCTGCAGGAAGCCAAGCTCAAAGTTTCCCGAATAGATACTGATGTAACCCAATTAGGCACCCGCTTATAAGTGACTCAAGTACGTTGCTAATATTGATTAACCACATTGCAGGCTACTTAATAAGTCATCGAGTGCTTAATTCTGGGTCAATTAACATTACGCAATTAAATTGTAAATTAATTATTCTGATTTATTGCCTTGTAACCTATTTAAAAGTGTTGAGGTGTGAAATAGTGAGCTCTATTTATCGTTTCATAATACTTAATAGTTACCTAATAAAATTATAAGTAGGGTTTAATATCAAAAAGCTAAAAATGTATTTTACTTTTTATTTTTTATTTATCAAGGGATTAATTGAATATATCATTCTTTGTCTGTAATTAGAATTTAAATGATTAGTTTATAACATCTTATAACTACTATTCATTCGATTTTAAACAATCCGTTTCAATAACCCATTTGCAGCATGTTAAATACGTTTTCCCAGTCGAGTACTTAACGCACTTTCAGTTCAGGA
Organism: Drosophila pseudotakahashii; assembly: GCA_035046095.1. Classification (NCBI taxonomy): domain Eukaryota; kingdom Metazoa; phylum Arthropoda; class Insecta; order Diptera; family Drosophilidae; genus Drosophila; species Drosophila pseudotakahashii. The sequence goes on along the minus strand of JAWNOE010000247.1, from coordinate 1,437,215 downwards.
AAATATCGAAAAAAAACAAGTACATACATAGGGAAATGTGGAGAGCCCCAGCTCCTTTGTGGGACCATCAGCTTCCGGTTCGCTCCGAATCACGTGTCAGGTAAATGTGGCGCACAACACTCCTTCATTAAGTTAATAACAGTTTTCCAAGTACAAAGTGAAATTGCGAAATTCCGCTTCACAATTTTTCAGCGACGCTTTCCCAACGCCACCCCACCCCCCATCACCCCTCTGATTTTTGTGAGGCAACTGCAACTGTAACGCTGTAATTTGCCATCGCTTTGCCTTTTGATTCCTCAACGGTTTTGTTTGGTTTTGAATTACAGCCGGCGAGGCGAGCCGCCCACCCTCCCCCTCTGGATTGTGTTTTACATCTTGATTATCTTCCGTTTGTTTATATAGGACTCACACTCGCCCAGCGCAGCGAGCACAGAACAACCCACCATTAGCCGAGCCGGAAAGTGAAACACAATTTCCATTCAAATCCATTCAAGGATAAGAAGTCAATCAGTCTTCAAAGTGTAAAGGATTTTGCACTTTGTCAAATTCAAAGTCCGACCTTATGCTGATGCGGCTTCCACCCGCACATCGCACATCACACGTCAGAAGCCACAGTGCCACAGCATCGGATTCGGAATCGAAATCGCTCTTGGCCCGACCCCGACTCGAACTTAATCCAGGGCTCGGAAGCGAAACAACCCCAAGACGCTGGCCTCCTGGCCAAAGGAATATCAAATTGAAACTTTGTACCGGCATCGGCTGAAGGCGTCTTGCCAGGCACGTGGCCATTTGGCCAAAGGAGCCCCAGCCACAGCCGAATGGGGAATGGGTTCGAGCTGGTTCTTCTCTTCTTCAATTACCCTTTCGACGACGCTCGCTCATATTATGATAATCGCATCCTAATTGCGAGAAAATTACGCCCACGTGCGCCTGTAACCCGATCGGGATGTCATCAAAGGATATGCTGCTGGAGCAGTCAGCTGACACAGTGAAAGCTGGGCTCAGACATGACTCTTTCACATGGGCCAGGAACGAGAAATGTGTGCACCGAAAAAAAAATGATCATAGAAACTGAACTATTTGAACATTAATTCTATACTATTGAGTTTCAATTATATTTTAGATATATATTTCGGGAGTGTTATAGTTAAACTTTCGGTATAGAAATGAAACCACAAAATATGAACTTTATAATATTTAGTATAACATTAATAATACAGAGTTCAAATTTTATATTAATCAGTCGTAATTTAATACTACCACACTTTTATTCTGGACCTATATATTTTTAATACAACGAGTATCAAGAGTTTTAGACCCCATTTTCTCTATGATAGGATTTAATATTTATTTATATTTTCTTCATTTTATATTAATTAAATCAGATTAAAAAAAAAATTGTTGTTACGTCCTCTTGTTGGGGAATTAATTTTTTTATTTTTTCCCGCTAAACTCGCTAAATTCATTTTATTTTCTCCTGAACATGTCGTGCACACTCCCGCTGCGGTTCGTTACTACGTGGATTGGCGTTCACAGTGATTTTACACACAGGCACAATTTTACATGAGCTGACATGTTACTATGTTCCCGTATACTCTCATAGATGGCGTTGGCTTAAAATAGCCGCGTTGCCAACTGCCCGCTAGGGGTCGTATCAAACTAATATTATCACATTTTATCAAGTAAAGCAGTAAATAAGCAGTTCATTAGCAACGTTTCGAAGTTGTTCCTCTAGAGGTCGACACAGCGGCGAAGTTCCAGCAAATTCTCATAGATGGCGTTGGCTTAAAATAGTCGCGTTGCCAACTGCCCGCTAGGGGTCGCATAAAACTAATTAAGTAAAGCAGTAACTAAGCAGTTCATTAGCAACGTTTCCAAGTCGTTCTTCTAGAGTTCGCTTTCATGTTAAGTTAACATGGATTATTAAGCAATAACATTTTTTGGCAACAAAATGGCCTTAAACGGGATTTTAGGCAATTTAACTAGGCTAGTAAAATAGCCTAAGGCGGAATATTTAGTCAATATAAACTAGGCTAAGTTTTAGGCAATGCTTGTTGCATCGGAGCATTCACCATTGCAATGGTAAATTGAGATTGGGGTCCTTTGAATAATATATTAAAATAATTTATGCCAAAGTTTCGAAGAATTCGGGCAAAAAGTTTTATCAACTTTGATTTGAACTATCTATATCATAAAAAATTAAAAAAAAATGTACTTTTAGTTCGTTAAAAAGTTCAGTCTATTAGAAAAAAAGCCAAAAACTGCATTCTTTGAAGTGTCCTAGAAAAGAAATTAGAGATTTTTGGTTAAAAAATTAACTTACTGGCCCACTGTGCATTGTATCGATACCACCGATTTCTTAAACATCGTCTAGTGATGCTGATCAGGAATAAGGGAGGAAATCATAATACACTCTGCATGGGTATACAAATAGTTTCATATTAAAATCTTACAAATAAATGTAATTCTTAAATAAAATATTTTATAATTAGTTTATAAACAAGAATGCTATAGTCGAGTGCCTTGACTATCAACTCAGCTTAATGAGTGTGAGAGAGATAGATTTAGACAACCAGGAAGGCAGGCAGTCGCTTGAAGCGGCTTAATCTAGCGAAAAATGTATGTACCTATTATTTGCTCATAACTTTTTAATGAGTGGTCCAATTTAAAAAAATTTGTTCGACATAGTAATGGAACAACAGGCCGAACTCCTTAGTTAATTTAAGCCATCAAATAGCGAGTAAACAAGTAATTGAACATAGTGATTAATCAAAGATCAGGGGGTATCAGTGTTATTTTGTATTACTTTAAACTTCGACTGAGTCTAATGACTGATAACTAAACGGAATTCCCAGGTAGGGGACGTTTCTAAGACAGTGTTTTGAGTGCTAATTCAGGCGCTTTGATCACTAGGCCAAGGCGTGCTACTAGAAGTCTATCACTGATCTGAAATTATCTGCGATTTTACAGCCTACCGATGTTCGTTTTCATTCAGCTATGCAATTGAATGTAATAAAATTTTAATGTCAAATTAAAAAATTAAATTTGTAATTGAGTTTAAATTATTATTTTCACGTCACGTTATTAAATTGTTGTTTTTGCCCAAGACATCTTTTGATATTTCTTGATTTTGCCTGTAGTTCTGAAAGTTTCAACAGATGGCGCTAGAGTGTAGTGCTAAAAATGGCATGCTGTTGGGGAAAAAATGGGATTTGATTTCTATTTGAACTATATATTACTATATTAAATTAAACTATGTTTATTTATGTTTTGTAGTGTCAAATGGGAGTAAGCCGAATAAGCAAACAATGACCGACGTAATCGGTAAAATAATGATCGATATGATATTAATTCAGGAAGTGTAATAGATCCATCACTGACTAAGATAACTCGCTGTAGCGTTTTCCTAACTTTTCCCCAATCCGAAAGTCCACCTCCAAGCAAGGTGAAAAGCTTAAGCCACCCCCGAGAGCAGTGATGTTATATTCAATTTCACGCCGAGTGCTCTCAGTCCGCAATCGTCGGTTTTGCCAACCAAACGTGCTTCATTTTCCACCAACTAACGTTTCGAACCGTTTCAAATATTTTCCGATTCTGGATTCTGGATTCAGGATTCGGGGGCTTGCCAGTGGGATTCCGCAGAGAATGCAACGGGATTGATATCGACTTGAACTGAAGGGCCAAGAAGAGCCTGGCAGAGCGATAATAGCCACTAGACGGAACCTGGCTCGCCATTTTAAAGTGGATGTAACGGAATTCAAGGGTGCAACGGAATTCACGGGAAGCGAAGGACCAAAGGAGGCACTAAGGAGCATTCGAGGACCGTTGAATTAGTTACCAGCGAAGCAACAAATACAAACAAACGGGCCATTCAACAATCACTCGACGTCGCCGTATCGATTTTCCGTTACATCGTTATACACACACACTAACCCAGTTGGCACCACTAACACCACTGGCCATTACGCATACGCCCCATAGCCACCCCAAAAAGAAACAGAGAGCGTGCGGCTCGGCTCGACAAATCCAGCTGCCCCACGCAAATCGAAAAGCGAGAGAGAACCAGATTTGTTGCATCTCGGTGGCACTTGGAGGCATGTTTCAGTTGGCACTCGTCAGCCGCGGACGGACAAACCATTTAGGTGAGAGATTTAGGAGAGGAGTAGCAACCGGACTGACGGACAAACGGACAAACGGACAGACGGACAGCCGGACGGACAGCTCAATTGCGGGCAATTTATATTTAATCCGCGGGCACACAACCCAAATAAAATCGCGCATTGTGCGCCTAATTGAAGCCCCCTAACCGAACCTCTTCTCCTTTCTCGCACACAGGGCTACGGCAATAGCAATAGCCATTGTAGATAGCATTCATCACAGCATCGGAAATCGCGACCAGTCACGACTTTTACTCTGTGCTAAATTTCTGTGTGAAAAGAAGCCCCATTCCCCAAAGGAAATCGCAACCACCAGCAGGTGTTCAGCATGGCGAGACTTCAGCTGGAAGCAGGACAAACGGCGGCGGCGATGGTGCTGCTCCAGATGCTGATGATGCTGGGTGGCCAGGTGCTCGGCCAGGGGCTGCCGCAGGCGCAGGTGTGCCCCGAGCAGAACGAGATCGCGCCCTGCATCTGCACGGTGAAGAAGAACGGGCTGGACATCCTGTGCGAGACGACCGATCTGGCGCACATCACCAAGTCGATGGGCACGCTGAAGGGCAAGAGTCCCATCATCTTCTACCTGAAGCTGCGCCACAACAATCTGCCCAAGCTGCAGGGCTTCGTCTTCTTGGCCCTGGACATCCGTCACCTTACCATTCACAACAGCAGCCTGGCGGCCATCGAGGAGAATGCGCTCAGCTCGCTGGGTAAATGAATTTCGCTCTAATATATATATATACATATATATATACATATATTATATACTTGTACCTACAGGTGAGGGACTCACCCAGCTGGACGTCTCGCTGAACCAAATGAAGACGGTGCCCTCGCAGGCGCTGGGTCACCTGTTCCACCTGTTGATCCTCAATCTGAACCACAACAAAATCACCGTCATTCACAACAATGCCTTCGAGGGACTGGAGACCCTGGAGATTCTGACGCTCTACGAGAACAAGATTACACAGATCGACCCCGAGGCTTTCCGAGGACTCGAGGAGTAAGATTGAAATATATGCTTTACCAAGTGGTTTTCACAAAATAACATCATTTTAGCCACATTAAGCGTCTAAATCTGGGTGGCAATGATCTGAGCAGTGTTCCGCAAAAGTCCCTTTCCATTCTTGCCACTTTGAAGAAACTGGAGATCCAGGAGAACAAGATACGCGTCATCAGCGAAGGAGACTTTGAAGGTGACTATGGTTAAGTACGCCTGGCAATTGTTTAATTGACTTCTCTTCCGCAGGCTTACAGAGTTTGGACTCTTTGATATTGGCCCACAACATGATCACCACCGTGCCTGCCAATGTCTTTAGCCACCTCACCCAGCTAAATTCCTTGGAACTGGAGGGCAATAAGATCAGTACAATCGACAAGGATGCCTTCAAGGGCCTTGAAGGTGGGTTGTATCTTCCCCCTTCTGTGATTTATTTCATTTACCTTTTTTGCTTACGCAGAGAATCTGCAATATCTGCGTCTGGGTGACAATCAAATCCACACTGTCCCCAGTGAGGCACTGCGTCCATTGCACCGCCTTCGCCACTTGGACTTGCGCAACAACAATATCAATGTTTTGGCCGAAGATGCCTTTACTGGATTCGGAGACTCCCTCACTTTCCTCAATCTGCAGAAGAATGAGTAAGCTAATACTTACAGAAAATATAAGGATTTTACTTTAGGTTTTTGTGACTCTTTTAAAATCCTTTGAAGCATTAAAATAGTACTGTTCATATTCTTTTAAGATAGGTAACTACGTCATAAACTAATAGGCTCTTTTTAAGGATCCTTTAGAACATTGATCACATAGATTTAAAACTCTTTACTTTATTGCTTTATTGTTATAATCAGTTTTTAGATTGAAAATACCTATTCGTATCTAACGATTACATTTTTCATTGTGTAGCATCAAGGTTCTGCCCAGTCTTCTGTTCGAGAATCTCAACTCCCTGGAGACGCTGAACCTGCAGAACAACAAGCTGCAGCGCATTCCGCAGGACATAATGGAGCCGGTCATCGACACCCTCCGCATCATCGATATCACCGGCAAGTCATGAGCACTCAGACCTACTGAAAGCCCTTACCATACTAAACCGATATCAAAATCCCCTTCCGGCCGTGCAGATAACCCGCTGAACTGCTCCTGCGAGCTGACCTGGTTCCCCAAGCTGCTGGAGGACCTGAAGAACAAGGACGACGAAATGTCGCAGAAGAAGAAGCCGCTGTGCCACATGTCGCTGGACAACCGCGAGTACTTCGTGCAGGCCATGCCCACCGAGAAGATGCACTGCGCCGGCCTCAATGTGAGTCCCTCGCCCACCAGCGGCGGTCTGATGCGGATCCTGCAAGTGAACATCCTGGCCCAGATTGCCGTGTGTAGCGTGGCCTTTCTGACTAGCGTCTAAAGCTAAAGCCGCATCTGTCCAGCTAGACGCGATGTTCTATGTGGGTCAGTTTCAGCTTCAGTTTCAGTTCCACCCCCAGACCCTCAGACTCGGATCAGACTAAGTGATCAGTTTTCAGTGATAGTAAATAGTGCGGTCGCCCCACATTCGATTTGATTCGGCTTGCAAGCTAACCAGATTAAGATCCATCAAAAGCAAAAAGCATACGCATACCCAGACCCAAGATCACAGACCTTTCCGTACGTCTACAATCCATTTCTGTGTTGTTGTATTGTATGTTTTCTTATAGATTATAGAGAGTCCGTGAATTATGCAACTCTGCCAATAATTAGACTCAGAAAGCACGCTTTCTGAACCAGCAGCAAGTCGCGGCAGCACCCAAACCACCTTGTTGAATTGAAGCACCTCCAGAGGCAACACCATCATCCAATCTCCAAACAGTCCACTCCACACCACTGCAGACATGCACAGTAGCTCGACGCGACTCGAAGGGGAATGCTAATGCCGATCAAGATCGGCACAAGGAGTTATTCAATTGTTAACGGACATAGATTAGATTTAAGGCCAGCTTTGGGAAACAGTGCACCTGCAGAGGTGAACCAAATCGAAACTCAAACATATCGGAATATTGTTACGTTTAAGCGAGGGATTATGTTGTTATGCGCGTTAACCTAAGGATACGGATACCCATTTATTATTATGTGTAGTCTATCGTCGTCTTGTCGTCGGTGTTGTGAGATACAATCATTACTAACGCGTCTCGTAGTCCCCTCACCTGTTTCCCGTCCTACCTTCTGCACCCAACCAATCTAACCTGTACATACCAGTACAGGTCTAATTCTATTCTAATCAACTATTATTGTGGCTCCACTTTGGGTGCCAGAGGCGAGGCGAAACGGAGGGAAAACCCAAGAGAAAATAAGAAAATTCATTTGCATCAATCACCAAGAACTGATTATGGAATAAGTAGTTTGTACTCTTTATTTGCCATGAACAAGGGGCAAGTACTCACAATCCCCAATCCCCAATACCCAATCATAATTCCCCGAAAACCCAAACAACCCAATGGGGCAATCCCCTCACAAAAAATTGAGAATACATATCGTTATATTGTTATTATATCGTGACATATCAAGAGCTCCCAGTAGTAAGACACTCGGATGGCTCGACACTGCTAAGATAGTGACATTTTATAGAATTTACTTACATTTTTGAGGCATCTGACAAGTTTGATATTTACGCAAGACAAAAAAGTGGATTAAGCAGATGTATATGCAGAGTGGAATTTTTGAAATTTTTTATACATATACTTTTATACACACATACATACGTACCTTTTTCAATTATGTCTATGCGAACTAAGTTGTAATTCGATTAGCTAATAGCTACTAACACTGACACCCCCTCCGGCCCAATCCGTATCCGTTCCCATGCCCATTGCCAGCGCCCAGCCAACCGGTGGCTTGGGTCAGTAGCCACCCACTGGTGGGCGGTGGTGGTGCAACGGGAGCGGCTGCGGTACCGGAAATATTTCCAAGAGAATGCGCCGCACCACCGATTCGGGTCAGTTTCCTTTGGCTAGAGCTGTTCTTTTCGAAATATTGCCAAAACCATAAACCCCATCGAAAGCTGGGCCTGCATAATGCATATGCTCTCCATGTGAGCAATAGTTCCCCCGTGCGGGAACAATCTGAGAATCTAACTAATAAAGAATCCATGTTGGTTACAAATGCAAGCAGGTGTCTTTTTTATTACGACTCTGCTAGGAGCTACAGTGTTTTGAGTACCTCGAATACATTGAAGGGTTTGGCCAGCTGCGTTGTGTAAGCTCCTATCATGTCGTCTCGGTTCAAGTTGGGCAGGAGCACCAACTTCACCAACCAAAATCTAAAGGATATAGGAAACATTAACTGATGTTAATGGATGGCATCAATGGCAAGCTCACCTTATGCTGGCCATCGCAACTGGGTCCCCAGATCACGGACTTAAACTTTGGCAATGGTTCGGATTCATCCTGAGGGTATTTATTAAAATAGATAACATTACTTTACTTTAAAAACGTATTTGTTAATACGTTAGCCTACCAAATGGACGACGATCATGCGTCGTGCTGCAAATGGTGGATCCTTAGTATGAGTGGCGTTACTTTGCCTGGTCACAGGATATGTGTATCGGGGGGTTGGGTAGTATACAGCACATAAACTGTCTACTGGTTGGTTGCTGCACTCAGCACTTGTAACTAGTTGGACGTCGGAGAATGGTGCGCAAGATGAGGATCTGAAGACACAGCGACAACCTTTGTTGATTGCGATGGTAGATGAGTAACAGACAGTGGTTATTCTGAGACTGATTTTATTAGACAAACTCAACGGTATTTATAGGTACAAAAGTGCTTACGGTAACAAAATATGTAGAAAGGGAAATTGAAATTACAGCTATTCTTCATAGCTCGCAGTGGGCCAAACATCTCTACATGCAGCGCTAATCAACGTTATTGCTCTATTTCCGAATTGTGGTGTCAGCTATTTTCGCTGCATCGGCAGATTAATGACTGTTAAGAAGACTGACGGTCTGGCTGTAAAATTGCAATATTGGCGGCTAGTGTTATGATATATGATTCTTGTTCGACAAATGTAAATGCGATAATAAGTTATGTAGGTCGATGAGTCTCAACACATATTTTATTTACCAAATTAAGTTCAGGCCTCACCACCTCCGAGTAGTAGAAAGTGCTCTAGTCGACCTCCTCAAATTTTGTATCATCGCTACTAATCAGTTCGTCGAACTTGAAGAGGTTTTTCTTCTCGATGGCCCTATTGTAGGCCGCCACGTTTATGCATCCGGAACCCGCATCGCAGCCTTATTTGAATCTCACGATAAGGCTGGGATAACGCACTACATCAGTATTCCATTATAGGTACCCAAAGATTGGGTTGGGTAAAACTTACTTTAAGGTTGGATAGTGAAAGGGAATCCTGTAATACGGAAAACAACCTTCACGTTTGAGTTCTGTATAAAAACTGATTTTATTGGGGTGACAAAAGATAATACGATCAGGAGAACTCTGAAATATTTAAAAACACGTCGCGTTCCGACTAGAGAGATTTTTATTATTTTATTATTCCGTATGGTCTTTTATACAATAAACTTTGAAATGCCTCTCCAAATATGAATGAATTATAATTATTTTTGTAATAGCATTGCATTTTGACGGTGAAAGAGTTTCTTTTTGCGTAGAATCAAACGAAGGGTCCGATTAAAAACATGCCTATTACGAGTCAATTGGTGATGCTGTTCAAAAACATTTATTCTTAAAAAGGTTTGAAAATGCAGTATACTTTACATTCTTTAGTTAAATAAGTGGATGTGCACACAACTGGCACCGGATGATATGCTTACATATATTAGGCAAAATGTATTATTTTGGGAAACACATTATTTAGATGCCCGTATTAAAATTTAACTGTAGCTAGTTTTTTTCAATTTTCAAGTAACTTTGCTCGAAAATATCTGGTTTCTGGCACATCAAATCCGTTAAACGGACTGGCAATGGGCATTGTGTAGGCTCCCATGTTACGAAATCCCAAAAGATCGCCACAGTTCAAATTGGGCAACAACAGATCTCCCGATATCTAAAGGTTAAGAAAAGCAATGGCTAAGAAATATATTAAATGCATCAAATAATTAGTTCACCTTATCCAGGGCATCGCAGCTGGGTCCCCAAATCACCGACTTGAACTTTGGCAGGTTCTCAGCATCATCCTGAAAAATTGATTATATGTATTCAATAAATTTGATCATACTGAACAATTGATTTTATTAATTTATTAAATAACATCATACTGAAAAATTGATTTAATTCATTAACTAAATAAAAAATGATAAGGGTCAACCAGAAAGCAGATTTTATGATATTTTCATTCATATTTTATATCATATAATTGTGAAATGTAAGATTTGTTATTAGTTTTCCTGGAGATAAATCTTTTTCTTACCAGGTAAATGACAGGACTGACCACCTCAGGATAGTAAAACATTCCTGCGAAGGCTCCGAAGATCCCGTCATTTAGGTAGTACATCAATGTCTCCAGCTTTCCATATTTATTGCGGACCTCCCGCTTTGCGTGGACCTTGCAGACCAATGTGTAGGCAGCCTCCACAAAGAATCGTCCTGGCTCGGAAATTATTTGGACACGCTCATCGGGGAAACGGAGTTGCACTGAGGTGTTAACAGCCTCAGCAATCTGCAAATAACTTCTATCTATACAAATTACTGCAAACCAGAGGTTTAGACGCACTTACCTCCTCGAACATCCCATCATCTATGCCAGGAAAGCCACCGCCAATATCTAATAAGTCCATTTTATGACCTATTAGCTCACCAAACTTAAAAATGTTTTCCGCCTTCTCGATGGCCCGATCGAAGGCCTCCACCTCACTGCATCCGGAACCCACATGGAAGCTGGTACCAGACACCTTCAGATCGAGGGCCTTGGAGAGCAGCATTAGAGCCGCAGCGTCCGCCTCCGCATCGCAGCCATATTTGTCGCCCAAGGGACACAGCGCCTTTTTGGCCTCACTTTTAAATCTTAGGATAAGGCTGCAATTAATAAATCATTATAAATCATCATACATATAATAAATAATTCTACCATCCAAACAGGGAGTTTGGTTGCACGTACTTGGAGTTAGGATAGTGCTTGCGCAGCTTATAAACCTCATACTCATTATCTACCGTACCATTGACCACCTGTTGCTCCTTGGCGTACTTCAAGTGGTTGACAGGTCGACAAGGATGAGCATAGATAATACGTTCAGGTGAAACGCCAAATCCCAGGACCTAAAAAAAACAATTATACATATATTTAAAGGAACTTTTTTTCAGCATCGAGATAAAAAAGAGTCCTTTAAGGCGATTGTGGACGTTAGAGTGGGCGTGGCGCTCGGCTGAAACAAACTTTCCCTGAGTATGAAGCCCAAGAATATGTGTGGTTAATCCAAACTTTCTAACTTTTGTAGTTTCCGAGATCTCAGCGTTCATACCGGATCCTGATCAAGAATATATATACTTTATAGGATCGAAAACGCTTCCTGCTACCTGTTTCATACTTTTGCACGAATACAATATACCCTTTTACTCTACAAGTAACGGGTATAAACATACTGACCTACTCCAGAATACAACCCATTCCACTATTCTTTACATTAAACTTCCGCCCTGTGTAAGTAGTATATTCTGGTGGTCAGAAAATGGAACCACGGAGCTATAAGATGAAAGTAGAACCACGAAGCTATAAGATGAGTTATCAACTCATCTTATAGGTAATAAATCAGCTTTATAATAAATCAGTTATCAACTCATCTAAAAAGCACTGCCGCAACAATACTACAATACTAATACCGCCATCCCGTAGTCAATACTACTGCCGTTTTAAATGTTTTCCTCACTTTAAACAATACTACAGCCGCAATACTTATCAGCCCGTCATCTTACCTAACCCCTTCCTCCCTACTACCTAACCTCCGGGAAGAGGCCTCATAATTCCAAAGCGTCGCCCTGACGGCAGTTCCAATTATCCAATGTAGACATTGTTACTCACAAAGACAATCCATTTGTTTATAAGTTATGCAACACAATCAAAAATTTGTTCCTCACTCTATTATGATTATATTATGATGTTGATAATTTCACGATTAGAAGTGTTTACTTTATCAACCCACCAGTTTAAGTTCGTTTTTGGAGGCGCAATCGAATCCAGTTCCAAGATCCGCTAGTAACTTCACCAGTACCGGATCGTCATTGCACTTGACGGCGTAGTGGGGTTTTATCCTGGGCAGGAGTTTCTGCCAGAGGCGTAGCTTTCTCTCCAGACTGGACACATCGCAGATGTTGAGGGCCTGATCTAAACCTTCCAAGTCCGCCTGCTCGATAGCTTGGCGGATATTAAGCTGCTGATCGTAGAAGTGAATTTTTGGGGTACCGTTCACCATCTTGAATAGATTTAAACTGACCGATCGAAAATGTGTCGCATTTGTCCGGGATAATCTCAGCTATAGCTATAAGTATTATCAGTGAAAAACACAAAATGATTTGCTCTTAAATTGAGTTGCTTTTGGACTCAAACTTAAAGCTTTCAAAAAAACTCAAAAAATAAAGAACGTTGTAATACAGTCCCTAGACTTGAAGATACCCTCTTATTTTGTTAATCAATTTGTGCATAAATATTGCTCGAGATGCATGTGGCCCCAGATGCCCCTATTTACCTCCTTCGAATTTGAGTCTTTCAAACTCTTTTAAAATTATTATCTGATTTGTGGTTTGTAGACTTTAGAGTGGGCTATTCATAAAAATATACCACATACTTTACCATTCAACAATCTCTAAAGATTATAAAATGAAAGACCGATTTTTAAGGGGATACGACTACAGCCCAAACCGTAAGAGCTAGAGCAGCCAAATTTTTGCACAGTATTCCATTGGGGTTCTAAACGCCCACTAAGATCCGACATGTCCCCCCAGTGGCCCCAATCAGCTCCAAAATTAATATTTCGAAGCTCTAAATTTGGTCTATTTGATTGCTTAACTTCTAAAGTGGTTGGAATTTTGAAATTTGGAATATGCCGAATTTTAGGTATTGAAAAGTCCTATTAAGATTTCTAAATGAAATTTCGATATCCCCCATAATTTGGGGGCTACATTTAAAGTTAACTTTTCGATTTAAAAAATCCAAACCGCTACTCCGATTATGATGATTTTTGGATCATTAGTTATTCTATGGCCCAAATGCTTAAGTTTAATTTTTCAAGTTTTTAACATTTTTTTTAGTATTTTTAAAGAATTTATTTAGATTTTCTAAGTTATTGCGTCGCATTTTGCGGGAGCCTGCCGAGAGAGCGGATGCCAAGAGAGCGACGGCCGAGAGAGCAACATCCAAGTAAACTGATGAGTGGGAGGGGGAAGTGCTATGTGGAAAGGGGAGGGGAAAGGGGCAATTTAATTTAAAATTTGTTGCTGCTGCTCCGATCAATATGATTTTCGATCAATAGTCAGTTCTGTGGATCAAATACTTAGGTTTTATTTTTCAAAAAGTATTTTTCATTTTGTAGCAAAAGTAAGAGCCCTATTTAATTTCCGCCACGGAAGAAAATAGACAAACTTACTACAAATTCTGTAAGCAAAGGCCAAATGTAACGATTCGAATTTTTGCCAAGTACGGAAGTTTGATCTGTAAGCAATCAAATACGTTACTTCTTCAGATATGTTTGCATGTAGGTATGTATATTTGGATATGTTTTGATTTGTATTGTGTGTATGTGTGTTTCTATTTGAAAGTAGATGATGTGTTTAAATACAAATAAAATGATTACCTTCCTTTCAGCCAATGCTCAATCTTTCTAAGTTATTTGTAAAGTTTAAAACTAATAATTATCGTTCATATGCGGAACCTGGAAAAATAAGTTACTTCGCTACTTTTGCATGGGATGGCAATCTTTGCGTGTTTGTACACAAGTTTTCATTACATTCAAAACTTGAAAATTTAAAAAAACAAATTCCAATTTACAAACAATTATATTTGTGCGCTAACTGAAAGCAAGTACAAAGATTCGCGACTTTCACATGGATTACATTCATTTATTATATGTTTTTAATTTTTATTGATTCGACAAGGATGAGATCGCAAGTTAGAAGTAGGCTATACTAAAAAATACATTTTCTCTTCTTTGCCACAATTCGTTTTATGAAAGTGAGAAGGATATAATGATAATGAGCGTTTGGACAGTAACAAGTGTAAAAAATGGGGACGATCAAGCGCACAATGAACTCTCTGAGAGAGCTTGCCTAAAGAGAGAAAGAAACAAGCACAAGATTGACCGTGGTGTGGCAAGGGGGTAGAGGGTTTAAATTCACAATTATGATTTCAATTTTGGTTTAAAAAACTCTTTTTAGTACACATTTTGATCATTTTTTTGAGATCATTTTAAAACCAGGAACTTTGAATTTTTACTTTAATCGTACCGGTACCAATAAATTATTGCTAAACTAATTTTTAGAAGTCTTCTATAAATCGGTCGACTGTTGAATTTTTAAATTCTTTGAATCGAGCAGGGATTTTGCAGCATAATCTGTCTCTTAAGATTGGAGCACCCGAAATGTTATTGCGAAATTTAGGTCCCCCAAAGTTATAAATTAATCGCAGGGGCAGACTTGGAAGCTGGCTGGACTAGATCTTAGAGAAGATTGCTTTTCTCATTAGCACTGCCAGTAGCCTTATTCTCGATCCTTAAGGATCTTCTGAAAATGTTGTTTACACAGAAGTTTTAAAGTAATCATATTAAAAAAAACCCGGCAATTTTCTGGAAATAAGTAAGTCCTGACAACCGTACTCCAAACTAATTTTAAGCGAACGAAGTCGCTTCGGGTATAGCTAGTTTATCATATAAAATTGACTTTTAACCAACGAACCCAATATCTCCCACCCTTCTTAACAGAATTTTAAGCACAAACAAGTATAGAATCTGTTTTTGTTACGAAGGCCAAAGAGTGTTGGATTTTATTACTAAATGGTTTTCATATAGCTCGAAAGTACACGGTCTTGGGAACATCGAATCCATTAAATGGACTTGCAGTGGGCATTGTGTAGGCTCCCATGTTGCGAAATCCCAAAAAATCGCCTCTGTTCAAATTGGGCAAGAGTAGGTCGTCCGATATCTTTAAGGTGAGAAGATATTACTTGATATCGCTGTATTAAAAAGAAAATTGTTGCCCACCTTATCAAAGGCATTACAACTGGGTCCCCAAATGATAGACTTCAACAGAGGCAAGGAATCTGCTCCATCCTGTAATATTAAAAAAATTCTTTGAGACAAATTTTTTATATAATTAAAAAATATGGTTCCAGAGAGGGCTAACAAAATAAATAAGTCAATTGTGTATTAAGAAATAGCATTCTTACCAGAAAATGCTCTGCAGTCATCACTTTATGGTCGTACAGAATGCAGTTAAAGGATCCATATACTCCATCATTTAGGTAGTACATCACGGTGTCCAGCTTCCCAGCTTCGTTGCGAATCTCCCGCTTTGCATGGATCTTGCAGACCAAAGTGTAGGCAGCCTCCACAAAGAAACGCCCTGGCTCGGCAATTATTTTGACACGTTCATCGGGAAAATGGTGATGTACCGAGGTGTTAACACTCTCGGCTATCTGTAAAAAGTATCTATATATATTCCTCAAAGTCAGAAGTTTTACATTATCCACCTCCTCAAACATCCCATCATCTATGCCAGGAAAACCACCGCCAATATCTAATAAGTCCATCTTATGACCTATCAGCTCGCCGAACTTAAAAATGTTTTCCGCCTTCTCGATTGCCCGATCGTAGGCCTCCACCTCACTGCATCCGGAACCCACATGGAAGCTGGTACCAGACACCTTCAGATCGAGGGCCTTGGAGAGCAGCATAAGAGCCGCAGCATCCGCCTCCGCATCGCAACCATATTTGTCGCCCAAGGGAGACATCGCTTTCTTGGCCTCACTTTTAAATCTTAGGATAAGGCTGCAATTAATAAATCATTATAAATCATCATACATATAATAAATAATTCTACCATCCAAACAGGGAGTTTGGTTGCACGTACTTGGAGTTAGGATAGTGCTTGCGCAGCTTATAAACCTCATACTCATTATCTACCGTACCATTGACCACCTGTTGCTCCTTGGCGTACTTCAAGTGGTTGACAGGTCGACAAGGATGAGCATAGATAATACGTTCAGGTGAAACGCCAAATCCCAGGACCTAAAAAAAACAATTATACATATATTTAAAGGAACTTTTTTTCAGCATCGAGATAAAAAAGAGTACTTTAAGGCGATTGTGGACGTTAGAGTGGGCGAAGCCCAAGAATATGTGTGGTTAATCCAAACTTTCTAACTTTTGTAGTTTCAGAAGAAGAGGCCTCATAATTCCAAAGCGTCGCCCTGACGGCAGTTCCAATTATCCAATGTAGACATTGTTACTCACAAAGACAATCCATTTGTTTATAAGTTATGCAACACAATCAAAAATTTGTTCCCCACTCTATTATGATTATATTATGATGTTGATAATTTCACGATTAGAAGTGTTTACTTTATCAACCCACCAGTTTAAGTTCGTTTTTGGAGGCGCAATCGAATCCAGTTCCAAGATCCGCTAGTAACTTCACCAGTACCGGATCGTCATTGCACTTGACGGCGTAGTGGGGTTTTATCCTGGGCAGGAGTTTCTGCCAGAGGCGTAGCTTTCTCTCCAGACTGGACACATCGCAGATGTTGAGGGCCTGATCTAAACCTTCCAAGTCCGCCTGCTCGATAGCTTGGCGGATATTAAGCTGCTGATCGTAGAAGTGAATTTTTGGGGTACCGTTCACCATCTTGAATAGATTTAAACTGACCGATCGAAAATGTGTCGCATTTGTCCGGGATAATCTCAGCTATAGCTATAAGTATTATCAGTGAAAAACACAAAATGATTTGCTCTTAAATTGAGTTGCTTTTGGACTCAAACTTAAAACTTTCAAAAAAACTCAAAAAATAAAGAACGTTGTAATACAGTCCCTAGACTTGTAGATACCCTCTGATTATACCCGTTACTCGTAGAGTAAAAGGGTATATTGTATTCGTGCAAAAGTATGTAACAGGGAGAAGGAAGCTTTTCCGACCCTATAAAGTATATATATTCTTGATCTGGATCACTAGCCGAGTCGAACTAGCCATGTCCGTCTGTCCGTCTGTCTGTCCGTCCGTATGATCGCTGAGATCTCGGAAACTATAAAAGCTAGAGGATTGGCATTTTGCATGCATATTCTTGGAGTTCCTACGCAGTGCAAGTTTATTTCACAAAGGTGCCACGCCCCTCTAACCGCCCCCTCATTTTTTTAAAGGAGTCTGGCGCCCACACCTTTAAAGATTTTAGAAATGTTAAAATGCAGTTTTATTGTGATTATCAAAACCTATCGAAATGTAGGAGAAATTTTTCAAATCGGACCATTCATTAAAAAGTTATGCCCGATCAAAGATTTTATATATCTATCTCCCTCGCACTCCCTTAGCTGAGTAACGGGTATCTGATAGTCGGGGCACCCGACTATAGCGTTCTCTCTTGTTTATTTACCAAATTAAGTTCAGGCCTCACCACCTCCGAGTAGTATAAAGTAGTCTAGTCGAACTCCTGAAGTTTTGTATCATCGCTACCAATCAGCTCGTCGAACTTGAAGAGGTTTTTCGCCTTCTCGATGGCCCTATTGTAGGCCGCCACGTTTATGCATCCGGAACACGCATCGCAGCCTTATTTGAATCTCACGATAAGGCTGGGATAACGCACTACATCAGTATTCCATTATAGGTACCCAAAGATTGGGTTGGGTAAAACTTACTTTAAGGTTGGATAGTGAAAGGGAATCCTGTAATACGGAAAACAACCTTCACGTTCAGGCTCAAGTGGCCTTTACTTAAGATTACAGTTGTTCGGCACTGCACCCTTTTTGGTTTTTAAGTTACAGATCATTATTTACGGCTCTGAATAGATTTACATATTGATATGAAAAGAGCACGTAAAATCTTAAATTTATGACAATTAGTGTTCTTCTTGAACAGATAATGCTTGTGCAGATTGTAAACCTCGTACTCATTATATTACCGTATCATTAATCACCCTCTGTTCCTAGGCGTACTTCAAGTGGCTAACTGATCGACTGAGGTGACAAAAGATAATACGATCAGGAGAAACGCCGAGGTCTAGGATCTGAAAAATAACTCTGAAATATTTTAAAATACGTCGCGTTCCGACTATGCCGACTAGAGAGATTTTTATAATTTGGTATTCCGTATGGTCTTTTATACAATAAACTTTGAAATGCCTCTCCAAATATGAATGAATTATAATTATTTTTGTAATAGCATTGCATTTTGACGGTGAAAGAGTTTCTTTTTGCGTAGAATCAAACGAAGGGTCCGATTAAAAACATGCCTATTACGAGTCAATTGGTGATGCTGTTCAAAAACATTTATTCTTAAAAAGGTTTGAAAATGCAGTATACTTTACATTCTTTAGTTAAATAAGTGGATGTGCACACAACTGGCACCGGATGATATGCTTACATATATTAGGCAAAATGTATTATTTTGGGAAACACATTATTTAGATGCCCGTATTAAAATTTAACTGTAGCTAGTTTTTTTCAATTTTCAAGTAACTTTGCTCGAAAATATCTGGTTTCTGGCACATCAAATCCGTTAAACGGACTGGCAATGGGCATTGTGTAGGCTCCCATGTTACGAAATCCCAAAAGATCGCCACAGTTCAAATTGGGCAACAACAGATCTCCCGATATCTAAAGGTTAAGAAAAGCAATGGCTAAGAAATATATTAAATGCATCAAATAATTAGTTCACCTTATCCAGGGCATCGCAGCTGGGTCCCCAAATCACCGACTTGAACTTTGGCAGGTTCTCCGCATCATCATGAAAAATTGATTATATGTATTCAATAAATTTGATCATACTGAACAATTGATTTTATTAATTTCATTATTAATTTTATAACATCATACTGAAAAATTGATTTAATTCATTAACTAAATAAAAAATGATAAGGGTCAACCAGAAAGCAGATTTTATGATATTTTCATTCATATTTTATATCATATAATTGTGAAATGTAAGATTTGTTATTAGTTTTCCTGGAGATAAATCTTTTTCTTACCAGGTAAATGACAGGACTGACCACCTCAGGATAGTAAAACATTCCTGCGAAGGCTCCGAAGATCCCGTCATTTAGGTAGTACATCAATGTCTCCAGCTTTCCATATTTATTGCGGACCTCCCGCTTTGCGTGGACCTTGCAGACCAATGTGTAGGCAGCCTCCACAAAGAATCGTCCTGGCTCGGAAATTATTTGGACACGCTCATCGGGGAAACGGAGTTGCACTGAGGTGTTAACAGCCTCAGCAATCTGCAAATAACTTCTATCTATACAAATTACTGCAAACCAGAGGTTTAGACGCACTTACCTCCTCGAACATCCCATCATCTATGCCAGGAAAGCCACCGCCAATATCTAATAAGTACATTTTATGACCTATTAGCTCACCAAACTTAAAAATGTTTTCCGCCTTCTCGATGGCCCGATCGAAGGCCTCCACCTCACTGCATCCGGAACCCACATGGAAGCTGGTACCAGTCACCTTCAGATCGAGGGCCTTGGAGAGCAGCATAAGAGCCGCAGCATCCGCCTCCGCATCGCAACCATATTTGTCGCCCAAGGGAGACATAGCTTTCTTGGCCTCACTTTTAAATCTTAGGATAAGGCTGCAATTAATAAATCATTATAAATCATCATACATATAATAAATAATTCTACCATCCAAACAGGGAGTTGGGTTGCACGTACTTGGAGTTAGGATAGTGCTTGCGCAGCTTATAAACCTCATACTCATTATCTACCGTACCATTGACCACCTGTTGCTCCTTGGCGTACTTCAAGTGGTTGACAGGTCGGCAAGGATGAGCAAAGATAATACGTTCAGGTAAAACGCCAAATCCTAGGACCTAAAAAATACAAAAATTATAAATAATATTAATAATAGAGAAGTTTTTAGCTAACTCGCGGTCATGCCGGCTTAGACTTCAAGAAGTCCAAGACGTCGGCATTATGCCAAATATAATATATTTATTAAATTTATTTATAGTAACACTTTGTCAATAACGAGAAGAACAAATATAAAAACATAAACATGTTCTATGAAATTAAAATTCTTTTTTTTTATTCTGGGCAGGAGTTTCTTCCAGAGGAGTAGCTTTCTCTCCAGACTGGACAGATCGCAGATATTGAGGGCCTGATCCAGACATTCCAAGTCCGCCTGCTCAATAACTCGGCGAATATTAAGATTCTGATCGTAAAAGTGAATTTTTGGGGTACCGTTCATCATCTCGAAAAGATTAAAACTGACTCATGAAATCAGTGTCGCTTTTACGCGGAATAATTCTAGCTATAGCCATATGTGTTATCAGTGAAAGAAAGCGGAACTTGCCACCAAAAGTCACCTAACCAAAACATATTTTTGCAACTATCACTTAAATTGAGATGTTTATACCCTTGCAGAGGGTATTATGATTTCAGTCAGAAGTTTGCAACGCAGTGAAGGAGACGTTTCCGACCCCTTAAAGAATATATATTCTTGATCAGCATCACTAGACGAGTCTCTCAGTTTTTAGGCTATCGGGATAAAACTTTCCCAAAAGTCTTCTTTCTATTGCAAATAGTATATAGGTCCTTTCTTATTTTGGATTAGTTTGCATTTTCTTAAAGTTAGCAAAAGAACTCAACTCGAGGTCCACCTCTATATTTTGAAACGGATTTCACTAACGTCCTTCAAATCTTAAGATCACGATAGGTTAAAAAAAAATTATCCGATACTAAAAATTATGCCGATACAGATTGACAAAGTAAATATACTTCGATACGAAATTTGTTCTAAGTGCGGTACACAATTTTTTGATGTGTGGGCGTAAAAGTGGGCTATTTATAACAAAATACATTGCATACTTTAGGTTGCCGGGAAAAAAATTAAAATCATGTAAACATTTGGAACACCATTTCTATTTGAGGGTAATTTTTTTAAATTTCTCACATTGCAGTTATGTAATATTGTCATCTTATTCCAAATATTCCGATTTATTAAGTACTTGCATGAAAAGACTTTTATCAAAGTTTCATGCAGATAAAGTTTTTTAGGGTCGATTTTGAACAGACCAAAAAAGGTTTTCCCACCCTTTAACAAGACAATTTTAAACTCAAACATCGGTGTCGGTTACAAAGACCAGGAAATGTAGATTTTATTACTAAACGGTTTAGTCATATAGCTCGGAAGTACACGGTCTTGGGAACATCGAATCCATTAAATGGACTTGCAATTGGCATTGTGTAGGCTCCCATGTTGCGAAATCCTAAAAGATCGCCTCTGTTCAAGTTGGGCAAGAGTAGGTCCTCAGATATCTGAAAGGTAAGAAAAACATTACTAAATATCGCTGGTTAAAAAAGATATTCTTAACCCACCTTATCAAAGGCATCACAACTGGGTCCCCAAATCAGAGACTTTAACTGAGGCAAGGAATCTGCTTCATCCTGTATGATTAAGTAAGGTGTTAGATAGTCACAACATTTAAAAATAAATAAAACTATATATGCTCATGAAAATTAGCCAGCTTGGTAAACATAATATAAAAAAATCATTGTATAATTTATCAAAACAAAATTCTTAAAATTACTAAACTGCAGTTCTAGCAAAAAAGTTTTTTGTGATGAAAAAGATATCACTTGTCCTTTAAGGTACTTATGTATATGTTACTTTGCTACTTTGTTTTGGTTGCGAAATTTAAAAAGTTCTGAAAAAGTTAAGGTTTGTTATTTTACCAGATAATGCTCTGCGGTCACCACTTGATGGTCGTACAGAATGCAGTTAAAGGACCCATATACTCCATCATTTAGGTAGTACATCACGGTGTCCAGCTTCCCAGCTTCGTTGCGAATCTCCCGCTTTGCATGGATCTTGCAGACCAAAGTGTAGGCGGCCGCCACAAAGAAGCGTCCTGGCTCGGCAATAATTTGAACTCGCTCATCGGGAAAGTGGCGCTGTACCGAGGTGCTAACACTCTCGGCTATCTGTTTTAAAGAAAATGCTTTAGAAAGTGTTTCATTGTGTTCTCTTCATCCCACCTTCTCGAACTTTCCATCATCGCTGCCGGGAAACCCGCCTCCTATGTCCAAAAAGTCCATGTCATAGCCCAACAGGCCGCCGAACTTGAAGAGATTCTTTGCCTTCTTGATGGCCCGGTCGTAGGCCTCCAGCTCGCTGCATCCGGAGCCCACGTGGAAGCTGGTCCCGGTTACCTTGAGATCCAGCGATTTGGCCAGCAGCATTAGGGCAGCTGCATCCACATCCGCATTGCAGCCAAATTTGTCACCCAGTGGACACTGCGCCTCCTTGGCCTCGCTCTTGAATCTCACGATAAGGCTGAAAAACAAAATTGTACTACTGAAATTTGGGATGGGCTCGAACCTACTTTGAGTTGGAATAGTGCGTGTGCAGTTTGTAGACCTCAAATTCATTGTCCACGGTGCCATTGGCCACATGGTGCTCCTTGGCGTACTCCAGATGACTGACAGGTCGACAGGGATTGGCAAAGATAATGCGCTCTGGTGAGACATCAAAGCCTAAGACCTTTGAATTTAAGAAGGTATAACAAAAATGTATCATTTATTTTAAATTTTATATTACCTATTATTCTAAGCTAGGTTCGTAAAATGTCTATATAAGCAATACAAGTGGAATATTTTCTATACCTATAAACCTGACAATTGTTCAAAGTTTAAGCTGGGAGCACGTTTTTATGAACACTCTGTAGTATAAGAGTAGGAATTAGTAGAAGACCCACCAGTTTGAGCTCATTTTTGGAGGCGCAGTCGAATCCCGCGCCCAGCTCAGCCAGAAGCTTGACCACCACGGGATCGTCGTTGCACTTGACGGCGTAGTAGGGCTTTATCCTGGGGAGCAGCTCCTGCCAAAGCCGATGCTTCCGCTCCACACTGGACAGGTCGCAGATGTTGAGGGCCTGATCCAGACCCTGTAAGTCGGACTGCTCGATCACCCGGCGGATGTTGAGCTCGTGCTCGTAGTATTGAATTTCTGGGGTACCGTTCGCCATCTCACACATTTCGCAACTGACTGGGGCCCCAGAGAACCGATCAGACCCATAATACAATCGTTATCAGTCAACGACTTGTGCTCGAATCGCAACAGACTTGCGAAACATTTGGGAACACGCTCCGAAAACGTTCCTCATCGAGGAACAATGTGGCTCTAATTAGCGGCAAAAGGTCAAGCGATTGAGACGGCCGTTACTCGCCCTTCACTCCCCCGAAATGGAATATTTGCCAGAGTGCGTAATTTACAACCAACAATATTTGGCATCGTAAATAATTTTAATGCCCTCGCGCGGCTGCACGGACATGTAAAACTAATAAAATGTAAATTTTAGAACAGCAAATGCCGGAGTGGCCATCAAGTCGTGCATAATTGACACTTGCCCCGCGGACACGGGGCACTTCACACCGCCTTTGAAAACCAAATCGGAATCGCATCAAACCCCTACACACACCCCTAGAAAATTCCACGGCAATGACAACGACAAATAATAATAATAATAATAATAATAGAAGTGTGCGTGTCGCCAAGGAGGGTTGTTGTGGTCTGTTGTCCTGGCCGATTTAGCAACCCCTCGACTGCGTCCAAACGGGCAATTAAAAATTAAAATCAAACTTTTGTAATCGATATTGGCAATTGCAGGCTCTTCATCGCCAGCTAGCCGGAGTTTCCTATCAATCAACCTTTAATTGGTTGGGCCCATCAATATTTTTTCGCACTCCCTTTGGCCTTCGATGAAGATGTTACAAAAAAAGGAGTTGGAATCCCCAGAATGATAACTGTCAAAGGCCGCAGACAAAAGTATTGAGCGATGGGCGAAAAAAGGATCTTGTCATGCTCGAAAACCCAAGGAATCGGATATATCCGAATCATTGCGATTTGATTGCAATTTGCTGCGAGTGTCATCATTCACTCGATTTCAGTTTTCCACTTTCAAAGCGATTTCAAAACTAACCCGAAACCACAAAGAGCACTCCTCACTTTGAGTGATGTGACAAATCGACGACAGGCTGTAAAGTGCTCACAAAAAATGTGGATTCCGAATCCCAAGCACTTTCAGCATGCTGAATTGTAAAACTGGTTTCGTTTTTTTACATCTAAATGCATTTAAATCATTCGCTTAAATTGCTGGAAATTTACATGCAAATGTCATTAATTTGATCGTCAGTCGCAGGAGTTCCTTCATAAATTGATTTTAAATTCAAATACATTTCAGTTGTGTTTGGCTATGGGAAACATTTAAGTCTAAGTGTAGGAGAAGAGTCACATTCAGCACATACATAAAGAAAAGTAAATTGGGTCACTAACTTTATTATTTCGGCTTTGTGCCTGTCTGGGCAACATCTAGTAGAATATAATTAAAAAATTGAGTGCTGATAAGCCAAACTAAAACCATTTGCTATTATAAGAGATTTTTGAGCACTTGAGTGGATCGAATTTTAACATTTTTAAACAGTGGCGTACAATATAATTTGTAAGGGGGGAAAATCTATTTGTTAGCAGTTTCTTATTGTATTTTACATAAATATTTATATTGTAAATTAACATTTTTTACTAAGAGCTCTTTTAAGAATAATAACTATAATACATTCATTGACACTCGCAACAAGTTAAAAACGAAATTAAAGCCTAGAAGATACGCTGGCGTACTAAAAGTATTTAATCGTTTTAAGCGAATAATTTCTGTCTGACATAATAATTAAAAATCTCTTCCACTTCAGCATTCATGGCATTTATAATAACTAACTAACACTATTTATAACATAATTCGCGTGGCAATAATAAATTTCCCATGGTTATATGACCACCTCCCGCAAGTTTAGCGGCAACCCTCTCCGGAAATAGTTTCATAATAAACTTGCCATGGATGGCAGCGCCAAACTGGCGCCTCCCCATCAGCCACACGAACTGTAATAATCAGGGAGCAGGACTCACCTTTGGCCCCTTGTAGCGCCCCAGGCACTTGACCGGCTATTCGAGGGCCTTCGGTTCAGGGGGTATGCCGGGGAATGGGCTCTAAGCCGGGCCATTACCGCATTAGGGGCGACCCACTCGAGATTCCCAATCTGTGCGCCTGGATTATACTGCGCCTGTGCCGGCAGCGGCTCTCAGCTGGCACTTGCACTGCTCCCCAGTACACAGAGAGAAATGTCGCCATGCTAATATTATCTTTAAACCTATTGGGGAACTTTATTTAATTATTTATTATCTTTTTAATAGGTTATCCATTGGAAAAATATTTAAAAGGAAACCTGTTAAACCTTCTTCTTTTTATTCATAAATATTTTTTTTGTTTATTGTTCCAAAATTGCTTTTAAAATACTTAGAAAATCTAAAATTTCTACGGGGACAATTTTCCAATAACTGAAACGTAAAATATCATTCTGTGTTTAAGGCTAGAAAAGCCTTAAATTTCAAGAACAATAACAAACTAATAAAACTTTGGTTTATAAAGTATACCTTCTAAGTACCTGTATAGGAAAACCAATACTTTGAAAATATAGAATAGTCGAACTTGTTTTTCTCCGTGCACTCGTGCCGCCGCCATGAGTCATGTGGCCCGAGTGCGGCGTGGGAAGTCCTTGCTCCACCTGCGACTCATGCGACTCGGCGCTTCCTTGTTCAGTTTTGTTTGGATAGGCCAACGCGCTGCAGCAGCGATGAGGCACATGCCCCGGCACATTGCCACAACTCCGATGGAAGGCCAACAATAGCCACTGTAATTGGCACCGTTCAATTTGGGAGGATAATCGGCAGCGACACAAAGACATTGCCATTTCAGCATGTCGCACTTGCTGAGGCGCACCAAGAAGTCCTGTCTGAAGGTTAGTCCGCGTCTGGCGACCGAGTGGGTGGCTCTCGGACCACTGGGTAATCAATAAAAAATCGATGGCGACCACCGCCGAATGAAAATAAACAGTGAAGTTTGCATGCCTGTGCTTTCGGCACGTTAATCATACGCCGCGTTGACGGCTCGCGCTAAGTTTATTCCCATTAATGGGTGTTTTTTTTCAGTTCCTGCGCAAGATATCGACTTCGAAGCAACTATTTGTGCAGCGGCTGGACGAGGAGGATGGGGACGACGACGAGGAGGTGGAGGTGGACCTGCAGCGGGACCTGGAGCTGGATGTGAACAGCAATTGCCAGGTGACGGAGGCCATCTACGAGGAGCTGCAGCTCAGTGAGTGCACTCCGGACTTGGCCAAGGAGGTGCAGGAGTCGCAGCCGGAAGTTAAGCACGACCTGAGGACCAAGTACTTGATGAGCTACGGCAGCTACGAGGTTCTGGCCACCCTGCCAACAACAAGCATTGAGTTCGAGCGGGTGAACTACAAGGAGAATGTCCGCTATTTGCGTCACACGCCCTCCAATTCCAGTCTGGACTTG
Organism: Drosophila pseudotakahashii; assembly: GCA_035046095.1. Lineage (NCBI taxonomy): Eukaryota > Metazoa > Arthropoda > Insecta > Diptera > Drosophilidae > Drosophila > Drosophila pseudotakahashii. Next base: position 1,410,525 of record JAWNOE010000247.1, on the reverse strand, counting down.
CATCTGGAGGAGCAGCAGCCCAAGCAACTGGAGCAGCAGCAGCAGCAGCCTTGCGTTCAGCAGCAGCAGGTAACTCCGAGGAGACAACAAGTGCAACAGCAGCAGCAGCAGAGGTTGCCCCCTCCCAACCGCTACCATCCCTGCAGCATCAGTCTGGGCTCCAAGCTGGAGGGCAACTACCACAGCGTGGTGATCATGGAGCCGCCGCACGACGACTTACCCATCGTCAAGTGGGACATCAATGGCAACTCCCTGGACGACGACTCCTGCGATCGCTGGGAGGACTTCGACAACAGGTGGCGCCAGGCAGCGGCCGTCACCAGATCCCTCTCGCAGTCCCAGAAGTCCAGCCACCAGTCCAGCTCGTGCACCTTGGAGACCTGGGTGGACGACACGGAACCCCTGAGCCTGGAGCTGCATCGGCACGACGGTGCGGCCGCCGGAAACAATTGTAATCTTTGCCTTAGGAGCTTCTGAATCCGGAAACGGAAACTCAGCGGCCTTGTAACCTCCACTTTGCGTCCAGCGATCGAGCACAAAAAAGAAAAAAAACCAGTCTTGTGAGAATTACCTACATATATATGTATTCGAGTATTTGAGTCGGTAGACCGCAATTTTCATTATAGAAAGTTGTTTTCGAGAATATCCATTAACAATAAAGTGTGTGTTGTGTGTGCGGCGCTCCTTTGGCTCCATACCTTGAGTAAATGCACTTCAAAATGCGAAAGCAAATGCGAACGCCCTTTGTGCTGTGTCCTGTGGGAGGGAGGGAGTAAGTTCGTCGCCACCCCCAGCCCAATCGATCCATTCCATTCCGGCGCACGACCCGCACGTGCTGGACGCTCGTGAGAATCCGTAGACCTTTGGCTTTCCCACGAGCCACGGCTGCGATTTCGAACTCAGTCCGTCGGTGGTGCAAGTTCAACTTGCTGCTCTTCGTATAGCCACTGCCCTATACAGCTGTAGCTGCACTATCCGTCCACTTGATAAGGGTGGGTTCCGGCTCGATTCCGTGCGAGTTTGTCCCACGCTGGCACTGACACTGGCATTGGCCATTAAGCATTTCCACTTTGCTGTTTGCCACAGTTGAAACCTGAGCGACAGCATGCCGAATCGAATTAAAAGCACTTTTTTATAATTTTCGATTTTTTATGTACCTTTTTGAAATTGATATGGGGCGCCATTATTATTGAGCTTACGCCTCGGCGATCGAAATTAATCGAGAAAATGGAAAAAAATGTTGCTTGGAGTGCTGCGGATTAGGTTGGAACAATAATAACAAATAGTGGGGAAGAAAAAACACATTTATAAAAATATTTATACTGTGAAAGACGATTTTCTTTTAAGGGGATAGGCCCAGAGCCCAATCTGTAAGAGCTATAGCAAAAAACATTTTTCGCAGCGCTTAATAAGTTTTTCTGTATTTTCTGCCTTGAAGAAGGAAGCTTACATTATTACTAAAAATCTTGCGTTTAAGGACCCAAAAAAATTGGTACTTCATTCAAATATACGCATTTGTTTCTTAAATTGTTCGATTTGAAAAATGTCAAATATGTTGATAAATATTAATCATAGAAATTTATTTTAATAGATATCATGCATGGAGCATGGAGCATGCATGGCCAACTTTTGAAGTAAAAGTGCGTTGTGTAACTTAATGATTGTTATAATTCCCAAGATGTCGGCGTTTATTCCAACAGACAGACAGGCATGACAAGATTGTCTTGTATTGCAATCCTGACCAATAATTTATATGTTCTTGCAACTCTTCTTCTTGATCAAGATCAAAAGTCGAGCCAAGTTCTGAGATCTCTGAAATGACAGAAACTACAAAGTTTTGGTTTATCATGCGGATTGTACAAGTTCCTGTGAAAATTTGTTTCAGCCGAGCGCCCCTTTTAAAAAATATGGTAATGTGTAAATGCGATTTTGTTTTGTTTAACAATACCCATCAACATGTAAATAAATTGTTTATATCGGACCATTCATTAAAACGTTATAAAGAAATATTAAATTTTAAACTTAAAGGCTCCTTGAACGTCACTAATTTCCACAAATTTAAAGACAACAAGAGAGAACGCTATAGTCGGGTGCCCCGACCCGTTACTCAGCTAAAGGGAGTGCGAGGGAGACGGAGATACAGAACTTTGATCGCACATAACTTTTTAACGAATGGTCAGATTTCTTCTACATTTCGATATTTTCGGTATTTTTAAACACAATAAAACTGCATTTACTTTTCCGAAATCTTTGAAGGTGTGGGCGCCAGATACTTTTTAAAATCGTTTGTGGGCGTTAGAGGGGGCGTGGCCCTCGGCTGAAATAAACTTGCGCTGCGTAGGAAGCCCAAAAATATATGTGGTTAGTCCTAACGTTCTAGCTTTTGTAGTTTCCGAGATCTCAGCGTTCATACAGACGGACAGACGGAGATGGCTGATCTAGCCACGGCTAGTGATCCTGATCGAGAATATATATACTTTAGAGGGTCGGAAATGCTTTCTTCTAGCTGGTTCATACTTTTGCACGAATACAATATACCCTTTTACTCTACGAGTAACGGGTATAAAAATGCTTACATTACTGAAAGGAAGCCAAACTGTTTAAAAAGCTGAATTTGCGCATTAGCATAGCGCTAATCAAACCAATCGATTTTTGCTCTGTCAATTTCTAGGTCAACTTTGGACACCTGCTGCCGCAGTTGCTCTTATCTCGGCTCCTGCTCCTGCCGCTGTTCTCGTTCCCGTTCCGGATTCCTGATGCCGCAACCTTGAGCCAACACTGACCTAGAAATGCGTGGGCCACCAGCACACGGCCCACAGCGGAGATAAAGGTCAACTGCGGCTGTTGCACTTGTTGGGGCTTTTCCGGCGCCACGCGATGCCACACGACCGGCGGCTGCTCGGGCGCGTGCTCCAGTTTGAGTTCCATGGTCCGCTGCAGGCGCTCCAGCCGGCGAACAAGTGGACGACGGACGTCGCCAGTTTGTCGCCCACGGCGCCGATTAGAGGCCTTGCTGCAGAGGCTGCCGAAATATGCTATATCAGATGCATGTAGCGATATAGCGATAGAATCGGAATCGCTGCTAGATGATGACAGAGGCTTGCTCATTTGATTGCCGCTCCTTGTCGCACACTCCCTTGTTCACTTGGCAGCGATCGCTGTTCCAGCCTTTCCTACCCCAATCCCAATCCCAGTCTCAGCCAGCACGCGTTGCCAGGGGGTGGTTGCTGCTGCATCTTATTGGACGGCAGCCGCAGGCGGTAAAAAGGGGTTGAGCGGCGGCAGCGGAGGGCTGGTCGTCCGCTCGACGTGTGCTGCAGAATCAGTCGAACGCCGTTCGCGCACACGATAAGTCACGTGCTCAAACTAGCTCCGCTATCCGCTAGCCCGGTCCTCAGCTCTATCAGCAACTTGCTGCAACAGTGCCGACTAGCAACACGCAACGCGCAACACTCGCCCAGCGACAACAGCAACATCCGCACTGCAACAGTGTCAAGTGCGCAGGAGCAGCAAAAATAAACAGTAGCAACTAAGCAGCATAAACAGCAAACAACGCACAATGGATCACAACATGCACGTGAACGCGCCGTCGCTGCACCACTGGGGCTATGCCACCGGCCCAGGAGTGGTCATGCCGGGCGCCACCGCCACCACCCCCCAGAGCCACTGGGTGCCGCCGCCGCAGAGCCACCACAGCGCCCACAGCAACCACAGTCACGGCCACAGCCAGAGCCACGGCCACAGCCACGGACACAACAGCCTGAAGCGGACGCTCTCCGAGAGTGACTGCGACGATCTCTACTCCGAGGAGTCCTCCAAAGAACAGTGCGTATTCGTGACTAACATTAGGGCTTGACAACATCTTAAAATCATTCGGAGATTTAGAACGCTAGTTTCTGTTTCGAAAAGTGTGCAACATTAAATTTATTCAGTGAACCCTGAAAAAGTGATTACTACCAAAACATAGCACAAAAAAATCACTTTACTCTTCAAGAATACTTTAAAAAATTGAAAGGAAATATGTGAAAAGTATAGTTCTCAAAATTCACGAAAATACATATATCTAAATTCATACGACCATTACAATCTGTGATTGATCCAAAGTACCAAGTTCAAGTTCAAAGTTTTTCATTTTTCATAGCTTACAAATTATTTAAGCCAGAGAGTGATTAAGTTCGAATGATTCGCTCTATATTAAGACAAAACAGCACCTATATAAACCTACAAATTCTAAATTTTTTAAAGCCCCATACTAAAAATAAACCTTTCCTTATTTGCACTTTTAGAATCTCGCCCAGCGAACCGGGCAGCTGCCAACTGATGAGTCGCAAGAAGCGTCGCGGGGTGATCGAGAAGAAGCGTCGAGATCGGATCAACTCCTCGCTCACCGAACTCAAACGCCTGGTGCCCTCCGCCTATGAAAAGCAGGGATCCGCCAAGCTGGAGAAGGCTGAGATCCTGCAACTGACTGTGGAGCATCTGAAGAACCTGCAATCCAAAAGTAAGTGTCTTTTTTTTGGTTTAACTAAAAAAGTTTGGTTTCGAGAAGTAGGACATTTTAAATACTAGATTCTTTACGGATAAAGCTCTATTGATTTTCAAAATAGTAAAGTTAGTCCAAGTAAAGTTTATAAAGACTCCAAAAGACAGACCATAAAACAGAAAATATAGCATACATTTCAAAAAATATCTTTCCAAAAATACTTGGTTAATTACAAGTAGCGAAAAAAATAGTCAATGCAATATTCTCCTTTCAAAATCTAAATCTATTGCATACTTCCTACAGAACACATTTTGTGGAAAAACTCCAACTAGAATCCCGAAACACAATCCGCTATGGGAAGCAATTGAGATACGATATTAGGTACAATATGCGGCAAATTATCACAAATCTGGGTAAACAATCCCGACCTGTTGTCCCGAACAGGGTCGAATTGTGGGAAAGTTATGATTGCCATAAACAAAACACCACCCCAACGGCCGAGTGAATCTCGAATCTCGGGGCTTCCCACGCCGGCCGTGGCACCACCACTATGGCAAAGTAAAGCTACAGCGAGGAGCGGGCTTCCACCCCCTGATTTTCACCACCTCGCTAGTCATCCCGTTAAAGGACAAGGACACGGGGGTTGTTCTTTATGCATGTCGCGTGGGAACAGCTATTTTAATTGTTTGCTCGATCCGGGATTAGACAGCTTATTGACTTTCTCCGCCTCCTCTTCTATCCTTGCAGCTCTCGACTCGCTGAGCTATGACCCGCAGCGGGTGGCCATGGACTATCACATCATCGGCTTCCGCGAGTGCGCCGCCGAGGTGGCCCGTTACCTGGTCACCATCGAGGGCATGGACATCCAGGATCCGCTGCGCCTGCGCCTCATGTCCCACCTGCAGTACTTTGTCCAGCAGCGCGAGCTATCGGCCAAGAGTTGCGCCAGTCCCGTTGGCGGTTGGACACCCGCCCCTTCCAGTTCCGCTGGCTATCAACCGAACTGTGCTGCAGCTCCCTACCAGAGTTATGCGGCGCCATCGAATCCGGGTGCCTATGTGTCCAGCTACCCCACGCTGAGTGCCTCGCCTTCCCAGCAGACCACTCAACAACTGGGCGGACGAACCAGTGTCTCGCGGACAAGTGGAACGGGAGTGAATGAATCCCTGCCCACCCATGATATTCACTCCGAGAGCAGCAACCAGCAGCAGCAGCAGCAACAACAGCAGCAACAACAGCAACAACAACAGCAGCAACAACACCAGCAACAACATCAGCAGCAGCAACAGCAACGCACGCAGACAACACCTCAGCCGGCACAGCAGCAACACTACACCCACGATCACAGCGCAGTGCATCCCGAGCAGCAGATACCCACCTACATAGAACTGACCAACAGTAATCGACCAGCGGCCGTGGGTTCCGAGAGCCTCAGCTACAGTGCCGCCCCTCAGTATCCCGTTAGCGGTGGCCAGGACTACAACAATTCCAGCGTCCTGCAATATGCCACGCCCAACGGAGCCAAACCCTATCGACCCTGGGGCGCCGAGATGGCCTACTGAGCAAGCTTTAAGTTTAAGAATGGAATTCAGAACAGGATCTCTAGTCAGAGCAGACCAAGTGTGATAGTCTTAAGTTTCGCATCCTACACAGAGAGAAAGAGAGAAACAATGCAGTGAGATTAGCTACGTACCTTAAGCATTTACATCTAATTTATTCAGTACAATTAGTTTTTGAACCTTTTGTGAATCTATTGTAAATAAACACATACGTTTAAAAGTGAAAATACTAAACTTATTTTATTTAATAGTTTTGGAGGGGTTAAGTAAAAGGGTGCAAGACTTGACCGCAATATTTGGGAAAAGTATATAACTGTTCGCAACTTTAAGAAATTCATCCATGCTCATCTCTTCTTATTTAGTTAGAAAACAATTTCAGCTAAGATATTCACATTTAGAAAGATTGGCAAAGATTGCAAAACATAGATGTGTTCGTAAAAAGTTATAAAGAAAATACGGTGTAAGGAACCAGTAGATAAATTACATGAATGGTTATTATTATTTTTGAAAATGTTTACCAGATAGACGGCTAATAGCCCTTATTTTGTTTCTTAAAGTATTTTCAACATTAACAAAAAATTAACATTTACAATTTTAGTTTGTTAACTAAGTATGCCTATCTGCTTTCTATTCTATTATATTATATTATTTTAATCAATTCTAACATCATTTCATAATGTCCTAAAAATATAAAGCATTTGTGGTATGGTTTGTCATTTTTGTAATATTTAATTTTCAAAATCAGAGATCTCTATGGGTAGTAAAGACGAAAAGCGCTTGCCGCGCTGGTGGTCCGGCGGCGTCTGCTCGGCGATCGCAGTGACCACCACCCATCCGCTGGACCTGATCAAGGTGCAATTGCAGACGCAGTCGCGTAAGGACAGGAAGCCCGTCAGCGAGATCATCAAGAACATCTACGAGCGAGGTGGTTTATCCGGTTTCTACAACGGCATTTCGGCCTCCTGGTTTCGCCAGCTGACTTACACCACCACACGTTTTGCTCTGTACGAAGCTGGCAAGAATTACGTCGACGCCGACAACATGGGTGCCAAGATGGGCCTGGCCACCTTCGCGGGACTCGTCGGTGGTATTGTGGGTGTCCCAGGCGACGTGGTTACAGTGCGTCTCCAGAACGATAGCAAGTTGCCGCCGGAGAGTCGGCGTAAGTGAGTATCACTTTGGTCTGGTTTTTATACCCGTTACTTGCATCCTAGAAACATCTATAGAGGCTTTTAAAAGAAAAGAGAAGATGATGCAGTATGTCTCGGTCCTTATGGATTACATATATATTCTTGATCAGCTTCAACAGCCAAGTCGAAATTGTCTTGTCCGTTTCTTTGTCCGTATGCTTATGTTCGAAATAGGTTGGTACTGAAAACGAGTTTTTTTCCTTACGGAGTGTATATTCATGTATATTCCTTAGGCATACTTTAGGCATACAACTTCTTTTAAACGTGTTTGTTTTTTATTTCCTACACAAGGCATTTCTTCTTTTACGAAACACTTCTCATCGAAACCCATTCCCCAGCTACAAGAACGTTTTTGACGGCCTTTACCGCATTTACAAAGAGGAGGGCATGTCCAGTCTCTTCCGCGGAACTCTGCCAGCCGTTTCCAGAGCCATCCTGCTGACCATCGGTACGAATGCAGCCTACGACCAGGTTAAGCAGATGCTTAAGAACGCCACAGGAGCGAAGGATGGGGTGCCGCTGCACTTTGCCACCTCCACGATAGCCGGATGCATTGCCACGGTTATAACACAACCAATCGATGTGCTCAAGACCACTTTTATGAATGCCAAACCGGGCGAGTTCTCCGGGATTGGAGGAGCCTTTCTCAGCATCGCCAAGCAGGGTCCGTTGGCCTTCTACAAAGGCTTTATTCCGGCCCTAATACGAGTCAGTCCCAACACAATCATCACATTTATCCTATACGAGCAGGCGCGATTGCGCTTTGGTTATCTGCCGCCAGATGCGAAGTGATGCCCCCAAACTCCGGAACCATTTCGTTTTAAATTTTGAATATTTTACATTTATAAATGCACTGAATCGGAAATAATCCCGACCTAATAGGCTGCCACTGTGCTCGTTAGACCGCTGAACCGCTGGACCACTGGATCGCGGACCGCTGACCGCTGGTCAGCCTGAGCTGGGGGTCAACGAATGCCGCTTAGGGTTTAGAAAATTTGCATATGCCTATGAATATGAATGTGTGAGCAACTAACTAAGCACGTGAACACCCAATCCGCGGCGGTTAGTTAAGCCGGCTGCACATTCGCCGCTTGTAATTAGGGAGCGGGGTTAGCAAGGTGCTGGGGTCGCAACCCCGAACACCAAAAACCGAACCCAAAACCGCAGGACAAACGGGAAATTTTCGAGAAAAACAGGAAACCAGGCAGGACCTCGAATCCCAGAAACCTAAACTTCTAAAGGAGGATAGATATTATAAGATAATAATCAACAAATATTATTAGGAAACTTGTGCGTAAGGGTTTTTGGATGAGAATTGCTAAATAGAAGGGATTATCTTTAAATATTATGACTTGTAACTAGAAATGATCTTAGGACAGGAATTCTAACGTCGCTATATTTTTGTGGTCTAAGAGTTGATTAAGAATTCCATAGCACAGCGAGAAATTTTGGTGATTTTCATGTTTAACAACAAACAAGAGGTAGATATATATTTCCCACAGCTAAGTACAAGTGTTAGCAATATGTCTTTGATCCCTTAAGACCTGGGTTCCCCAACGGATAGTTTAATTTAATTTAAACGAATTTCAAAACTTGCAATTAAGTTCATTGTCCCATCGAAAAAATCACTTGAAACCGAAATTACATTGAAACCGAGCAACCAAAATTGCTGCCTGTGGAATGTGGGAAAATGCGAAATCATCCCTAACAAAAAAAAAACAAGAAACAATCTTTTGCGCATTAATTTATTTTTGCCGGTTAAACACATATAAATGTTTCGGGACTTACCACGTTTTCAGGCCATGTGAGAGACCCCTGAGCTTTGACTTCCCACGCGATGTGCAAACCACCACCCACCGGGGCTTACTATGAAATCCACAAGGGTGGTTCGGCCCAGAGATCGGCGTCAACACCATCGCCTTTAACATAATACACACGTCAAAACTTCCAATTAGAGACAATCATTCGGATCTGGGACGGGGCAGTATTTCTGATATCGACGCAGGCGGGGTGGTTTCACCGCTCGGCGGTGGCTACAAAAACCATTGGGCTGGTCGGACGGGATTTCATTCCTTGGATTACCAGCAGAGCAACAGGATCAGGAGGCCCAAGCCGCATACCCGCCGCGGGGTGGTTGCATATCATTATAATTGTGTGTGGTGTCATCGAAAGTGAAATGAATCCAATTTTTATTGCGGTTCGAGTCAATTAAGTGGAATATTTCGCGACATTTCTGAATGGTTTTTCGTGTTAAACATAATAAAAACCTTGGCCGTGGGCACTTGTTGTGTTGTAATATTTAATTTATGCACATGTGGATGGAATGTAAATGCACTTAAATAGGATTTTATGATCCATTGATTTTGTTCCCATGTGAGGGGTTAATCGAACACACATAACCCATAAATAAAGTTAATAAAAGCATTGGATTTGAATGCAGCCACTGAACCTGAAAATGCGTTTTTCTACTTTTTTTGTTGGTTTCTCTAGTCGATTTTGCCTGCGATGAGGGTTTTTAAAAATAGCTAGCATATCAGATCTGCCGCTCTCCTCACTCACACACTCATGTGACGCAAGAGAGAGTATTTCGTATTATTATTATTTTAGTGCTCGCTCTTGTTTGTCATGTGAACTTAAAATTTGTTTTGATTTTTCGCTTTCCGGGCAAGTTGAACGAAATCAATAATTGCTTCAGTTTGCCGGCAAGTGTGTAGAGTGTATTAGTGCAGTTTTTCGTTAGTGTCTGCTATTTTTGGGGAACTAAAATCTCCACGTTTTGTGATGTAACTCGATAATGACCCAGGAAGCGCAATCTACAGAGTACTAAACCGAACCAGAGAAATGTGGACAAGAAAGATACTCATTGGATTTATTAGAATGCCGGCCATTATTCCAAGACGTAAGTGGAATAAAAAGAAAGAATCTTCAATGCACAAAACTATAAACTATGGAACTATTATGAAAGCTTTTATAAAAACAAAAAATTGGTTTGATGTCAACATCTTTAAATTCCAACAGAAAAAACAACTAATACTCACCTTGATACACGCGATTTTATTAATTGATAAGTAATTCTGGCCTACTAAGATAAATATTTTACAAGAATTTAAATGTATTAACTTCAAAACATTTTAACCCAAGGACTGGATAAACTTCCGTTTAGCTCTAAGCAAATTGGCTATAAGCAGGAAATTATAAAAGCAAAAGCCGCGATTTCTTGAGACCAAACGTATGGAGATCAATCTTGCCCTAAAAATTTATTGTGTTGATGAATTCATGTATGAGTTTAATTGGTTAGCAAAAAAATTAATTAACAAATTTTTTACGGTGGTCAATATTGGTTCACCTTGCCCTAAAGAATTCACGGTGTCGTTGTATTAAATAATTCATTTATATAGGTAAGTACAAATTGAAACCCCAAGAACATAAGTACAAATTCATGCCGAATTTTAGCAGATGAGATTATGTGATTCATTAGGAACAGATATTTTTTAGACTTTATTATATTTCAGTTCCACAATAATAGTTTTGACATTGTTAAACTTTTACGGAGACTTGTATTTTTTTCGTCTGAAAATAACTGTTATTTACTGTCTATTAATTTAAAAGTCGGAAATTACAGTTACTTTATGACCAATTTTAAAAAAGTAAAAAAATGTATGTCATTGCGGATATAAATAGGCCGTGTTAAATTGGTTTTATTCTCAAATTTTTAGTGTTATCCTAAGCGTTTGATTTTTTCGATTAAAAATAATAAAATAACTGTTATTTTCGGCCTCTGATTATTTTTGTCCAAAACATTTTTTTAATTTTCCCATATTTTCGGCACAAACAGCAAAAAACCTAAAATTAAATCATACCAACGCCTAGTCTACCATAAAATCCATAGTGCAGAGAACCGGCTCAAGGAAATACATATCCACAAGTACTGCCACATATGTGAATTTGGTTAGAAAAAATACATTTTTGTGCCGAAATACATTTGTAAAATTATAGCGTTCTTATAGCGTTTTTATGGCGTTATTATAGCGCTCATTCCGTTCAGCTTCTGGATCTTACCTTCCTGAGCAGCTCGTTGGTGATGCGGCCGAGGCATTTGTAGACTGAACGCATTGAACGCCGTTTACAGAGTGTTTTCAAACATACTATTTCCCACTCAATTCAGATATACTGACCTAAGGACTGATCGACAAGCCATCGCCGCATAATTGAAGGCGTCATATAACTTATTTCTTAAAAATTGAGCAGTACAATTCAATATTTATTACTTTCAGCTTAGGAATTTATTCGAACTCTAACGATTAAGTACAAGATCAGTGCCACGGCACCTGGTTGCCAATGGTTCCCTTCTTGTAAAACTTGGCCGTGGCCGAGGCGGTGGTGGCCAGCGTCGGGGTGGGCGGGGCTGGCTCGTAGCTGGGTCCACTGCCCTCCGCCTTCAGCACGGCGGCACAGCGCCACTGCCTGTTGTAGTTCATCCGCCACAGACGCACGCAGCCGTCGTCGCCCGTGGAGATCAGCATGGTGGCCAGCATATTCCAGCAGACGCGCCACACGGGACACATGTGCTCGCTGAATTTGATAGTTTGGATGTCTAGCTTGGAAACCCCAGTGGCGTCCCTAAAATTGCGGAGATCATTGGGATAAGATTCTCCTAAGATATTTGTATTTTTGCTCTTACGTCACGCCTCGCAGGTTTACGATGTAGAGATCCTTGCTGGCCACTGCCAGCATGTGGAAGGTCCGACCGGCATTGGGAGCGAAGGCCACATCCGTGACCGGGTCGGTTATGTCGTTGACAGTCTCTATTTTCACGCACTTTCGGGCATTTTCGCTGTAGGCAAACAAAAACACTTTGCCGGTAGGCGTGGCCGCCTCGTCGCTGCCCGCCTGCAAAAGGAAAATGTATAATAATAATTGTATTAGTTATTATGGCGGATCCCCTAGAGATCTAACTATGCTCACCGCAAGCAGCTGGGTGACCATATAGGTGGACGTGTTCCATGACAAACAGCTCAGCGGCAGCTTGTTGGCGATCTCGTGCTGCACGGGCCACTGCGAGAGGTTCATGATGTCCGGGGCCTCGTAGATGCGGATGATGCCGTCGGCGGAGGCAGTGGCCAGCAGGAGACCCAGGTACTTGGGCGCAAACTCCACATCCGTAACGCTGGTCCGCGAATCCACCAGGGTGGTGCGGCGCACCCAGCGACGAGTGGGCGTATTGCTGGCGGAGATCTTGTCGCCAATAACCTCCTCCCAAACGGAGGCGGTGCGATCGAACGAGCAGGTGGCCACAACCTGGCCGAATTCCGGATGTGCCCAGGACACGCGCCAAATGGAGCCGGAGTGAGCCTTCCAGCTGCTGGTGACGCTCCATTTGCCCTGGCCGTCCTCATCCCAGATCTGCAAGCCAAAAATTCCTGATCACAAAGGCTGTTTATCGCAGGAAAAACACCAATCCAATACCTTTACTGTCTGGTCGCTGGAGCAAGTGGCCATCCGGCGGCCGTAGTAATCGAAGACCACGTCGTGTATGACATCCTTGTGGTCGGCAATAATGGGTTCCACGTCGAACATGCTCAAAAATCTGTTTTAACTGCCGAAAATGTTGTTTATAAAATGCACGCGCGGCAATCGACGATTTCGATATGTTGTTATTGGCACGCCATATAATCTACAAAATCGGTTGGCAGCCCGTTTTCCTCGCCAAACAGCTGTTCACTACTCAGCCCAGTATTTTTTAGTATTTCTCAGCCAACGGTCCCACTAATCGAGTGGTCCGAATTACGCGTGAAATACGAATAAAAAATCAAGCGAAAAATAACAAAACACAGACCAGCAGCCGATCAGAACCTGATAGCTTATCAGCCGTGCCACACGCCCCTCTGGGAACCGCTAGGAACCGTCACGTCGGGGAGTCAAGGCCCCAAATTCCTGGCAGAGAGAGTTTTGCACCCGGAAAAGAACAGTTACACACAACAAAATTGCCAACCGAAAGAAACGTGCGAAGCGCAGTGCGATGGAGAAAAGTAAGTGCGGTAATTACGGCGCGATTTGAAATGTATGCGCATATATGCAAATAGACGGGGTGAATAACCCACAGCATAGCCAGAGATCGGGACCCGCGTTTGTTTATCATTTGAATTCGCTGGCCAAAGTGCCGAATTTCAGTTTCAATCAAAGTGCAACGGGCAGAGCATAAATTTATTTTCATCTGCAATATGCTCGCCTTCTTTTGCTCTCTCTCTCGCTCTCTCCCTCTCGTTACTGACCTTGATTCCTATTGGATTTTACACATCGCGCGATGCCCGTGACGTATGTATGTGTATGCGTGTGGGCGAGTGAGCAGCATATTTGCCCGTGTGTGTGTGTCAGCCGGCTTCAATTACCTAATAAGAATTAAATTGAACATCTTGCATCCCTATTACACGGAGGAAAATTAATTCAAAGTTCTGCATTCCTTGCGAAAATTTTGAAAGCATGTTTTAAATCAAAGAATTTCCCCAAAAATAAAACGTGTTGATCATAAAAATTCCTAGAATTTTGTTGATAAATTTAAGAAACACAAGCCGTTTTTACACAGAGAAAACTAAAAGCATATTGTATTTGATAGAAGAATTAATCACAATAATGCAAATAATAAAAGTAATGTAAAGTGAATATGAATATGAATTAAATTCATCATTAACAATCTTTTTGGAACAATGCTTAATCACTCTGCAACAAGTACAAATTAGTTAATACAAATACAATCTTAGTTTAGTTCTGTGTAGAAATCCTACAGATAAGCCCATCGAAATCAGGCGTTTCACACGCGACCGACTTTCGGTTCTATTATTATTTGGAGGTGATATCAGTAGACGGTTTTTTTTCTGGCCACGCGCCAAACATGAATAATTCGACCAAAAATCGAAAACCAAAATACAAAAAATTTCCGTGCGATAAGATTAAGATCCCGGGAAAGATTTCGAGACTTCGAGTCCCGTCACCGTTAAGTATTAATCATAATCGGTCGCCAAGGCCAATGCCAAAATCGGAAGATTTTTCAGGCCACTCGGCCTCTCCTATCTGAGATTAGAACGGGCGTCGCGTCGGGAATTTCTTTTATGACTTTTAAAAAACCTCTGCTGATGCCGGGAGCAACCGAATACAAATAAATGAAAACAAATCAGCGGGATTTGCGTGTTCTGCTCGTGGCAGGCGGACTGAATTCGTTAATAATTCGATTTCAAGTGCATCGCGCTAATCAATTTCTGGCGTTTTCGCTCATTTAACCCTAATCAGCATCGCTTGCCACTTACGCCAGCAAATTGAGAAATTATTGTTGTTATTGTTTTCCCTGTAGAGTAGTAGAGTGCATTACCGTCAGCGGATGGGTCAACTTTCAGATTAAATCCAGCTGGCGCAGCAGCAACAACAACAACAATACAGCTGAGACATCATAGGCGACCTTGACATTGAAAAGCTCCCACATTGGCACAGATACAGTTAGGAGAGCAGAGAAAGACAGACTTATAGAGAGGGAGAGATACAGTTTGTTGGCAACAGCTGATCACCATCGACATATCGCTCTTATCGCGATTTATCAACTGCAGACTGTTGGTAACTAATTGCCTTTGAACAGTGGAACTTTCCTAAGTTAGACTTCTGAAATGTTTTTTCCTTTTATTTATTTTTATTATTTCATGATAATGTATAGATAAAGTATAGTACCATTAATCTTTGGGAACTTCTTTAATTTCTAGTCTTGGAAATCAAAGAATATTTGTGCCACAAAACTGTGGGGTTCCCCTACATGGACCGTATATTTCAACAAATAAAAATTTCCAAAAAAAAAGAATTAAGAAATTAAATCATTCGTAATATGTTATGGCGTATTCGCTTTAAGTACAGATCACTCAAGCTGTTGGGCAATACTTGTCGCGTTATTACCTGTGTCGGCTTAATAAAAATGTTTTTAATGCCAGAGATTTCCCTGTTTAATACGACCGTTTTGCTTCTGCTCGAATTAGTGGGGCTCACTTTTGTGCTTGTATTCCTTCTGGTCACTCAGCGCCAGCAACAACAATTGGCTTGGCGACCCGCGAGACCCGCCGGCGATTAACATACGAGCGCAACAACCTGAACACGCACAAACACAGCTCTTTCCGAGCACGAAAACCTGGCCATAGCTATAGTTGATATTGATAGTGCCGACGTCGAAGTCGAAGTCGGCAGAAGGCAGCGGCGTCCAGGCATCGATAGCACTATTTCCGACGAGCATGGCCCAGTTGAGTTCCAAGCGTCGGTCACTGCAGTAGCCATCTAGAAATCGTGCGGAACCAGTCAGTCTAGGAAGTTGAATCCGATCCTAAACGAAACGATCCGATCCGACCTCGTCTTCGAAACTCACACCAGAAACTAGACAAAGGCACACGCAGAGTGGTAAAGCGAGATCAAACCGTAAACCTAAAACCTAAAAATAATCTAAAGTTAAAACAAAACCAAATAAAACCCAGTCAAGGTCCCCGAAAAGTGTTGCCCTAAAGATTATCGCACAGCTAGTAAGATTTCTGTACTTTCTGCTTTTGAGTAATGCGAACAGATGAAGAGCCCTCGCGTTCTTATCGTAAGATCGGTGATAGAAAAACATACGACTCCACTTGGGAGCTGTTTATAGAGCCACTCGAGTGCGGAACCACACCTGTTGAGTCGTTTCTAACGCGGAGTGTAACCCAAATCCTAGTTCACTTCGGGATTTCCGAGTAAGGCGCCTGCCGTGGGGCGTTACATAACACCCCGTTGGTAGCCAGAGATCGATTCCGGTGTCTAATTCGACTTTCTATGCCTTTCAAAGCCCCGCTGGCTGGCACACTTACACACTGTAATGCCAAAATCATTGACCTCTTCTACTGGCCACACCAATTTGCATTTCCACACAACAACTGGGGGTTTTTTTCTGTCAGCTTGTATTTTTTCCATTTTCCTTTCGCACTCTTCTGCGTTTTGCTTTAAATTTTAATGCGCTGCACATTGTACCCCCCATATCCAAAATTCATTTTCGTATTTTAAAGTTTCAACACTCTGTTAAAGGGTATTATCAGTGGGGGTTGTTCATTAGTACAGCAATCTTTGACTTTTGGCCCAGGAACACTTTAAGCTTCTGTATTTTTCTATAGTATATTGAAAACTATTTGTGTATATACTTAGAATGGAATTTTTTAAGTGTTTCTAGACTTGGTGATTTGAAGCTAAGTATAGACTTATTGGAATTCCACACCTGATGCTTTGTCAATGTTAAGCAATTCTCTTACATAATAAAAAGATTAATGGATAACCTTTTACCTGAGCTTAATTTTACCCTTTGGTACATTTGAGGTCTATAATTATTTCACTATTATTATTTCAAATTTAAGACTTGAGATAGGGTACAGATCATTCGCTAACCATGTTTCTTATCAACTGCTTGCTTCGTTGACCTGGCAACGATTGATTTTTGGCTCCCATATGGTTGTTTTTCGGTTTCTTAATTGTATCTGGCCAACTAGTTTATGCATAGATTAGCATTTTTATTTTGTTTTGTTTCGCCGCTTTGGCCTACAAATTCGTGGCAAGGTTTTTGAACTTGAAAAGTCTCCGAAACGAGATGATGCGAAACGAAAACCATAGCAATGCACAGCCACTTTCACTGACCCCACAATGTAAATTAAGCCAAGCTAGACACAAGATACGATTATCTAATCCGATTTGAATTCACCGATTTAAAGCAGCTTTTTGGATATAGCCGATGTTGATCACACTATTAGGCACTCTGGCTGCTTTTCTCGCATTCCTCTTGACACTGATCTTTGGCCGCGGCCAGAAAAGATTCAAGCCCGTCGAATCGTCAGCAACAACATCGGGCACGACAGCAACAACTAGCGACAACGACAACGGCAACACCAATCGTAAGAATCCACAACTTTGTTAAACCGAAACACTTGAAGGGCACACAAATCGCACACCTAGCTGATAACCCAGTATAATAAGTCTATAATGTGTATTTGACTTTTGACCATGACTAACTAGTATATTATTTTTGTTATCTCTGCTTGCAGACAACTCCAGCGTGATTGCAGCTACAGCAACAACAACAGCAACAACTGGCAACCCCTCGGCTGAAACAGCAACATCACCTACCATCGCAGCACCAGCAGCGGTAAAAGCGGGTGATAAGCGATTTCCCAAGGCCTGTATCAAAAAGGTCAAGTTCTCCAGCGAGAGCCTCAAGTCCGAGGTGGAGGAGCTGTGCGAACAGTTGAAGGATAACGCACTAACCGACCTGAGCAACGACAACATCCGCATCACCTGCCACCAGAACAACAACAATAGCATCAACAAGAACAAGAACAACAACAGCATCGACATCAACAACATTAGCAAGATGAGCGAGACAAATGAGTCCAATGACACCGCAGCCCAATCCGCGGAGGGCGAGAGGCCCAGCTTTCTGGTATTATAACATTACAATCCCATTCTTTTGGCACCACCACTGACGATTGTATCCCACAGGTGGGCGATGAGATCGATGAGAAGGCTGCCGAGGCGGGTGAGGCCTGCGACGAGTTCCCCCAGAAGATGCAGAATGATATTCGGCAGAATGGCGGCGACATTTCCGAGCGGCGCAAGCGGTTAAGGTAAGGCGAATTGGGTTTACTCAAATCGAAAATAGCTTCAACATCAGAAATACATTATCGCTTTTACCAAGAAAACCTTTTATTAGTCATTAGTAACACTTTTCCATGAATTATAACATAATTGTTGATATCATTATACTGAACTATTGTATTGTTAAACAGGGAAAATAGTTTTTGATTCTATAATACATTGATTTTAATGTATTAAATTTTGTGAAATAATCATTAGGAAACGCTGATTTTTCGATTATCTTTCTCACAAGTCTTTGTAAATATTTTAACATACTAATTCAGGATTACTCTTCAATTATCTAATTTAAATGTCATTAAATACTTTGAAATGATCATCTGATCCGAGATACAATGATAGCCTAATCTGAATTTTCAAGTTCAATCTTATCTCTAGAACGTCTTGAGTATTTACTTAGTCGTATTAGATTAGGATTTATTAAATCTTCCAACGACCCACTTGAGCTATAGTTTTAATTTGGCACTTCAAGAATGTAAATCGTTTATAACTCGAGATATGTGTATGGTATGTGTATTTCCGCTCAGTGTAGCGAGCAAAACAAAGAACAGGTGACTGCGTCATAGCCCAAACGCCGCCAAACATATCGCGTGAGTTTAGGGAAAAGAGACGGCACAAAGCTTGGGGCCGCGAGTGCGAACGAGAGGAGGTCTCCCAGCTTTCCCGAGAACTTTTAGCGGTGCGCAAACATGGAGAGAAAAAGAGTGAGAAGTGGCGATACAAAGAGAGTGGCATGTGGGGACGCCGCATTTTGTTTTCATTCATAATGCTTAAAACTTGTTTTGCCAGCGGCGACTGGCTCTCGCTCTTTCGGTCTCTCCGCTTCTCCGGCCAATGCGGCGTATGAGCGATGGTGGCCAACGCCGCTCCGAGGTTCAGTTCCCAGGCAGTCGTCGGCTCCGTCGGTCCGCAATCCGCAAACCCCAGAAATTCGACCAAATATTACCCACAAGTCCCAGCCCGTTGCCCAAATAAGTTTCTCGCGTGTGCGGACATCGTTCGACATTGATTTTCGTGTGCTTTTTTTTTCGGCCAGCGGAGCGCGGTGAAAGTGGTGCAGTGGCACTAAAATATTTTGTTGTGCGGCTCCGCTTATTAGTCACACTTGCATAATTGCGAGGAGCCCCCAATCCAGCAAGGAAAACAACGACGATCCCCCCTTGCCAGAGTTCACTTTGGATGCTATTGGCCCTCGTGGAGCTAATTAGAATGTTGAAGCGTCGCGCCAGCAAGCGTTTCGTACTTGTTGAATCCGGTGAAGATAATGCCAATGGATCGGGTTCGGGATCGGGATCTGGAGTGGGCTCGGGCCAAGTTATACCCCAATTTGTGGCCGTGGATTGCGGCCAGAACGAGAGTAATAACAATGCCGACGAGATGAGTGCCAGCATCAGCAATCACAGCGCCAACAACAACAACAACCAGTCGTCGCCATCGCTACTCGGCGTCCCCGTGGTGGGAACCCTGAAGTAAATAATCCCATATGAAATACCCCTGTTTGTTTACTGCAATGCAATACTTGTCGACAGGTTGTAAACAAAAGCGAATTTTGTACAAGAACTTTTGATCGTGTCAGCTAACCGGTTTTGTCAAATCATCGTGCCATTTGCCCGCCCCTCCCTTTTCTTCTACACCTGTCGCATCGCGCCATTATCCACACTGATCAACAAAAATTAGGGTCTTGAGCTAGTAAGGTTACCTAATTAAAGGTTTTAAAATATAATAAGATCGTGGGTAAAAAGGGTAAGGGTTTTTAATCTAAGAATTTAGGATCTTCTAGGTGTAAAACCACTTAAAAAGAACTGGTTTGAAAAATAGTGCATTGAATCTCGAAACTTTTCCAAATTTAAATTAAATTTGTTATTATTTTTAAAATTGTATATTCTTGATTCGCTTTTTTTCATGTCCCTATAAACCAATTATATTTCATCAGATTTCGTACCTTATATTCACTACCAAAAACTCATACTAACTCTCTTTCTGCTGATATTTTCCAGGCCGAGCATGTCGCGTGGCACTGGACTTGGCCAGGATCGGCATCAGGATCGTGACTTCCACATCGCCACCACCGAGGAGTTTGTGAAGCGCTTTGGCGGCACCCGTGTGATCAATAGAGTCCTGATCGCCAACAACGGAATCGCAGCCGTCAAGTGCATGCGTTCCATCCGAAGATGGGCATACGAGATGTTCAAGAACGAGCGGGCCATCCGATTTGTGGTGATGGTCACGCCCGAGGATCTGAAGGCGAATGCCGAGTACATCAAGATGGCGGATCACTATGTGCCCGTGCCCGGCGGATCTAACAACAACAACTACGCCAATGTTGAGCTCATTGTGGACATTGCTCTTCGCACCCAAGTGCAGGTGAGTCCGGAATCTGGGGGCCATCGCCTTAGAAGTGGCCAGTGTCAGTCCGTGTTGTCTATTTGGCTTGGCCAGCTCCACCTAAAATGCATCGTACGATTTGTATTTGCACTCTGTCAATCTGGGGAACTATAGCTATAGCAAAGTCAAGCGATGGTCCCAGTCGCATACCAATAAAGAGACCCCCATTTGTATTCGTATTGGTATACGAGACCGCCGGCATTTAAAAACAGATAGAAGACTGTGTGTGTCAGCCAACACTGTGCCACAAAAGTGTGATAAAATACCCAGGGAATGGTTGTATATGACTTTACTTGGAGATATGTACAAAGTATGAGCCGACCGCCAAGCCCAATTTCCGAAATTGCTCATCATATAATATACGCTCGAGAGCAATTTAAATGTATTTTATGAAAGCCTTTAGTTTGTTTTCACGGACACTTTTACTATTTAAACGATAGTACGTGCCAATTAACAATTTACAAATAAAGTAACAAGTTTTTGAATAGGTACCTAATGAGTTCTACTCATATAACTTGAGAACAAAAAAGTTAAGCTTAAACCTTTAAAATATTTTGCGTAATTTTCGTTTATTTAGTTTTGTAAACTTTAGTACATTGTTTTTTTTATTTTATTGAAAAAGTACCGAATGAGTACAACCTATGCTACTAAAAAACTTAAAACTAAGCTAATACCGTAAAGCTTAAAACTCATTACTCTTTAATATATTCGATGTATTTATTCAGTTTTTTTTAATAGAGCCTTTTATAAAAACTTAATTTCTTGAAAAATTAAACTTAAATTAACTAAATCTATTACTGTAATAATTACTTATGTTTTGTGATTTTCTTGGATTTTGCATTGGTATTCGAAGATAGTAATTGTACACCTGATTATGGTCTTCACTTATTGTAATTTCATGCTTATTCAAGCTACCAGAAGATTGCCTTCAAAACAAACTTCTATACCTGTAATCTAAGACCCTCCACTATTCCTTCCCTCTCACGGACCTTGGCCAACTACCTGTTCTGTAAACTCGGTGGTTCGATTGGAATGCATTCGAATCACTTACAAGTGGAAATTCACTGCTTAGTGTTTACTTTCCATTAGTTATTGCAGGCCACTTGAGGTTAATTAGTAAATGCGTCAACGTCTTTTTGCACAGTGTGAATTATCTATTTTGTTTTGCCGTCCGGGTGTTGCCAATGAATGCGGCAATGACGTCACAATTGATTTTTACCAACAATACAGCTCCATAATTTCCCCCACACCCACACACCCACTTCCACTCCGCTGTCCTTGGGGTATTGGGCTTATTAAATCGAAATAAACTGATTATGAACCTTTTCTGATTGCAGGCCGTCTGGGCTGGTTGGGGTCATGCCTCCGAGAACCCCAAGCTGCCGGAGCTGCTCAACAAGGAGGGTCTGGTGTTCCTTGGCCCACCGGAGCGTGCGATGTGGGCGCTGGGCGACAAGGTGGCCTCATCGATTGTGGCCCAAACGGCCGAGATCCCCACCCTGCCCTGGTCCGGTTCGGACCTAAAGGCCCAGTACAGTGGCAAGAAGATCAAGATATCCAGCGAGCTTTTCGCCCGCGGCTGTGTGACCAATGTGGAGCAGGGTCTGGCCGCAGTGGCCAAGATTGGTAAGTAGAATGCTTACAAAGTGTTGTAAAAAGTTGTTAATGTAACCCTCTCCTGCAGGCTTCCCTGTGATGATCAAGGCCTCGGAGGGAGGTGGTGGCAAGGGCATTCGTCGCGTGGACACCACCGAAGAGTTCCCGGCGCTCTTCCGTCAGGTTCAAGCCGAGGTGCCCGGATCACCCATTTTCGTGATGAAGCTGGCCCGCGGAGCTCGCCACTTGGAGGTGCAACTGCTGGCGGATCAGTACGGCAATGCCATCAGTTTGTTTGGCCGTGACTGCTCCATCCAGCGTCGTCATCAGAAGATTATCGAGGAAGCCCCTGCCATCGTAGCCCAGCCGGAGGTGTTTGAGGACATGGAGAAGGCCGCAGTGCGACTGGCCAAGATGGTGGGATACGTCAGCGCTGGTACCGTGGAGTACCTGTACGATCCCGAGGGTCGATACTTCTTCCTGGAGCTTAATCCCCGTCTGCAGGTGGAGCATCCGTGTACGGAAATGGTGGCCGATGTGAATCTGCCCGCCGCCCAGCTGCAAATTGGAATGGGAATTCCCCTCTACCGGCTGAAGGACATCCGTCTGCTGTACGGCGAGTCTCCGTGGGGCTCCTCTGTCATTGACTTTGAAAATCCACCCAACAAGCCGCGTCCCTCCGGTCATGTCATCGCTGCACGTATCACCTCAGAGAATCCCGACGAGGGCTTTAAGCCCAGCTCGGGTACCGTGCAGGAGCTGAACTTCCGATCCAGCAAGAACGTGTGGGGCTACTTCAGTGTCGCCGCCAGCGGAGGTTTGCACGAGTTTGCGGACTCACAGTTTGGACATTGTTTCTCCTGGGGCGAGAATCGTCAGCAGGCTCGAGAGAACCTGGTGATTGCCCTGAAGGAGCTGTCCATTCGTGGTGATTTCCGTACCACCGTGGAGTACCTGATCACTCTGTTGGAGACGAATCGCTTCCTGGAAAACAGCATCGACACCGCCTGGTTGGATGCCTTGATTGCCGAGCGTGTGCAGTCCGAGAAGCCGGATATCCTGCTGGGCGTAATGTGCGGATCACTGCACATCGCTGATCGTCAGATAACCGAGAGCTTCTCAAGCTTCCAGACCTCGCTAGAGAAAGGTCAGATCCAGGCGGCAAACACGCTGACCAACGTGGTGGACGTGGAGCTGATCAACGATGGTATCCGCTACAAGGTTCAGGCTGCCAAGAGTGGAGCCAACTCGTACTTCCTGCTGATGAACAGCTCGTTCAAGGAGATCGAGGTGCACCGTCTCTCTGACGGTGGTCTGCTCATCTCCCTGGAGGGTGCCTCCTACACCACGTACATGAAGGAGGAGGTGGATCGCTACCGCATCGTAATTGGTAACCAGACTTGTGTCTTCGAGAAGGAGAACGATCCCTCGTTGCTGCGCAGTCCCTCAGCGGGAAAGCTGATCAACATGATTGTGGAAGATGGTGCCCATGTGGCCAAGGGCCAGGCCTTTGCTGAGATCGAGGTGATGAAGATGGTCATGACTTTGACGTCCCAGGAAGCGGGCACAGTAACATTTGTGCGTCGACCGGGAGCGGTTCTGGATCCGGGAACGCTGCTGGGTCATTTGGAGCTGGACGATCCGTCGCTTGTGACAAAGGCGCAGCCGTTCAAGGGACAGTTCCTGCAGCCGGAGAATGCTCCTGTACCGGAAAAACTGAACAGGGTGCACAACACCTACAAGAGCATCCTGGAGAACACGCTGGCCGGCTATTGTCTGCCAGAGCCGTTCAATGCCCAGAGACTGAGGGACATAATCGAGAAGTTCATGCAGAGCTTGCGGGATCCCTCGCTGCCGCTGCTGGAATTGCAAGAGGTTATCGCCTCCATCTCTGGCCGCATTCCCATCTCTGTGGAGAAGAAGATCCGCAAGCTGATGACGCTATACGAGCGAAACATAACCAGTGTCCTGGCCCAGTTCCCTTCGCAGCAGATCGCCAGCGTGATCGACAGCCATGCGGCCACCCTGCAGAAGCGAGCTGACCGAGATGTCTTCTTCCTGACTACCCAGAGCATCGTGCAGTTGGTGCAGCGTTACCGCAATGGAATCCGTGGCAGGATGAAGGCCGCCGTCCATGAGCTACTGCGTCAGTACTACGACGTGGAGTCGCAGTTCCAGCACGGTCACTACGACAAGTGCGTGGGATTGGTGCGAGAGCACAACAAGGACGACATGCAGACGGTGGTCAACACCATCTTCTCGCACTCTCAGGTGGCCAAGAAGAATCTGTTGGTCACCCTGCTCATCGATCACCTGTGGGCCAACGAACCAGGACTGACAGACGAACTGGCCAACACGCTGAGTGAGCTGACCTCCCTGAACCGCGCGGAGCACTCGAGGGTGGCACTGCGATCCCGCCAAGTGCTGATCGCTGCCCACCAGCCGGCCTATGAACTGCGCCACAATCAAATGGAGTCGATTTTCCTCTCGGCCGTCGACATGTACGGCCATGACTTTCATCCTGAGAATCTGCAGCGCCTGATTCTATCGGAGACCTCGATCTTCGACATCCTGCACGACTTTTTCTACCACTCCAACCGCGCCGTGTGCAATGCCGCTCTGGAGGTTTATGTGAGGCGAGCTTACACCTCCTACGAGCTGACCTGCCTACAGCATCTGGAGCTCTCAGGTGGCCTACCGCTGGTGCACTTCCAATTCCTCCTGCCCACCGCCCATCCGAACAGGCTGTTCTCACGTATGTCCTCGCCCGATGGATTGGATCAGGCAGCGGCCGAGACACTGGGAAGCTCATTCGTGCGTACCGGTGCGATAGCGGCCTTCGACTCTTTCGAGCACTTCGAGATGTACTCGGACGAGATTCTGGATCTGCTTGAGGACTTTGTCTCGCCGGCCATGGTAAATGCCAAGGTGCTGGAGGCAGTGGAGGCTGCTGATTCCATCTCGGACAGCCGGCACAGCACATCGATTAATGTGTCGCTGTCAGATCCCGTGACCCGGGCGAATGCCGCCGAGGAGGCCAAGTCCACGGAACCGATTCACATTGTTAGTGTGGCTGTCAGGGAAACGGGCGAGTTGGATGACCTGCAAATGGCACAGATCTTTGGAAACTATTGCCAGGAGCACAACGAGGAGCTCTTCCAGCGACGCATCCGTAGGATTACATTTGCCGCCTTGAAGAAGCGACAGTTCCCCAAGTTCTTTACGTATCGAGCCAGGGACAAGTTCACCGAGGATCGTATTTACCGGCATCTGGAGCCAGCATCTGCTTTCCATCTGGAGCTGAACCGCATGAAGACGTACGATCTAGAGGCTCTGCCCACGGCTAACCAGAAGATGCACCTGTATCTCGGCAAAGCGAAGGTGTCCAAGGGTCAGGAGGTGACGGACTACCGCTTCTTTATTCGCTCGATCATCCGTCACTCGGATCTGATCACCAAGGAAGCCTCATTCGAGTATCTGCAGAATGAAGGAGAGCGCGTACTGCTGGAGGCCATGGATGAGTTGGAGGTGGCGTTTTCGCATCCACACGCCAAGCGCACCGACTGCAATCACATCTTCCTGAACTTTGTTCCCACCGTCATCATGGATCCGGCCAAGATTGAAGAGTCTGTGACAAAGATGATTATGCGATACGGTCCACGTTTGTGGAAGCTGCGTGTGCTGCAGGCCGAGCTCAAGATGGTCATCCGCCAGTCACCGCAGTCGCCCACTCAGGCAGTGCGTCTGTGCATTGCCAATGACTCCGGCTACTTCCTGGATATTTCCATGTACACGGAGCAAACCGAACCGGAGACAGGCATCGTAAGTTTAAACTAAAAATTCTAGTCTAAATGTGTTTAAAAATGTTCCATTCCTCCGCTTGCAGATTAAGTTCAAGGCCTACGGTGAAAAGCAGGGATCTCTGCACGGTCATCCCATCTCCACGCCCTACATGACCAAGGACTTCCTGCAGCAGAAACGCTTCCAGGCGCAGTCCAACGGCACCACCTATGTCTACGATGTGCCCGACATGTTCCGCCAGATGACCGAGCGTCACTGGAGGGAGTTCTCGAAGGCGCGTCCCACCGTCGATATTCGCATTCCCGACAAGATCCTCATCGAGTGCAAGGAGCTGGTACTTGAGGGCGACAGTCTTGTAGAGATGCAGCGTCTGCCCGGCGAAAACAATGTGGGTTTTCTAATCCAAACATATTGTAGAAGGTGCTAAACTACTTTTATAATTAATTTCAGTGCGGTATGGTGGCTTGGCGCATTGTCCTGGCCACTCCCGAATATCCGAATGGCCGTGAGATCATAGTAATAGCCAACGACCTTACCTACCTGATTGGTTCCTTCGGCATCAAGGAGGACGTCCTCTTCGCCAAGGCTTCCCAATTGGCCCGCCAACGCAAAGTACCCAGGGTAAGTTTGCACCCACCGTTTTTTAGTCTTTTACTTTATACGTTCCCGTTTACTTCTTTCAGATATACATATCCGTAAACAGCGGTGCCCGCATCGGACTTGCTGAGGAAGTAAAAGCAATGTTCAAGATCGCATGGGAGGATCCAGAGGAGCCGGACAAGGGCTTCAAGTACCTCTACTTGACCACCGAGGACTACGCAAAGGTGGCCAACCTGAATTCTGTGAGGGCAATCCTGATCGAAGACGAGGGCGAGCAGCGTTACAAGATCACCGACATCATCGGCAAGGACGACGGCCTGGGTGTGGAGAACCTCCGGTACGCCGGTCTGATTGCCGGTGAGACGTCACAGGCCTATGAGGAGATTGTAACCATCGCCATGGTCACCTGCCGCACAATCGGCATTGGATCGTATGTGGTGCGTCTGGGCCAGCGCGTCATCCAGATCGACAACTCGCACATTATACTCACGGGCTATGCTGCGCTCAACAAGGTAATGTGACAGAACTTATTTTAGATCTCCGAGTACCGATTAGTGAACGTCTCTTTCTTTCAGCTTCTTGGACGCAAGGTGTACGCTTCCAACAACCAACTGGGTGGCACCCAGATTATGTTCAACAACGGTGTCACCCACAAGACTGAGGCCATTGACCTGGATGGTGTTTACACCATCCTGGACTGGCTCTCGTACATCCCCGCCTACATCGGTTGCGACCTGCCCATCATCCTGCCCAGCGATCGTGTCGACCGACCCGTGGACTTCATGCCCACCAAGTCGCCGTACGATCCGCGCTGGATGCTCGGCGGCCGTGTGAATCCCGCGAATGCCAATGACTGGGAGAACGGCTTCTTTGACCGCGACTCATGGAGCGAAATCATGGCGCCGTGGGCCAAGACGGTGGTCACCGGACGCGCCCGACTGGGCGGTGTACCCGTGGGCGTAATTGCCGTTGAGACACGCACCGTGGAGGTGGAGATGCCCGCCGATCCGGCGAATCTGGACTCTGAAGCCAAGACCCTGCAGCAGGCGGGTCAAGTGTGGTACCCGGACTCCTCGTACAAAACGGCGCAGGCAATCAAGGACTTTGGACGAGAGGAGCTGCCGCTGATCGTGTTCGCCAATTGGCGCGGTTTCTCTGGCGGCATGAAGGACATGTACGAGCAAATCGTCAAGTTCGGCGCCTACATCGTCGATGGCCTGCGGGAGTACAAGAAGCCAGTGCTCATCTACCTGCCGCCCAATGCCGAGCTGCGAGGTGGAGCCTGGGCCGTGTTGGATTCGCTTATTAACCCGCGCTACATGGAAACGTATGCTGATCCCGAGGCCAGAGGAGGAGTGCTTGAGCCGGAGGGCATTGTGGAGATCAAGTACAAGGAGAAGGACCTGGTCAAGACGATACATCGCCTGGATCCCACCACAATTGGGGTATGTTTCTTTAATGAGTTAGAAACATGGACTGGATTGATTAATATAATTGTTTTTAAATTACAGCTAAAGAAGGAGTTCGATGAGGCAACTGCAGTTGGGGACAAGGTCAAGGCTGGTCAGGTGGACGAGAAGATCAAGGCTCGCATCGCTGTGCTGATGCACGTTTATCACACGGTAGCAGTTCACTTTGCCGACCTCCACGACACGCCGGAACGAATGCTGGAGAAGGAGTGCATCAGCGAGATAGTTCCATGGCGCGATTCCCGCCGCTGGCTCTACTGGCGTCTGCGCCGTGTCCTGCTGGAGGATGCGTACATCAAGAAGATACTGCGCGCCCAGGACAACCTCTCCGTGGGCCAGGCCAAGCAAATGCTGCGACGCTGGCTGGTAGAGGAGAAGGGTGCCACAGAGGTGAGACATTTCGACGATCCACTCTAAGCAACCTTTACAAAGTATCTTTTGTCCAATTATCAGGCTTATCTGTGGGACAAAAACGAGGAGATGGTATCTTGGTATGAGGAGCAGAGCAATGTCGAGTCAATCGTTTCCCGCAACGTGAATTCCGTGAGACGGGACGCCATTATTTCTACCATTTCGAAAATGCTCGAGGTAAGTTCAACCGCATCCCGATACTGATGAATTCGAAACTGACTCTCTGGTTTTATATGCTTCGCAGGACTGTCCCGACGTAGCGCTGGACGCTGTGGTGGGTCTCTGCCAGGGTCTGACGCCTGTGAATCGGGGCGTAGTCGTACGCACATTAGCGCAGATGCAACTAAACGAGGAAACCTCGAATAGCACCCAGGGATGATTCTACGCTAGATTCTAAGTTCTTTTTAAACCCACGCCCTCCCCCCTTTCCCCCATACCCTTTCTCACGCCTTTCACCACATTACTCAACCCTGTTTTGCGCTTGTAAAATACCGCAAAGCCTGCATGATGTGCATTTTGTTTAGTTCAATTTGTTTAAACGTAATTAGCCTAAATCTAGTTATGTATTGGAGTTTTAGGCATGGGTAGATTTGTTGCCTAAGTGGCCCCGATAACCTAGTTGTATCGTGTACATAATTGATTATGTATATCCCTTGAATACAAATCATTCCATTAGTTGTCTAAGAACTAAAGTCCTTTGTACACAGAGCTTTTTTGAATTATACGAGTTACTGAAAATATATATATGGTACAATACATTTTTTAAAAATCGCTGAATGGCAAATGGTGTTTTTCGTTTTGTTTTTTCTTTTGGTTCCACAGGATCGATAATGTACATAATTTCATTTATTTTTTATAAATTAATAATGAAATCTATCGCAGTCGCGGGTAATATCCTCCGAACTGCTGTGCTCCTATTTGCCGTCTCTCGTTAAAATGAAGGTGAGTGTGTTGTGGAGGAAATGGGTGGGTTGGTGAGAGTCGGGTTCAGTTCAGGTTATCTAGCCAATCGGGCTCGGCGACACTTATCTTCTCTATTATGGAATTAACTTGATAGCACAGTGACTGGATCTGTCTATCCCACTGCGGCAGTAATTCGCGGTTCTCGAAGTGCACAATGCCCGATATCTGGTCAATGTGTCCGTTCATGCGGCCCTCGGTGATCATCTGGGAGGCAATCTTTTCCGCCTTTACCGCGGGTATGTCCAGCAGGGCGCCCAGCTCTTCGAAGGTGATGTTGTTGTACAGCTTGCTGGCCGACAGCAGATTGTGCTCGAAAACAGCTCGATCCAGAATGGAGGAGCCATCGGGAGTGGCAGCCTTTTGGTGGTCCTGCAGCAGGGCCTCAAACTCCTGCAGCTCGGAGCGCCGGATGATGCGCTCCAAGTACATCTTCTCCAAAATGCCGTAGGCAGGCAAGTGCTGGCAGCGTTCATCCTTGAACAGAGTGGCCAGCATGCGGGAGCGCTGCTGCCCGGCGGAGGCGAGGACGGTACAGATGAGCGCCTTCTTCAGCGCTGTCATCCTCTCGCCCTGGTCCACGATCTTGCGGTAGGAGAGCTCGTTGTATCGCTGGGCGGCTTCGATGAACTTGCGCCTATAGTCCAGGACACGGGCATAGCACACTTTGTATAGTACCTAAAAGCGATGAGGTTTGGAAAATATAGTTTTGGCAGGGGTTTTCTGCAAGATGTGACTCACCTGCAGGTCCTCGGAGGTGGTCTCGGCCTGCAGCAACGAGGCGCGATTGATGAACAGCTCGGCTTGCATTGAATCATTGTCCTCCAGGTAGAGACGGGCTATCTGTAAGTAGGTGCCCAGCTTGCACTCCACGGAGTACTGCTTCTGACCCGTCTCTAGCGGGATGCCCACCAGCACCGTGGCCGCATCGCGCCACTGCTGGTTACGCTCGTAGATGTTTGCCAGATGGAACCTGATACCGGCCACCTGCTCCTCGAACGAGATGACGCGTGGATTGACCTTCTCCAGGGTGAAGTGGGAGAGCTGCTTGGACAGGTCGTCGGGCAGCTTACTTAGCTCACCGCCCACGTCGTTGAGAATCTGACGCGAGATCACCAGGCTGACGTGCTCGTTCACAATGGCCTCCACGAAGAGCCGGAGCCCGTCGATCAACTCCTGGCCGGTGTTCGCCAGGACCGTCTTCAGCAGCTGACGGTACTTATCGGCTTGGTCCTTGTGCGTGCCGGTGAAGTTGATCAGGCCCATCAGCTGGTTGCGCAGGACCGCCGTCGAGATGCCCTTGTTCGTTTTTGCGTAGTTTGCGGCCATGTTCACTTGTATTCCCAATTACTTCGCAACAAAATTAAGAACAACAACGCAAGCTCATCCCCGTTATCGATAACTCGCGAATCCGGCCGGGAGAGTGCCTGGGGGCTAGCTTTTTTCTAGCTAGGTTTGGATAAAAGTAGCTGGTGGATTTTAGAAGAAATTTAGATATGATTTCAGTTTCTAATTTTTTAATGTTTTTAAACATAAACTAATTAAATTATTCAAATTAACAGTTTATTCCTTTCTTGGTACTTTAACTGTTTTCCAGGCTTACCAACTTATTAAAAGTTGCTATGTATATCCGTTACGCGCTTTAATAATATATTGCAATCAATTTAAGTAATCTTCCATAAGTATTTATTTTAACCTATTTAAAAGCGGCACGTCTAATTTTGGGCTAGAAAAGCGGGCATAATAATCATAAACGGTGCCTCACTTGGCCTACGATTAAAAGCTATCATCGATAATCGTCCTTATTCCCCTCCCAACGGCGAAAATTGCAACTACAAAATTGCTTTTAAGTCCTCTATTAATCAGGAAACGGTGCATTACAATCTGAACTACTTTGCATTAGGATGGAGTAAGACGTAAAATGACAATTTGTTCTTCAATAATATGCGGAATACGACACATTTAAAACTGGCGGTTTTGAAAAGCTAAAGAGGATGGGAGTCAGTGCTGCAGACAATCGGTAAATAGATATCGATACCAAACAGATAGTGAAAACAGTAAACAGTGAAAAAATATATCTTTGTCCGGGTCCACTTTGGCCTGAGAAAACTGCATCGGGATCGGGTCAAGACAGTCCGCAAAAGCTAAGTAATCAGTGTTTCACCGAGGAACTCGAGTACACTTAGTGTGAAGTCCGTTCCACGCCCAACTGCGTCCAAAAGGGTGGAGACAAGAACCACACATACATACATACACTTATCAGGAGCAGCGCAGCCGAAGTGGAAAATGTATCCAAAGGAGTCCAATGGCCGTATTTGCGAGCAGATATGAACGGAAACTGCCAATTGACGACACCCAAGCGCTGAGCTGCGAGATAACCGCCGTCCAGGAGGTCGCCGGACATACGGTAGGTGGAATCGCAATCGGGGGGTGAAGCTGCTGACCCAGTGAAAAATCAATAATTGTTGATGATTTCATGCAATCGGTGTGCGTGTGTGTTTGTGTCTGCAGGAGTACCTGCTGCGCGTGTGGAGGGGCGCCAGCAACAAGGACTACTGGACCGTTCTGCGCCGCTACAATGACTTCGACCGGCTGGACAAGTCTCTCCGCGTCTCCGGCATTGAGCTGCCGCTGCCTCGCAAGCGCATCTTTGGTAACATGCGCCCGGAGTTCGTAGCTGAACGGAAGCAAGCCCTGCAAGTGTACATAAACGCCGTACTAATGAATCCCATTTTGGCCTCCTCGCTGCCAGCCAAGCGCTTCGTCGACCCCGAGAGTTACTCGCAGTCCTTTCACGGTGAGTTCACCTCCCTAGTAGTTTCCTATGGCCAACAAAACCCCCTAATCCCCTTGTTATTCCAAATCCTCTGCAGACCATGCCGTGCAGAATGCCATGCTCTGCCTGCGAACCGACTCGTCGTGGACCCTGGGCGGAAGTATGGGCGCCATAGGCTGGCGCCTCCGGAAGCACTACTTCAAGGTGACCGCCAAGCCGCCGGAGAAGAGCCACAACAAGCAGCTGGTCAAGAGCGGCTCGCAAACGCATCAGAGCAAGCATTTCGCCGCTGGGAGCAGCAATGGCAGCGGTCACTCCATCGATGCGGGAACCCTGGATCCCGGGGCAGAGGTGGTGGCCGAGTGGCTCGAGTACGGGCCAGACAAGTTCGTCGACGAAAAGGAAATCGGAGGCATAATGAAGAGCCTGATGGGCCTGCAGCATCCGCACATCGAGCCGGTTCTCCTGGCCGCGCACACTGAAAACGGTTGCCTTGTCATTAGAAAGTCGGTAATTAAACTATTTCGCAGAACATACCTAATATCCCCTCTTAGGTTCCATAAGCACGGTACCCTGAAGGATGTTTTGTGCATGGCCGCGAACCCAAAGAATCCCTTCCTCAGCAAGTACGGGAATCCGAAGGGGCGAACTGCCCTCTCAATGAAACAGGTTGCCACCTATGGCAAGCAGATCCTAGAGGCTCTCATATTTTTGCATTCCAAGGGTTACGCATATGGTAATACATGACTTCATGTTACAGAAAAAAATATGATTCATTTTAAAACTTCTTTAAGGTCACCTCCATTCCGGAAACATAGTGATAGTGGACGATTGTGTTAAGCTGCTGGACATCGAGAACTTTTTGCTGGGGGTGCCAGCTTTTTACCGGCCCTTTTTTATGCAGCACAGCAAGATCCATGCCATCGAGACTATTGATGTTTACTGTTTCGGTCACATCCTCTTTGAAATGGCCATGGGTTATCCGCTGCAGGAGTCTGTTGTGCGCCAGATCACTGAATGTCCAGAAGCGTTGAGTGGGTTTCTTTATATTATTAAGCTTTTAGTTCGATTCTAAACGATTTATCTTTTCAGAATGCCTTCTCGAGAGCATTCTGTCCAAGGAAGCTTGCAAGGCTGGCCTACCGACACTGGAACAACTGCTGGCTCACAGATTCTTCACGCAGTATGCTTCAACCGAAAACGCTGGCGCTGCTGCCAATGCTGAGAAGCCGTATTTTAAGCTATCCTTAAACGCCAAGGAGCTGCTGAAGCAGGCAGCCATCAAGAGCGAGAATCGCCTGCGGGACGAACAGAAGTCGGTGAAGAACCAGAAGCGCATTGTGCGCGTTCAGGAACTGATGAGCTCCGAGGAGGAGAAACGCAAGTCCAAGCAAAAAGCAGTTAGTTGCCCTATCCCCACCCCTTTTCACGTAGATCAATCTCACACAGCCACTTAACGAACATCTTTGGTTTCTCTTTTCGTTTATTTAAATCAATGCTTACGTCTAGAAACTAGAGCACAAACAGTCGAAGCTAAAGCAGCAAGGTTCAATCCAAACAAACAATGGACGCTTGTCGCTTGTGGCCGCAACTGCAGCAGTAGCTTCCTCCAGCACCGCGGTGGTTGGTGGGTTATGTGGGGCCGACTCCTTCAACCGCTCCGACAGCACTCCCGAGGAGCCCACAATGACCGGCATAAAATGTAGTTATCTAACAGCCGTCCACAGCTTCAAATTAGTAGTTTGTTAGCTTTCTCCTTCGAACCTACCCGACTCACATGCGTTTCCGTCTTCTTTTCAGCACCACCGCTTACTCCTGCGCCGCACTTGGGCGGCTTGTATCACCAGGAATCGCCGGCGTCACCCGGCGCAGTTGTGGAAAGGCAATCGTCTACGCCGAACATGTTAGCTGAGGATGCGGAGGGCGGCGATGGCGAAGAGCCGACTCGTTCGGCTCTACTGGAGTCCATCTGCAAGTTCAACCGCGGGTCGCTGCGTAAAGTGCGCTCCAACGACTAGCTGGCGTACTAAGAGATTTATAAACATTACAATTTTTGGACCAAATGTGGCGTTATGAAATAACGGTGCCATCAAAAAAAAACTCGGAAACTAATCGAATTCCAAAAGCTACATTTTTAGAGGCATATTTGAAAAAACAAAAACAAAAGAAATCAGCAGATCGAAGACACCGCTGAGCATAGCATATAACCCAAAACAATCCAGCAATTACTATATGTACTAACGAAACCCACTGATTATAATTATTGCATCTTATACGTGTCCACTATACATTGCATACGATTTATCGGCTAAAAGGAATGTGTCTATTTATGTAAATGTAAGCAAGTTACATACCACTCATTTGCGAACAGACTCCCAGATCGCAACTAAAGCTTTACCTATGTGTCCACTACACGACTGAAACTAACTTTGGTACGAATATCTAAAAAATGAAAAACGGAAACAAAGAATCTAAGACAAAAAGAAAAAACAGGAAAGAAACGACATATGGAGAAATTTAGTACTTTCCAATATTTACATAAGTCTGCACCAAAATTTGCACGGGACGAGACGCTATTCTTTTATAAGGCCCACTGGCCCATATAATATAGTACATGGATGTTAGATGTCTAAGAAATTGTTCCTCGGTGTTGTGCTATCTCCACCAGCGCGTTTTTATCGCCAATTTTTAGTAGTTGTACTGCAGATTTTGTAACTAAATTTGAGTTTTTATATTTCGAAGAGCCACGAATGTTTTTAAAACACTCAACTGTTCGTTAAGGTCTAGACATACTCGGAGTCCTGGACTCAAAATGATCAAATGATGAAGATGAAGCAACAGACAAAGACAAGGAAATGTGGCCAAGAATTCGCACTGTTATTGTTTTCCTTTTTATAGACAATTTATTAGGTGTGTATTTAACCGAATCCGAATCATGTATCGAGTATATTTATATTTGAATATGTGTATATATATGTAATTGATGTTTTGTGGCCACAAGAGCACCCAGTAATAACGTAAATATCGTAACTTGGTATGTGTATTATCGTCTACTGACTGTGTGTATATGTTTGATATGTATACTTTAAAACGGGAAACCGAACCGAATTGCTAGCACGAAAAGTGAAACATATTCCCCACATTGCAAACCAAATAAAGTGTAAACTAATTGTCGTTGTGAACCGATTTGACTTTAATTTGCTGTCGATCTAGGGGGCTCTCATTTTTCTGCGTTGTCTACGATTATATTTCCGTTCGAGTCTGGGAGTTCCGAAAAAAAGTTTCGTTAAACACTGATATCATGGGTGACTCTCCGGAAGAGCGGCGCAGCAAGGACGCCGTGCCCGAGGCCCCCTCCAAGGAGGCGGAAACTGGCAAGGGGAAAAAGGAGAAGAAGGAAAAGTCGGCCGAGGGCAGCCAGAAGCCGGTAAGTTTGGCTGACAAGTGGCGCATAATTGGGCTCGGTATTGATTCAACAAACGGCACGAATTGCCACGGCGACAGGCCGTCAGGCAATCTGGCAGGGAATGACTTAATGGCATAATCATTTGTGGTTTTATGGCTAACCGCTACGCACTCGACCCGACTCGATTCCATTAATACCAAAAGAGAAATGGCAGCCGCTGCAGCGAAAAACTGGTCGGGTCTGGTGAATCTTTGCCTGGGGCAGGAGCGCGAAAAGGTATACGATTGATTTTGCCATTATGGTTACAATAGGTATTTGATGTCTTTTTAATGAATTGATGCTTGTAACGGAATGTGAACACGGGAACGTATGGATTGTCTGAAATTGGTCCAAGTCACGCCATATCTTGTGGGAGTTCTAGTGGGGGGATATAGTGTCTAAGACATTACTAACATGCATATTCGGTTTCCCATTTTATCATCATGCAGAGGCCAGCAAGCAGCCAGCGCGGATCGCTGACCAAGTCCCACATAGGCGTTCCCTTGGGCATGGGTGCTCCGGCGGCCAAGGTAAGTCATGTGACCAGGCTTCTTGTATATCCTATGTTTATATTCATTATTCATAGCCCACCATGCGCTTCATGCCCACCTACCGCCTGGAGTCGAAGAATCCTCTAAATAAGGAGCGCGTGGAGAACATAATCAAGGCGGTGATGAACCGACACTATAACGATGAGTACATGTTCCATCCCAAGCACTCGCTGCACATGGCTGCCCAGGTCAGCGAGGAAATCAAGAACCGGATTAAGCTTGACAACTACGACAGGTGATTTGGGTTCTGTTCACTTTTAGACCTTACTAAGAACATTCCTCCCCCTGTACTACTAGATATCGCTACATAGTGCTGGTCACTGTGGGCGAATTCCTTATGCAGGGCCTCTACTCCATGGTCAACTTCTTGTGGGATGCTGAAAAGGACGGATTTGTGACCTACACCGTGGAAAGACCTTCGTATTTCGCGGTCTGCACCACCTTTTACCTGTACTACGACTGAAATCGGGCTTCGGGGAACTGGGCGCCTTCGAGTTGTTATTAAAATTGAAGTTAATGCATTAGTGCACAATTTCTTTACCTTCCCGTTTTGGTCATCGGATTTTCGTTCACTTTGTTCGGCACTTGGTTGCACTGTAACTCACAGCTCACAATTTTAACACCAGATTTTTGAACACATTGGATAGGATTCGATAGTTGACGTTTATTTAAATATCAGTGTAATAGTTTGATATAATATTTTGTTGAAGCCTAGATTATTCGAACATCTGTCTAACGATGTAAGTTAACTGCGTTTGATCGTTATAACTATCTCTGAGTGTACAGATTTACGATTGGTATATATATATAAATAATATATTTGAGAACACACGCATACACAACACATGCACTGGGCCAACTACTTGGATTATCATCATATATTAACTGATTTTGGTTCGTGGAATGACACTTGAACTCACAGAAACATAAATGTAGCATGAACGCATGTATAAATTATAAACAAAACACCATTTTGTTGATAGCAGCCACAAGAAAACCAATGTAACAATTGCCAAACCCAATCAAACAGCAAAGACATTTTGGAGCAAATGCTACACGACGTTCTCTCTTCGGATGGAAGACGGATATAGATTGGGGATCGGAACACGATTTGGAATTGGTAGCCACTTTCACGCACCCACAGGCCAAAAGCACCAAGGAACCTCTGGGAGATCGAGGGGAACTTAATTGAACTGAAACTCAGCTGGAATTAAACACTTCGCACTGATTGCTGTTGTAAATCGTCGGCAAATCGCACTGCAAACAAACTGTGGATACACTTTGTAATGTTTGTTTTGGACTCATCAACTGGACAATCAGACCACTACTTGGTGCACTTTTTGTCGCACTGTATTTTCATCTTCGTTCACAAACTAAAGACCAAAAGGCGAAATCATCAGCGTAACACAAATCAAAATAGGAAATCAACTTTAAGGAACACAAAAACTGTTGTTTTCTCGGGATTATTTTGCACTAGTTGTTTATCATAAGCGGACACTCGAATTGAGCTTATTTTTTTTTAGAAAATGTGTTTTTTACTCATTTTGTTTTCATTCTCAGGTGTACACTTTAACATAATAAAATTGGAAAAAATTGTATGGGTTGATTTTAAATACAATCTTGTTCGACTTTTTCAAACTTTTTAGCACAATAATAAAAAGATGTTTGAACTTCACTGTCACTAACACATCGAGAACTTGAAATGAAACCATAAAGAGAGATCCTGTCTGCAAAAGAAGGTTAATTAATGGTTAATTAATACGGGGTGTTGGGGTCATGGGGTGTGGGTGATGTCTCCTCGGTTCTGCTCATGTCTCTGAATGTGTGCATCATGTGTATGTGTGTGCGGTGCTTTGGAGGATGCACATACACGACCCTTGCATGTATGTGACCCCCATGTGTCCTCCTCCTTTTGGGGAGGGGCATCTAAGATACGACTACTGCTGCTATGTTATAGTTGGGTGTGGCGGAGTCTTTTACGTTGAGCACTGTGGCTAGTCATTACCTCCAGTTTGTCCAGCACTTGCTGCTTGCTCCTCCCCACCGACTCTACACCATCTTAGGCCGTTCCGCCGCGCACCACCACAATGACCAGGTGGTCCTCCTTCAGACCCTCCTCCGTGAGACTGTGGCATGTGCGCTTCAGCAGCTCCGTGGAGAAGTCGCAGGGCGGGAAGGCGTACAGCACTCCGGTGGCCTCAGTCTCCTTGTTCAGCAGCGAGATGACGCCAGCCGCCTCCTTCTGCTTTAGGTAAGAGACCAGGTTCCGCAGCGGACGTGTCTGCACGCTGGCATCATCGCAATTGGTGTCATTTGTGGAGCCGGCCAAACCCATGAAGATGGCATGCGACGATGAGGATGCGATTCGCTTTTGGACATCGTCTAGCTTTGGCGGATCCAAGCGTAGTCGCTGGGTGATGCGTAGGTTGTGCTTGCCCTCTTCGTCGCGCATCAGCGACTCGACAATATCCGTATCGCCGTCCGTTAGATGGAACTTGGCTGGAAACAGGGAGCTCTTGAGGATCAGGGCTCCGGTCCACACTGTACTGCACTTGCGAGCCACCTCCGGCACCGTACTGGCCGATCCAAGGGCGTCGTTGCGACGGGTCGAGGTGTCGGAATCGGATCCTGGAGAGCGAGCCCGCTTCAAAGGCGATCTGGACCGAGAACGTTCCACACCGGGTTCTCGCGAGCTGGAGCGGGCTCCCCTGTCGTAAGATTCACCCGGTGGACGTCGCCACTCATCATCAACGCCTCCAGGAGGCGGAACCGACGAAGAGGAACCACCCAAGGATCCGGGATGTGGTGGCCTGTGAACATCGTTGTGATAGTGGTACATGCCTCGTCCCCTTCCGCGATAGCCACCACGTCCTCGATAACCACCTCTGGGTGGATACGGGGAGTAGCCACCTCGCGGCGCGTACGACGTTGACTCCTCGTAGTAAGGATCATATTCCGGACGACGATACTCCAAAGCGCTTTCGTCATATGGCGGCTTGGAGCCCTTGAACGGTGCTGCCGGTGTGGCGCCCGGTAATTCTGCGAAGTCTGTGCGAAGACGACGTTCTGGTCCGCCGAGTGGAAAGCCTCGCATCTCCTTTACCGCCGCCGTGGCCGCCTCCACCGTCTCGTACTGAATATAAGCGTACGGCTCGCCCTTTTGGTACTCGATCTTCTTGATTGCGCCGAAGCGATCAAACTCTCGCTCCAGCTGAGTGACCGAGGTCCACGCGCCCAAGCCTCCGATCCACATACGGGTCGCCGGAGTCACCTTGCCGTATCCGATCTTGCACTGGAACTTGCCAATGTACTGGCCGGATAGCTCGATCTTAGCCCGGTGAGCCATATCCAGATTCTGGTAACGCACAAACGCGAACGCGTTGCCTGTGCCCGGCGGTGGTCGTTTGATGTCAATATCATCCACTACTCCGTACTTGCCGAAGATGCGACGCAGCTCATCATCGGCGATGGTCACCTCCAGATTTCCCGCGAACAGGGTGCGCGTGGATAGCGGATCATCCTCGGGCTGCACGTGATGCAAGTAGTTCGGAAACTTGTCTTTTTTGCTCTCGGGCTTTTCGTAAGGCGCATGTGGGCGTGGTGCCAGTGGCCTCATTGGAGCGTACTGATGGGGAGGTGCGTGGCCATGGATGTGATGTGGATGGCCGCCGCGGTGCAGAGGTGGTCCGCGTGGCGGATGGGGATATTCGTGGTGCATTGGCCGGTAGTCACGCGGATGCACAGCGTGGGGATGCATATGGGGAGGACCGTAGCGGTCGTAGGGATCAAGCGGAGGCCGGCGGTGATCCAGAGGAACCCCCTGGCCCATGGGTGAGCGTGAATAGTGGTAGCGCTCGTAGTCCGGCGGCGACATTGAGTGCCCACGGGGTCTACTATGTAAAACAAGAAAGTTAGGCGATAGGTTCAACCGAAATTATTAAGATAAATCCTACCTATACTCCGGCCTGGTGGTGGACTTGTACACCGGCTCTACAATGGCCATCTTGTCGTAGATGATGAGGCGCGGCTTGTGGTGCTTGGCCTCGCGCGCGTCCTCCGGCGTTCGGAAGCAAACGTAGGCCACCCTTTCATCCAGGTCGTGGGCCAGTCGCACACTGAAATCCCCGAACTTCTTGTACTCGCGGTACAGGGTCTCCTCGATGAAATCGTCCGGAGCCTTGGGCGGCAGAGCGCTGACGCACAGGACCTTGTAGGCAGCGGGTCGCTCGGCGGGCGGAGGACCACGCATGTAGGGCTCCCGATGCGGAGAGCCATAGCGGCCACGTGGACTCGGCGATCGTTCCAAGCGGCGGCGCATTCGCTCCGGAGACAGGCGCTCCGGGGAATCGCCCGGCACCCCGCTCCCGTTGTCGTAGCCACGACCCATGCTCCGCGAATTGCGCGACAAACTGCTCCTGGAGGCCGGACCCGGGGAGCGCGAGGCGCTGCGCTTCATGTTGTGGATTTTGATTGTGATTCGATCGGCTCCGGCTCCGTCTCGATGACTACTCATGGGCGGCTCTTCCGGTGTTTTTTTTTTACTCGGTTGGTGCTGCCTGAGAATTTTCTGGCAATTTGGTTCTGGTGGGGAATCTGCGAACAATTCGAGTAGAGAATGCCTTGTGAAAGTACTGGTGAAAAACAAGCAGACAAGCGGCGGCCGAGCAAAAAGAAAATGGCGGCGCCCCGACGACAAAGAAAACCGCTCTTAGCGAAAAGTTCCCCAAAACTAGCAGAATTTGGTTCGCATTCCTTGTCCTTACCTCTTTCGCTTCCTTTGGGGGAGATTTATAAAGCTGTTTTGCCAATAAATCGCGAATAATCCTCGGATTCTTCAATTTTCAGCGGCTTTGCAAATTCTGTATGCGTTGAAAGTGGAATGCGGTTATCGATAGACGGCCGACGCGCACGATAGAGCTGGGAGCGCGACGTTATCGAACCATTTTTGGCTATTTTCACGCCTGTAAAGATAGAATAGTTACAATTATCTGAAGATATTTCATCAATACAAAATTTGTATAAAAATAAAAACTTGTGTTTGAAATATGTTTTAAAATTTTCTACATTCTCTTTTTCCCCTTGGTCAATGCAAGAAGATGTGCTTGAATTTTGGTACATAATTTGTACTTTATAAAGTAAAAAATAACAATGTGAAAATTTATAAACATTTTATTTACATATATATTTTATTCTAAAATACTTTTGTGTCTCTCCTGTAAAACAAAACTGATGAAATTTGTTCAAGCTATCAACTGATCCGCTTAATATACTAAATAAATCGCAAGGCCTGAAACCTTCCTTATAAAAATCAGTTAAAACCTTTGTTCTTTCCCTTTTCTTATTAAAAAGTAAATTATGCAACATTTTCAAATTAGAAGCAATTTGAAACCCCGATTCACTTAACACACAGGATAAGTTGCTTGGTTGAAAACCTTCCCTATAGAAATCATCTAAAAGTTCTGTTCTCTCCCCTTTTTCATTAAAACACATATCATGTAATTTTTTAAAAGCATCCCTAGCATTACCTCCTGCTCTACTTAACATACCAGGCAAGTTGTGAACGGTAAAATTCTCTTCTCCATCTTTGCTTTTAATAAAGTGCTCTAAATATGGAGTTTTATGTCCTTTTGCATTAGCTCGTGCTCTATGTAATATACTGGACATATTAGCTGGGTTTATGCCATTTCTTTTTAGAATTTCTAGTCTATTTTCTCTAATTAAAAGATCTAAGAACTGATCAAATTCCTGTGTTCCATCTTTACTAATCACACTTTTGGCAAATTTTATTTCCTCATTGTGCAGACCCTTCGATACTACAACACAACGCTTTTGTTTTCCAGAACCGGAAACACCTCCAGGACTTTCCCTGCCCGAACTTCTTGAATCACTACTTTCTGCTGATGGTCTATGGACCGTTCCACCTCGCATCGATCACTTCCGTCTAGCTGACTTCTTATGGGAGGGCCATCTCCGGTGCTCCTTTCCTATGTTGGTGCTAAGAAATTTGTGGCAAGTTGGTCCACAAAATTCTGCTATTTGCTTTTCTTGCTCTTACCTCGTTTGCTTTCTTCGGAGGAAAACTACAGTGCTTTTTTGTTAATAGTGTCCGGAAACCCCCGGATTCTTTAAATTTCTGCGGTTTTGCGAATCCGCATGCGTTGAAAGTGGAATCGATAAACAGTGCTGGCATCGTGAATGTTATCGAGCCATCATTGGCTATTTTAAAAACTAAAAAAAGTTACACTTGTTAAAAAATTAGCAATTATTATAAAAATATAACAAAATTAAAGAAAAAACCTATTAGATTTATAAATATTATATTTTTAACATCATAACCAAAATGTATTCTTAAAAAACGTCGCTTGTTGGTTGTTTCATAGCTAAACCTTTTTAGCTATTTGCAGTCAAAATATATTTTGAAATCGAACAGCACTATCCCGATAAGCATAAGCATATCCCGGCATCTCGTTCAAATTCATTAAGGGTACAGGTAAAATAGATCACAGGTAGAAAACGGCAGAATAGAATTAAATTCTCGTTATATGCCACATGCCGGAAAATCCAAGTGGGTGATTAGAAAGAAAGGCCGGGATTTTCGCAAGCTGCACCTTCGAGTTTTCCGCGTATAAAGAGTGGCGCCCGTTGCCATCCAGAGCCATTGTTTTACCAGAACCAAGAGCGAAATGGTGCATCTAGCGACTGAAAAGAAGACCCAGGAGGTGGCGTCCAAAGCACCGAGGCAGCTCCAGCTGGTCGGCCACGTAGGGTTCGACACCCTGCCGGACCAACTGGTCAACAAGAGCGTCCAGAACGGTTTCAGCTTCAATATCCTGTGCATCGGGGAGACGGCTCTCGGCAAATCGACGCTCATGGACACACTGTTCAACACCTGCTTTGGGTCCTCGCCCAGTCCGCACAACCTGCCCAATGTGAAGCTAAAGGCAAATACCTACGAGCTGCAGGAGAGCAGCGTCCGTCTGAAACTCACCGTCTGCGACACGATCGGGTACGGGGATCAGGTGAACAAGGAGGACAGCTACAAGGCCCTGGTGGATTACGTGGACAGCCAGTTCGAGTCGTACCTGCAGGAGGAGCTCAAGATCCAGCGCACAATAGCCAGTGCCCATGATGGACGCGTGCACGCCTGCCTGTACTTCATCTGCCCCACTGGCCATGGACTGAAGGCCATGGATTTGGTGTGCATGAAGCAGCTGGACACCCGCGTCAACATCATACCCGTGATCGCCAAGGCGGACACCATCTCCAAGTCGGAACTGTCTGGGTTCAAGGAGCGGATAATGGACGAACTGCGCCGGAACAAAGTGAGCATCTACGAGTTCCCCACGGACGATGAAACGGTGGCCGAGACCAACGCCTCTATGAACGGCCAGCTGCCCTTTGCCGTTGTCGGCAGTACGGAGTTTGTAAAGGTGGCCGGAAAACAGGTCCGTGCTCGCCAATATCCCTGGGGATCGGTGCACATAGAGAACGAGACGCACTGCGACTTCGTTAAGCTGCGCGAGATGCTCATACGCACGAATATGGAGGATCTGCGTGAGCTGACTCACACACGACACTATGAGCTCTTCCGTCAGCGGCGCCTACAACAGATGGGCTTTGTGGACGTGGACAGCAACAACCAGCCGGTGTCCTTCCAGCAGACCTTCGAGACCAAACGATCCGACCATCTGGCCTGCCTGCAGGCCAAGGAGGAGGAAGTGCGTCAAATGTTCGTGCAGCGTGTCAAGCAAAAGGAAAATGAACTAAAGGACAGCGAGAAGGATCTGCACATCAAGTTCGAGCGGTTAAAGCGGGAGCACCTTGAGGAGAAGACCCAACTGGAGGATGCGCGTCGCCAGCTGGAGGAGGAATGCCAGGAGCTTCAGCGCCGTAGGCTGCAGCTGGCCAATGGTGCGCACACACTCACATTGGGCAGGGGCAAGAAGAAGTAGTCCCTTTGTTTCCCATCTTAAACGATATCGATGTTTATTAAACTTACGATCGATCGATTTCAGTTAAATTTAGAGGTAAGGAAATTGAAATCAAATAACAGAAATATATAATGCGATTCTTAGCCGTAAGCGTAGATATAACAACCGAACTATTTTCTCATA
This sequence comes from Drosophila pseudotakahashii, assembly GCA_035046095.1. Classification (NCBI taxonomy): domain Eukaryota; kingdom Metazoa; phylum Arthropoda; class Insecta; order Diptera; family Drosophilidae; genus Drosophila; species Drosophila pseudotakahashii. The sequence continues at coordinate 1,366,502 of JAWNOE010000247.1, read as the reverse complement.
TTGAATTTAGATGAAATTGTCCAAAAATAAATTTGTAACCATACTTCATTCTTTTATTTGATTGACTTGGGTTTTAAATATAGTTTAATGCAGTGGCGGATCTCGGATTTTGTTGTGGGGGGTGAAATTAGAACAAATTTTTTGTTGCCTACTTTTTGAATACCAATTTCCTTTAATTTTTCACCCGAGTGGGGGGTTTAATGCTATTAATGTTCACTAACGTTTTTTGGATGATGGAGATGTCTTATGTTCCAAATGTTTGTACTTGATTGCACTTGTACTTGTACTATTTATCTTCAATATACAATTTAGTTCGTATTGAACGAATAGTATGAATGAACTGAAAATTAATTTCACGGCTTTACAGATCTCGAAAAATTTAAATAGTCATTGTTAATTGTTCAGACGGTGTTTTACACTCTATTAACATCCTTATGATTATATTTATTTGATTTATTAATATTCTTTTTAGCCAAATCTATGTCTATTTTTAAGAATTTATCGTCTGCGATTAAAAAGGGCTTTACAGAATTCTTAAGGTTTTAACAAATTATTTTTCCAATTCTGTCTTGAAGAGAATTAAAATTTGAATTTTAGTTCCGCAATATGATTTTTGTTCAGTAATCCCTATTCAGATATAATATTAAAAAACCAATTTACGTTAAAATTAATCTAAAAAGCCTGCATTACAAACCACAATTAAAATCCCTTGTATACCAGGTCAAAGAAAACTAAAGTAATTTGATACATTTTTATTTTGCAATAGTAAAGTGGAAATAAAAGAAAATTACCTGAGTGGACACACCTTGTAAAATATGGAAATGGGATACTTTTCGCGGAATCCGTTTATGGCGGCCATAACCCATATGTGTCTGCGATATATGCTAGCTGGAAACCCTGGATTAGCCAGCACAGCTGGGACAGAACTTCTGGTTTTCCTGCCCTGCCGCAAACCGCCCCTCTGTAAGCATTTCGTTGATAGCGACTCTACCTCTCTGCGGTTCGGTTCTCTCGCTCTCTGGCAAACACAACAAGGTGGAAAAATAGAAACAAATATTATAAGTATGCTAACATCGCGGATCGGAGCGCAATGGCTAGTCATTCTGATTCTGACGATGGCAGCGAGCAGTACTAAACTGGAAAGTGGAACTTGCCCGGTGGCAGAGGCCTCCGGCTGCGGCGGAATTCCTCCGGACCAGGCCCGCTACGACAACTATCGAATCTACAATGTGGAGTTCGAGAACGAGGAGCAGATCGAACTGTTCCAGAAGCTGGAGCAGCAGAGCGACAGCCTGACCTTCATCGGACATGCCCGCGAAATTGGTCAGAAGTTGTCCATTCTGGTTTCGGCTCATCGCGTGGCAGACATTGCTGATCTGCTCCAGACCTACAAAGTGAAGCATCGGGTTCTGGTGAGTTGCTATTAATAAGTCAGCAATAGATTATTTATATATATATTTAAAAAACGGAAACACCCTCTCTTAGACGTACAACTTCCAAGAGAAGATCGACCGCAATATGGGCGAGGTTCAGCCGGAGAGCATTGATGCTTCGAAGTTTGACTGGCAGCACTTCTTCCACCTGAAGACCATCTACGAGTGGCTGGATAAAATGGCCGAGAAGTACCCGCAGCGTGTCACCGTACTGGACATGGGCACCAGCACTCAGGGGAATGCCATCAAGGGCGTCAAGCTGTCCAGCAGCCCCAATAACAAGGCCATCTTCATAGAGAGCGGCATCCATGCTAGGGAGTGGATTGCCCCAGCCGCCGCCACTTACATCATCAACCAGCTGCTGAACTCCCAGGATCCGAAGGTGCAGAAACTGGCCCAGGACTACAACTGGTTCGTCTTCCCCTGTGTCAATCCCGATGGCTACAAGTACACATTCGAGCACGATCGTATGTGGCGCAAGAATCGTCAGCTGTTCGGCACCTGCCGTGGGGTGGATCTCAACAGGAACTATCCGGATCACTGGAACTCGACGGGATCGAGCAGCGATCCCACCCGCTACGACTTTGCAGGTCCCTCCGCTGGTAGCGAACTGGAGACCCAGCGATTAATTGAGTTTATACGGGCAAATGCGGGTAAAGAGCAGATCAAGACCTACATTGCGCTGCATTCCTACTCCCAAATGCTGATGTTTCCGTACGGTTACACCAAGGAACGGGTGTCCAACTACGACGACCTGCAGGAGTTTGGCAAGAAGGCATCGGCTGCGATCAAGGCGGAGAGCGGTAGGGATTACGTGAGTGGCAGCCTGTATGAGACCATCTATCCGTCGAGCGGCGGCAGCATGGATTGGGCGCATTCTGAGGCGAAGATCCCGATTGCCTACACCTTCGAGCTGCGCGGCCCTCCGGATAGCCAGGACCTGTTCATCCTACCCGCGGTGGAGATCCAGCCCACCGCTAGTGAGGCCTTCACCGCCATTCGCACCATCGTGGAGGCGGCGGCCGAAAAGGGCTACTACAAGTGAAGACCCTGATTTTCGGGAGCAAGCCTTTTTTTAACGTTCAACGGATCTAGACAAACTTTAAGTGCATTTTTTATCGGCGTCACGATATTATCTTTATCCATTTAAAAATAAACTTTCATATAAAAGCAACATACATAAAGTGTAACCACAAAACCACTTAACGATAAGAATCAGACGGGCGTGGGCACTTCTGTGAGATTTATGGTCAGATTAGGGTAATTCTACTCTATCTGAGTTAGGGTTTCACTGCCCCAGTGATGTGGTTTCTAGGTGATAGGCGGGGATCGAAAATGGCCTCTATCCGCACTTGGCAGTCTGCAAGAATGGGATTGTTAGTACTGGTTGAATACTACTTTGAATGTGGATCTATACCGTTTTCCATCAGAAACAGGCAGCGATCGTAGAGAATAATGCTCTCCACCAGCGGTGCCATCATTAATCGAAGTGTGTAGAAGGAAATTATCCGCTGCCAGTTGGCCAGGTCTGTTTCTGTCTGCTCGTTACTTAGAATCCGGCTGTCCAGAGCTTCGAAACGAGTTCCCTGTACGGCTTTCTGGAAATATCTGCACAACATGCTGGCTACAGATGTCTTGGGAATGGGATTAACTTACTGGTGGAACGTCATGCCCGGTGAGTGCTTTACATTCCGCAGAGCGCAGTGCCGGAGGCCGGGAAACTGCTGGACAATGATTCGCTCGGCGGCGGCCCTTAGGGAGTGTATCTTGAGGTGTTCGTAGTCCCCAGCCCGCAGACGATCTTGATACACCTCCATGGCGTGGCAGGAGATCTCGCGGGCCTCGTAACTGAGCTGGCATTCTGGTTTATCCCTGAGGAATTCGCTCAGCGGGTAGCCATTCACCTGCTCCCTGGGATGCGTGGCCTGCGTGGTCATTTTCTGGTAGCAGCAGCCCACAAAGTTGAGGAACCTGGCCTGCGGGCAGCCGAGGAACATGCGCATCAACGTCGGCCCCAGATTGCCACACGGATGCAGGCCTACGATTCCAAAGTGAAACTGGTCGTCCTCCAGCTGCAGGGCCTCCCGGATGCTGGCGAGGAACTGCACTGGCTGTGTTCCGCTCTCCAAACGCTGGGTTAGGTGCACTGGTCGCCGAAAGTGCCTGGTCTCGGCCTGTGACAGGTGTTTTGCTGCCATGGACTCCAGTTTCAGATCGATTTCGCTCGCCTGCTGGTTGAGATCGGGTTGCATTTCAAAGCAGCACACTTGCAGGCCATATCCATAGCCCAGGATACGTGCCAGGTGACCCACACCGGCTCCAAAATCCACAATAAAATCAACAGGTGTCCGTTGATTGCTAAGGGCACAAACTTCCGCCATCCGGGTGACCTCATGATGCTTTTTTGGTTTCACTCGCTTTAGGAACATGTACTTCAGTTTGGGATGATCCAGGAGTGGGCAGGGAAAGGAGTTCTGCTTGGGGAAAGATATTAACATATATGTATTATATGAATTTGGTTTAAAACCGACGGAATTTTACCAACTTCGACTTTGTTCCTGGGTGCACGGTCAACGCAAAGTTGCTGCAGCTCCTGCTTCAGGTCCATTAAATCCACTGGCCAGTTCAGCTGGTGATCATGGTCCTCGAGCAGATCTGCTAGGGTTTCCAAGGGAATGTTTTCCAAGCGTTCCAGCCAGGTTTCAGGAAGTTTACTCCAATGGTCGTCCAGAAAAAAGTCCTATAATTAACGCTCTTATCAATATCATTACATGCATTTCAAGTACTAACCAGAATATAGGCATCCAACAACCAGTCATATTTTTTCAGCAGCCCCAAACTCTGATCGAGTTTTTCTTTTATAGACAACATTGGGTCAAACAAATAATGAATATATGTACAATTTACATCACAACATTACATCACTAGACCATTTTTGTTAGTGAAGCTTACAACCACTCGACTAATCGATTTCTTGTGAAATCGTTTTTCTGAAATACGATTTCTAGCCAGAGTTAAGACTAATCTAATTTCGTAAAAATTTGTAACCATTAGGAGATCGCTAAAATTTGGATTGAAAAACATGTATTGCACATGAGATCCGACTACTACTTTTGATATATTACGACAGTACAAGTTCCACCTGGAATTGAGCCCACACAAATTTCTGTAACTAACAGAAGTGATAGCAAATACATCCTCCTAACATGTCGGAGACATTATCCTGAACCCGATACATGAGGATATAATTTTAATTGGTACTGTAAGAAAACGTTGCACTTTAACATTTGTATAAACATCGATAGTCGCCATTAAACATCGATGTCTCCAAAAGATTTAGAAACATCGATGCTGAGCTGTTTCGCAGGGATTTTCCGGTATTTAATACTACCAAAAATACCACATCCAATTTTAGGACCTTTTGCAAAATACAATGAATAGTCTCACAAGCATAAAAAAACTTTCAGCAGGCCAAAGCGCGCACGGCGTTTCCGATTCTAGTGCAGTTGTAGCTATTCCGCATTTTAAATTATAGGCCTGAAAACTGAGTCGTTCGCTTTCCGCAGCAGGTGCATAATGAATGCACCACTTTTAGCAACCGCTAGCGCTGAAAAGGCCTATTGAACTGCGAACTCAAGTGTTTTGTTTGCTCGCCGCGCCGCTCGTCGTGATTCGCATGTATTATTTACCGTTGCGAATACGAAACTGAAAGTAGAATCCGCAGGCCGCAGAAACTGTAAATTATGTAAAAGTATTGGGCCAACAACAAGTCGCTGTGTCAGTGTGTGTGTCTAGTGAGCTTATCAGAAAATTTTAATGGAGGCTGCGCCGGTAATTTCTGGGCCTTCTTCGTTTCTACACACCCCAATCTCCACCAGCAACAACAGCTGAACGCGGCGAACAACAAAAGTAACTGCGAATAGCGCTGCCCTTTGTTGAGCGCCGCATAAAAAAAGCGTAAGTCGACGCACATTGCACATCATTGTCACATCGTTGCTGTAATATACACATGTACGTACATACCTATGCATGTGTATTTGTCGCTACATTGCCCTCACCTTGCACTCGTCATCTCGCATTTTGGCCAGGCGCCAGGAAATTAACCCCATCAAGGGGAGCACGCGGCTTCTGCTTTTGGGGGTGCGAGCGAATGCCCGTACCCCAGATCAGGGATATTAATTTTTCTGAGTTAATTTTCGGTCTCATCTGATCTGAAATCAGTCGGATTCAGGTGAAGTAAAAATGTTTTAATTTGCATTATACGCGTTGAAACAAAAAAAAACTTCATTTTTTTTATCACTTTAGCGCTAAGACGTGTAAAATTTGTATTGATGCACATACGATACGATACCCGTTACTTAGCTAGAGGGAGTGCGAGGGAGATGGAAATAAAAACTTTGATCGGGCATAACTTTTTAACGAATGGTCCGATTTGAAAAATTTCATCTGCATTTCCATAGGTATTGATAAGCTGAATAATATTGCATTTTTACTTTTCCGAAATCTTTAAAGGTGTGGGCGCCAGACACCTTTCAAAAAATGGTGTAGGGCGATTGTGGGCTTTAGAGGTGGCGTGGCACCTATTTGAAACAAACTTGCGCTGCGTAGGAACTCCAAGAATCTGCATGCAAAATGCCAATCCTCTAGCTTTTATAGTTTCCGAGATCTCAGCGTTCATACAGACGGACAGACAGACGGACATGGCTAGTTCGACTCGGCTAGTGATCCTGATCAAGAATATATATACTTTATAGGGTCGGAAAAGCTTCCTTCTCCCTGTTACATACTTTTGCACGAATACAATATACCCTTTTACTCTACGAGTAACGGGTATAATTAAATGATTAATAACATTTTTAGAAATATCTTATATACAATAAGGTTAGTCATATATCTACATACATAGATTTAAACGCCCAAAAATGGTTACTCATTTCAAATAAATAATAAAAAAAAATATTCCCCTAAACCATTAAAGAAATTCCATTCGTATCTGTGAAATCTTTCGTAGAGCTATGGATTTAGTTATAAACCATTGGGACTTAGGGATAAACAAAAAATATTTAATTACCTACAATTTGGCTGTTGGCATTTTTTCTTTAAGAGAAGAAATTTGTTTATAGTTCGTTATAAATAAATCAATAGTTTATTTAGACAAACTGGGAGCGTGCACAATAAATTTGTATTTATTTAAAATACCCAAGACCGAGGCAAAAACTTTTCAATGTCACGAAAGAAACCAAAAATGTAACTTTGCTTGCTTTCCATTTTCATTAACAGGTCGCAAAATAATGTTGACAACGGAAAACTACATCCATAATGAAGAAGACGAAATAAACAAATGAATGCTCAATAACTAAATTGCGATGCAAGCTTGAATTTAGCGTGATTTAATGATGATTTAATGCAAACAACAACGGACTAGACAAACTTTGCCACTTGGCTATAAGGGAGCCCAGCAAAGCCTTCAGACTGGAGGCCTCACTCACCCTGAAGCGCATCTTTGCCCGCAAAATTGGCTACAAGGCGAAATCGAAGTCAATTTTAGCGGCCATGCGCACGAAACACCTGATCCTGCTACTGATCGGAGTGATAATCGCCACGATCGTATTCATCGCATTCGGACCGGCCGGCGAGCCGAACGATTCATTCAAGAACATCGTCGTCCAGACGCACCAGCAGTTCAAAGAGTTTCAGGTGAGATGACTCACAATTTTTGGGGGGGGTCTTAAAGTGCCGACGCCAACCACTGATACGGACACTCGGCGGCCTAAATTCGACTGAATGACTTAGATAAGGGTATTAAATAACAATTATCTCTTTATATCTGGAGCTGGCGCGTTGAAACTGTCACAGATAAATAGGGAAAACAGAAACCCCAGTGCACTTGTGATTCGGTTCCTTCGATTTCAAGCGCTTGAACTTATCACCAGGGTGGAGCTCGGGAAAAACAAATGCGAACCTAATTGATTTATGAAGCGGTTTACATGTATGATTCATAGTTTTCACTATCAGCAGATAGTTAAATGTTGATGGACTGCCCTAGATCCACCACATTTTCTGGCAATTGCTTTTGGCAGCGTCTGGCTTTTGGCATCAAACTTGGCCTTGAACTGTGCTCCGCCCCCAACCACGCCCACACATGTAGCTTATTTTCTGCTCACTTTGTGCTTTTAGCCAAATTGAAGCACGTCCTGCTGGCCGAAAGCTAGATACGCCAGGCAGTCTAGCGCACTTGGCCAAGACAAACAGGCCGGCAGTAAACCGAAAGTCATCAGCATCACTCACACAAGTGTCTGGATGGGGAGGAGAAGGAAGAGCAGATGTTGACCAGGTTCAGGTTCATTTCGGAACACTTTTGGCCACGGTGGCAAACACAAATCCATGGCCAGTGCCTGGTTCTGTTTACGTTTGGCATGCCAAAGCGTTTACTGTTTACACTAATTATATTCCGGCCGGAGTCAGGTTGCCAAGTCCGTTGAGTTATTGGGTAACTCGAGGGGACTGCGGTTAACCACTGCTCAGAGACTTCCGCTGCTAGGGGATTTCTTGCGGTTCAGGGAGAGGTTTCAACTTATATAGCTGGCCAGCTGGCCATAATTCATCACTTTAAATTGGGTTCTTTTCGCATCACGTACGCATATAAAAACAAATAGATTTAATGGAACCATAAAAAGGAGAGTCTTGGCTTTGAAGTTTACAACTAGTTGTTATCTAAGTCAGATAAACAGAAACGTACACTTTCGATATCATGACAAACAAAGATAGCGGAAGCCATAATGAATAATACCACTGTTGTGATAGGGATCAACTTATCTTCGAAAAATCTAAATACATTGTAAAGGGGTTACTCAAATTTTAAAAAATTTTTGTTATAAACCCGTTTCTACAATTGCAACAATATCTATTGCATTGTGTTCCGCGAGTAGTTTACAATGCATTCATTTCACTAAACTGGTTTGCCTGCCCTACTACCGATAGTATGTACATATATCTAACTCGAATTACGCTTATGTGTTCAATTCAATTTCCACTTTTTACTGATGTAAGCTAGCATATTGACTTGCAATTAAAGTGATTGAGTGTTCAACGGCCAACACATGATGCATTTCGACGACTTCCACCAAGTGGCCAGGGAAAATATGGGGTCTATAAGGTTTCTGATACAATGGAATTTCCCATTAACCATACGAACTTTGTCCAATGAAATACTTAGTCTTACGTAGTAGCGAAAAGTTATATTACTATTACTACTGTTACTCTTTTTCAAAAGTAAGTGCATCCTATTTATTATGCCTCATATGTATACATACAAATATGAATGAAAACTCAACCTACAATTTTCAAATTGTTAGGTGCTCAAGACGTGGGAATAAAACATGTGCTGCGACTAAATAAAATACGACTTTAAGTTTGATTCAAAACTATGGGGCAGACAGAACTGCTTCATAATTCAAACAGCAACGTAATTCGAAAATTGATAAGCCAATTATAGCATGATTCTAGAGCACTCCGAGTATGGTAAAATATTGATGCCGCCCTATTTGTGACAATTTGTGTCAACTCTTTTAATGGATAGAGACTAATCAATGACTTAAATTGCACCGATGACCGCGAACTTTATCAATGCGTTTGCACAGCGATTACCCATATTTCATATTTACCTGTGTGAATATTAGTATGTGTGAAGAGTATCTAAACGAGCGCTATTGATTGCCATATAGCTTTGACAGCCTTCACTTCAATGTAGCACCGCCACCCACTTACATGCAGAATAATACAATTAAACTGTAGTTGGACGATAATCTTTTTAAACTATCCATGTGACGTTCTGGAAAAGTATGACTGACCTCTTGGCATTTGATTAACGTGAATGCATGCGAGGGCGATGGCAAAGATGGCCTCCAAGTCGAGAGCAATTGGCTGACAAACTGAACGAAATTTTGCTCTGAATATGGCCATGGTTTTTATACCCTTGCAGGGGGTATTATGATTTCAGTCGTATCTTATACGTATCTTATACTATATATATTATTGATCAGCATCATTAGACGAGTCGATCTAGCCATGTCCGTCTGTCCGTCCATCTGTCCGTCTGTCCGTCCGTCTGTCTGTCTGTTTCTTCGCAAACTAGTCTCTCAGTTTTAAAGCTATCGGGCTCAAACTTTACCAAAAGTCTTCTTTCTATGGTAGTGTATATGTCGAAACCGACCGGATCGGACAACTATATCTTATAGCTCCCAAAGGAAGGATAAAAAAAAAAAACCGTAAAAAATTCTAGCTTTCGTGTTTTTCGAAATATTACCTTCTACTTTTGGGAATACTGTTTTTTAAATATTACTGAATTTCGAATAAGTTTTAAAAAAAATCGGATGACTATATCATTTAGCTGCCATAGGAACGGTCGGAAAATTAAATGGAAATTAATATGAAAAAAATTCTATCTTTGTTGACTTTTATTACATTCTCTTCTCCACTGGGATATGGCTTTTCGTTACCATTTTAAAAATTCGTATTAAATTTATAAAAAATTCGGACGGCTATATTATATAGCTGCCATAGGAAGGATCAAAAAATGAATGCCAAAGTAATACGAAAGCAGCTAAAATTTGGATTGTTGTAAAATATACGCAAATTAATTTAAATTTAATGTTTTTGTAAATGAATAGGAATGATCTGCAAATGTATATAAGCTTCGGCTGGCCGAAGCTAGCTTCCTTTCTTGTTTTTTATATATTTCTAAATTTCGGATTTAATTTGAAAAAAATCGATCTACTCAATCATATAGCTGCCATATGAAAGATCGGAAATTTAATGGGAAAATAATGGGAAAGAACTATTGCTCCGTTGGTTTTTATTGTATTCTTTTCTACTCTGGGATATGACTCGTTTTTAATATCTTAGAATTTCGAATTAAATTTATCAATAATCGGACGACTATATAATAAAGCTGTCATAGGAGGGATAGAAAAAATAATGTCCAAATAATATGTAAATGCCAAGCAAAATAAATTCAGGGCTTAGTAACAGCTTTGAGAAAATCTGTCCAGCCAATTTTTCCATCCCCATCGAAATCGATCTGCCTGTACATTTCTTTAAACTCCAGATCGGAAAACTTTACGCTCATAGACTAGGCAACGTGACGGAGATCGCTTCCGTGTATTACATTATTTTTTGTCTCGGCGGGGGCCGCTTTTAGGAAATGCCTGTCGTATATCTGCTGGTAGACCTTGGTCATGACTTGGAGGAACTGCTCTAAAGTGACCATCTCTTTGAATTCCAATTCAAATTCCTGGAACATGCAGTTGATCTCGGACTCGAATTATTCCCAGTTGGTACATCACCTCGCCAAGATCGCTTTGGCTTATCATACCAGGTGTGTGGGTTTCATAAAGCGCAAAGATTTCGCAAATTTCTGTGACCTGGTCCTCAGTCAGAGGATAAACTGTTATCTCCTCCTCTTTTGTGTCTTCCATGTTTGTCGTTTATAATATTTATATTTAATATTTATTTATTTGTTTTTTATTTTAAAGTATTTTTGTAGTTTTTAGTGTTTGCTGTAGGTTTCAGGTTTGGGGTAATAATAATTATGACATTTGGCATTGTCATACATATCTGAGTTCAAGGCCTTCCTTATACTAGCGAATTCTGATCGGTTACCCATGTTCGAGCGATTCATACGAATGGCTTGTACTGAAAACATCTGTCCCAAAAAAAAGTGTTGAATCAGACTTTTGACTTTATAATGTTGTGAAAGCCACTTTCAACTTCAATTTTTATAATACTCTGATCGCAAACAGTTTGCTAAAAGATTTGTTTTTCAAAAATGTGTATTATTTATTCATTGTAAAATTATATTAAAGTTGTTTATAAGGAAATTGATGGCTAGATTACGATTTATAGGCGGTATAAAAGTCCTTCCAGGTAATGACACCATCTCCATCGACATCAATATGACGAAACACATCATCAAACTCTTCATCAGTCATTCTTTGACCAAGATTGGTAAAAACATTGCGCAGCTCGCTATGTGATATGTAGCCATCTTTATCGTAATCTAAGATTTGGAATGCTGCCTTTAAAGTGACAACTTGTTCCATCATTTTATAGATTTTGGTCATCAATTCAATAAAATCTTCGAATGTTATGAAACCAAAGAAATCTCCCTCGAGTGCCTCGGAATATCTGTAAATTTCAGATTCTGTGTGATTTTGCCCTAGAGCGCGCATCACAGTCCCTAAATCTTCTGGGCTAATTCTTCCAGTCTTTTGGGGATCACAAAGGGCGAATGCTTCGCGAATCTCTACAAGATCTTCGGCGGACAGAGTATATTCGGGTGGATCCATATCGGTGTAAGACTTCTTGAGCTGTTTCGGAATGTATTATCAAAAGAATATTCTACGCTCTTTGTTGCTTTCAGCTTCAGTGTGAGAGTTGTACTGACTTTTTAGGAACTTGTCTTTAGCTTTGAATTTCTTCACACGAAAGTTTATTTCAAAGGCTACTCTTTTACATTTTATACCAGGAACCGAAATGTGAAATAGGATTTTTTCTTTTCTTTCTCCAATCGTATTAGTCTTTTAAAAGTAAAACTCGCAAATGAATATTTTTGGTTCCTGTTTTATAAATATATTTTTGTATAAAAAAGAAGAACGTTGTTATTTGAGTTCTTCTTTTAAAAAAATACGTTTCTCACGGCCCTGTTACATTAAATTGTTGTTAAGAAATATATTAATTTATGGAAGGACCTCTTTGTTGAAGGTTAAGAAATCTGCACAATTTATTTTTGGGTAAGTTATAATCGCACAATTCAAAAGATTTTGTATAGAAAGGCCTATTTTAGTGCTACAATTTGACTACACAATGATTGAAGCTAATGTTAATTTTTAAAAGCAATAATGAAATCTCTCCAGCTTATGTAACCATCTCCATCGATGTCAATCTCGCGAAACATTTCTTCGAACTCTGTATCGGACATTCTTTCCCCGAGATTGGCAAAGGTGTTGCGCAGCTCGCCGCTGCTGATGAAGGCACTTCCATCGCGAGTAAGGGATTTAAATGCGGCCAATAAGTAATCATTGTTGTCGAGCATTTGATAAATTCTGGTCATCAATTGGATAAAGCTATCGAGCGTAATTTTACCGCTGTTGAATTCATCTAGTCCCTCGACAAATCTGTAGGTCTCAGACTCGGTGGGGTTTTGTCCGAGGGCACGCAGCACAGTTCCCAAATCCTTCGAATGGATGATTCCAGTCTTTTGGGGATCGCAAATCTCGAAAGCTTCGCGGATCTCCACAATCTGGTCAGATGTCAGGGTATATGTGGTTTGTTCCATTTTTCTTTTTCCTTTCTTAGTTTTTTAGATTAGTGTTAGTGTCTTTAGGATATAATGTATGTATGTGTTTTTGTAGTTTCCTGTTTCAGAGTTTACCTGATACTGAAATTTGTATAGATATGAATCATGACATTAACAAAAAGAACGTCTTAGGTTAAATTCAACTTATTAGTTAAAATATTCAAAGAAAATTGTAAATGTATTTAAATTTACTAAACAAATTTTTATACCACAAAAGATAAAGATATCATAATACCTAAAAACATACACCCAAAAAAAATCGATATGAAACGTAGATCGATTTTACATTATGTAATATCAATTTTTACTTGATATGGGGCCTGCTAAATTTGATATGATCGAAATGAGTATTTCGTGTAAAAACGATATGAAATTTACATGCACTTATCGATTTTACGGAGACATGCTTTTTTTTTGTGTGTATAACATAAGAATGATCTACAAATGTTTTCTAATTAGAACGGAATAAGTGGATAAGTAGTACGTTGGTTAAGATAAAATAAAGTATAAATTAGTCAATGTGTAGTATGTAGTGCCTACTGAGTTGCCAAATGAGTCAACACTCTATGATGAGCCTCGCCAGACGAAAGGGTAAACAGCGAGTGCGGTGCTCGGTCAAATATTTAAATTGGCATCGTAATCAGCGTGGCTCGTTTTTATGATTGCTTGGCCCCATCGCCGTCACCCTTTCGCATATCCTGGCACTCCCCGGCGGCCATTAGGCACATGCGACCATTTCGCCCATTTCGGAGTCACGCGCCCAGTCACATGGACACATACAATCCGAATTCTTGGGACAAGGTTTTACTGCCGACTTTCTGGCGCTGCCCCGACTGACCCAAAGGAATGCGGGGGGAATTCAAAGTGGTGCCGAGCCATAGGAAAATCTCTACTGGGTTTGGCCTTTTTTTGTAAGGGGTTCGTGTTTATTTGGTGATTTCAATTTGGAATTTATAATTCAGCTTCGCATGGCAGCAACAAATTCGTTGAATGAGATTTTTCCATCTTTATCCATATCAATGTCCTGGAACATCTCGAGCAGGTCGCTATCAGACATCTTCTCGCCCAGGTTGGTCATCACGGCTCTGATGTCCGTTATCGTAAAACTGTTCACTTCGCTGCGATCGAAGATCTTGAAGGCCTGCTTCAGGGACACAAGACTATTCTGCTCCTCCAGTCTTTTGGACATCACGTACAGGAAGTCCTTGAATTGCACCTGGCCACCGAAGTCCATATCAGTTTCATTGGCCAGGTTGTATATCTCCGCCTCGGTAAGGATCTCGCCAAGGGCTCTCATTACTCCTCCGAGCTGCCTAACGTTCACAAATCCTGACTTTTCGGTGTCATAAAGATGGAAAGCTTCCCGGATCTCTTCGATCTGGGCATCGGTCAAAGTGCCCATACTGGCCAAAATAAAATATATATTTTTTTTAACTTATTGGAACGGTTTAGTTTCTGTTTATTTTGTGTCAACTCCTTCTATAATAAGGCATAAGTATATAATGACAGAGAAATCAAAGGTTCCATTATCGTCTGCAGAAGAAAATAGAAAACATTACTAAGTAAAATTTATAAGGGAGGGTCGTCGACATTCTTACAAACCGATTTTATGCCAGCTTTTCTGATTTTTTTGGAACTTTTCTAAATCAATAACCCCAAACACCTATGTTTTACCTACAGGGAGACTATCGCGTGGTCATCATGTTAACAAACTCCTCGTAATTGATGTGATTGTCTTGATCCAGATCGTACTCGCGTATCATTTCCTCCAACTCCTCATCGCCGAGCTTAACGCCCAGGGCGGAAAACACATTTTTCAACTCGGTGGTGGTTATATAGCCGTTGTTTTCCTTGTCAAAAATGCGAAAAGCTTCGCGCAGTTCCTCCTCGTGGCCTGTATCACGCATCTTGCGCAGGATAATGTTGCCGAACTCCCGAGCCTCGATGGAGCCATTTCCATCCGAGTCAATCTCATTGATCATGGACTGAACTTCCGCGTCGTTGGGCTGGCGACCAAGGGCGCGAATCACCACCGCCAGCTCCTTGGAGGTGATGGCGCCCTCGTTCTCCTTGTCCAAGATGCGGAAGGTTTCCCAGATCAGGGCTTGCTCCTCATGTGATATATCCTCCATCTTGATTGGGTTTGTTTTAGAGGAGTTGTTTAGGTTGCTTAAAGTGTTTTATCTGGTTTTGCTTATTGGAATTGTATATTTTTGTGTTAGGAGTTGTTAGTCCTAAAACTTCACACAGCACCTGACACTGAATTCGATTCCCAACCCAAGGAAAAGCGGCGGAATATGAAAAACGGAAAAAATGAACATCCCCCCTGTGGCTTCGGTTTGCTGCAGAGTGCACAAACCCGATTGGCACAAAATCAATATGCTCGTTGTACAAGCGCAATGTCGCACGGACAGAGTTGATTGATTCGAATGTCCTTGGGCCAGGAGGCCCTGAAGCTGATCGCTTTCAATTGCGACCCAACTACGGCTTTAGCCATAAGTAGAAACAACCTTCGACTGGTATCTTTCGTTGTTTGTTAACAAAACGGTGGGCAGAGTGTCATTTGGAGAATGTTCAGCAAGGAGAATATGCACAATCACACTTCTTGGCCCAATGGTACACTTAACAAATAATTTGTCCTTTGATTTATATTTTATGAAATGTAATTATGGAAGATTTTCATTAATTTACTGTCTATGATACAGGGTAAATTGTTAAAACCCAGAATAAATAGCTCGAATTTTGGACAAACTTTAAAGAAGTTTTACTAAAGTAACCATATTAAATAATTTTGAGATTTCCAGTGTAGCTGATTGCTTTCCAATTTTTAACTTCATAATAGTATTAGCTTTGAATTCCATAATTTATAAAACACTTATATTTTTAAAATGGCATTTTAAACTCAATGCTAAGAAAACCATGTGCTTAAAACGGTACCCCAAAAAAAGCATGTCGCCGTAAGATCGATATGTGCATGTAAATTTCTTGTTATGCAAAACCCGTTTTTACATTAAAGTGTGTTAAAATTGATATTACTTAATGTAAAATCGATCTGCGTTTCATATCGGTTTTTTTGGTGTAATAAATAGTTTCCTTTTTTGACTTAACAAAAATTTATTTTTGTTTGAAGTGCACTTTATCGGTAAAGTAGTTGCCGAGCAAGGCTGTCATGCGATTTGGGTTTGGCGACGCCTAGCCTTCGCCTTTGGCGACCGCCTTTTGCCGCAGGTTAATTTCGGGTTTTTTCCCGTCCGTTATGGGGCACACCTGACACCATCTTTTGGCCGGAGGAGGAGCGGCGCCAGGAGCCAGAGCATGCGGCACGCTCTCCTCTGGCCGCAGTCAAAACAAATAATAGACACAAATTTAACATCGGCACGAGAAGGTCCCATTGTGCGGCGGCGTTTGAGTCTTTAGTTGGGGTATTTGCTCGGCTGGGTTTCTGCAGGAAGGGAGGGTCGTAATGGAAAGATTTCTCACATGTGGGTTTCCGCCGGGCCAACTAATATATGTCGCCCCGAAATTGCTCCCATGACGAGGCATATTCCGTTCCCGAGCTTGGTTTTTGGGCACAAATATTTACTTGACCGCGGTTTGGTGTACAATTTATGATTAATTTATGCATTTTTTGAGGCCGTCTAAGAATATTTAAATTAAACACACTTTAGTTCGTCAAAACCGTATTTAAAACTCCAACTCTCTATTTATTTTTTGCAGGAGAACCTCCGCGTTGGTTTGGAACGCAAAAAACTTGAAATAGACCCCAAGTACTTGCTACTTTTGGGCTTCACCTCGCCAAAGGATGCCTCACGCCAAGTGCAACAGCTGGAGCAGCAGGGTGGCATTGGGTCACCAGGTCAGCACCTGCCAAAAACAGATTTCCCAGCGCCGGCCACCAAAGTCGAACTGGAGCTCAGCGAGCTGCGCGGGCTGCGGCGTCCCCAGGATGCTGTCACGTTCGACGGCCAGACGGGGGATCGTGAGCAACGGGGACAGCGCAAGCGGATCACCACGCCGTACAACGGAACAAAGATCAGCTTCACCGTCGTCACGTATGTGCTGGAGGGCCAGGCTGCATCGGCCATCCTACTGGCCCAGAACATTGCAGCGAAGCTACCCAGCGAGTACCTCCTCATCTACGATTTGGGCGTGTCCGAGGAGCAACTGCGGGACTTGGGAGCCTACTGCAATAACAGCCGTTGCTCGGTGATCACCTATGACCTGTCCGAGTTTCCCTCCTTCGTCGTTGATCAGCGGACGCACGCCTACCGACCCATCGTGATCAAGGACGGTCTGATGCGTGCTCGGTCGGTTCTCTTCCTGGAAAACTACATGCGAGTGCGGGGCAGCTCCGCCCAGCTGCATAGCCTTCAAAGCGGCGTGTTGAGACCAGGAGTAAAGACGGCTGGAGTCAGGTCCGCAGGAGTCCTTGGCTGGAACACACCAACGGCCGTGTCCTCGCTGACGCATCCCAAAATGTTCGACTACTTCGAGTCGAAAGCTGAGGACTTCAACTTCCTGCGGATGGTCGACCTGGATGCAGTATTCTTCTCGGACAGTCCCCTAGTTACCGAGAAGATAATGCTGCCCTGGCTTAAGTGTTGTCTCACCCTCGAGTGCATCGATCCAATCGGTGAGTCGGCAGTTATGGTTGAATTAGGATATGGAAAACTGTCATTAGGAATGTCCCGCCACTTCCCTCCTCCCTCAATATAAATCAATCAAACCTACATTCGTGCCACCAACCAACCCAATCTCTCTTTTGGGACTGGTGTACTAATGACCGTCATTTGCACGGCATTCCGTTGATGGCACTCACATCAGGGAAATTTATGTAATTACCATCTGAATTGGGATTGATGGCAAACGTGACAGTGCCTTTTTTGATCGAACAATTCACTTTTATTCAACCGGCCATTTTCCACCTTTTTGGGTTTGTTTGTTATCTGCACCGACAGTAGGTGAACCCATATAATATATATCTTGCTTCATTCCCTTGAATTTCTTTGAAATAAACTCTGTGTTCGTTTCCGCTACCACATATGAAGTGAACACAGAGTTCATTGTCAATTGATTCAACCAAATGAAGTAAATGCACTTTTCGTATTCTTCCGATGTAATTTGCAATCGATGGCCTCGCACTTCTTCTTTTGCATAAATTGATATCCATTTAAACTCGTTTACTTCATTGACAGCAAATGTAAACTGCTAAAGTGTTCTTCATGCTCGACAAATAATTGTTTGGTGCAAAAAAGCATTAGTAAATATGTTATTTGTCCGCTGTTCAGCTTTGAAAAGTGTTTTATAGCATCGTAATAAAATGTTTGTCACATCGGGTTCCGTGTAAGATTTAAATATTTGGGGTTTATAATTTTTGAGCCGAAAATTTTCGGATATGTTTTTATAACCCTGCACAAAAGTACTTGTATCTTCATGACTTGCAACTCTAAATCTGTTCTGAGAATAATTATCGCTGTGAATTAGTGAGTTTGAATCCCTCTGTTTTTTCCCATCACTATCCGACACTTTAAATTTCCTATGCCTTACATTTTGCATATAGTATTGACGTTGCGCTAAGAATTCTTGTTTGATTGCCATTTCCTTCACCAGTTTTGTCTCTTTTTCTGTCTTATATTTTTGCAGTAAATTGCAAACTTCACATTCGCAATCGGTCTGGGTAACTGCATCAGCATGGGGTATGGGAATTCTATAACACTTCTTAGATAGCATTTTTCCTTTGGATTTTAACTGGTTGGTGTTTCTTTTTTCTGAAAGGAATATGAACTACTTCATAATCATCGTAAGGAAAGAAGTCGTAGGGCGAATACTCGATGACTGGCTTCGACAATGCAGAATTCACCCTGGATTGATTAATTCGTTTAATCGACGCAAATTTTTTATTAATTTGCTCCGAAAGGTCAGACGCCGATGCAGTTTCCTCGAAATACTCAAAGCTGTCAGATTCTGTGTGCTTTAAGTTCTCCAAGCGACCCAATTGCTCCAAAAGTTCTGCCTTCGAACTAATATTTCTGTGGTACGATCTGTTTGCTCTACGGAACAGGTCTGCTGCAATTTGTCTAGTTGAACTCCTTAAACTCGTGTCCATAGTACGAAAGGCTTTTCTGTTGGAAATAATGTCCGTTTCCAGGGGTGAAATAGAGTCTCTTAACTGGTCCTTTGGGGTATTTCTACTACTGAAAGCATCTAGCTTCGAAGCTCGCTCCTTGAGGTACTTGAAACCATAGTCATGAATTTTTATTCGTTCGCCCAACTTATAATCAAATCCTTTGTTCAGAGATGACTGTTTTCTGGGCCTTCCTACTTACTTCTGTTCTTGTTTTTTTTGTCGATGAAGAGTCAATCTCACGTTTTAATGAACTTTTTAATGATCTGCGCTTCAGAAGGTCTTTAAATTTCGTTGGCAAGTTCAATGCAGTTCGAGATAATTTCTTTAAAATCTTATGCCGCATATTCTTGGACAGCCGTATTGGGTTCTTAGGACCTTTCAACTCGCCCAACTCTACTAAAGCTGGCCAAAGTTTGGTCAGCTTTGTTTCTATTTCATTCTCAGCTAATCTTTGATAATGTAGTGATTTCTGTAATAATTTGGTCGTGCGAATGCTGTCCTTTTTATATATTTTTCTTGGTTTATCAATAAATCGAGAATATTTCATTAGCCGCTTTGCTTGACGTTTTCTAAACACAAATCTACTAAGTAGTCCATTAAGAAGCCGACAAAATTCTTCAACAGATGAATTCGAGCTCAAAGGTTTTGACGAAGGGTGTGGATGATTATTGCGTGGTTTGATCCTGATTCTTTGCCTATTAATGTGATTTACTTTAGAAATTTTCTTTCTATGAATTTCCTTTTGTTCAACCGAATGTGTTCCTTTCAAACGGGTGAGAATCCTTTTTGGATTACTAGTTTTCAAGTCCTGCTCTTGGGGCTGGTACATCTGCTTAAGCTCCTTGATGTGATCCTTGAATTGCTTCCACTTTGGCATCTCCATTTTCACATGATGTGATTTAACACTATTCGTTGAGTAAAGATCACCAAAACCCTTTGTTGAAACTAGACTCTTTTGAAGGTGTTCCATTTGTTTGACCAGAGGTATCTCCGATATTTCTGTATTGAGCCTAAGGAGGCTGTAATGACTATCTGCCTTTTCGATTTTCCCAGCCCTGCTGAAAAACGGACGAGCCTGCCCCAGAATCATCTTCTGTTTATCTCGGACCGTGGGATGAAGCGTTGACTTGGATAGGGCTTGGAAAAAAAATGGCATGACTCGAGAGTGGCTAGAGATTGGTTTTTATTATAAAATTTTGACTGCCGAAATTGCATGGAAAAATAAATTATGTATTTCTAAGCCAACTGGGGATTCTATTAGCAAACTTCGGTCTTGAAGCATTCGCGAAACATGCGAATGGCCTCCACAATTTTGCTGAAGAAGATCATCTTCAGCAAACGCCACAACGCTTTGGGCACATCGCTGTGAATGTTGCAGGCGGCGAAAACATACTCCTGGGGTCCAATATTGTAGCCATGCCGACCGCACAGCATGTGGTGGGTGTCGTAAATGACGTACCACGCCTCCAAAGTGCAGGCTATTCCGGAAAAGACCTCCACCATACGGTTGATGCGGTAGGCCAGCAGTAGAAAGAATCCAAAGACGAGGCAGATTATGAAAATCCCACGAATCTGGGTGAACCGAAAACGCTCCTGGGCGGTGTACAGCATTAGGGCCAAGAGCTCTAGGATTAAGACGACCGGATAGACATAGACCTGCAATACGAACGTCACACAAAACATGTTAAATATGATCTCTTTTAAGAAGTGTTCTGAGACCTATTGACCTATTTTGACTTACCCAATGTGATTGCACCAAGTTAAGTAGATATACACTCCTATTTAATGACCCGATGAATGTACTTAAAAGCAGTACCAAGTAGTTACAAGGGGCGAATCTCCTCCAATCCCGCCAAACGTAAAAGCAGCTATACAGGAACATAGTTAGTACCAAGGATATGAGCGCTACATAATTGTAAGGCAGATGATATCTAAGCAACAACTCCAGACAGGGCAAAGTACAGCACACTTGTAGCTGCAATGGTCAGTTTATGATAAAAAGTTGGATTTCAGAATGGATTGTGGAAAACCTACGACCAGTATTCCGTAGAAGCGGCGCACCAGACGACGTCGGAGTCCAATATTTGCTATGTCGAATTCAAAGGTCCTTTGCAAATGTCCATTGGGCAGCAAAAGTTCGCATTGTATAGCGATGCCCGGGACTTCCGATTTTTCCACCATCACCATCGTGTCCATTTCATCATCCAACTGAGGTGGCACTGCTGCCTAATGCCCAATTATAGTTTTGTATTTGATAAGCCCTGTTTTTCAGCTAATCGTTTATCTTATTTGGTATACTCCATTTCCATTTTATTTACATGAACAGTAGGGTGGTCCAAAAAATGAAATCCCATTCTCACCCATTTACATGGTAGATAAAAGTGAGGAAAAAATTTATGTGAAAACTAAAAAAATTTTTTATGGAATATAGACCTTGCAAAACGTCCTTAAAGTTTTCTTAAAAATTACACATACGACACGTATAACAGTTCGAATTTGGACGAAAGAATCGTTTTCCCATTTCTAGTCTTGTCAAGTTATGAAATTCGTTGGAATAATTGGTTAAAAAAGGGAGAGAAAAACATCAAATGAATTGTTGAAATCTATGCCATCTAGATTTAAAAAACTTTTTGATCGAAGGCAACAGTGCGTATGGGTGATAAACTTTGAAGCCAATGCGCAGACCCTAAAACGCGATTTTTTCAAAAAATGTCTTTTTGTATACCTTAAATAGCTCAAAGCGCACCGAATAGGCGGGTGAGAGTAGGACCTTAAAAATGTCCATACAAATGTGGACCGCCCTAATGAACACCCCTCACCACACAAAGAAAAAAAGGTGTTATATTTATTTATTTATATTATATCACAAATTAAATTAAATTTCATGTTAGAATAATAAATGAAATTGAAACCTTTCCTTATTTACCGAATTTGATAACTGTATCGCTAAAACATTTCATGTGTATTTTTTCAGGTGCCCAATCGAATGGTTGCAAGTTCAACAAGAAGCCTCTTTACCGATACTCCGGGTGCCACGGCTACGATGCGTCCGCGTTCAACATTGTACTGGGTCTTAATTCGCAAATGGACAACTCTGAGTACTCGCTGCCCAGCGACAGTCCACGCAACATTTTCTACAAGGAGACACTAGAGCAGGCGACCCGGATACTGGAGAGCCGGCGGCGCAATAGCAGCGAGACATCCGACCATCCGTTTACGGACGACTGAGAGGGAAAACCTGAAATAAGAACTGAACGTGGGCGTGGCCAAAGCATTTGATACAACATTTTCTACCAACACACACACACACGCAGACACACTCAGGAGCCGGCGGAACAAACCAAGATTAGTAGCAATTTCGGCATAAATAAGAGTCCTTAATATGAGTTGGGTGACGATCAGACGATCCCCATTAAGCAGAGATCGACAGACGACTTGGTGTCCTAGACAAGATCAGAAGTGAACAGACCAGAGCACAGTAGTTTAGCGTAGCGTTAGGATGTGCAGTTTATCAATACTTATAACACTTTAGTCAAGCCCTAGTTACTTATTGAACGAAATCTACATGAATATCTGTGTGAATGTTTCCATCGATAATTATAAAATCCCTTGTTTAGTTACTGCCCCAACTGTAAATACATAAGAACATCAAATGGCATACATTTTGTGATTGTATTTTATAGTTACTCACGCATAGACAAACATATACAGTATATAAATATAAATGTAATGTAACTATCCTAGAAAAAGACGAGCCAAAAAACTAAGTTAATAAAATTCTGAATTACCAAAACCAAATAACACCGTTCTTGTTCTGACTCCGTAATTGGCAATAAAATGCACCTGATATTATATATCAGTTAAAGGTAAGTTCAATTGTAAATGGCACTTTTTAAGATTTGTGTAAAGCTGAAGCTGGTTAATTCTTTTGAAGGTAAACAACGAGTACAAATGCAATAGCTTGCTTTCCGGCGGTGTGGAAAGTCACGTCACACTAATAAACTTTCTCAAGAATTCGAAGTACGTAAATGAATATGCGAACAATATCGACGTACAGAGTGAGAGCTGCGTACACATATTCCTCGGGATCCAACTGTTCGGCACGATTGCCGCCGACTATGGTCTGCATGTCGTAGATCAGGAAGAAGCAGCCGATCATGGCGCATAAGCAAGAAATTGGCAAGCTATCTACGACTTCGGGTAGCCAAAACCTACAAACTGACAGGACGACAATGATCATCACAAAGGTTATCATTAACCCACCACAAGCGGTGTAATCGTATTTAGTTTGCACGGCGTAGATGCAGAGTGCGGTGACCAGAACCGTAGTAATTGCCACTGCTGCGAGGACAATATTGGAATCCATTACGCTCGATGCAGCTCCCAGGAGCACTGACATGGTGAAGGTGAAGATGGCTAGACAAATCAAGTTTACGGGATGTTTGCGTCGCACGCTCTCCACACAGACGATCATTATCAAGACGATAATGTTAACGATCATGGCCACAAAAACGACAACCAAATTATGCTGCACAAACAGCTTGGTGGGCTCGTGGCAAACAAATATGGCCATGACTGCACACGTGAAGAGTAATTGGACCTGCAAGAATGAAACTGATTAAATGTGGAACCTGATCAAGAAATTTTATCTTACTCACCATAAGGATTCCAAATACTTTGCGCACGAATCCCTTGCGGATAGTTTGATCATCAAATATAATGCTTTTCACAAGCAGGTCATGGGCAATCGTTCCAGATTCCAACTGTGGAGCAGCTTCTGAAGACAAATCTTCCATTTGGGATCCATTTGCCGAAGGAGGGGCTGGCAATGGAATCGGTGGATAGCGGTCATTGTTTTTGGGAACTGGAAAAAAATCATAAGCACCACTGAAACATAGCCTTTTAAACTACGATCGATGAGAATCCATTACGAAGAAAATTTGATATTAAGCTTTAATAGCTTTAATAGCATTTCCAAAAAAAAGTCCACCAAGCCAAAAACCTTGAAACTTGAATAAAACATATTTCCACATGATTTTGCCCCGATATTAGTTTCTAATTAGTTGGATACTGAGCTTAACTACAAATTTGGAGTATAGTTTGATTGTTTTTATGACAAACTCCACCAATATACGCAAAAATCAGTTTTTGGCTATTTTTTTGTTATTTTTTGGACCTGTCTTCTGTTGTTAATTTATTCTATAGGAATGCTAATATGTGACATTTTTCCGTACTGAATGCTTCATTCACATGCTAAACTATTAAGTTAAAAGCAAAACATCCGGCAATTGAGAGATAGAGGAAAAGAAATCCGCTTTACAAAACAGTCGGAAAAAATGTCCCGAGCGACATGTCCCGAGCGAATGTGTTTGAAACTGCATAAAAAAAAACGGCAAACAATTTTTGAGTAAAACCAAAAGCATTTCACAGCGACATGTTTGAACAACATTCTAAAAAAATCGCATTAAAATATTCCATCAGAATTCGCTAATTTCTGGTGTTGTATGAACTTCCCCGAAATCCACTTCTATTTTTGTCCCGAGCGAATACGGCAGTTTTTTACCGATATCTTAAAAACTAAAAGTTTACCAAAAATAGAGCTTGGGAAGAGTGAAAAGAAAAGCCCATAATTAAAATTAAAATCCATTGTTTTACAATTTTTTTTCAACTTTAAAGGTGTGCAAATGTCCCGATCGACATTTTGGAAGTGCCCATATGTACCATCTTTTTGTAAATTAAAAACAATATGGTAATGTTCAGATAAAATAATGATGAACATGTATGCATTTTTCTTTGTGATTTTTCTCTTGATGGCTTCTTCGGTCGCTTTTCATATCGATATCGATCCACTGAAAGAAACAAGTCTTAAAGCATTGTAAATAAATCATTTATAATTGTTTAAAATTGTATACACATAGAGAAAACGCTATAGTAGAAGGCCTCGATTATTAGATGCCCAAAACAAGAATAAACGCATACGCAAGAACCCTAAGAATCTGGATGAGAAATACAGCTTTTATAGTTTCTGATATCATACGGACGGACAGACAGACGGATATGGCTAGACGGAAACGCTTCCTTAACCTGTTGCATTTTTTTTCGACAAATTCAAATATACCCTTTTACTCTACAAATAACGGGTATAAAAATGTTTTCGTTTAAAAGAAGGGTATAGTTTATATTAGATACGTGTTAAGCTAAAAATGTTTTATTGGTTTAAATAGCGCCACAAAGTGAACGAGATAGTTAAAAGCTTTTCGATTTGGGAGTGGAATTAAATAAAATTATGAAATAACAATTAATTGCGGCAACAAAAATAGCACCATTTTGTGCCATAAAAAGCCAATTTTTTGCAATATTTGTATTTTTTTTTTAAGAGTAAGTAGGCTTACATATCCAGTAACTAAAATGAGGGAGGTTGGGGCGAAAAATACGGACGGCGCCAGGCAGGCCACGAATACAATATACCATAGCATATTAAAGTTCCAATCCCTTGAGCCAATAATAACCAAATTTTAAAATATGATAAGAATTATAAGTACACTGCCGCCAGACAAATACATATGTACATATATACAAAATTTACATACAATAAATTTGTTTTTTTTTAAATATTCCTTCTTTAATCATCTGCACATACATGTATGGATGTACATTTGCCCCATTTTTTGTTATCAAACCAGAAATACGTATTAAAATCGTATTTATAACAATCGGAATACATGAATTCCAATAAAGTTTTTCTTATCGCTTCTTAGAATATTTTGTTTGTATTGTATTCCGTATAGCAGATGCATTTGCATTTGCATGTACACTCGAATTTGTAATTTTTAAAAACACTGCTAATAACTTACCGTACAATACGCCTTTATCAAGGACTCCAGTTGGTTTTTTAGGAGAATCCATGGCGAAAAGGTTTGGAGTTGTTGGAAGAAAATGTGATGAATAATAAGAAAAAATCTTTTGTATCTGTATCTCAAACTTCGAAGAAAGGAACTAAATTGCCGGCATTGCCGGCTTTTATTGTTTAGTGCTGCCAGAGTTCCGCGCGAAATATCAGCTGATTTTTGAATATGTTGATTCAAACAGTTGTTTGTCCATATGTACATATGTATGTACATATATCAGCCATCGTAATGGTCAAAAACACTTCAGTTCACAAAAGCCACAGGTCCGCGAAGTCAGACTTAAACGGGTTCGGCCAGCAAAAAGTAAAAGTCACCTGGTTGCGTGTGAGTGTAATTGTCAGAGAATGAGTGTAATTACGATATTGCTCAAGACTTTGTTTGCGCTCTTATTGGCCATACTTTTGGGATCTGAAACCGCGGCCTATGATCCCAACGATTCCAAGATAGCCGAATGCTGTTTGCCACCTGAGGGGATGTTCGAGGCCTTCTATCCGCGCGAAATGCAGGGAATCCCCAACAGCGCCTCGCGTCCCGCCCACGGACATGGCAGCTTCTTTAAGCACCGGAACCCAGCACTGGTCGACACAAAGAATGCAGCGGCCTATGGCTATCGGTTCGATGGCAAGAGGCGTTTCAATTTTGACTAGCCCTGACCTCCAAATCTGTATTAAATCTGTTAATAAAGTACCTTTTAAAAAGTAAATGTAACGATCTATTATTGTAACGGAAAATCGAACCGCATGCGGGCTGGCAACCCTGCCCCGCATGCAGCCCTGGATTTCTGTGTGACTGACACTTGAGGCAAGAGCAGAAGAAGAAGAAATCAACATTTTTTCTTCGAAATTTACTCGTTCAAAAAATAATAAAAAATATGTTTCTGAATCAAATTCAAATATAAATCACATAAATTTGTAAATACCGTTACCAAAGCCAAATCACCAGCACATGATGAACGCGCGCAGCATCGGCATGCTGAAAATGCTCAGACACTCCTGGCGCACGTAAGAATCTCGAGGGGTGGTGAAGGTGGTTGGGTGTTATGGAGCCGGCGAAAATTAATGATTGTCCCCCCTTTCCGACAAACGAAACGCAGCTTTCCACGCCGCATGGCCACCAAGGCCACGCTGGGCGGCGACGAGGTGGGCAGCGGCACGGGAATCGGCCAGATTACCGGCGGCGTGCGGACGAGCGATGGGCCACAGAAGGTGAACACGCCGTCCAAGGAGATCGTCACCCACCTGCCGCCCCTCACTGAGCCACTGCCCAACCTGCCGGAGGCCGTTTACGCAGCTCCACTAGCGGAGAGCGCCATTACCAAAGTGACCACGCTGCCGAACGGCCTGCGGATCGCTTCTGAGCCGCGCTACGGACAATTCTGCACTGTGGGCCTGGTAATCGACTCCGGACCGCGATACGAGGTGGCGTACCCCAGCGGCGTCTCGCACTTCCTCGAAAAGCTGGCCTTCAATGTGAGTTTTGTTGCGCTTCTCTGTCAAGTAAGATCTCCGCGTGCTCACCGGGCTTTCCATTCCAAAGTCCACAGTCAACTTCCCCAACAAGGACGCCATACTTAAGGAGCTGGAGAAGAACGGCGGCATCTGCGATTGCCAGAGCTCGCGGGACACGCTCATCTATGCCGCCAGCATCGACAGCCGGGCCATTGATTCTGTGACGCGTCTGCTGGCGGACGTCACCCTGCGGCCCACGCTCAGCGATCTGGAGGTGAGTCTGGCCAGGCGTGCCGTCAACTTTGAGCTGGAGACGCTTGGCATGCGGCCGGAGCAGGAGCCCATTCTGATGGACATGATTCACGCGGCGGCCTACAGGGACAACACCTTGGGCCTGCCCAAGCTCTGTCCGCTGGAGAATCTGGACCACATCGATCGAAAGGTGCTGATGAACTACCTCAAGTACCACCATTCTCCGACGCGCATGGTCATCGCTGGTGTGGGCGTAAGTCTATCAATGAATTTGTATACTGGAATTCGGTTAAATTAAACTCTTGCTAGGTGGATCACGATGAGCTGGTAGACCATGTGCAAAGGTACTTTGTGGAGGACAAAGCAATCTGGGAGACGGAAGCCCTGGACGACTTGGGACCCAAGCAAGTGGATTCGTCCATTGCCCAATACACTGGCGGATTGGTGAAGGTGCGTTTCAAAAAGTCTTTTATTAAATCTTTGAAATCCATCGATTACCCATAGGAGCAATGTGAAATTCCCATCTATGCGGCCGCTGGTCTGCCCGAACTGGCCCATGTGGTCCTTGGCTTCGAGGGCTGCTCCCACCAGGACAAGGACTTTGTACCGCTGTGTGTTCTGAACATCATGATGGGCGGCGGTGGTTCCTTCTCCGCCGGCGGTCCTGGCAAGGGCATGTACTCGCGTCTGTATACAAAGGTGCTGAATCGCTACCACTGGATGTACAGCGCAACGGCATATAACCATGCCTACGCCGACACCGGACTATTCTGCATCCATGGCAGCGCACCGCCACAGCACATGAACGACATGGTCGAGGTTCTCACCCGCGAGATGATGGGCATGGCCGCAGAGCCAGGGCGGGAGGAGCTGATGCGCTCCAAGATCCAGCTACAGTCCATGCTGCTGATGAACTTGGAGTCGCGTCCCGTTGTGTTTGAGGATGTGGGTCGTCAAGTACTGGTGACCGGGCACCGCAAACGACCCAAGCATTTTATCAAGGAAATTGGTGAGACCCCTAATGGCTTATTTCAAACTGGCCAAATAATGATCTCATGATATTACAGAGAGTGTGACTGCTGCCGACATCCAACGCGTTGCCCAGCGCCTTCTGAGCTCCCCGCCCTCGGTGGCCGCCCGCGGCGACATCCACAATCTGCCCGAGATGAGCCACATCACCAACGCGGTCAGCGGATCGGGACGTTCCGGTCTGGGGCGGCGGCTTTCCCTGTTCAAATAGCGCTGGATGTGAGACAGCTGCGATCTGAGAGATCACCTCGCTTTGTTGGACTCGTATTTCACCATTTTGTACGACAGGCAATCGTGTTAAGTTTAAATTGGCTAAAATATTTACCAAAATTCGATTCAGTTATTTTACTAAGCGTTTCTATTGGATTCTTTTGGGTTAAATAATGGATTTGCTAAAGATCATTGGAACGTAGTAATCTTTGGATATTTCTAAGTGAATAGTCAAGAAATATTACAGTAAACTTAATAATTTCTTTAAAGTTTTTTAAAATATCTTTGTAAAAAGGAAAAAGAGTTTTGCTGGGGTATAACATACATATATTTAACACGAAATTGGATCAAATGTTAAATGTTTTTGGTAGCGAGTTAAAAACTTTGTAAAAAAAAGGTATGCAAGGATATTTTCGGATTAATCAGGTGTGTCCGGTAAAACACTAGTTTTCCAGAGAGTTGCTTTCAGAACCAACAAATAAACTCCCGTGTTTTACTTGGTTTCTCAATCAAATGCAACAAAAAAACTAATGTCAGGTTCCCTAAAATCTGTTTCTGTTGCCTTGAAAGACTGAAACTCTTCTCAATTAAAAAGGCAACTGTACGAAGATTTGTATAAAAAATTAAAGACGAATAATTTTATAAGCAACATTTTGTATAGAGATTACCGTGTCATAGGCTTTAAAGCCTCCGTACATATTGATCACATAGGCATATTTTAAGATTTCCACAACAACCATGAGCGCCTACCTTTTTTTTATATAATTTTATCAGAGCTGTATTAAACAGCTATAATACCTATCTACAATCTAAATCTGAATTGCACATTAAAGGCAACATAAATTCGTCGTCTAAAATCTGAATAAAATCTCATAATAGAAGAAAATACATATCCTGAAAGCAGCCTTCAATTGCTTTTTTGTTGCTTTTTGATTGTTAGAGATTTCAGGGACATACCTGACTGATGGTATTTTGTGATCTTATGCTAAATGAGCGAATTGATTTTAGGTAATCCATTAATAGTAATCGAAGCGAATCTGTCTCTACGATTCTCTTTACTAAAATGGTTCCACTATAGTCAAATTATCCCAATGAAGTAAGGGACGAAACCGAAGAACTCTTTCTGATGCGGCGCTGGCGCTTGGGAGATGAGCTGGATCCATCGCTATCGCTGCTGCTGCTGCTGCTATTGCCACTCCGGTTCAGTTTTAAGGGCACTGGAAGTGGGAAAGATATATACATAAAACGCCTCACTGCACACTTAATCTTTCAACTTACTTGTTGGACTCTTGGGAGCCGAGCTTTCGAATTCATCATCTTCCGGTAACTCATCGCTGGAGATGTTCTCGTGCATACGATATTGTTTCGGCAGGTGACTCTCATCCTGCAGCGGAGCTGCGTACTTGGGCCGCTTGACCTTCTCCTCCGGGTGCTGTCGATCACCCTCGTTGTCCAGCTCGTTGCCCGTTTGCTTCTTGATGCTTTTTGCGATCACACGCTTTTGGTGATCCAGCTGCGGGAAGAGGTCCCGTGAGTTCTCCAGTGCCTGCTTGGCCGCATTCATTTCCGCCTGCTGAATGGAGGAGCCGCTGGAGGTGGCCAGGCGCTTTGAGCGGAAGTACACGGCCACCTTGTACACCCGCGTATTGGTTGGACCACTTGCCTCCACAACCTTGTAGTATGGAATGTCCGGTTCGCCTCCATCCATTGTGCGCAGGGTGAGACAGCACTGCTGCAGCTTGGACTTGGGATCGTTCCAGTCCTGGTTCATGATAAAAAGCTGCAGGCGCGGGAACAAGCATACGTGGCAGAACTGCTCGCAGTACAACAAACCCTTGTCCACGTATAAGGCGCCCAGAAAGGCCTCCAGCAAATCGGCCCGATCCTTGGTCTTTAAATCAGCCTTGGGATTTGCATAAACCGCATACTTGGGCATTCCCAGGTCATCGCAGACCACCGCTTGTGTGCGGTTATTAACCAGAGAGGAACGCAGCAGGGACAAATGGCCCTCGTGATGCTCGGGGAAGTGGCGATACAGATACTCCGAGCAAATCAACTGCAGAACTGTGTCGCCCAGGAACTCCAGTCGCTGATTGGACCCCAGGGTCAAGTGAGTGAAACCAATGGAACGATCGGTAAACGCGCGGGCCAAAAGACGAATGTGTTTGAATTTGATGCCGATGGAGTCCTCAAACTTGGTCAGCTCCTTGAGTACCCGATAGTTATCAATGCAGTTGCGATCGCCCAGTGGCTCTTGTTCTTGCAACGGATGCTCCGGTAGATTCTTCCAGATATTTAGAAGCTTGTCATCCTGCCGGAAGAGCGCATCGGTGAACACCTCATCCGCCACCTTGATTCCACCATCCAGGAGCAGGGCACCCATAAGGGCTTCAAAACAATTGGCCATAGCATGGCGCAACTCCAGCTCGTGGCAAAGATCAGATCCGTGGGCATAGAGCATGAACTCTTCCAACTGTAGCTTCTTGGCCAGCAGGGCTAGGTGTTGATTCTGGACAATGGCGGCCCGGTATGTGGCCAAACCACCCTCTTCCAGCTCCGGGAACATGAAGAACAAATGGATGGAGCTTAAGAACTCCACCACAGCATCACCGAGGAACTCCAGCCTCTCGTTGTGCGTGATATTCGAAACAGTTTCGTGATCCTTGCCAAATCGGGACATGATGCTCACCAACGTGTTGATTCCCCGCTTGCGGGTGTTCATGTAGTGGATCTTGCGATCTCCGTATTCGGGTTGTCGAATGCCGCAGTTGGTCAGCGAGTTGCGGGCATGGTCTGGATTGGTGCCGTAGTTCTCCTTGTACGAGGGATGCGTCAGCGCCAACTGAAGCAGATAACGATTTTTGAAGCTATACCCGATACTCTCCTCCAGCAAATCTAGTGACTTATGGAAGCGGAGGTGACCCGTTAGGACTGGAACAAGCATGGCATGCTGCACCACATCGCACATAATGCCCGTGCGATAGAAACCTTCTGAACTGATGGCCACCGTGATGTTGCGCTTCATACGCCCCTGCGTACGCATCTCTTGCAGACGCTGCTCCTTCTCCTCCAGCTTGCGCTTATCCTTGAACGAGGGCTTCGACATATTGGCCATCAAGTGGCGGAACTTGACGTACTCCCGCCACGCCTTCTGGTACTCCGGATTGCCCGCGTAGCTAAGCTGCGGCGGACGAATACCGAAGTGCACAATCGCCGGATGGGAGATTCCAGACTCACGATCTACGCACTCGGGCAGATCGGAGTTGTTTCTGTCCAGTTGATCTACGCGCAGCGAGCACGGCTTGTGACCCGGCTTTGTGACCAGCATTCCCTTGATGAAGTCCACGTAGTTCTGCCACTCGCTCTGACTGATCTGGTTTAGGTGCAGAAGCTGCTGCCGTTCCACCAGCTGAGCGGAGTTATCCAGCAAGTAACGGAGTACTTCGACCATGGCCAGAACCTCCTTTCCATTATCTGGAAGATCGCGAACGAAACGCGGTAGGAAGTGGAATGCCGGGCAGGATTCCTCAGCGCTGTCAGACACCACATTAGGCATCAGATTAAAGTCCACCAGCTCCAGCAATTCGTGGAACAGATACTTGACTGAAATCATGCATTGTTGGTTTAGTTAAATATTTAACTTTTTTCTGGCTATACTTACAAAATAGATCCAGCTCGTGGATCGTAAAGTTCTCAGGCATTTTCTCCTCCTCGTACTCAATGGTATACTCGATGTTGAAACGGATCACTTTACACACGGGCAGATCGCTGAGACGCACGTGCGAGAGTAGCGAGAAGCCCTCGAACAGGAATTCGTGCTCATCGTGCTTGATGATGGTGGGTGTCTTGGTCAGGAAGTTTGTGGGCGGCGAGATGCTGATTCTGTAGTGGAAAAGCTTGCCCGCATTGTTGCTGTTCGGGTCGCACAACTTGTAGCCAGTTTCACCCGGATAGATGCCATGCCGGATGCCAATGCGTCGAGATTTGGCCGAACAGCGACACAATGGACCGTCGTTCATCTCACCGGCGTCGTTGTGCCAAAGATCTGCGTGCACCCGCTGCGGATGCTGCACCTTACGTGACAACTCCTCCATGCAGCAGTCCTGCTCTATCTTAAAGGCGTCGTCATCGGAGTCCTCGTCAGAGGAGGAGGACGAGGAGCAGGCTTCCGACTTGTGCTTGTGCTTGCAGACACGCCGACGTGCCTTCCTCGGTGGCGGCACGTAAACGGGCAGCTTCTGACGCACCCGCTCCGCTCTGTGTAGCAGCTCCTCGTCGAACAGCTTGCACAGCTTCTGCAAACGAACGCGACCCTTGATCTCGTTCGCGCTGCGCTCGTAGTAGGGGTCAGCTGGCGAGGATCGCACCCACGATTCGGCAGGTGCATCCGCCTCGCTGAGCGCGTTCATCTTCTTGACATAATCCTCTGGTTTCTCGCAGAAATTGGAACACCACTGGCGCAGGAGACGATCCCTTTCGGTCTCCACTTTGGGTTTGGGCCTGGGCTTCTCCACGGGTTCACTTCTCTCCCTCTCGCGGTAGCTGCGCGACGGGTAGTCCTCGCTTCCGGCGCTCCTGGCTGCAGATCCGTAGTAGCCGTGATGGGATCCCTTTGACGCCCGGTGTGCGTAATGTCCATGACCATGCCGAGATTCCTGCGCATATCGGGGCTCCTGAGGATGTCGGTGTTCCTGGCCATGTCGCTGTTCATACCGCTTTCCCGAGCTATAGCCGGGATAATGGTGGTATCCCTGACTGGAGCCATAGGAATTGTACCTCTCCCTTTCTGACGACTGCCGGTAGTTGGATCCGTATGCGGGATAGCGCTCCGGGTATTTGTAACCCTCGTAGGGGTAGGCTGTTCCCGGTGCCTGGTACTGGTAAGCGGACTCCTGGCCATAGAACTTCTGGGCTGGGTCCTGGTAAGCATAGCCCTCATATCCGTAGGCTGGCTGCTGCTGATAGGGATCGTAGCTGGGCGTGGAGCTGGCATGGAGAGTTGGTGCCTCCGGATAGGCATAGCCCTGAGCCTGGGTTTCATTGGACTGGTATGTGTGCGAGGAAGCACTTACTCCTGGCGGACAGAGGACATCTTCCGAATCGGGCGGGGGTGGAGGAGGCGGCGGAGGAGGCTGAACAGGCGGTGGCGGCAAAGGCGGCTGGTACATAGCGAATTTTCTTTCTGGAAAACCACCTGAAAAACCGGCAATGCAATTGTACTTTTTCTTCACCGCGAGTACACGATCTGGCAACTCTCGGTGTTTGTTTACATTCGCCCATCCGGCAAGGCCATGCCACATATGTTTCGATAGTCGACGCCATTGAAATATGCTACTTCCCCGGTATTTTTCTTGGAGCCTCCAACGCTGCACGATGGCCTTCTACGCCGTAGCCAGTGGTCGGCGGGCAGGAGTCTACGGGTCATGGGCGGAGTGCGAGGAGCAGGTTAAGGGCTTCAAGAACGCCAAGTACAAGAAGTTCAACACGCGCCAGGAGGCGGAGCAGTTCGTCAATGGCTGTAAATTGCTGTATGCTCCACAGGATGCGGCGGTGCCATTGGGTCAGAAAGAAGCGGCCCCTGCTAGTTGGAAGGAGAGGATCAAAAGGATCGAGAAGCCCAAGTACACAGAGGCCTGGCCCGAAGAGGATCACGAACTGATTGAAGATGAACTGGTGAGAAAATACATATGAAAATCCTGCTATCCCTGACCTCCTCTCTTTTTAGAATGCTGCCATGAACGAAGTGGAAGGAGATCCCAAGCCATCTAGCAGTGGCAGTTTGGTAGGAGATCAAAATGCCTATCATAAACAACATTACATGTTTCCCTTTTCAGGCAGACGTCCTCAGTCGCAAGCGCAAGGGCAAGGAAACTGGCGATACTAGGAATAAGATTCCACGACATGCATCTCAGGTCTCAGAAGCCACGGGCCTCAAGCAAGTCGGTGCCTTCCAGTTTGAAATCGACGCCGAGGGCTTTGTGATTGTGTACACAGATGGCTCCTGCATAGGAAATGGTCGACCAGGAGCATGTGCCGGCTATGGCGTTTATTTCGGAAAGAATCACCAGCTGTAAGTGGTTAAAATAAAACCAATCATGTGCCTAATAACAAAAAAAATCTTTAAAGGAATGCAGCCAAGCCCGTAGAAGGACGTGTCACCAACAATGTAGGTGAAATACAGGCTGCCATTCATGCCATCAAGACAGCCCTAGATTTGGGAATCAAGAAACTGTGCATTAGCACAGACTCGCAGTTCCTGATCAACTCCATAACTCTGTGGGTTTCGGGTTGGAAGAGAAGAGATTGGAAGCTAAAGAACAATCAGCCTGTGAAAAACGTGGTTGACTTTAAGGAATTAGATGAACTTCTCCAGAGCAACAATATAAAAGTGAAATGGGTGGGTAATTTTGTGGTAAAACTATGACCTACTTAACTTTATTTCCGATTACCTAGAACTACGTGGAGGCTCACAAGGGCATAGAAGGCAACGAAATGGCAGATAAATTGGCGCGACAAGGATCCGCCTTGTATAAGGAGAAAAATTCATGATAAGCATTTTTTAAATTTAAGCGCTTTTGTAGTGTGTAAACGATGTGGCAACGCTGAATAAATTGAAGTTATGTGACAACCCTAAACGAAATGTTTTTATTTACAATTTTTTCTTCGGCCGTTTTTAAGTTAAACTAGGTTTTAAAAATGTTTTCCAGGGGAAATGGCAAGTGTTTATTGTTTATCTTGGTTTTGGCATTGGCGGCAGGAGTGGGCCATTGCTATGTAGTGGAACCACCCACAGTTCAAGTTGAAATGGATAAAGCCGGGTTGCACAGGTTTTTGCACATCATAATTCTCTTAGAATTTGTTAAATTAAAAGGATTATTGTTCTTACAGGACACTCACGTACCGCCTGCGGTTCGACTATCCACTGGTTGGCAAGGATTGCGAGTACGCGCTGCTCCAGGCGTTGCCCGCATCCGTTTACATAAGCACGGACGAACTGGACGACCTGCAGCGTTTGAAGAGGGTGCGTTATCGGGAGGGATAGCTTTTCAGGACTTACCATAACATTTCGCCTTTCCAGTTGAGTGCCGTCTACCCGAGGTTCGTAAACATTGAAGTGGCCACGGAACGGGCTGAGCCCTTCTCCGTTTTACTGCGCGGCACACCCAAGATTACGGAGACGCTGGCCTTGCCCGTGCATTTTCGCTACCATGCCCCCAGCGATAAGCGGTGCGGTGATCTTGAATGTTGAATTGCATTTGCACACTATGTAACGTCAAGTAATCCCCTTCCTTCAGATCGGCGTCCATGGTGGCCATACCCCTGCCGGAGCTCTATCTCAACTGCCCGACGGCTGATAGTGCGCTAATCGAGAACGAGTTGGTGGCCCGGCCCGATAAGCTGTACTGCCTGAATGCGGCGGAAAGCCGTTTCGACGAGAACGTTGTCAAGGATGGCCAGCCGACGACCATGGCGAATCTGGAGCGCTGCAACTGGAGGCGGGTGCACGTCGACTGCCAGCTTAAGACGCCACTGCGCGCCGAGATTCCGGTGGGCCAGGCGAACGCCTATGGCCCGGTGATGTGCGCCACCATCTTGCTCGGCTGGTCCCTGGCCCTGTGGACCATCATCCGCTCGATGGCCAACACTCGACGCATCAATCAGCGCCTCAACGAGCAGCGACTGTTGCAGCAAAAGGTCAAGTAACAGGCGACTAAGTCGGTGCGATTCCAAGTCAACAATGGTTAATCAGACGACACATTCCGGCGATTACACAGGGCTGTAAATATTTATTAGCACCGCTATGCTGTGTGCATAGACGATTCACTTATTGACATACTCAAAACGACTTAGAAACGTGCCACACGTCGTAAAGTATCATTTGGACTTATCACACAAATAAGTCATATTAAGCTTCCCTTAGCATAAGCGTAAACATAAACCAATATCTTTAGTTAGAGCTAGGCATATCCAAATATCGCTGGCACAGACGGCAAGCTAATATAATAACAATAATTTATAATTCCTACAATTAACGAGATTGTCGATGGGCTCCAGGTGCAGGTCGAGTGCTTCAGAAACGATTGTTTTTGTCCGACGTGGGAGCAATGGACTTGGAATCGTTCTCCACATGGTTGCGCAGCGTCATTGTGCTGGACATGGAAGGCGGCTCGTTCCACGGCTGAATAGTGGCCTTGCCAAATATCACAAACAAGGTGTTGCACACCAGGTAAATTCCTCCCGTTATGAAGAACACCATGCGCCACTGGCTTGGATCCTCCTCATCCGATATGATCGCTCCCACCACCAAAGGAGCCACTATGGAGGTCACGCCAGCAATTCCGTTGGTCACTCCCATCATGGGACCGGCAAAGTTGGGCGACAGATCGATGTGATTGATCAGGTAACCGCAGGAGCAGCCCGCATTGATGCCCACCGCCAGCGTCAGCAGAAGGATGGCCCAAGTCTTCTCGTCTGCGGTCATGTAACCCAATCCAATTAAACAGGCCATCGGTCCCCACTGTCCTATTGAGTTGAAGAGCTTCCGGGCCGTGGTGATCGTTATGGTTCCACGATTGATGAGCAAATCGGATATGGGACTGACCACAAAGCAGAGCAAACCCATGGCGAAGTATGGCAGCGAGGAGAGGAAGGCATTGGACTTGACGTTCAGCTGCAGAACTCGGCTCATGTAAGTTGGCATTTCGGTAAGCAGTGTGTAGAAGCCCCAGGTGAAACCACAATGGGCTGCCAGCAGACCGTAGAAGGCTGGGGACTTAAATATCGACATCCAGGGCACGGGCATAGACTGAAAGGAGATGTTGAACCGTGAGGATTACGCAAGTTTCAATGAAACCATCAAGTGCAGACATACCTGACTAGCGCTATTGCTGCCCGTCAGGCTCTCGATGTACTCCACTTCGCTTTTGCTGATCCTGGGAGCGGTGGCCGGTTCATTGGCCGCCTGCCAGAAGAAGAGCAGCGCCCAGGCCAGGCTCAGACCGCCGGACAGGTAGAACAATCCCGGCCAGCCCATGCTGGACTCGAAGATGAAGCCACTTGTGACCAGGATAACAGCTGTTCCGAACTGTGCTCCCGAATAGACGCCCGTTGTGAGCAGTCCTCGCTCCGTGCGCGGCACCCACTTTGCCAACAGGGTGTGAACACACGGATAGACAGTTCCCTGAACCAGTCCGGTCAGGACGCGCAGGACGCAGATACTCTCCCAGCCACTTTCGGCTGCCATGGGATGGAAGAAGCACAGGATGCCACCGATTGCCGTCGCCGAACCCAGGACCAATTTGGCGCCAAATCGCTTGGCAAGGAGTCCTAAATAAAGAAGCGGTTACAAAATGTTGGATTTCGGCGGATCTTTAAAAACTCACCTGCCGGCACCTGGGAGACCACATAGCCCCAGAAGAAGCTGCTGAGGATCAAGGACTTATCCGACGTATCCCAATTGTAGAACGGAGCACCTGCGGTGGACTGGGTCATAGGGACAATGCCAGCCGAGATGTTGACCCGCTGGAAATAGTTGATCATCATTCCAACAAACAGAAGGATTGCCTGCCAGTGACGTGCTCCAAAACCTCTGGCTAAAAAGATACGATAATTGTAATTATGTAATTATTATGGTAACACAAATAATGAACTTTTTTTTTTACAGGCTAACTTCCTGAGCGGACTTGAAACCACGCGGACTAGCAGGGGCCTTCTTTCTCCATTGGAATAATAAACCATGTTTGATTAGTTACGGATTTAACGGGCGTCTGGCCATCCGATTTATTGATTGCCTCATTATAAATGCACGGTGCGAATTGTTTGTCAGTTGCTTGATTATTTCTAGGACCTTTTTTTGCTCAATTTACATTTTATTGCCGTTTAACAATGCTCTGATAGTGACGATTCCATTAATTAACGGCTCCGACAGAGCTCTTTCAGTTTTATTATAATAATATTGTCATTATCATTAACGCCTGCCAATGAGGAAAACAAAAGCCGCTTCACTCTCAATGGAAAAGTTCTCGATGGCGACAGTGGTGTAGATTTGAGCGGGGTGCAGAATGTGTGAATGGAGTCGTATACTTTAATTGCCTCCTATGAACTCGATGGATCGTGAGATTAAGTCCCCCGAAAATCGTTGCCTTGCAGATACACAGCCTTCACAAAAGATAATAAATATTTTCTTTGTGTCAAGCGTATTTATCTCTTGTTGATCCTCATAAAGTCCCAAGTCTCGGCAGGTGTCTGATATACGATTAAGATATGGTTTGCAAATATAACCAGACGTCTGCATTGCAACAGTCTCTTAGGGTAGGTCTGGTGAGTCGTAAAGTGCAGTTATAGTGGAGAAAGAGAGCGATCGTATAAGACCAAAAGCTCTTAACGCGACGCGTCGATTATTTCATGAAGATTATCAGTATTATATGTACTTATGTATGTACTGTATTTTCTTGTTTTGCTGTCGAACCATACGTGGACTCTTTCCTATCAATAACCCATAATTAGCAATTGGTTCTGTATAAGACTCCGTATAGATCTGTCACAGCGATCGGAGACACACGGAAGCACTTATAAATCTTTTGGTGTCTTGGTTTAGTAACTGAACATGTTTTCCTGATATCGACTGATATCGCTAGCCCATTTAAAACATTTAAAGGCTTAATCATCTTAAGGATAAACCACTTGCGGATCAAGTTGTGCCTAGCTTAAAAAATCTTTAAAATTATATAAAAAATTATCTAAGGATCGTTAGTAACTGAATTTCATGGTGGTTGTTCTTTTTGGCTATGATACCATCACTCAACATTTAAAATATTGGGATAACTTCAGACATTTCACTCAGATTGATTGAGTGCATATTTCAAAGAGGCACTAATTTACACTGTATTTCACACGCTTTTGCTAATTTCACTTGAAAAGATAACCTGAAGAAAACCTCCTTTTTCGCGGATTGGTTACTTACGCCTCGCCTTATCCTCTGAAGTGTCAAAACCCATATCTGGAATCACACTGATATATTTATTATTTCACGTCGGACTTAAAATCGGCCGGTGTGCCTGTGCCTGGGCGCGAAAACAATAGATGACTGCGGAGCCGATTGGTGTACCTTTCGCTTTTATACTGATATCACAAGAACCCATTTCCCTGATTACAGGGGCCTCCGCCTCCAGTTCTTAAGTGCCCGCCAGGCTACGCAGATCGTTCGCCATTATCGCGGCAGTAATCATAAAACCATAAACCTCTACCAGAGATCTCGGCACTTGTCGCGACCGATCTAATGCAAATTATATTGTGCCTTGGCTTTGATTTACTTTTACATTGCGATTGGGCTATAAACAATTGAACCGTTATCGCAATCGGCTCCTGGCCTATAGTACTAGTATATTGAGTTATCTAATAGTATAGTGAGTACGGAGATATCTCACCTTCTCAGAGTAGATGTGCTGCAGTTGAAAGCCCTTTTAAAGCCTATGATTCAAGAGTAATCTCTTGTTTTGTGCACTTTTTCACAGAATTGCGCCAGGCAAGAGTTGTTGATTATCCCGGTCTAATTGTTTTATGGCCTCCGATTAGGGCCGTCAACACATCGGACTCCAGGTGAATTCTGGGGAAAGCCTATATTTGTTTGAGCAATGTGTCAACCTTGAAAGTCCATAATTGGTGTAAACAAATATTATATAAGAAGAAAGTGTGTGGAGTCTAAGCCCCTGAAATCTAAAACAACCAAAAAGCAACCGGAAGGCAATTGCTTAACTTAGAACTTTTATAATACAGGTATTTCCACGAACATTTTTAGTTTTTCATGATATTTGCGTGCTCCTGAGTAAAAGTCCCATACAAAATTATCACTTACAGGTTCCGCGGTATAGCTAAGTGCACAAAAAAACGATGTTTGCCGACATTTGGAATTATGAAGCCTATATAATTAATCTAACCTTAATTATTTTTGCTGAAATCTGCTCTCAATAGATCACGGCATTCCGAAAAAATAGTCCCCATTGTGTTTGGAATTCGATGCCAAAATTGAAAATCATAAATCTTCACGATGATGGAAAACCAGTTCTAACAATTAAATCTTAAATGGAACTAATTTTTTTATTCATGGAATCTAATGTCCACAGTATGCTTTAATATCAGTTTAAGGCGATTTCATGAGGATATTTTTATTGGATTCCAGTTAAGCCGTTTTTTGATTTTATAACTTACTCCTAAGTGTTGTCAAATTTTAAATAAGTCATGTCAACAAAATTTGAATTTTTTGCGCCAGAAAATAAGGACAAAATGTGTACCTACACAGGGTGTACCATAATTCAAATTCAATTCATCTTTGGCGCCACACAGGCACACAGGGTGTACCGGGGTGTAGCAGTGTGACCAGCCCATTTTACAAAAATACGCCTGGCCATAGATTGATTCCATTCCAGTCAAGAAAAACTTAACAACGCAGATGAAATGGCCAACGATTTTCCGCCCTTGGCCATCCGGATTTGGATGCACAAGCTGAAGAAGGGCGTTGCCCAGCCGGCGGCGGTCCTGGAGCGCTCCCTGCTGAATTTCATGAGCGGTGGTGAGTAAACAATTGTAATACCTATACCCAATTCAATCCAATATATGTATAAGAACTCCCATAATTCTGCAGAGGCAGCCAGTTTGTCGGTGAAAAATGCCACGGAGCGGGGCATCCTGGTGCCCAGAGTAGTTGGAGTAAGGGCCAAGCGGCTGACCCTCACGTTTTCCCAGAAAATCCTGCCCAGTTCCTCTGAAGAAGTGCGCATCCTGCGAACGCTGCTTTCACGAGGCCTGCCAGCGCAAGGATCCCGAGCAGCCCAACTACTCGGTGCCCTCGGACAAAGGTCAGCCCTACCGTTTTCCGGTCAGCGAATCGGACATGGAGCCGAGGGGCAGCGTTCAGAACTTGGAGGCTGCCCAGACACCCACGCCAAAGCCCCTGCTAGATCATAATAGCAACATCAATCAGGATTCAATGGCCAATACGGAGTTCTTCAAGCACGAGAGTCCCGAGTGGGACGACGATGTCTTCTTTGTGAGCGAGCAAAAGGGCGCCCGCCAGCGAAAGCAGGCCAGGATCAAGGACGAACTGCAACCCAGCTTGGACAGCGATGAGGGCAGCGATCTCGAGCGCTGCACCCGCTGCCGTCTGCTCGCCCTGGCAGCCCTCCTGAACCCACCGCAGTTGGAAAAACAGGAACTGGGCTGCCTTTTGAGATACTCCTGGGATAAGCATTACTCCTGGATCTCCATGGACGTGACCAAGTACTTGGCTAAGCATTGGAACGAACGCGACACGACGCTGATCAAGCGTATCCTCTTCAAGACAAAGATCTTGGGGCTGTCCGACATCGAACAGAACATCGAGGCGGAGAAGTATACGTACTTGGCGGAGTTTTTGATGGATCTGCTTGATTTGCAGCACAACATTGCAGTGTTCTTTGGGCCCAAGAGCGTAGAGTATAACGCCACCAAGTGGCTGCTGAGAGATGTGACCCACGATATCCGGGAGATCCGCCGCTGTCCCGATTGCTATAGGTACTCAAACGAGGCTAGTCTGTCTGAACTGTGGTTCGCCAAGCCCTGTCTTCAGCGGCACGAGTTGGTTTTCGCCAAGCAAACAGGATCGCCACCCTGGCCTGCAAAGGTATATATTCCAAAAGTTTATATGCAACCAGGAGACTAAACATATCGATTTTTTTTTTTACCAGGTTATGAGCGTGTCAAAAAGGCAGCCAATCAAGTACGATGTCCGCTTTTTCGGTGGCTCACATTCCCGGGCACTCATCTCTGAACGTGATATTACTCCCATAGAGACGGACATTGAATCGCATATCAAACCACGGAACTCTCGGGCTCTCAGTGCCGCCTTGAGGGAACTTCAGTGCCACATGATGTTGTCCCACTATTCCGCCTCACTGTTTGGTTTCCATGCAGATCCCATCGTTGCCGAGAATCTCATTCAAGTAGCCCTTTCCCATTGCACGAAATCTGCGGAAACTACAACGACTGGCAAGCGAGGAAGACCTCCGACTCCGGCCACTCCCGGCGCTGCAAAGAAGCGAAGGCTCCTTAATATCTCCGCTCCTGATACCCCATCTCCGGTGCCCATTCATGGCATTCTTGACTCCGTTACCTATGATAATCTAACCGCCGAGATACTGCAGGCGCACGAGAATCTGCTCAAGTGCCAGAGCGAGCTGACCGCCATGCAAAATAAGCTGAACGAAGTTAAAAGGAAGCAGTGGTGCTACCTCTGCCTGGAAGAAGCCGCTTTCGACTGCTGCTTCTCAGCGTCCTACTGCAGTGTAGAATGCCAGCGTCGCGATAAGAAACGCCACCAGGCCACTTGTAAAGTCAATCACTAAAATAAGACTAATAAGGGAAAATAAGAGTAAAAGTTCGAGATTTTAGGTGTAGTTTTGTGAAACTGGATTATTTGCAATCCAAAGTGATAAAACTCGTTTCCTACAATCATTTGTATTAAATGTATCCGTTCTTAAGATATTGCAAGTTATTCCAAGAAAATAAAGATTGTTAAACAAGTATTTCTGTAGTGGTAATATTATATTGGATATTTTTTGCAGTCTTTACCATTTTGAAAAAGGCGCCTTTAGTTTTCTCATGATGGGCAGCACTCTTCCCGATAGGTGGCGTCCCTCAATCTTTTCAACAACTAAACACAATATTCCACTATTTTTAACATTTAAACTAAGAGATAATAACTAAATGCTATTGTTGGTTAAATATTAATGTATTCTAAATTTATGATATAGTTTTTATTTTTAGTATAAAAATTATTTAAACATTTTTGGCAAATTTTTAATGTGAATGTATTCAATTTAATTTTTGAATACATGCTTTTAGTTATTTAAAATTTGCTATTAGCTTACGAAATTCGGTTAAAAACGATGT
This sequence comes from Drosophila pseudotakahashii, assembly GCA_035046095.1. NCBI lineage: Eukaryota > Metazoa > Arthropoda > Insecta > Diptera > Drosophilidae > Drosophila > Drosophila pseudotakahashii. The sequence goes on along the minus strand of JAWNOE010000247.1, from coordinate 1,322,814 downwards.
AATATGCTCCCATTATGGACAATTACGCGTGGGCAAACGTGTTTACCCCGCAGAACGAAGCTGTAAAAGGCGAAAAGTTCAGATGAAAAGGTCAAATCGAATTTGCGGAACGCTTAAAAGGGTTCAATGCAATTTACCAGTGCAGGCGAGCATGTGAATGCAGGCGAAAACGGCCGTTAAACGGCTATCCCAAAATAATTGATTTATGCCGGGTTCAGCGGACGATTTTGGGGGCCAGTCCCGAAATGGAAGTGGCCACAAGAGTTGGCACCTTGCGCTGGCATAGATAGAAATACATGGCCGTAATAAATATTTCACTTAGGGGCGAAGTAACATCAACACACGATTTTGGGGTTTCGGCTTTCGGTATTCTGCTCCCCAGTCGGAAGTCACGTTTAAACGTTTTCGCTAAAAGTTTCACACAGCGGAATGATTGATGAGCCAAGTATTACTTACCTATGTGTTCCGTATATAAAATATATGGTCATTAGGGTTTCCTCGTGCTTATCTTTGGCTCGCTTTAATGCACTTTCGCCCTCGAAATAGTAAATCATTTTTGGAATATTTCACCCTGCCTCTTAATTAAGCCAGAAGCTGAACCAATAACAAACTCTCCCATTTCATTTTCCATTTAGAGCAAGTCACTATTGTTTGCTGGCTAAATATTTATTCAACATGCTTGGCCTGTGGCTGAGATGTGGGACTTTTGCATTTTGCAGTTAATATTTGTGCAAAAATTTTGGCAAAGGAAAAGCAGACCAATTCCAGTGGCAATTAGGAATATTCTCTCTTTTTTTTTTACAAAAATAAACATTACTTTTTTGCCTTTCCCATGTCTGCTTGCATTTCCAATTGTGTTTTAATTATGTGCAAACTTCAGGGGCGTTTTCCTGAAAATTGTCTGCCGTCTATTAAAATCTCCCTGACGAGACGAAACATTTTTCATCAGCTCGTAATCAAATTAGTCGCCTGCTAATTTAAACTGCACTAATTTGTCTACGTCACGAAGGGAGTTGTTCCCTCGCTAAAGCTAATATCTTCGTGCTTATCTCCTACCGTTCAGGTTCAGGTTGTCAAAAGGCACAGGACTCCAAGGAATTTTGTGACAGCTACGAAGGATTTATTGGCCCAAAGTTGTCCGCCTACTCGTACATTTGCCCAACAAGTGGGGGATCCCCTTAATTAATTTCTTTGCGCCTGGTGAAAAGCCGTCAGAACTAAGAGCCAAAACATGTGATTTTGGGAAAGTGAGTATTTTTAAGTGCAAATATTTACTTTTATATAAAAAAAATAACTTCGAAATACTTTTTAACATTTTATTATTTTTTTGGAATAATTATTATTATATTGTTCTTTGAGTTTTAAGTGCAAATATTTACTTTTATATACAAAAATAACTTGGAAATACTTTTTAACATTTTATTATATGTACTCAAATATTTGTATATTATTATATTTTTCTTCGAGAGGCCTATTCAAGTGTCCTTTAGTGCACAAGTGTTGCTTACTGGCTTACATCCCTGAACATTCCTATTTCTTTAGTTTTTCCTGGCTCTCTTAATTCCCAGCTGCTGCCGGTTTCAAGCTCCACCGAAGCTGTTCCTTTTTTGTCCTTAGCCTTGACTTGAACTTGACTGACCATTGCCAAGGATATCGTTTCCCGGACGCCACCCACTCATCCTCCTTCTTCAGCAACAGCTGCAAGGAATTAAGTCTTGGATGGGGGATCCAATAACCCGGACAGGCCATGAAATGCAATTTCTGCAGCCAACATGTTGAAAATGCTGTCGCTTGTAAAATTTTTTGGCATGCGACAAATATTTCCCACCAGAAAAGGGAGCCCGAACTTTAATTTATGGCCAACGACAAGTGCAACTGCACGCCCCAACGACAACAGTGAGCAATGAGCAACATGCAACACCCAGCCGGCAACATGCAACATGCGATACAAAGCTGAACAAAACAACCGCAGACAGCCAGATTGCATTTAAGCAATGGAAGTTAATGAGTCTATTATGGGCGCCCAAGAGACGGAATTACGACCATGGAGAATTTAGATGAAAAGGCCTCAATTTGCGAGGGCGTGTAATTAAAATATGGCACTAAACCGATCTGGAATTTCGTCACAAAACTGGCAGAGTGTCAGGAATTATGCTGATTTTATATCCACTTTTTCCGAGTATGCGTCATTTTGGGGTTGGGGGGTCTTACATAACCGTAACGAACATTGAAAATGACTCGCAATCTGGGTGAGTGCCCAAGATTGCCCCACCCAAAAGTCCAAACTTCTGATCCGCCATCAGAATGAGTCAGCTTTGCGACCCTGTCAAGTCATTTATTGTTTAAGCCAATTTCGAGGAACCCAACACTCAAGTGTCAATGGCCAAAAGTTTTGTGGCCCAAGAAAGGTCATAAACCAACGTTTATGTGGAGCAAAACTAATAGGAATATTGCAATTGGTTCACATAAAATATTATCAACTTTTTCTCTCTTTGAGATAATTAATTAAAACATAAGTCACTTTTCTAATGTGTCACAACTTTGCTTATAATTGCTCCTTTCCTCAAATGATTTCATTTTTTCTTTTATTAACATGCTAATAAGAGTTGATTGTCAAAAAAAAAAACTCACTCCATTTCCTGTTTTTCCCCCACAACTTTAACTGCAACTTCAGCTTTCGAATTTCTTTTAAAACCAATTATCAAATCATGTCGCTGCCGGCTGACAAACTCATTTATTTTGCTCGCTGCACTCAAAACCGAGACAGACCCACATACATCATACTTGCACTTCGTCTGGATCTGGATCCGAAAATGGGAAAACCCCCTATCCCACTTAAAAACTCCCCACTCTTTAAATTCAGCCTAATTTTGCTTTCGTTTCCACACATGCAGCTACATCCGTCGGCGGAAAATGTTTGTTTGTTTTCCTTGAGAAAAGTTGGACTGCCCACTCCAACTCCACAGATCCCCAACCGATAGACCTTAGACCACAATACCACGACCACGACCAAGACCGAGACCCAGATCCACATCAAAACATCCAAGAAAGTGTCAAACTGTCGCCAGGGCTTGAAATTCTCATTACTCAGTGTCCATTGCCTCGTTTACAGGTTGAGAATTACATTTGGAAAATGGGGGGAATTGGAGTGGGGTATTTCCAACTAATTTTAATGTGTGACAATTAAATTTGTATGTTTTTTGGGTCAGGGATTTTCTCGTTTTGCCTATCAATTAGCTCTTTTCACAAGGAAATTAATCAAAGTTTTATGAATATAAGAAACAATATATATTTAATAAGCAATAAAGGATTAGCTTCATTCGCTTAAGACAATTTGAAAGTTTAAGTGATCCATTACAACACCTTAAAACTAATATTATCTACAATTTGTAAACTTTGTATGTATTAAAAGATGAGTCTTGAATTCATATTTTAGAGAAAACTACTTAATGAGTTTTAAGTTCTGTTATCACAAGTCCTTATAAAGGTTTCTACGGGTACAGATCCTTATTAAATTTGGCATCGCTTATAAACACCCAGTAAATGCAAGTGTTCTCCAAAAACTTGATTTTTAACTTTTCTGTCGGCCACAACTTGTTTTTCTGTTTTTCTGCATATTCAATTGATTATTTTTCTGTAATCCCCACTATTTTTTCATATTCTCGCCAATTCGTTGGCGCTCAAAATACATCAGCATAAATCATCGGCGAATCTCTGGCAAGCGCCACAAAAATGAGAAAAAAGGATTGGAAACAAGAAAAACACAGACATATTAAATTTACAAGTTGATTTTGATTTATGCGCAATGAGCATATGGACAGACACACAAACCGAGATTTGTTGCCTGCAGACGCTAACTTAATTTAACGTATGTACTTTGTTGTTGTTAGTGTTGCTTTAGTTGTTGCTGTCTTTGCAATTCCGTCTCAATTTGCTGCCTGCGCCGCCTGTCGCCGTCAATTAAGCTGGGAAATCGTTGAGTCTAAACCGCCTACAAATCAAAGTGGGGGAAATATATTTTAATAAATGTTAGACCTCATTTAACATCTTTTTGGTAAATAACATTTACTTTAAAAGGGTTAAGGTAGGGTTTAAGGTTTCACATAAATTTTAAAACAATACAGTATCTAATATAATACTGTGGACGGCTGACCAAGTAGTGACGAATCGCAACGGGGGTGTGCGCGTGGTGACTACAAAAAATAGCCTCGGAATTGGGCACTTATTTTCAAACATTTCATGGTTATTTACGGAGTAACATTTCAACACTTAAACCAGATGTATTTAAGTTTTCAAAAACAAAACAATTTTTTTTTAAATATGTATATTAAATCATAGCACATTATTTAATCCGGAAAGAAAATATTGTTCCAGTTTTACAACTTTTTTATTATTTAATTTTCAGGACAATACTCTTAAACATAATCCATACTTTTTCTGAAAGTTGATCAATTTTATCCCTGCTCTTATTACTTAACTTATCCTTGTGAAAAACTAAGAAATAAGATTGTATATAAATTGGTAGTAGAAAAATGAAATATCTTAAACAAGTGCTGTAAGAATCAGTTTACCCAGCGAAACCAACTAACCTTTTATGTATTTAAACATTTTTCGTGTCCGAAATCCACGTCTTAATTTATAGATTACCACACACAGACTTAATTCACTTAAGCGAATTTTCATGTCGGCACCTAAAAGCTTTGAATGAGATGCACATCCGCGTTTTGGTGGGCGCTCAGAAGTTTCTCAGTCTGTCGCCCTCAACCTCAAACTGACAGAGCAAACACAGAGATGCGGATACAAATACTGGCAGACTCGGTAACTGGGATTAATTAAAACTGAAAATTGCAGTTTTGCTTGGCACGGAAATGGGCCCCCTTTTAAAAACCTGCAATTAGCAGCGTAGAATCTCTGGGCGGGTAATTTGATAAGTCCTCGAAACTTGACCCACTTTTTGGGGAATACGGATACGCTAATGAAGTCCATCCAAGAGAGAATTTTATTTCATTTCTTTTTTTCGGCACCAAAGTCCCAAAAAAACTCCCTCTCCCTTTTTGCAGCCTGTCGTTTATTTTTACGACGCTTTCATTTAAGCGTTGCCATTTAATGTGAAATTTATCATTTCGACGCCACGCCCCCCACCGCCCATCCGACGAATTGTCGGCCTTGGACAGATTTTTTATTGCACTCACATTTCTCCGAGGCGTAAACTGATATTTTCATTTTTTCAGCTTTTAAAGTTGCTGGCTGGGTCGGCGGTTTTTAAATGAGAGTTCCTTTGGCACATTCCTTTTTTTAGAGCCACATCTTAACCGCAACCTGTCTGCACATAGGTTGCTCGGGGGTGGCAATCAAAAGCTGGGAAAAAATGCATTTCAAACAGGGGGTTTGGTTCCCATTGGCTGGCGGACAAAGTTTTCTGTCAAAGGATTTTTTAAAATATTAAACGAGATTAGTCTGAGTAAAAGTTAAAGCATGTGAATTTAGTTACGTATGCCATTAAAATCTTTTAATCTAATTATTAAAGTTTAACTTTTTTAATTTCGTTTTAATATCTTTTAATACGATATAATTTATCTTTTATGAGTTATTTATGTTTTAAAGATCAAATACTAATACTATGAACAATACCGAACAGCATTGATTTTTGATTTGAGTTTGATATTGTAATTTTATCTTAACGATTATAGAAGTGCATAAAGTATTAGTGGAATAATTCTTGCTAAGATAGTTATTTAAAACCGAATTGGTACTTTCCGAATATAATTAAATTAAATAATTTAAAATCTTATGAAAAGGCCAACCGCGCATAATGTATACCTTTATTTTTTTTAATATATTTTACCCCCAAAATCGCCATAAATTAAGTTTGAGTTTTATTTTTGATCACAAGAAATCCCTATTATTTTTCATTTTATTACAATACTCATTTAATACTTTAAGTTTTACATTAAAAATCCGAAAATAACTGTTAAAATGCGATATTCTAAATCAAACTCATTAGAAGAAACTATCAAATACTTAAAATTAATAAGTCATACATCATTTTTGGATTATTTTTTGGATCAGGCGTTTTAAATGGTTTTAAATTAGGCGCCAATGGCCAACTCTCACTAACGCGTTTTAAAATGACAGTGCTGCCACAATACAAGATGGACTAACGCGTCAACCGAAAACATAGGCTTTCTTTAGAAAATCGTCTGCCGCTGCTCTGCCAAAACTAGAAAAATGTTATACCGTAACATTACGGTTTGAAAATAGTTGTATCTAAACATTTCACTTAAAAAAACGTTTTGTTTTAAAGTTTCGATCAAAAATCACGAACATCGATACTTCAAATAGTCGGAAGACATCGATAGACATCGCACGAATCGATGCTTTCCCACATCACTGAAAAACCGCCACCGCGCGCAATTGTTGTAATTTTTTCGGTTGCGACGACGTCGCTGCGCGCATGTATACATCGAAATTAAGTGGAAAATGCGTTTTTTCAATAGTAAAAACCAATAAAAATAAATTTTAAAGTAAAATAAAAGCAGCTAATATCGGAAATAAGCCAAACAACCATCTACTTTATACAGAAAAACACGGAAAATGTGATTTTAAAAACATTGCAGCTGCAAGTCCCGATGCCTGGCGAAGGTTAGAGCGAGACAACGCTACGTCCTCGAGTGTGTGTGCAATTTGTTGATAGTATTTTCTGTTGTTGTTGTAAAAATGCAGGCGTGCAACAACAAAAAGAACTAAAAGTACAACAAAAAGCGGCGAATGCCGGCAAAACAAAAACGCGTAAACATAAAAATTCGATTGATGCGAAAAGCGCAAAATAAGAAAACGTCGTTGAAGAATACACAACAAAAGTGGAGTGAGCAAAGTCGCGTTTGTGTGTGCGTCGCGGACGTGAGTGTGTGTGGGTGCAAAGGATAGGAATAGGAGACATAATCGGCGATTTGCGGAAATCGAAAGCCAAAATGTTGTAAACAAATCCAAAAAAAAAACCTGAGCCATTCAAATTACCTCCGATTGTAAACGACGGTTTCCAGTTCAATCAGCGAAAAAATCGAACAGAAAATGGCCAGAAAAACAAACAAAAGCAGCAGGACGATTTGGAAATGGCTAGTCGGCAGTTATCTGATATTGCAGCTGATTGGCAGCAGTTTGGCAAGTCAAGGTAAGAGATACCATCTTAAATTGTATAACTATCTTTTTCTTGTGAGTTTCCAAAGCGGTTCAACGCTTAGTTCCTATCTTTAAGTATAGGGAGCTATGATTTATAATAGTCGGATTATAACAAAACTCAAAAAATTAAACCTTTTTTACCTAACTGCACAATCTACTTAATAATTTAACTTTACCCAGTGATAATATAAAGATAATACTAATATCAGAGTATTTATTGTGCCTTTATTAGCACCTAATAAAGGAAGTAATAATCTTAAAATATTACTCATAAAATTAGAAAGATTATATGATTATAATCATATAGTACATCTTTATAACAGGGAGAGTTTAAAAAGCAAACTGAGTTTAATGGCATTAAACACAATAATTGCATTCATAAAAAAATTCTTCGTAATTCCAATAAAATGTAGTTTACTGTTAAGCCCCATAAAATTCATTATATGTATTTTAACAAATAAAACTGCAAGTACAGTTTTGGCGACTGGATGTCTGGTTGACGTGCCAGAAGGCAGGCAATTTGGTTCCAAAAACTATTCATATTCGAAATAAAAGGTGATGTCAACGTCGGGCTGATAAGCAGTCATATTTCGCACCTCGCGCTTTTTTTGCACTTGTAAATTTGACGTACTCTTGCAAAGCCGTTCCCTGGTCGAACCACATGTGCCAATCACTCGGGGTAATTCACGGTAATTGCCCCCCATCATATCACCTGCAGATAAGAACTCAAAATAAGAAGGTTGCGAAAAGGTTATCTCCGCCGATAGTGCCTCAAATTTCGAACATTACTAATGAGCTTCGCTTGAAACGAGATAAACACAATGCTGCACAACAAGAATTTGAACCTGCTATGTTTACATATTATATGAGCCAAAACACACACACCAACCGAGGCCTTGTTTTCCTGTGAAAAAATGGACACCGAAATCGTAGAAACAGGGCCAGACAAAATGGTAGCCGTAAGAGTCATTATCATTAGCTCAAGCCTAGGAACAAGTGATCTTAAAGGTTCAGGTGAAGGCAGGTAGAAACAGTGCAGGCAAAATGCAATTAGGATTCAGGATCAGCTACACTTTCAGGTCAAACTTAGGGTCCCAAAAGAAGATTAGATCGGTAGGCAGCTGCACAATACATCAACTGATTGATTTGGTTTCAAACTAAGCCTGGGGTGGCTTTAAGGCTTATCGTATTTCAATTTTCGGTTCGAGAAAATAAACAATCGCAGGAAACGGGGGAGGGATAATGGAAATCCCCGCAAAATGCGCAAAAAATGCAAACAAATTAAAGGTCCTGCGCTCAATCTCGCCCTTCCTTCTTTTAGCTCGAAGCAAAGCAACCCCTAAAAGTGAAAATTGTCCTGAAAAAAGGGGAGCCGCCTTATCAGCTGGGAAATTTATCAATGCCAGCTCCAAAGGAAAGACCCCCAAAAAGTCTGGTGGTAAAAAATTGTCAGGCATGTCATATGCAAATGGAATAAAAAATCTTTGAACAAATTTTTAGGTCATGGCATGTCATAAGTTCCAGGACTTTATGCCAGATTTAATTAAAAGCATTCCCCCGCATAACCTCAAGCTTTATGTGGTGGGCGGTAATTAAAAAAACTTTACTTACATGGGTGTAACCAGCTGAAAAAAAGAATGGTGCCAACAATAGGTTAAGATGGGTTCTCGACCATTTAATACCTGCTGATCATGCCTTAATTAGGGATATGAATAACTTAAAAAAGAGCAGTTAAAGTATATAATATTTTAAATAATGATATTTTCATTAAAATATTTTAAAAGTAATTAATTATTTAGAAAACATAAAAATTCTACAAACTTATTAAACTAAATATTATTTCCTCTGCCTCTTATATTTGAGTAATTTATACTAAACTGAATGGAGAATAGAGCTAATTATTCCATAAGAAATGTTACGTACGCCCTCTCCTTCAATTTATTTGATGGAGAAAGATGCACGTAGAAAAACAACATCGAATCTCGAGGCAAAGGGAGGGGGGCAATCGACACATTGACTCACCGAAAACAAGCAAAGGAATGTGCAACTTGACGATCTTTGAAAAGCTTAGCTTGTGGGGCAATGTAGACTGACGACCGACGGACTTTACAACTTTTACTATTTTTAGGCATCTTTAATATTTATTCTCGTTATGTTGGAGAGGAGAAAGGCTTACCAAGAACCCACCCCATCCGGCGAGCTTATGCCGGCAAAATTGGTGCCTGAACATCGGATGTCTTTCCTTCGGCCCAAGTCCTTTCAGGACTAGGGCACTAATATGCCCACGTAACAGAAAGCAATGCTTATAATAACTATTTTAGTATACCCAAGGATCCTTCGAGTACCGTGTACAAAAAACTCACGTGCGAGGACCTGTTCCCGTTTTCGTGTTTATTTGCTAGCGTTCTTTGTTTTCACTTTCCTGGTCATATTTCTTCGCTTTTAGCCTGCGAACTGTGGCAATTGTTTAGTGTCCTGGGCGAGTCGCTTTTCCTTGCTTTTCCCTGGCTTTTCCCCGTGGCCAGGAGCTTATTTAGCCGCATTACGTGATACAATATATGAGTGACACGTTATTCTAATTTCGCACCCCTTTTCATATTCCCGGACACATTTTTTCCGTTTTCGTCCGGGGGTGCGCTTGTCAAAATAAACATTTCCATATGGTGGCCATAGCCCCCGGGCGATGTGTCGCAATGTGACAAAGAGAAAGGAGGGAAAAAGAAAAAGGGACAATCGGGGGAGAGAGAGTGTTTAGAGGTCTCGAATGAGGTCACTTCTTCTCCGTTGAATGCAGACTAATTACGGACCGATGCAAAGTCTCTCAATTATGTTTAAAACTCAGGCGTCACTCTGAAGTGTTGACAAAGCAGCGGAAATTGTTCGTCTTTCGAGGTTCTGGGTTCTGAGGGTCTGTACTATATACATATGTAAGTAGTACATATGTACACAGTGACTAAGAGCCGCTCAAAGGACTTGGAAATATCTCACTTTTGTGCCACTTATCGATGGTCGATGTGAGATGTCTTCTTCGGTTTATTCTTGTTTTTTTTTTTTTTTTATACAGATTTGCATTGTGCAGGGCTTTTTCCTCAGCAAACAATGACAACTTCTGTCCCTACAAATAAAGTTTGCAAGTGAAGTGTGGTTAAACAAAAGTTTGTCTTGTCATTTAATTAAAAGAATTGTGTTTTGTTTTTATTCTTACAAGCAGAGAGACTGCAACAACGTGTGGATGGTGGCATATATTTTGGGAAACTCATGTTGCGGGAATTTTTATGGAAAACAGCAGGAGGAACCGTATTCGACACCAAAAAACAAAGCACTCAGAAAAAAAAATCGATATGAAATGGGGTCATTTCTACCTTATTTCATATCAATAAAAAGCCGATATGATTTATGTCAAATTTATGATTCAAACATATCAAGATAATATTTTATCATATCATATAAAATACCAAATTTAGTTTTTTTCTAACAAATAATGTAAAATAAGATAAGAATAATCTGTATTCATATCAAAATGACCAGCACATATAAATATTATCTTTTATCAATTTTTTTTCTGTGCAGCAAAGCCAATAAAAACTCAAGAAATTTTCATGTACAAAAAAAAAATATTAAACAACTATTTATAATTAAAAAAATTGTATGGTTTTTAATTTTTTATTTTTGTTAAAACACAAGTAATGAAATTAAAAATTCCATTTTAAATTAAAGATTACTTTTAAATCATTTTTCTCTCAGTGCTGTTGCTGCTGCGTTGGCAGAATGCAATTTCGTTTGCAGCTTCGAACTCGAACCTTCCCGCCTGCCGCCGATTCGACATGACAACATGAATAATTCACTTGAACCCGCCACAAAAACAAGAACAACAACAAGCTGAAACTGATTCGGCAACCCGCAATGTTCGTAAAGTTCAATGCACGCAACCACAAAATCCAGATTTTGACCAACTAAAAAAAAAACGAAGGAGATTCGGGGGAGAATCAGGAAGAAAGAGAGACGATCTCGAGGCAGTTACAGGAAATGTTCCTGACCATAAAAGCAGCAGCTTTGCAACAATGTATAGCGATCTGCATTCAGCATACTGTACTTTTTTGTGGAGGCGACTCCTCCAAGGATTAGGGCCAATTTGCATAGAAGGTGCGTGGGTGATCGATACGTAGGTGGCGCATAGCATTACAGCCAAGGACATGGCTGTAGATTCCAGGGAAGAAATAGCTTCAGCCCACTCAAAAGGAAAAAAAACGATCTAAAGTGCCGTTAAAAAACAAGCCCGGACCGCAAATCTCACACCTCTTTCGACGGGCGGCTCCTCCGTTTCCCCATTTACCATTCCCAACTCTACACCGGGGCTATAAAATATCAGAAATTATCTGCCTCCACGCCTCGAATCGCACTTAATCACCTCGAGCAGATGCCAAAGGAGTGAAACGGCCGAAACGACTGCAATGACTGAAACGGAAGTCGGCAACAGTTTTTTAAATGCAGTCATTTAGCCAAAGTGCCAAAGTGCTGGCCATACTCGCCCGAAGAACCGGGGATAGCCGACTCTCTAGGCCCCCGAGATCTGTGATATGGACACGCCCTGCCTAAAAGAACTCAATTCTAGCGGATGATTTTCTCCACTTGGGGAGAAGAGAACTGGCTTCGGTAATTATTTTGTGGCCAGTGGAGCGAGCGATAAGACAAGCTGGCAAAGTAAACAAAGTTTTTGCATTGTTTCTCCATAGCCTCTCCGCATCTTCGCCTCACTTTGGGTTCTTTTTGCATTTTCTGGTTTCAGGTTTCGCGTGCCCATGGGCTACATTAATTGAAAAAGTCGCTCGCTTTGCTTGTGCTGGCAAGCAAATGAAGTTGGTCTTGGCTTTGGAACTTACTTGACTGCCCCACCCTCCTTCCCTCCGCTCACTGGGAAGTTTAAGCCCCTGCTGGCCACTCTCCACTCTGCCTAACCCCCTTCGGACTTATCGGTCAACAAAATGCAGTCGCTGGCCGGCGATAAACTGCGGCCATGGCTGCCTTAAAGTAGATCGATCGCTTGATTGGCGACGGAAAAGCGCCTGCCCCATCTGCAACTCACCCCTTCCTTCGTCTGGCCGCTTTTCACTTGGAAAAATAACCTTACTGATTTGGTCTCTCATATAAAGTTTGTAAAAAAAGTTTAAGACCCTTTTCATAAGTACATATATTACCAAAGGCAGAAAAGCAAAGTATCTAGTTTTAGCAACTGGTTTTACTAAGTAATAAAATCTAAAAATATTAGTTAAGTTATGTGCTAAGATTAGCTAATCAGAAAGACGAAATTGATTCTTAGTTAGAGACTCTTAAGTTTTGATTTAAAGCCCGATGCGCAAATAACTTCTTGTATCTTTCTCTTTGCCTAATGCTCACAAAAAGAAAGCATGTCGCCGTAAAATCGATATGCGCATGTAAATTTCTGGTTATGCAATACGCATATCGTTTTAACATGAAATACTCATTTCGAGCATATCGAATTTACGGGGCCGCATGTCAAGTTAAAATTGATATTACATAATGTAAAATCGATCTACGTTGCAAATCGTGTTTTTTTTGGGTGTGTATATTTTTCTAACATTTGCTCGAAATTTTATAAATTTTTAATGATTCTGAAAATCATTTCCGATCTGATTTTCTCTGTGCAATTATCTGTAGAGCTAATCTATTTGCAGTAATTGCCGCAGAAAAATAGAACATGAAAAACGAGCAGTTACAATGGCGACGACAATGTCTCGGCGAGATCACCAAAGAGCAGCGCAGGGTAGAGGAAGTCGACGGGCCCAGCCAAAAGTAATTTGTTACAAAAGCCACAAGACCAAGTCACCAGCTTCGTTTTGTTCCGATCCAATGGTATCCAATCGCATTCGATTCGAATCGATCCAATCCGATCCGATCCAAGCGCCAAGAGTCTCGACTCCAGCCGAATGAGCAGCCGTTGCTATTATTTTATTATTATCTACAAAATGCACGTACTTTATACCACTTACGAGTCTGCAGCCACGGTAGTCGACGTCGTTGTCGAAGTCGTGTGGTTGCAGTTTAAGTTTTGGTGGGGGAGAGAGGCACAGTGGTTCGGGGTTCGAGATCTGGAGAGCTTCGATATTTGGGATCTACCAGGTGTGTGATTTTTTCGACATTTAAAATCCATTTTTAGTGATTTTGGCTATCAACTGTTTATTTAATGAGTTCATCACTTCACACTTGTTTCGCCTCTGAAGAAATATTCAACGATAACCTTGTGTAATTTTCGCTATTTAATAAGAAATCGCGGACTTAATTGTTTTGGGGATTTTTTGTTCGCTTTCTTTAGTAAACTGAAAAGTATATTTTTGTGTTTCTAGTAATGGTATCTATCTAAATCGTCTTGTAGGAAGTTAAAACTGTTTTTACTGGTTTACATAAGAGAATTTAAAAATGGCTTAGTTAGTTAGCCTAAAATAAATTCCTTGCTCTTAAGTAAAATATTTTTTTGTGATATGTCGGCTCTTTTCTTTCATTTTGTTCCACTGTGCTGGTTTTAAGCCACAATCCGCTTTTTCCTTTGCTCTTGCCAGCTGTGTGAGATCTTATCTAAAGCGTTGTCCGCGTTCGCGCAACTTAAGTAGGTACTAAGTGCTGCATATATCATAGATGCCCAAGCCCAAGCCCAAGCCCGAGCCCATTCCCTACCTCTCGCATCCCGCCCTGCTGCATTCCCACCCAGATGTTGAACCCCAAGACCGGACTTTTTTGTTCTTTGAACCGCTGGCTGGAAACGCTGGGTTAGATGTAGTGCGCTGAGCGGCTTATGACGTGCCATGTCCATGTGTGGACTTGGCTGATTAATGGCAATTATCCGCCGCACATTTTCTATTTCCACATTCACCGCGGCAGTCGGATTGAGCTGTCAATGGAGTCGAGTGGAGCGGAAAGCGGGAAAACATTGGGGTACATCTGCCATAAAATCCTGTGAAATGCAACCAGCCGGCGATGATTTCAGCTCCGCGGCCATTAGGTAAGCGACTTTATGTAGGAACACTTGACAGGCGAGTGGAGCCTAATACCCAAAAACACCAACTGCTGCAGATGCATAGTTGTTATCCGCGGCTTTTAGGATTTAGCTTCAAAAGTGGCAAACACTTGACTCGCGAAAGTTGTGGCAAGGAAGTCATCTATTCAGACACTGTCTTCTCAGTTCTGTGGTGGTTTCTAAATTTAGGTCTAGTTTTCTGAGTGCGAAAATATCCTTGAGCTGAGATGAAGCCATTGTCTGTGCTCGGCTTTTGTTCTCGGATCTCCAGACAATGGCAGATGCAAATATGCAAATCTTGTAATGAGGTGGTAAAATACAAGTTCTCTCGGTCTGTCTCCCTCATGCGATTGCGTCCATTTCTACCCATAAAACAGTTGCGGGCAAAATAATATTCCTAAAGATGACCATCGAAAAATGTAAATCTATTGTAGGTAGTAAATCAAAAATTTTTAACGAGGTATGATATACAGTATGATATCATTATTTAATCTTAGAGGAAACGATTTTTTATTCTAAAGATCCTATCCGATCCTATAATTATTTATCTTTATAACATATTTTAAAGTTTTTAAAGGCAAAATGAATCACTTAAAAATGTAGAGTTCATTCACTTTATTATTATCAGAACCAATCTCTTAATATATTACTTACTGCTATTTTTCTGACCACAACTGTGTACTCATATATATGGCTGCTGGCAATGACACAAATTGCTTTGTCGTCTGCTCACAATTTGCATTTGCCAGAGTTCCGTAGTTCCAGTGAGGATGATGATGAGGATGATGGCACCTACACCTACTCCTAATTGAATGTCGAGCATAAAATTATGTCAGCTGACAAAGGGAGGGGGCTCTTCAGTATTCTCTTCTACACAATGATGATGGAGATAATGACGATAATGTTGACGATAGTTAGGGCGAAGTATGTGGGCGTTCGGATCACTTTACAACTAGAAAATTAGAAAACTGACAGCGAAGAGCATTTATCTAATTAAGTTGTCTGAGGGTAGGCACTTTGGAGTGGTTCCATAAAGTTCTCGGATCTTAACCCACTCATGCCTCTATAGTTTTGGCCTCCGAGCTGTAAGCCGATTTTACTTTCGTTCGACAAATGAGCTTTTGTGTTGCCCGCGACACTTTACTGATGTTTATAAATTTCACACTGCTGGGGTTGTGGGATGTTGGCGCCAGGTAACGTTAAAAAAATAAAGAGGCAAAACTTTTTCGCCAACCTGACAAGCGTGAAATTGCCGGGAGAAACGAAGAAGGGCTGAGGATGGGACCCGCACTTGAACTTTTGTGCCGAGTGTTTGACATGACAACAGCAAAGTAGATAAATGCAAGGCAGTTTGGGGAAGAGGAAGCTGGAGAACTCCCAGAACCGCAGAGCGAAAGAGGTTGAGAGTCAGGAGGGGAATTCCGAAGCTCGCGGGACAAATGGGCAAGCCAAAAGACGGAAGTCACGTAGACAGGAATAGAGAGGGAAGTACGTACATACGTACTGGCTGAGCTGGATGGGAAACATGTGGAGCTGCCAAAACGTGATTGATGAGACGAGATCTGAAAGAGAATAACCAGAACCCAGGCGAAAGAAGGGAAAAAAGTGTTTCGGGGGTTTAGACAGAAACGATTTCCAAATACCTTGTAAAATCGAAAAAAATATTAATCAGTAAGCTTTAATATATTTTAAATAGAAAACATATTACAAATATTTTAAAACATACAAAGTTTTTAACTAAAAACTTCTCTTTAACTTATGTACATAATTTTAAAAGAAAGATTTCTAACTTCTTTTTAGTATTCTTGATCTAACAGGTTTGAAAGTTTCACAAATAAGGTTGTTCATGTTTTTTTAAAGCTTTAACTAACTTAAATATTGTAACCTTTCCAAAAAAACGGTTCTATGACCATTTTTTCTGTAAGAAAAAGTTGAAATATTCGCCTCCTTTCCCACCAAATGGTATTCTGTTGGCAGAACAACCACATCAAATTCATTTAATTATGCTCCCGGGGAACGTTCAACGTCAATCAGCAGAGCTCTGTTTATTTTTCATGCAAACACCGTCGTTGTCACTAGAGACATATGCAAATTGATACGGATTCTACGTACTATTGCCCATTTATTTATTTTTCGGTAGCCAACAACTAGCAACAACTTGGGCCAAAATGCATGGAAATGTATGTACATGCAATTATTGATGTCAATCAAATCATTTATATAGAGATCGGGATCGGTCACGCTCCGGCGAACGTGGAATGAATTTCGATTTAAGTCGAAGAGAGAGCACCATCATCATCATGGTTTGTTGACACGCACAAATATTTTTGTCCAAATCTTTCTCTCACCACCTCACCCCGAGAATCTGTGGCATTAGTCGTGGGTAAATATTATCTTACAAATATTTTGCTTGACACCCAATAGCATGTGAGTGTGTGTGCCCATCCATCCTATCCTCTTGCCCCTCAGGTGAGTTTGGGCTCTTACTTTTTTGGGGTCTTTGATTCGCTCGCAAATATTTACCGCATTATCATATCTAAATATGTTTGTAACTGATTCCTAAACAAACTTATTTGAGATATTCGACTGGCAATTTACTAAACCCTCCCAAAAAACCCATCGAACCGCAACATAAATCACCATAAAGCAAGAAATAAACAAAACTGCAATCGAAAGGCCCCAAAAAATAAACGAGAAACCCACTTAATTGCACTTCGTCCAGATGGTGTGGTATATAGTGTGGAGGTGGTTTCCCTTATTTTCCAAGGGGGTTCAATAAACCTCGAGCCGTATGTTTGCCTTATTGATTGCCTTATCACCAACTTGGAACTTGGAATCGGATCGGAATCGGAATCGGAATCGACTGGGAATCGACGCGACGTTGCGCTAGATTTTCTATTTATCAGCTCATAAATGGAGAGAAAGAGAGACATAGAGCGTGGAAAGGGAAACCGCAGACGTCGGCGATCTATAGATAACTTTTTCGGGGGTCAATTCCGAATCGAACTTGGAGTCGTGGCTGCGACCTGCGTGCTGTCATAAATAAATATATGAATGTACATACGTACATGGTGCGTTTGTGTTGAGCATGAAAAATTTATTGTTCAGAGTTTTTCTTGTTTTCATTTTACGTATATTTTTTTTATCCAGCAACAGACAATCCAGACAATCGTATCAGCGTTTACCAATTGGATATGCAATGCATCCCAGAAACGCTTTCTATTTATGAAAGTTGCCAGTTGACCGGGCCAAATTGGTTTTGTGGCCAACAGCTCCAGCAGCTTTGGGTTATAGGTTCAACTGTTCTCTGCCGCTTAATTTCTAAACGAGATAACGATTTCCCCCCCAGTTTTGCCTATTCAATATTAATTAAGTCCTGGGGATTGTTTACAGCATAAATCATGCAGTTTGCGGTTGGAAAATAAATTTTCAGTGATGGGAAATATCAATGTAATTGTACTCAAAAAGTAATGAAACTAATGGGTGTTCATTTTGGTACTTTAAAAAAATTTATACATTTTTTTCCGATTGCATTATAGTGAAACTTTATGCTTTGAATGCTTACATCATCTGAGGCTACTTTGAAATTTGTACAAGTGCTTACAAAAAATCTGTCAGTTTTTAAGAACTCGAGTGCTTTAAAGAAATTTCGTGTAATTTATAATTTCCTCATAAAAATAAAACAATTTCCTTTTTTTAGAATATTTAAAATCTATGAAAAAGTACACACCAAAAAAAAAAAAATCGATATGAAACATAAACCAATTTTAAGTTATTTAAGATCAATTTTAATTTGATATGTGGTCAGGTAAATTTGACCTGCTCGAAAAGAGTACTTCATGTAAAAACGATATGGGTTTTGCATGACCTGAAATTTACATGGCCATATCGATTTTACGGTAACATGCTTTATTTTCATCACTGTTTCCGAAATTGCTCCTGCATTATGAATGAGCACTTCTATCTTACGGATTAATGCCCAAGGATGCCGGTAAAGCGGTGAAGCCCCTACATTCGGGCTAACACAATGGCTGCCACTTGTCCAAACACATTCATTGATTTACCCAGCCGCACTCGACCTGTTCCCATTTTCCCTTGGCCATTTGCAACATATTTGCATATGAGTTGCCAAAAACATTCATTGGACATAGGATAGTATGGGACTGCTGGCCAAAAACCGGAGGGGTTTTGCTATCTAATGCGGTCAGTCCATACCCATGCCCATGCCATCGTGGGCAGAGCACAAAATACAGTTCTGTTGACCAGTTTTGCCAGAGCAATGGGCAACAGAGACTGCGTGTGTGGGCGCCAATTGCTGCCAGGCCATAAAGCCCAATCCGGGCGAATGGCTCTGGAGAATTAAATGCGAAATTGTAAAATGTATCTCTGGCCGGAGTGCAATGAGCTGCCACTTGAACTTAACCCGATGAAGAACCGCAGCTGAATCTCGGAGTGGGAAATCGGAGAAGGAATGGAGGACGGGTCGTGCACAGACACATAATTCATATGTTCGAGGCATTTATCGATTTTTCCTCCCCCTCCCCCATTCAGACTCAATTTCACCCACCCCCTTTTCGGCCTGCTCTCAGCTGTTGGTAGTTGTTGGCCCAGTCCACCCTGAGCATCCCTCTTAACGCACAATATTTTTTTGATTTTGCAACAGACGCTTGCCACACAGAGAATTCCCGCTATCCATCCTCCCTCACCCTGGTACCCGGGTACCCGGGCACTCGGGCACCCCTGCCCATCATCCAGAGATCCCCACCCTCGACGCAAGCTGTGAGCATCGTCATCGTCATCTAACGCGGCTCTCAACAGCTTCACTTTATTATATATATCCCATAGTGTATTTATGCACAGTAAACATTTTTTGAAAAAATTAGAACCTTTTCAAAAGTATGATTTTTTTAATAAAATAACATTCTCTATTGCTGAACATATATTTTGTAATGGAAAGTTTTTTACATCTGAAACCTACACACATAAAAAAAGCATGTCGCCGTAAAATCGATATGTGCATGTAAATTTCTGGTTATACAAAACCCATATCGTTTTTACATGAAATACTCATACCATACCAAGTTAAAATAATAATACATAATGTAAAATCGATATAGGGTTTCATTTCGATTTTTTTTTGGGTGTACTACTCTTTAGTTTAAAATGTTCCATTACTTTTTTTTAACATTAAACAATTTTGAGAGTAGTTTTATATAATTAGTGGTAATTTCTACTTAAACAAAATATGGTACTACAATTTGGAATGCTATAAAATGGGTTTTAAAATCGAATTAAATTGAGCGTGCTGTATCCATCTTAAACCGAACTCCTTCTTATGAATTTGAAATGGTGATTTTCTCCAAGTGCAGTCGTTGTCGCTGGCTCTGTTGTTTGTTTGACTCTCTGCGGTTGCCCAACGCAGAAATGTTGTTTTGACGGGGCCAAACGCCGAGACATCGGGAGAAGTGGCAGAGGGCCTTGGGAGTGAGTGGGTTTTCCGGGTGGGGTTGGGCTCGAGTTGAGCTAAAATAAAATGCCATAAAATTCAGAAACGGGAACCCGGGACAGAAGTCAAATGGCAAGTGCTTTCAGTTTTTCCTGCTCCTTTTCCTGCTGCCTTTCCTGCTCATCTTTTTGCTGAATGCTGATGATTCATAATGGGCGAACTATGCGTAATGGGGAGTTTAATATATATATTTAAATACGGAACGCCGCATAACATTTAGACAGTTAAATATGATTTAAATTCTGTCACTTGAACGATAATCACACTTATCTGATCTGTTTTATACACCTTTATTGCCGCCTGATTTGTACTTAAGCGTCAAGAGTTATGCCTTTTTCCCCCCTTTTCTTTTGTTTTTAGGGCGACCCCGGTCATAAATAATAATGCATGTCAGAATCAGATGATTTACGCTGCTTTGATGGCATTTTTCGTTTTCATAATTTGTAGTCAACTGGAGCGCAAAAATATCTGGCTGTGTCTTATCAAAAATTACTCTTTCACTCCCCTTTTTTGTGTGGGTGTTTCGGCCAACATAAAAAGGGGAGAAAGAAATAATTTGTAAAAACTTTTATGCCCTCAAAATTAAGTTAGGAGGAGGTGTGAACGCATTCGGGTTGAATTATGGGCTGCTTATAACTTTTGCTTTATTTGAAAAACTACAGAACTCATTATTCAATAATTGGATTTCTCATTTCTCCTTTCTTCCTTTTAGGTGAGTGCACAAAGTAACAAAAATAAATTTGATAATGGAAAAACTATGATGGTAAATGGGCAAACAATAATTTCTCAACGCTTCACATAGGTTTAAAATTGTGAAATTATATTAAAATTCAATTTTTCATTATATAAACTCTCTTCAGATCTTTATTCTTATTTTAAGTTTTAATGGCTTTCCTGATAAATTCTTTAAATTCCTTCCCTACTTCAATAATATGGATCGTAAAAAAATACATAAAATCCAATCAAAATCATGGAAAATTATATTCAACAAAACGATAAATAACAAAATGTTCGACAGATACTTATTTCGAATTCCATTTCCATCAAATATAAATCAACAAAATGTAATCTCCTCTTTTTGGGGAAATATTCCACCCACATTCGGGCGCCCCTTTCATTTGAATTTGCCAGCTTAAATTTGCATTTCGGCTAGGTGAACTTTTTAGAGTGTTTTCCCAGCTAATGCGCCACTAAGTATGCACTTGTTATTTCGGTTGGCTGTCATTATCCCCGATAAAATTATGCGACACATAAATCGACGTCAAGAGCAATTAACACTTTCTGAAATTGACATAAATTTGATCAAATCGAAATAAAACCCGTTTCTTTTTTTTCGGGCCATGCATTTCGATAAGTTTTTCGTTATTATTATTGTACACGTTTATTTATGAAGCTTATATCGTTAGGCGAAAAATTCAATTAACAGCCTAAACGTGGGCAGGCGCCAGTCGTCCAAATCTTGCGTGGGATGGACTGCAAAATGCCACTGCAAAATGCAACTGCATTTTCCAGCTGCCCCAGACGAGTTGCATAATCCAGGCGCAGCAAGCCCACTTGGACTGATATGCAAAAAAAAATAGCATTGATTATGATAGAAACTCGACTCTCTCTTTTGCCGGACAAACTTTTCAATCCAAATCATCAGTGGCAAACTACAGTCAAACGTCCATAGCTTGAATTATCCTAATCAGTGTGAAGTTTATTGAACACTAAACTAACTGATAAACTCTCATTCATTATAGACTAAACTTTCCTAACTTGAATATCTCCATCACTAAACTCCAAATGAATAAAATAAATAAATGGTTTTAAGTTTCGTAGTTTATTGGAAAAAGTTATTTACAAACTAAGCCTGTGTTTCTCAAACTTAAAGTCTTCTTACCCCAAATTCCTGACAGATTGTTATCTAAGTTATAGATGTCTACCTGTGTATGAAAATTAGGGAAATGAGTTGAGAGCTGTCAACTCTGCCACAAGATAAATTGAAATGTTTTTCAACTTTTTCCCTTAAATCATGGCAGATAAATTGTTGATATCCAAACAGCTGACTATCGAGTACTGTGACTCAGACAATGGCAAATAAATTCAATGCCAGACGACTCCCTCACTTTACATATACATACATATAATATAGTACATACCTCAACAAACCAATTTAAAGCCCAGACCACGTACTTGGCGCGTTGTTCCTGCCGCTTCCTTTATTTCCATCCAACTTAAGTTGCCAATATTAAACGCTTCGATGGATTTTATGGAGCATAAACAGGAAATTTGAAGAAGAATGTCCAATTTGCCATGGCCAAAAGCGAGACAAAGACCGGCGACGAGCTGAAAGAAATAGGAAG
Organism: Drosophila pseudotakahashii; assembly: GCA_035046095.1. Classification (NCBI taxonomy): domain Eukaryota; kingdom Metazoa; phylum Arthropoda; class Insecta; order Diptera; family Drosophilidae; genus Drosophila; species Drosophila pseudotakahashii. The sequence continues at coordinate 1,300,754 of JAWNOE010000247.1, read as the reverse complement.
AACTAAGAAAACGGAAAGAAAGTCTGTCCCAAGGATTGGCATTTGCTTTTGTCACTTACAGGAAACTCTCCATGGCAAATTGGCATTAGGAAAGGCGAGTTGGAATACCAGAAGGCACAAAACTGTTGAAATTACTCCCCCCTTTTCGCCGCTGTCCAGCTGTCGTATTTTCCCTTTTGCCGTCATTGTGCTGTGTGTGCGGTCGCTGCAGAAACCATAAAACATTAATTTCAATTGGAACTGCTGCCAAAGGAAGGATAGGATGGGATACGATAGGATAGGATAGGATCGTATCCATCCAAACGACCATCCCGCACACATGTAACCCGAGTAGCAAATGAACTATAATTTGGACTATATGTTTGGATACGATTGAGCTCAACAAAATGTAACGGAAAATTTACAAGTTTGCCAACTATATTATAACATTCATTTGACAATTTAAAAAGCATATCATCGCATTGAAAACGATCTTAAAACTTTAGTTATGTTATTTTAATACTTTATTATAACATTAACTTGTTAGTTTAAAACCTCTTTAAAGAGAGAAATCATATTATTTCTTACAATAATAAGTAATTAATATTGTTTCATATAAAAATACTGGGTACTTTAGTTATGTTATAATAATACTTTATTATTTAAAACCTTTTTAAAGAAAGAAATCAAATTATTTGTTACAATAATTACTGAGTAATTTTCTTTCATACAAAAATTAATAATATTGTGTTAAATCAGAGATTCTGTGCTATTATCTTGACCGCAGCTGTGTTTACATGAGCGGGCGGACGTAATATGAAATTAATTTGTTAGGCAACCACCGACAGCATAAACGGTAACCGAAACAACAAATACCGCTTGGGAAAAGTTGCAGACCTCAACAGCTGTTGGAGAAGACAAACAACAACAACATTCAGCGTATGTTAATTAAAGAAGTGTTCGTTTCTCCAACTCAATCGACTTTCACATTGCATTTTGGCTCTAATCAAAGCAACGGCAGTGACTTAACACAATCTCGAATATGCATTTCGCTTCGTGACATTGCCGCAATGTGTCAAAATCTGTCGGCGACACTTAACCTGAACATAAGTCAGTGTCGGACGAAAAGAAATTATTTTTAAATTTTCTGGATATTCTTGGAGAGCGCTTCCGACACCCACGACACAGCGCAGCTGCTACTTATTTCCCCAACTTCCGCTTGATTTTGATTCAATTGTACAAATATTATATATGCAGATACATATTGTGGAGTTCTGAAGACAAACTTTCTACTTTTATCATTTGACTTGGGCAAATCAAAGTTGATTCCTGCTGAGAATCTGGTTTCGGGGACATCTGTCAATGCTTGGCACTTAATTTTGATTCAATTGTATAAGTACAATTGATTTTTGAGTTATGAAAGTAAACTTTCCACTTGAAATCCGTGAATGATTTGACTTGGTCAAATTAAAGTTGATTCCTGGCGAGATCCCCCCGGAATAGACATCTGGTCTCTGGGACATCTGTCGGTGTTTTCCTCGACTTCCACGGTGGTGGGGGTCTTCAATGTGCCCTAAAGAACCATTCAAAACATGCCCAAGCGATTGTAAAATGCTAATAATAATTGGAAAAACTCGCCTCTACAAAGTCTCGCTGGGTACTTCCTGTAGGAGGTAAGGCATATGCTTTCGATAAATCATAAATTTATATTCTCCAGCGCTCTTTGACACTACGATTTATACTCGATTTTCGGGGAGCGGCCCTCTGTTTTCTTCTTTTTTTTATATACGAATCCAAGAAAACATCAAACGCGGGGCAGGGAAATATGTGCTGTGCACTATAGCCGCATCCGACTGTGAAATTCATGGATCAATTTGAGAGTTTAACAACTGGCCATTAGCACTGGGGAGAACTATTTCTCATTTCCATCGTTCTCATTTCGCTTTGAGGCCATAAAATATGGAACATGAAATGAAATCCATATTTTTACTGCCGAGGGGATTATGGTTTGTCAAAGCGCAGCGATGCATAAGTTCATAGAGCAGACTAGAAAATGAAAAACAGAGGCAAAAAAGGGATATTTACTCAAACAACTCACTGTGACACACGTGCCCAACGGAAAACCTCCCTACAAAAGGGAAATTGGCACAGGGCCCGGATCATTATGAGTCTCGGAAAATGCGTTCTAATCTCTCGACCGGCAATCGCAGCAATGTTTCACCCTGCCGCCACTTATTACGACTGGGAAACTTTTTCCCCCGATGAAAATGACACAAAATGTCTAGATCGGGATGAAAAACATCTAGAATAAATCCAGGCATTTTGTAATAAAGCCAATTTGATATACACAGATAAAATATTGATGAATTGGAACTGATATCGATTCAATAATACAATTTATTGAGTACAATGACAATTATTGGGAAAATATTTCAATACTTTAATTTCTTTTATACTTTAATTTTGATTTAATTTTTTGATATTGGATGTGATATAAAATATTTTAAATTTTAATTTTTTATTATTTTTGCCTCTTACATTTCATAGTCGGAAAACTCGCATTCTGCTACTGATTTTTAAATACTGTGATTTAGTTAATGCTCTCTGAAATATATTACAAAAGAAATATTACTGAATTAAAAATTTAAATTGGAAATTTAAATTCAGAAAAATATCTGTGCTGACTACTATGATATTTTTAAAAAAATTAATGGATAATATGAGCAATTTCCGGTAAATTTTGTTGGTAGATAACAGGTATAAAAAACTATGTAATGACTAATGACGAAATTGTTAAGTCAATTTAAATTATCCTATTTGCAAATCACGCATACGCGTTTAGTACCAACTAAAATAAGCAATCAAAATGTTTAGTTTCAATAACCCTAATTACAAGCAACAATCATCAAAATTGATTTTTAAAACAATTTTTAAACAAATCGAAAAATAATTAGACCTGGTTCGGTAAAAATGTTACTGATATTGTAACGGAAAATTTACTTGCAGTTGGTTAAGTTTGGAAGGGCAGCTTATTAGGTTGGCAATTATTCTGCAATGAAGTTTACAATAATCAGAGTGTTCGCTATAATGTTAATGGCATGTGAGGACCGCGGAGAAATAGTCACTCGTCATACGAACATGAAATGTGAAATATTTGACAAATCGTTTATGGAGTTTCCTGTATGTCGTCTGAAAGTTTTGGGACGGGGCATTATCGCAGAGAACCTTCATATTAAAGTCCTAAAACTTCCTGTTAAAACTATTATGCTTAACTTTGGTATCTATAAGAAATTATCAGGATACCATCCGTTTCTTATCAACGTCACCGTTGATTTTTGTCACTACATTAAGCATCCGAATCCGTTTCATGTTTTTCACCTATTTTACTCTGGAATTAAGCCGTATACTAATTTGAATCATACGTGTCCATATAACGTAAGTACGACAACAGTTTTCCATACTTTTGTATTCAAAAACAATCTCCTATTTCCACAGCAAGACATAATGATAAAGGACTTTGTCTTGACCGATCAAATGTATGCCAAAATTCCACTTCCAAAGGGCAGTTACATGTTTAGTCTTAAAATGGGCACTGAAGGTGTCTGGCGAGGCATCGTTTATTCATACTTTGACATTAATGTGGACAATAACCCAAACATACATTTTTAGAACCATTTACTAATGGTCTTGTCCAATGTTTGCCTAATAATGAAATTAAACAAAAATCAATAACGAAAAACTATTGAATAAAAGCTTTTATATGTTTGTCTTCCTCTGCAGATGAAACGACTTAAGTCAAGCGATGAAAATAGCATAAGTTGATAAAACAAATACTGTGCAAAAACTTTGAGGAAGAGATAAGAATTTAATTCCTCATCCCACAAACCAACTGTATATAGATGAAAATTCGTTTTAAGGGGGTGAAAAGTTTGTTTTTCCCCTTGGCGAACTGCAAACGATTTTTCTAAAACGTTTGGACAGCTCGAGGCAGCAGAAATGCGTGGTAACACTGATGAACAAATACCAGTTTCGACTAAGAAAGCTAACCTATCAAACTAATCAATTAGCAAAATGTTGCTTTATTAATGTATTTGGTCACACTGGTTTCATACAAATAGCTCAGTGTGACCTTGCCTAAAAATTTAGGGTTATTCTTCAAAATTATTTATGTTTGTCTTTTATAGGGATTAAAATTTAACACAGATTCCAAGTACATTTTTGAATTCTCTCTTAGATTTTTGTAAAATAAAATTTGACACCCACCTGGCTGAAGAGTGTAAATTTCTGATTGTCTGTTTGGCTAACATTTACAATTTCATAATGCAAAAGTTTTTCTGCGCAACAAGCAACGTCCTCGTTGTCGCTGGATGCCAAAGGACAAAGAAAAGGCAACGCCGGCAGCGGAAAAGCGCTCAACTTAGCCCAGCTTAGCGACTTGCTTTGGGCGGGGAAAATGGGGGAAAAGCGAGCCCCAGCATGTGGCCAAAGTCATTTGCCAGAGCAAGTGAAAAATGCCGCTCAGAAACCAATGAACTCTGGGTTTCTGGGTGGGTGTGTGAGTATATGGTGTTTTTATGTACGTTTGCAGGCTGGATGGAAAGCGGAAGAAGCCAGGGCGGCCATTTTGTTAGACAACAACAGTTAGGACGGCCATTTTGCAAATGGCAGGAACAGGAAGAAGTCGAGGCCCCAGAAATGCCCCCACGTCATGTGTCAAATTAAAGGCAAATGAAATGATATATGTGCCAGAGGAAATTTCCCAGGTGGCACCGCCCGAAAACCATTTGATTGCTGCAATTAAATGTGCCAGGGAAATGGAATGGATGAGCCGCCCAAAGAAGCCGCTCCCAAGATTACCCATTTCTTTCCGGGCTTTTGCGATGGTCATGCAAAAAACTCGTTTGTCCTCGAATAATTGAACATTCTCCGAGTTAGATGGCGAGTAAAATTCAATTGGGGCTCCGTTTGCCCAGCAATCAAGCAACTCTTTTATGCGCTGACTCTTGGCTAAGCCCTAAATACACACCACACACATAGCCGGACCTCTAGGCGTGCACAGTGGAACCGAACCACATGATATCTAAATTTGTATTTAAAAATGTTTAAGCATAGGTACTCAAAGTTAAATGCAATATTTACTAAAGATGTCTTTCCTTAACCTTTCTTTAAATTTTAATTATTGAATGATCAATAAAAAGAGATTTCATTGCGATTAAATTAAATTAAATTAAATTATTTTATTCTGTTAAATTATATTACATTTTTAAAAGGTAAAATCTTTAAAATAAATAATTTAATTAAGAGGTAAATTATATTATCAAGTTTGATTTACTAAATTAAATTATATTACATTTTTAAAAGGTAAAATCTTTAAAATAAATAATTTAATTAAGAGGTAAATTATATTATCAAGTTTGATTTACTATGAATATTGTAGTTCTAGTTCGGGTTCTAGATAATGAAGATCCACTGTAAGTGGCGCGTGCCTGGGGCAAGTTATTGACCGATAGTTGTGCCTGCTAACTGGCGACAGTCCGACCGGTCAGTCGTCGTCCGTTGCCTTAATTAAAACATCACATACAGACACAGAAAGGCACAAACATATTGACATCCGTGGAGACAACCTGAGACATGGTCTAACCGTTGAGTAAGCCGCTTAAGTTGCCCTTTCCGCGTGGCTGGCATGTTTCGTAATTATGCTAAAGCCCTCTGATCCGACCTTTTTCCCTACCGGCAATCTTATCACCGACGATCGGCGCTGAATGCCTGAAAATTGATTTATAATTTCCAATGGCAGCCGGGCGCTCTTTGACACACATCGATAAAGTTATCAATATGGCGGCAGTTACAGCTTTTGTACCGCCCCGAGTGATGTGTATATATCATATCTTATCGGGCATGTAATCGAACACCGTTTATCGATTTCCATGTAACCAGTGGTTTGGGGAGACGTTAACATAAAGGAATCGAGGTTATGCTGTTCATATTACATTTATTTCCAATTAATTTTATGTTTATGTATCAATTGCTAATTGTATTCTCTATTTCTATTTCTCTCTTTTCTTTGCAGGTATGTAATGGAATAATTTATGAAAATATGCAGGAATATCAGAAAAGGTCTTTAAAAATCGTGGAAACCCTACGCTAACAACTACAGGGAGCTATGTTAATCTGCGAGTCGAGTGAACTTGATCCTGCTAGTTAAATACATACATTTTCCAAACGATTTTCCATTTAATCTCCACTCGACAGCAGCTGCAACAGCATCATCATCTTCATCGCCATCACCATCGAGGAAGGAATCCATTGAGGCACGAACTCATTGAAACTGACGCGTCATAAACTGCTGAAGGCTTAACTCTGCGCTCTCTATTTAATGAATTCCCTTTTGTTGTATTCGATGCTTCGGAAAAACCCGCAGGTTAGGGAAAACAAAAGCCAGCGCTGAAAGGAAAATGAGAAAGGAGAGATGGAAAGATCTCAATAAGCTGCTGCACATTGATTGAAATCGAAGACGGTAACGAGTAAACGTGGAGTGACACAACCTGAATTTCATGATGGCCATGCTAGAGATGACGATGATGATATAACGTGGGCCAACTCCCAGCAGCATTTAAGGCGAAACGCATTTGAAACCACTTTTGCGGATGGAATTCGTACTTCACAACTTGAATTTAGCTAGTTACACAGTCGAGAACAACAAAAGCACCAGATAAAATTGAATAAAACATGAAGTTTTTGAGGAGGAGGAGAGAAAGAGAGAACGACTGCATTCCAGGAAATGCCTGAAGAAGTCTGCGTGCTTACCTCTTGGCTTGATAAAACTTTAATTAACTTGAGGAATGGATCAAGAAGCTGCCTTCTCCTTGTTTGCCCTCTAAAGTAAACAAAAGTCAAGCCAAGATTTTGCTTGCCAAACGCTGAAAAAAAAATCTGCGTTTATTACTTGGCTTAAGCATTATTATAGCCGGCAGCAAATTAGCCACAAACGCTGGGAAAAGCAACAGGAAAAGGGGAATGTCTTCGCCCATTTCTGGGAAATCTGCAACAGAGTTGCTGTCATCGTCACTATTTTTTTTTTGCTGTATGCAGAGCAAGTCTTTTGTGAGGAGGCTTTCACAGCCTGCGGCATTTTTTCTTCCAAGGAGCAGGAACAATATGGAATAGTTTATATTTAATGCGTTCATATCTTGGCATCTACATATCCTACTTTGTGGCGGTAAAGAAAACAAAAAGAGAAACGAACCTGAAAAGAAAAAGAAATCTCTTCTGCATAATAAAATTTGTTGTCCCGAAATGAAGTGGCGCAAGCCCTTAGATGATTATCGGATTGCTGCAGACAGCTTTATGGCGCACACACTTGTACAATGTACATACATGCCCTGTAATTTGAGTACTTCATTCCCAGGACAAAGGAAGGATATCTCCTGTCTGTTCTTTTCATTTCTTTAGTTTTGCGCAGAATTTCATGGGCGAAAAAAGCGGGGAATCTATTGTGTGTGTGTGTGGTGCGGCATGTTTACAACCTCTGAGTAGGGGAAAAAACTACTTTACTCCAGGCCCAAAGTTCTATGTTTTATTCACAGACGGAGGCGCACTCTCAGGGGTTATGGGTTATGGAATGGGCTCGGGTTCAGTACAAGCCCATAAATTAGCAGACAAGCCGCAATAGCTCAATGACAAAGCAAAGAGACAGCCAGAAGTTGCATTTTGGGGTTGGACTTACATAAATCCTCCTCGCCCCATGGCCATTAGGTGTTTGATGGCTGCTTGTAATTAGCATAATTGAAATGTAGCCACAGAAACCACCGGGGTGGGGGAAAAAGTAAAGTCATCAATTTGATTGCCTTTTCCCTGGCCATTGAACTGAACTGGCAAATGTCAAACGCCATGCGGATAAAAAATAGAATCAAAATCAAAGCTGCTCCATTGATGTTTTCACTTGATGCGACAATTTCCATGAACCTGCCAGACAGGCCAGACTAAATATAGACCCATCTATAGAGGGATACTGGGGGTGTGGGTGGTCGACGGTGGATGGGGGATGGTAATGCCACGCCCCAAGCCAAATTGGATCTGAAAGTGGGGGAGGTTTCGGTTTTGCGGGGGTGTGTGTGTGTGCGGAGGCTTCTAACGTAGCACCTAATGGCCGGGCAGACGTTTATAATTATATTTGTGCAGCATTTCGGACCTACAAACAACTGTTGTCTGGGAGTCGGGAAGTTGCGTTCAGGATGCGGCATTGCGGCTTTGACTTTATCCTGTCGCTTTTACATTTGAATCTCTATAGCTCTTCAAAGTCACGGCCCTCGTTTTCCATCTGTCTGTCATTATATCTTTTTTTTCTGGCTGCCACTCAACATAAAAGGTTTTTCCAGCCCTCTGGGCAGCATTTCACTTAATTTTTCCGTCTATCCCTCTTTGGTCTGGACACTTTGTGGCTTGGTTTAGTGGGGAAAAGTGAAAAAGTGTCGCATAAGGTGTTAATCAAAGCGCTGAAAGTGACAATCAATCGAGCGGAAAAACTTGGTCAGGTGGGAATTGGTTGATGCTCTGAAGAGAAAATGTTTATGTGGAAGCAAAGAAATATTTCGGGTATTTTTTAACAATAGGTATACCTAATAGGTGTTACCTATACACACAAAAAAAAAGCATGTCGCCGTAAAATCGATATTCACATGTAAATTTCTGCAAATAACATAAGATACTCATTTCGAGCATATCGAATTTACGGGGCCGCATTTCAAGTTAAAATTGATATTGTTTTAAGGTCTGAAGACAAAGTTTAAAAGTTTTTCATTAAATAAATATTATTCATTGACAGTTTCATTTTTTCATTGAATTTATTTAAGAGAGATTTCATACCCTTAGGGGAAAACCCATTAAAATGCATCGTGCGTTTGGGATCAGAATGTGAAATACAGTTTGATATCTATAGATTACTCCGGGTAACTTAGGCCTTAGGGTTATATTTAGTAAAAGCTACACATTAGCTAAATCGGATGAGGGAATACCCCCCGTAAATGGTTTTATTATTCCGTGTTGCACCCTCTTCAATCTTCTCCTTGCCCGACCCTCGCTGGCCAATTAAATATTCATCCAATTTGGTTTAATTTTTTCTGCTTTTTTTTCTCCTTGCGCATTTGCACTTTGGCCAACGTGAGCAATGCGATTTTCTTTCATTTTTTTTCCCTCAGGGGAACTCCTGCAATAAAATACCCACCAAGTGGAGGAGGAGTTGGGTGAAAGGGAGGAACTGCCTCCATGGCAAATTCACACGCACGTGGGTGGAAAAGGGGTCAATGCAGTCGTTGTCGATGCAGTTTCCGTTCGCAGCAATTTTATTTATTTTTCTTCTTTCCTTTCCTTTCCTTTCTTTTTTTTTTCTTTTGCATACATTTGAGTTTTTCCTTCTTATTTTGCGGCCGCATTTCCTTTTGTTTGGAGGGAGTTTGGAGGTGAACTAACCAAACGGAAAATCAACATTGGCAAGCCAATCGATGGCGGACGGATGCCCAGGTCTTCGCCCGAAGTGGTTGCTCCAGTGGATGTTGCTGTTGCTGCTGCTGCTGCAGTTGCAACTTTAGGCGCTGCTGCAGTGGCGATTGCAGCCTGTGGGCCTTTTTCGAGTCGCGTGAGCGTGCGATGCACATTTCGATAGTGGGGCAAAATGCAAATGCGGCCAACTGCTGCGAAGCTTACAGATTTCAGTTGGCGATTTTCGGTTTAGTGTACCCTGGATTTAGAAATCCGAGGAGGGGTATTGTCTTGCTGATGGATAGAGCCTTTTAGGGATCAAATTGAATATATATATTTTCTCCCGTTACCAGGAGAAATGGTAATCAATGTAGCATTTGGACATTTTCATAAAACATGCTAAACAAAAAATAATGAATTAATATTTATTTATTCCTTTCATTCTTGAATTATTGTCTAATTGCGTCTAAAACAGATTTGATATTTTATAATGTACAGAAAAAAAATTGATTAAAGATCAGATTGATATGTGCTGGTCACTTTTATACTTTTGAAAGATCAAGTTCATATCATAAAGAGTATATTAATCTTATTTTACATTATTTGTTTTAAAAAATACTAAATTTGGTATTTTGATTTGGTATTTATGATAAAATATCATGTTGATATGTTCGAATCATCATTTGACATAAATCATATCGGCTTTTTATTGATATGAAATAATGTAGAAATGACCCTATTTCATATCGAATTTACTTATAGACTAACTAGTTGGAAAGGTCAGCCTTAAATACGCCAAATATTATTTTATGCCCCAACATTTATAGGGTATCCTTTTGGTTTGGTCACCCAACCCTTATCCTTTAGCCCATCTCGTTTCGCTGGTCTCTGCTTTGCTGCGTCATTCGGGTACACCCGCATTTGGCTTATTGGCACATTTAACCCTTAGTTGGCGAGCTGTGCATAAATTTGGCCAGCGATAAGGGGGCCAGGAGTTGGCCAGCCGAGCATCAGTTTCGAGCCTCGGCCAGACCAATTTAACCTTAAAAGGTGCTACCATTAGCCGCCTCTAATGGCCTCTCCTCTTTCTCTCACTCTGATCGTCGTCCGCTGATATGCGAAATTTTTGTCTCGTTTTGTTTTTATTTGCTCTGCCTCTTAAAATATTTTCTGTTTGCCCGAAATCGCCTGACTGGCAAATGGAAATTTCTGCCTAATTGTGCGCCTCTCTTGCGTGCTGCTGCTCCTTTTAGGGGGTTTTCTCTTTTTGGCCATATGCTAATTTGATTGGCTTCTCCGCAGACTCTGTCGTTTGATTGGAAATCATGTGAGTGTACTGGAAAAATATAAACAAAAGATTTTCCCAGGCTATCATCAGCAATGTTGATTTGCGGGTGCATGAAAATCAAAGGTTTTAACAAAAGAAGCCAAGTTAGGAAAGAGCTTAAAATATATAATAGTATCTTTTTAGTACAGAAGAACGATTAATATGAATCTACACCCAAAAAAAATCGATATGAAACGATGATCGATTTTACATTATGTCATATCAATTTTAACTTAATAATGCTCGATTTTCTTTTCGGTGTACATCGTTTTTCATCACCTCGCACAAGCCAGTCATGTCTTTCTTGGCCGCGCATTTTTCAGCAGACCAATGTTTACAAAGTCTTTTCCTCCGAACTGCTAATTTTTTATCGACCAACAAACTGCAATTTGCATATGGCAAAAGCGAGATGTTTTTATTTTTAAAGGAGCCGGAGAAACTGTCGCCATCTAAGCCCGCTGCTCCTCCTTTGGGCTTTATCGTCTGTAAATGAAAAATCGTAAAATATGCAAATTCATTGGAACATCATAAATATTCATGGACCGATTCCTGCTCTCCGTCTTTCACGAATTCGGATCACTTTTGGCCTCGCAACAAAATGCATCAAATTCGTTATTGAATTTTCCATTTATCCATTTTTTTTTTCGTTGTCGTTAATCTTATGTAAATGCCTGCTGCGTGACTTGTCGAGTTGATTTTGTAGGTCCGCTACAACAATTAAACTCAATTAAGCCATTTTCCCCATTTCTCCTTCTTCGCTTTCGGAGCTCCAATTTTTTAAAGTGGAATTTCTAGGAAGGCAAACGCACAAATCTGACTGAATTATAATTGTTTAATTTGATTCAATGAACGCGTCGAGCGTAATTACGGAAATGGCAAACTCAATTGAAAAACAAAATGTACACAAAATGTTTGCTCAATTAAAGCAAATCAACTCTTTTTTTCAGCTTTAACTTGGGCGTTTTTTTTTTGTATTTATTTTAATTTGCCCGCCAACCAAAAGTATTTTCAGGATGAAAAAACCAGTAAAAAGTTGGAAGTTGGGGTGTTGAGTTGGGGGGAGTGAAACAAATAATGCAAAAAGGGTTTTTGTTTCCGTGGCTCCTTTTTGTTTTTATTTTAGCAGACAAAGGGCAACAACAGTTTGACAAAAAATGCATAAGGTAAGGTACAAAAAAGAACCCTTTATACAGGAAAAGTTCCGCTGAAATATTCCTTGAAATAATGTGCATTTCCTAAGCTGCACGGGGATTACTGTACTTAATGGCAAAATTTGCATGCTCCAAGGATTGCATTTGCATAAAAGTAGAGGGAACATTGCGATTGTTTGAGTCAAGGAGTACAGACTTTCAAGTGCGCAACCTAGGCCTATAATAATTATAATAATGAACATAAATCCGCAATTCCAATATTAATTGAGCTTTTATGAAGCCAGAAACACGCATTAATTTCCCCTTGCAATTACAGTTTAAATGAAATGCCACTTCAAATAGAGTCCTTTGTATATAATTGGTTTAATTTATTAATTATGCATTTTTTTTTCAGTCATGTGTGTGAGGGCGTCGCCCCCACAGTCATAATTAAAACCGTCCTATAGATAACGAGAGATGGAAAGTCGGCACATAAAAACTGAAAACGAAAGAGGGAAATAAAACCAATTGACACAATTTTTTTTGGGAGCAGCGAGATAACCTCTTTCCCCCTCCGACTTTCGAAATTGTATCTCCCTTTCTCTATTTATCTGCTGCCAAAGAAGCGTACAATAAAAATCAATTCGAGCAATAAAGTTTTTAATTGGATTCAGGTCCCTGCTGCTGCGGAGCCATAAAAAACCGAATAGTAGCGAGATGTCTCCATTTGATTTAGAGCCGAATGGCCAGAGATTCTGTACAGAATGATTATTTAATAAGCTGGAAAGAAATTCCTAAAATAAAATGCAACCCTGGGTGAGAAATGCGGGTCTGTTTGCTGAAATTGAGCTGCATAAAAAGTAAGAATGAAAGGGGTGAAAAGTGCAGGTAGCAATTGAACTGCAGCTGTCTGGAAAGTGAGTTCAGTCGAATTCAAGATTTTCTGCAGCTCAGTTTACCTTGACAGTTGACGGGGGTTAAAAAGGGGTTATATTAAAGAGGTAGAGTAAATAATATAGATCAATTACACGCCCATTTCTTGTCTTTATGCCTGCATGTTTGTCTTAACAGCTCCTAAAACCTGGCCATAAACAGCACACAGAGAAAAAAAATTGACTAAAGATCAGTTTGATATGTGCTGGTCAATTTTATATTTTTTACAGATCAAGTTATAATGAATAAAGATTATGTTTATCTTATTTTGCATTATTTCTTCAAAAAATACTAAATTTGGTATTTTATATGATATGATAAAATATCAAGTTGACATGTTTAAATCATAAATTTTACATAAATCATAACGGCTTTTTATTGATATGAAATAATGTAGATTTGACCCTATTTCATATCGAATTTATTTTCTGTGCATGGTTATTCGAGGGGCTGGGGGGAATGTTTCTAAAAAACACAATTTCATCAAGTGAAATGTGGATGTAAGGAAAAAGAGTTGAGGTTCTGCTCCATCAGACCAAGACCCCGAAAAGCAATAACCATAAAAGCCACACGTCGGGACTCAAATGCTCGAATAAAATGTGAAATACTTACAAGGCACACTCACTCGCGGCGTTTGCAGAGATGGAAGGAAGGCTAAGTAGTTTACCCTAATAGAGTTGAGTCGAGTTAATATGGCCGAAACCCACTGCACACGGTTCGCATAACTTTGGTTAAACTTTGGCTCAGGAGTGCAGGCCATTTGAAAAGGGGGGTTCGGAGGCGGAAACAAAGCGAATAAATGGCAGGCATACTTGTGCGAAATTCCCGGCAAAAAGCCTAAGTTCACGGGCGGTCAAATTTTTGAGTCCAGCCTAACCCACGGGAAAATGGAAATGAGATCCGCAGGAAACTGCAGGTGCACCCTGGACTCTGAATCCCCAGTTCTGCCACACTGAATTGCAACGAAATGAAATGTTATGTGTAATTCATGACGCCAAAGTCGTTTGTACAGCTGGATAAATCTCGTAAATTAAGTCATCATTCCGGCAGCATTTAACTCACGCTTCTCTGGTCGGATCTCGATGCCTAATTAAGGCTGTTCCCATTTATATATAATTCATTTTGTTCAGTGATGACTGACTGGCTAGCTCTTTTATACTCGTTAATAATTAATTTGTTAGCGAGATTAAACGAGAGTATTCACAGGATGAAAATTGATGGTTAAAACAAACGAATTCTTTAATTTTATAACATTTACTGTCAAAAAATGATTCATATATTTAGGCTCATATTAAACATTTAATATTTTAATTTTATTATAATTTTAATTAACCATAAACAAGTCATTAAAGCCCTTTTAAATTAAATGGTTTTAGAACTCGCACTAGTTTTCCATTATTTGTTATCTCTGTTTGGCTAATAAACTTAGCTTTAAATGGCTGAAGGACTCATATCTTCTAGATGAACCCCCACCGCCTGTCTGTATCACCTTTATCCAAGCCTTTGAGGATAGCAAGCAACGAGTTCCTTGCATTACTCGATTTTTCTTTCAGGCATGTTAGGTTATTCATTGGCAGGCCCTACCACCCTCCAGTGCCCAGACATTCAGTACACCCACCACCCCCGCCGAGCCGAGCCAAAGTGGAAATGCAAATATTTGCGTGCCCCCAGCGACCCCTTCGCATTTCCTCAGACTCTGCCCCTGCCTTTGCTGCTGCATGCCTTCGAGAGAGAGTTGGCCTTTGTAGCCTCAATTATTCAGCCATGTTTACAAGTTGACAGATTGCAGAGGCTGCCGGTCCTCGAGTGGAGGCACACTCCGGTAAACTGGGGGCGGTTGACTTGAGCCGTAGCACAAACCCCATTCGGATGTGCCAACGCCACACGAAGAAAAAGTATCCTTAATTTCATAAAATCATTTTTGAAATCAGTCTATTTTAAATTATAAATGTGGAGTTTTGAGTATTGAAACCTAAAACCTAAAAAAAGGAGAAATTTTACACTACGACGAGAAAGATTTGAAAAACTGCTGTTGAAAATTCCATTTGTACACCATTAAAAACTAAATGGTTTAGTATAATTTACTCGTTACTTGTAGAGTAAAACTATTAAAGCTAAAAAGTTAGGATTCACCATGCAGATTCTTCCTAAGCAGTGAAAGTTTGTTTCATCAGAAAATAATAAATTCAATTTTGTTGTGTTTATTTATACCTATCAAAATGTACAAGAAATTTTTCATATCGGACCATTCGTTAAAAAGTTATGACCACATTATGAATTTCAAGCATATCTCCAACTCCCTCGCACTTTTCTTTTCGACTATAGCGTTCTCTCATGTTTATGATTCATTTTTTCCCTTTCTTATCAACACATAGAAGCAAATATTTCTGGCAGTGCATTAATTTCACCCACTCTGTGCATTTTTTATTGCAGCGCTTTCGTTCACCTTGGAGCCGCAGGATGCAGTGGTGCCCGAGGGCCACTCGGTCCTGCTCCAGTGCGCGGGCAGTGCCTCCGTGGGGCGCGGAGGCAAGGGCAAGGCCAGCACGCCCACCCCAGTGACCATCCGATGGCGGGGACCTGATGGCCAGGACCTGGTCATCGTGGGCGACACGTTCCGCACGCAGCTGAAGAACGGATCGCTGTACATCAGCTCCGTGGAGGAGAACCGTGGACTGACCGGGGCCTACCAGTGCCTGTTGAGTGCCGACGGCGTGGGCAGTGTGCTCAGTCGCCCGGCACTGGTGGCCATTGCCCGCCAGCCGGATCTGAATCAGGACTTCCTGGAAACCTACCTGCTGCCGGGTCAGACGGCCTACTTCCGCTGCATGCTGGGCGAAGCCAACTGGCAGCAGGGCGTTAAGCACTCGGTTCAGTGGTTCAAGGATGACCTGCCTCTGCCCGTGGACAAGTTGCGCATGGTGGTGCTGCCCAATGGGGCGCTGGAAATTGATGAAGTGGGTCCATCGGATCGCGGATCCTACCAGTGCAACGTGACGTCGGGCAGTGCCTCCCGATTGAGCAGCAAAACCAACTTGAACATCAAGAAACCGAATGAACCGGGAGCCGAGAATGCCGTGGCTCCCTCATTCCTCGTCGGCCCGTCACCCAAAACCGTGAGGGAGGGCGAGACGGTGACCCTGGACTGTGTGGCCAACGGAGTGCCCAAGCCGCAGATCAAGTGGCTGCGAAACGGCATGGATCTGGATCTGAACGACCTCGACTCCCGCTTCTCGATCATTGGAACGGGCTCGCTGCAAATCTCCAGTGCCGAGGACATTGACTCGGGGAACTATCAGTGCAGGGCCAGCAATACGGTGGACTCGCTGGATGCTCAGGCCACGGTGCAGGTGCAGGAGCCGCCGAAGTTCATCAAGGCGCCCAAGGATACGACGGCCCACGAGAAGGATGAGCCGGAGCTGCGGTGTGACATCTGGGGGAAGCCCAAGCCCATAATAAGGTGGCTCAAGAACGGAGATCTCATAACGCCCAATGACTACATGCAATTGGTGGATGGCCACAATCTGAAGATCCTTGGCCTGCTCAACTCCGATGCCGGCATGTTCCAGTGCGTGGGTACCAACGCCGCCGGCAGTGTCCATGCTGCAGCTCGTCTGCGCGTGGTTCCTCAAGGAGGTGAGTGGAATGTCTGAAGATGTAACCCAAGTAGATCTAGCTCGGTGTCCAGTATTTGTGCTGCTTAAACGATTGGAGCCTCTTTGAGGCCTGTAAATTGACCCAACGAAATTTATAGCCCCAAACTCCCAACTACTCCTATCTTACTATGTTGTATAAATATCCCCCTCATTCATCCTGCTTTTGTAAAATAATTTCGTAAGCGTCTGTGTGTGTATTGTTTGTATAATAATACATTAAATTAATCAAATGATTTTATCTCAAAGTATGAAAATCTCTTTTGTGTTTGCTTAACTATAGCAAATGCGATTATTTATGTATTCATTGCTCTGTGAATAAGGTATTAAAATTGCTTTGCTTTGAACAACTCACTTATAATAGATCTCCGTTTGCATTTATGATTTAAATACCTTTTTATAACCCATACAGTTAATCGGCTTAAGTAAGGCCACAATTGACTACAATGAATTATTCATTAAATGCTACCGAACATACAAAAGAGATTTCCATCAACTTTATTAATATTGAATCACATGAAATGAATTTTATTAATTTCGAATATAATTTATTAACTTATTGTTTCTTTCGTTTGTTCTTTTATTTCCTTTATCCTCGCCTCATTTCCATTCGATATCACCCCAATTACAACCCAAACCATCCAACCACCACCGAATCCCACTCTCAAAGTGAAAATCAAAAAACGAAAATCCCAAGGCCACTCCACCAAATCCCTCCAGACCTTTGACAATCTGACCAAGCGGCGAAAGCCCTTTAATTCGGGCGAGCAGCTGCGCACCAAGTCCGGTGGCAGTCGACCCTTTCCGGACGAGGACGATGACCTTGACGACCCAGAGGAGACCAGTACGACGCGACTGAGGCTTCCGGCCGGAAAGCTGCCCCATTTTGAGCAACCTCTCAACGATCGGCGGTTCAATATTCTCAACTCGGCGAGCATTCTGCCGCTGGAGAGCCAATCGAAGAGTTACGAGGACGACGACGATGACTATGACGATGACGATCTAGCTAACAAGGAGGCTCACATAGAGGCCTACAAGCAGGGCGAGAACGCACAGAAAATACTGGACTCCTGGCAGGCGGGCAAGAGCAAGAAGTCCCAGCAGCAAAAACAACAATCCCCTGCTTCCCCAGATTCCCCCGAACAGGATCCCAGTGGCCCGCATCCAGGAGCCAAGCCCCTGGACAGCGGACTCCAGGCCCGTTTGCCCAGTCAGCCGCGGGATTTGGTGGCGCAGATTGTGAAGTCCCGCTTCGTGACCCTTAGCTGGATGGAACCCCTCCAGAATGCCGGCGATGTGGTCTACTACACTGTCTACTACAAGATGAACAACAGCGAGAGGTGAGTAGTGGTAGAAGGAAATCATAGCATTACCCGCATAATTGGCATCCGCTTCATTCACCAACAATTAGCAGAGATTAACCCGGTTTGCATAGTTAGCCAATCGCCTAATGGCTTCCCCTCATCAGTCAAGCGGAAATGATTTCGCTTCCGATTCAATCCCACTGACTGTCTGTCTGTCTGGCTTTCATCCTGTGGCCACCACTTATTCAAGGAGTTCTTTCGTGTGACGCTAACAAGATTATCTAATCCGGGTGTTTCAAATATTTAAAGATTCAGCTTGCATATTTTACAATTTAAGGATTTTAAAAATAGTTAAATATCAATATAATAAAGAAATTAAAACTTGAATTCATAACCAATTTTATAAACACCATTTCAGGGAGCAAAAAATGGTTACCAAGTCGCATGACGATCAACAGGTCAATATTCAATCGTTGCTGCCCGGCAGAACCTATCAGTTTCGAGTGGAGGCCAATACCAACTTCGGCAGCGGTGCATCCTCAGCGCCACTGGAGGTCAGCACACAACCGGAGGTGAATATTGCGGGTCCGCCACGCAGCTTTGAGGGATATGCCCGTAATCACAAGGAGATCTACGTGAAATGGGGAGAGCCCGCGGTGACCAATGGAGAGATACTCAAATACCGCGTTTACTACTCAGAGGTGAGATACGGAATACATTTTAAGCCCTTAACATTTAGCTGATTCTTTGAAATATTTTACTGCAGAACGACAGTGGTGCTGATTTATATCACGATAGCACTGCTATGGATGCAGTTCTTACTGAGCTGCGACCCAACACTGATTACGTGATCTCAGTGGTGCCTTTCAATCGCAATGGAATGGGCGATTCCTCTGCGGAGATCCGTGTGAAGACGTTTTCCTCCACGCCGTCGGAACCACCCAACAATGTTACTCTGGAGGTGACTAGTTCCAGCGTAAGTAGACACAAATATTACAAACCGAATACTTTAAACTTATAATTTACCTTCCCCAACTAGTCCATCACCGTTCACTGGGAGCCGCCTGCAGAGGAAGATCGCAATGGACAGATTACAGGCTATAAAATCCGTTATCGCAAGTACAAGGATGCGCCCCAGGTGAAGAGTACTCCGGCCAACATTCGTTATTTCGAGCTGAGCAGCTTGGACCGCAATGCCGAGTACCAGGTCAAGATTGCGGCCATGACGGTGAACGGATCGGGACCTTTTACGGAATGGTATCGCGCCAACACACTGGAGAATGATCTCGACGAGACGCAGGTGCCGGGAAAACCAGTTTGGATTAACATTCAGCCCGGAGCCAACAACATTGCCCTGCATTGGGGTCCACCACATCATCCGGAAATCAAGATACGCAACTACGTGCTGGGCTGGGGTCGCGGCATTCCCGATGAGAACACAATCGAGCTGAAGGAGACGGAACGCTATCATGTGCTTAAGAATCTGGAATCGAATATGGACTATGTGGTTTCGCTGAGGGCGCGAAATGTTAAAGGCGACGGCCCACCTATTTATGACAATATCAAGACACGCGACGAGGAGCCAGTGGACGCACCTACGCCGCTTGAGGTTCCCGTGGGTCTGCGAGCCATCACCATGTCAAGCTCGTCGATTGTGGTCTACTGGATTGACACGATGCTGAACAAGAACCAGCATGTGACCGATAATAGACACTACACGGTTAGCTATGGCATCACGGGATCCAATCGCTATCGCTACCACAACACCACGGATCTCAATTGTATGATCAATGACCTGCGACCCAATACGCAGTACGAGTTTGCAGTGAAAGTGGTCAAGGGGCGCAGGGAGTCATCCTGGTCGATGTCCGTCCTGAACAGTACGTATCAGAATGTACCGGTCACCCCACCGCGTGAGGTTTCAGTTCGCTTAGATGAGATGAATCCACCCAGTGTGA
The DNA here is from genome assembly GCA_035046095.1 of Drosophila pseudotakahashii. NCBI lineage: Eukaryota > Metazoa > Arthropoda > Insecta > Diptera > Drosophilidae > Drosophila > Drosophila pseudotakahashii. The sequence goes on along the minus strand of JAWNOE010000247.1, from coordinate 1,280,993 downwards.
TCATTCAGTGGATCCCGCCAAAGCACACTGTTGGCCAGATCACCGGATACAATATCTACTACACTACCGACACCACGAAGAGAGATCGCGACTGGTCAGTTGAAGCTTTTGCCGGCGAGGAGACCATGATGATGCTACCGAACCTTAAACCCTACACTACGTACTACTTTAAAGTTCAAGCGAGAACTACCAAGGGGAATAACAACGCTCCTTTCTCGGCTCTGGTATCGTACACCACCAGTGCAGCGGTTATCATGCAGGAGGCGGACACCATAGCCAAGGGAATCGACAACGAGAAGCTGCTATACATTATAATAGCAGCTACGGCTGTCGTACTACTACTTGTGCTCTTGGGCGTTTTGATGCTATGCCGGCGCAAGCCTCAATCTTCGCCAGAACACACAAAGAAGAGGTACGTTTTCCTAACCGCTATCATAATATATTATTATTATATATTTCCCAAACTTTAAAAATTTTACAGCTACCAAAAGAACAATGTGGGCGTTCCCAAGCCACCGGATCTATGGATACACCATGATCAAATGGAGCTCAAAAACATAGACAAGGGCTTGCACACAGTGACACCTGTCTGCAGCGATGGAGCCTCCAGCAGTGGAGCTCTCACCCTGCCGCGATCGGTGGTGCACAGCGAATACGAGGTGGAGACGCCGGTGCCAGGTCATGTTACCAATTCGCTGGACAAGCGATCCTATGTACCAGGATATATGAGTGAGTAACAGCCACTCCTTTTGAAAGTTATTGAAATACAAGCTATAACCATATGTTTACAGGCACCTCAATGAACGGAACGATGGAGCGACCTCAGTACCCGCGCACTCAGTACAGCCACCAGAATCGATCCCACATGACCATGGAGGCGGGTCTCTCCCAGCAGAGCCTCACCCAGCCGCAGAGCAACTCCATGGCTCAGACTCCGGAGCATCCTTATGGCGGCTATGACGCCAACTTCTGGTGAGCAAAGTGGGCGGTGCTTTTGTTAGATTTATTCGGTATTAGATCTCCCGTTGGCATGTGCACACATTTCGGTGCTAGAAATTGTACAAAATTCCCAGATAAATTCCCCTAGTTTTTAATTTTCGCTGCAAACAAGACGACAAGACGAGAATGTGCTCGCGGACGCGTTGGGGACGAATCGATCCCAGTGTACAGGTCAACCTGCCGTATGGACCGTCGAGCAGGGTGATCAAGCTGAATAACAAAACGCTACCGCGGCGCGTTGATCGCCAGCTCCTTCTGATGGCCTCGCCCTCGCCGTTCCTCAACTTCATGTACAAGTTCCGCTTGGACGAGATCCTGATCAACCACCAGTACAAGGGCGTATACAGCATGCGCACAGCGGCGACCATCACCGAGCTGGCCACCTACACGTGGAATGTGATGTCCGTCTCTGATCGCCAGCCGTATATCCGGCTGGCCCGGAAGGCGCAGCAGATTCAGCAGGCGCGAAAGCTGCACTTTCTAGGCACCAGCAATCGGCCGGTGATTAAGAGGGGTTCCCAATGTCCCGTTGTTGTTTGAAGCAGTCTTGGCCCTTGTTTAGTAGCATATAGAAAAGACTTTTAAATAAATAGTGTTTCTCCTAATAAGTGGTCTTGTTTTTTGTGTATTTATTTCAGCAACGGCGCAAGCGGAGCTGCTGGCAATGGCTGTGTATCTACCATTGAGAGTTCCAAGCGAGGGCATCCTCTGAAGAGTTTCAGTGTGCCGGGTCCACCGCCCACTGGTGGAGCCACGCCGATTAACAAGCATAGTGAGTATAGTTCATAGCCTAAAAGTTCGTTTAGAATTGTTTTTGAAATACATAAACTAATTAAATAATTACATTTAATTTTACAGCTCCCGCCGTCACAATACGTCCACAAAACCAATCGCCATACAAGAAACCATCGTTCTCGGCCGCCACGCCCAACCGCCTGCAGGGCGGTGGCTCCGTGGTCCACTCAACCGATGAGATTCAAAGACTTGCCCCCAGCACATCCACCGAGGAGCTCAACCAGGAAATGGCCAATCTGGAGGGCCTCATGAAGGATCTAAGCGCCATAACGGCCAACGAATTCGAGTGTTAACACTGAAGCCGCCTTATAAATGTCCGGCTGGCTGAAAGTATTAGTCGTCAAACAATGGATGTTACTTGTTTTTTAGTTTCTGTTTTATATTATTGATTTAACTCGAATTTGTGAACTGCATTGAACCGACTTGAATTGGGTGGCCCTCCGGAGAGGTCCTTTTAGTTTTAGATAATCAAATGTGCGATATATAAATGACCGAAAAGAACTGTAAATACGAACGACGCCGCCATATAAATTTTTAAGCCTAGATACACACATTCATACCTATAAATATAACTTAAGAATAGTTAATTATCGGATAAGGGAAGTGTAAAAACGGGGACAGAAAACAGAGTAAAGAATTGGACAAACAGCGTTGATTGTGCAGGATCTGTCTCTAAACTGTCACACGACATTTCGTATTTATCACTCTGCATCATCTTAATTTAATCCGGCTGCGAATGCGGATAGTCTAAGTCTACATACATATGCCATTCTATATTCATATGCATACAGCATCTAAGCTAAGTTTCATACTAGTAAAGACCCTAAGAACGTAACTTTTATGCTATTATAACCCCAACAAACAATCAAAACAATTCGATATATACTTGCCTCTTAAAGTGTTCTTTTATAATTTTTTTAAATCAATCAATACGCATGAGTTTGATACGTGCCATTTCAATGATTCGTCGCCAATCCCACAAAACTACTTAAGCTATAAAGTCAAGTTCTAGACTGTAAGCCAGCAAAGCATTTACGATTTAAACTATACTATTTTTAAGGGTGGTATGACATTGTCTGTTTTACCACGCAATAAATAAATTAAACTTTTTGAGAAGATTTTGGTGTGTTCAAAGTTTTTATTGCCATGAAAGTTTACTATTTTTATGCGTTGTTCATCGAAAACCACTGTATTTAACATTGCTTTGCACAACAATCTCATTAAATCCAACAACACATTGCAAACAATCCCAAATGCACAGGGAGCGCATTTGAAAATTGTGAAAGTTTTATTGTATTAAACGTAATCTTTGTAATCAAAAGAAAATTGCTAAATATATAAAGAATATGTGGAAATGAATTCTCACTGTGATTTATTTGGATTTATTTATGTCCATTACAAACAATTTATTCTTCTCTTTTAATAAACATGGTTACCTGTACCCTCCAAACTTTGTAGGTGGCAAATCGCAATTCTATTTTATAGTCGCCTTGAGGAAGGGGAAGAGTTTTTAGAAAATCATCCGAAAATTCTAGATTATCCAAAATTATGTCGTGCTGTAAGGGAATATTAAAATAACATTCTGATCATTTTGTATTTTTAAACTTACATTATACGGACAGGAGTGATTTAAATTGGACCGGGTCATGATGGCATTCATGACGAGTCCTTCGAAGGACAAGACATTTTTCTTTACTAAAAGTTGGCAGAGGTCTGTACTGACATTGTAAATAAACGGACGAAATCCATTATAGCGCCGATAAATAGCCCAATTTATCTGAGGCAATAAACAAAAATATTGCAAAAAAAAGTTTACTTTAATTTTAGTTGGGGAACTTACCCATGAGTTGTTTATGGGCAGTTGAAACAGCTTTAAGTAAAAATCGGCACCAACTCGACCTCTTCCAAGTAAATTAAGTTTACATTTTTTAAAACTTGCATACGATTCGTTATAGGATTCGCAAAGCATGTTGGTAAATCTTGATTTTGACCGCCCGCACTCGCTTCTCAAATTCGAGCTCAACAAAATAGCGGCTGTTATTGTTATTAGAAGGCATTTCACGGATAAATGCGACACCATTATTTCAGAACGACTATCTGTTCAGAAATATTAATGCTACCAATTCTGCCACTACTTAACCTCCGAGCTGGAGATCATTAGCTAAAGCTCATTGATTTCGGATATATTTCGCAAAAAATATAATTATAATTACTTCAAATTAGTTGGTACATTTTTTTAGTATTTTTTTGGGCATTTTTATTTAAAAATGTAATTTTGAGCTCGAAAACTACACATGAACATTATAATTCTTCAGTTTATTAGGAATTTCTCATTGTGATCCAAAAGAAGAAAACTATACATTTTTTTGTTAGGGATAAAAAAAAACTTGAAATGGAACAATAACCTTATCATGGTTCCCAATCAAGCATTCTCAACTGACTTCGATGACGTAAATGTATGCATTAGCATTTTCTTATCACCATATTTGTAGTCTTCGTTTTAACTTCAACCGAAATATATTTTCTAGTACTCAATTTAAGCTCTGCTTGAGTGGTTCTTCTTGTTAAAGTCCGCACCAGTGCTGGTATTTGTTCGTTTTGTACAGTTTTTGCGATAGCAGAATGGGGAAAAAATATAAAAAGTAGCGATTTTGTTTTTTATTTTTGTATTATTTATTAATTTTTGTTTTTTTTTTACATGTTTTTAAGGTTGGCTGTTGGAAGCACTGAGCAACAGCCGCTCTTTGGAGGACTGCATATCCGAACATTCAAGAAATCCTGGATGAAAATCTTCTAGAAAAACCTAGCAAACTCAAAACCACGTCACACATCTGAACACTCATCAGCTCTTATACATACATGGATTGTAAAATTCAATTAAATTGTGGACTTCAACAAATGTGCGCTTATCTCTTGGTGATATGAGAAACAAAATGGAATTTGGAACACGTACTCGTTGAGTTGCCCCTGATACCACTTAAAAACGGTAGCCGGCTTGCCGGAGGCAACAGATACCTATATAAATTATACGTATCTGTCGACTCCGGCAAGTCAGCTACAGTTTTTAAGTTATATTTGGGACAACACCTATTAATTTTAATTATACAAAACATTGCAATTTTAATTTTAAGGATATTGTTCACAATAAAAAAAAGGCAAAAAAAAAATCAATTTTATGTGCTCGGCTATTTTTTCTTAGATTGCCTTTTTTATTTAAATTGAAAACTTTCTTTATTCTCGGCTTTGTAGATGAGTCCCCTTTTAAACACAATTACTACGAAAAAAAAGGAGAAATATTACCAGTTTTTTGCCATGAGTCCCCATTCTAACACAATTACTACGAAAAAACGCAGAAATATTACCATTTTTTTAATCCTAAATCCTAATTTTCGTCCAAAAAAGAGTATTTTGACCAGGTCTTTATGTCAATAATGTGACTGGGGAAGCAATTTGATGTCCACTCATGCAACCATATCATCGATTTTATTGGTTTGTGGGCTGTTTTTAAAACTAACTTAAGTTGCTTCTCTCAAAATGCCATATCTCAAAAACTAATTGTACGACAGCTGTCAAAAGTCTTGGAACAACAAGAAATGTAAATGGGTTATGGGGAGAACTAAAAATATTCTCTACAGATAATATCAGAATTATATTTTTAGTACAATTATTGAAAGCGAAAAGCCTAAGCCTAAGAGCACTGAGCACTTTCTCTGTTAAAGCCGCGAAGAGAGCCGGCCGAAGACCACCAAAACATATAGCTGGTTTGGATCGCTGGGGCTTGAGCTGCCAGTAGTTTGTGCCAGGCAGCCGTTCAGTGTGGAACTTGATTGCGGTTCCCGCTAGAAGCCAGTTTCATTAACCCGCGGATCTCAGTGTGTCAACGTCAACAGAAGACAATTGGAAATCGAGGCTTACGACCAGTGAAATCTGATTTGAATTTAAATCAGTTACGGCTTTTGTCGGCTCTGAAGAAAATGAACAAGCTTCCCATGAAAGCGTGGCGTTCCACAGCCTCAAATACCAATCTGCGACGAAGTGTGTCCAAGATTGGTGGGGCAGGTTCCAGGCGCTTGGAGAGCCGCGAAAGCTCCACGGGCGTGGCCACATGTCCGCATCTGGCGGATCCCGAGGAAGTTAGTGCCCCGCGAATTCACTCCACATCCGAATGGCAGAATGCCCTGCCCTACAATCAGATACCCGGACCAAAACCCATCCCCGTTCTGGGAAACACCTGGAGGTAACCGAAACCGAATACCGAAACCGAAACCAAAACCAATACCAATCGAAAACGAAAGACTCGAGACGCAAACTCGTTCGCTTTCTCCCAACGAACTGCAATTGCAATAAAACCGAACACTCTCCGTTTCACTTGACCCAATTAACTTGGCCAGCTTGTTCGACACTTATTGAATTAGCCATGATGATGAAGTTTGTATTTACCGCCGTTTATTTGCAAAAACACGCAATCCCAACTCGTTTTCCTCCCCTGTTTAACTATGATGTATGCTAACTAAATATTTGTAGACGGCTGTTAGGCCTAACGATTCTTGTTAAATGTGCGTGCGGGATTCCAGCAATTTACACCTGTCTAATCGTAAGCCCTAAGTTACAATCCGTTCGACAGCACGTCATCCAGTTAATTAGCGTTCAATTAGCGTTAAATTCAAGGTCGCCCTAATAACGTGTGAAACTTTGCTGCACACTGACGAATTTTGCTCACAAATCATATTTTTGCGCCATTGGAAAAAGTCAATGCATCTGCCATTCTCATAGAGATTTGTTTAACCTTGACTACTCCCAACAGATTGATGCCAATAATTGGTCAATACACCATCTCCGATGTGGCGAAAATATCATCGCTGCTGCACGATCGTTATGGCAGAATTGTGCGCTTTGGAGGTCTCATAGGACGGCCCGATCTTTTGTTCATCTACGATGCCGACGAAATTGAAAAGGTAAGTAAGCTTTAATGGCACGCCAGTGGCTTGGGACTTTCCGCTTGACCAGCGAACCACGAAGGCACCAAGCCATTACACACATTTCTGGCACCGTACAAATTGCTCACAGTTGTCGGATATTAGGCTATGGTAATTTGATGAATTTTCAGTGCTACCGAAGCGAGGGGCCCACTCCCTTCCGTCCCTCGATGCCCAGTTTGGTCAAGTACAAGAGCGTGGTGCGCAAGGATTTCTTCGGGGAGCTTGGCGGCGTGGTCGGAGTGTAGGTTGATTTTTGTAATCGGTTGAATTCGTAATTTACTTTGGCTCCATTCAGGCACGGAGAACCCTGGCGAGAGTTCCGCTCGCGTGTCCAGAAGCCGGTGCTGCAGTTGTCCACCATCCGGCGTTACTTACAGCCCCTGGAGGTCATCACCGAGGATTTCCTGGAGCGCTGCGAAAGCCTGCTGGACGAAAACGAGGAGCTGCCCGAAGATTTCGACAATGAGATTCACAAATGGTCCCTGGAATGTAATTATTAATTGTAGCAACCTTTTAAAAAACATTTGAGCCACAACATCTGATCACCAGGCATTGGTCGCGTCGCCCTGGACACTCGTTTGGGCTGCCTGGAGTCGAATCTTATGCCAGATTCGGAGCCCCAGCAAATCATTGATGCCGCCAAGTACGCCCTGCGCAATGTGGCCACTTTGGAACTGAAAGCTCCCTACTGGCGCTACGTTCCCACGCCTCTGTGGACGCGCTATGTGAAGAACATGAACTTTTTTGTTGGGTACACTTACTCCAATAACCTTTGATCTACAAATACTAATTTCCGCTGTATTTAAGTGTCTGCATGAAGTACATTCAGAGTGCCACCGAGAGACTGAAGACCCAAGATCCTAGCCTGCGTAGTGGCGAGCCTTCGCTGGTGGAGAAGGTGATCCTGTCGGAGAAGGACGAAAAGATAGCCACCATAATGGCTCTTGATTTGATTCTAGTCGGAATAGATACTGTAGGTTCAAATGGATCGAAGACAACAGTTGTAAACTCTAATAAACATATAATTGTCAGATTTCCATGGCCGTTTGTTCCATGTTGTACCAACTGGCCACTCGCCCAGCGGAGCAGCAAAAGGTTCACGAGGAGCTAAAGCGACTGCTTCCGGATCCCAATACACCACTCACAATCCCGCTGCTCGATCAGATGCACCACCTGAAGGCTTTCATCAAGGAGGTGTTCCGAATGTACAGCACGGTGATTGGCAACGGACGCACTCTGATGGAGGACAGTGTGATCTGTGGCTACCAGGTGCCCAAGGGAGTCCAGGCGGTCTTTCCCACAATTGTCACGGGTAATATGGAGGAGTATGTGACGGATGCGGCTACTTTTCGACCGGAGAGGTGGTTGAAACCACAGCATGGCGGAACTCCGGGTAAACTGCACCCGTTCGCCTCGCTGCCCTACGGCTATGGAGCTCGGATGTGTCTGGGTCGTCGGTTCGCCGATCTGGAGATGCAAATACTGCTGGCCAAGCTTCTGCGAAACTACAAGCTGGAGTACAACCACAAACCACTGGATTACGCAGTCACTTTCATGTATGCCCCGGATGGACCGCTGCGGTTCAAGATGACGCGAGTTTAGGTTGTAGATTTAAGATTCCGATTTTATACACTCTTTGTTGTAAATAATAGTTAATTTACATACAAACTATGAAGCTTTTATACATAAGATTAAAAATAACTAACTAATGCGGCTTTCATTTCCTTTTCCACATACGATACCAGTTTTTCACAGTCTTCAGACTCTGATGGGCATCCGCCTTTGTTTCGCCCTTCAGTTGGAACACTATATCCGATTTGTACGAATCGCGGGCCTCTTCCAGAATGGTCCCAAAGATCTCGCACTGAATATTCGATGTGAGCTTCTTCTCGTTGTAGTTGCGATCCTTAAGGCGATCGTAGAGCGTTTTATTGGGACAGGTGACCACAAAGACGGCCTGAAACCAGCGCTCTGGGAAAAAATCACAGCCATGGTATTCGACGATGTTGCCGCCCTTGGTCATCAGGGGCTCCAAGTGGTCCATCAGCTGAACAATACGATAAAGTTATTTTAATGTTAGATAATGGGGTTCTGTTCTGGCACACCTTTTCTTCGTCCAGAATGGGACAGTCGTACTCCTCGTCATATTCCTCCACAAACTCCTTTTCCTTGGCGATTTTTGAGCAGTCCAGCCACTCGAACTTCAGTTGGGCGGACAGGCGTTCGCATAAATACGATTTTCCCGCACCGGGAGTGCCTGAAATTGAATTAAATAAATGAAAAACACAAACATTACAAGAGGACCATCCAATCGCACCTGTTATTAATATGTTTGGCTTGGCATCTGGTGCTGGTTCAGACATCTTGTTTATTTATCGGTCGATGATGCTTTTAGATAGATTCTTAACATTGCTAATATTGGTAAACACTCCTAATTTCTTTTTAAAAGGGCAACACGTGAGGCAGTTGAAATTGTTTATATTTTCTAGCTATGGACACTTGTGCTGCCAACTTGTTTTCTTATTTTATACCAGCAGAGTTGCCACTGTGTTTATTGCTCCATTAGAGCTACCTGACTATTTCTTTGGCGCAAAAAAGCTAAATGTTTTTAAAAATTTAATTATTTTAGTCAAAGCTATGACAAAATAATTTAAGATTGAATTATTGGGTCTCCTCTTTTTTTGTGCAAATATCTTAGGTCCGTGATAGTTTGGCACGAAAAAAACAACATTTTTTTAATTGGTAACTAGACTTGCATATTAATTTATTAGAACATTTGTATTTTTTAGCCATATTATTGATATATTCCATCTATGGAAGGAAGACCCTACACCTATGTATCTATCTTACCTACATTCTACAGAACGAAGATAATTTTTTGAATCAATTAATTTTATAACACTACCTAATGGTGTTTTTACCTAACCTAATTCTAACGTACCTAGGGCCCTTTTGGCGTCCTTTTGTCTATCTTCATTTGGCCGAAACCGTTGCTTTTTGCTAGCTCTCTCTTTCTCTCTCAGAATCTGTATCTCTTCCTCCGCTTTGACATTCCTCCTTTTTCCCTCGTTCGTTCCTTGAAAGCTATTTATGAAACTGAAAACTGTCCGGTGCTGAACGGTGCTGAACTTAAGCGGTGCGGAAGAAAATGGAGCCGAAAAACGATCCGGAGAGGCGCCAGCATGTGCCGTACATCCTTAATGGCGAACTATACCGCATCGAGAACCAGGTGGGCGATAATGTTACGGTCAAGTGCTGCTACTGTCCGCCGGATCGGATTTATCGCGGCAGCGTGCGCTCAACTGGTAATTTTCACATGCATATTAAGGTAGGGTATATGGAATACTTTAACTTGGACAAAAAAGAAAAGCATCTGATTTTTTTGTAATCCGCGTGAGCAGAGGCGTCATAGTTCGTTGTTGGGGAAGCTTCACGAAATGAAGGTGGCTGCACTGGAGGAACGCCGTGATCGCATCATGAAGAACCGGCGTTTTGGAAAGCCGCGCAAGAAGACCCCAACACCGACCCCAGTAACCCCAACGCCATCTACAAGTACAGCTGCGCAGAGCAATTCTGGCGTTTTTCTGGACATTCAGACTCCGGCTGGAAATGAAAGCCACGAGCTGAAGATCAAAACGGTGTTCCAGCGCCACAAGCAAGAGCAAGAGGGAGCCACCCGCAGGGTAAGCATAAGTGTGCAGGAGTGAGATGTCAACATCTCACCTTGCTATTCACCGTTAGAACATTCCCTTATGTATGCAGGCATAGACTGTATCTATTCGCACGGCGAAATACCTCAATGAAACTAAGAGCTTGTATGGGTGTGCTGATCTACATATCTGTCTCTTTCCAGTCCGGAGATTCAACTTCAGATAACGTCGTCCCAGCTAATCCACCAAGTATCTCCAACAGCCTTGGTGTTCTCGTTCAGGATGTAAGTAACTCATATACTTACTTATAATTTAGATATTTATATTTAAATTTACCATGATCTTGAGTGATCTTTCAGCTGAGGCTTTATTATATTTTTAATATCTAGTTAGTTTCCGTTATTTTGTATTTATCAAATTAATTATTTTAACTTAAAATCAAATTTCTTTAACAAACAATGCATCTTTTGAAGTAATGTACATCCATTTTATATATTTTCAGCTCCCTAATATCTCGGTTGAGTCGCAGCCACCTGGTTCGACAACTACCGCTGCTAGTGTTTCCTATTTGGGTCGTCCAGTCAAGCCGGAGCAGGCAAGCGGTTCTCCATTCCTGACTGATCAGCCGTCAGCCATCGACTTGAGCAGGGCTCCATCGTTGCAGGCCGAAAGCAAATCCAGCGACTCGCTAACCTCCTCGATGGAGGACGTCTCCATGGAGTACGCGCGTTCTCAATCTCTCTCACAATCGCTGTCCTTGACCCACTTCCTGGATCACCCCCAGCGGGATGTCCTGCAGCGCTTGGAGCGTACAATGGCCCAAATAAGCCAGGAATTGCACTGCCGCAACCGAATCGAGCACAACCGCATGCTGTTGGAGGCGGCCAAGTTCAAGTTTCTGAATCCAAATTTTCAATTCGAGCCCACACTATAAGAGGGTTGTCTTCAAAACCATTAAAGTGCCTTAAAGACATCTATTTGTATACATTAAGATTCGTATCCATCTCATTCTATAAACGGCACATTTAAAAGCTATCATAATGGAATAAATATATTTGTAAAATTTAAGAATCTCTGAATATATATATTCAATCGGAGACACTCTGTAGACCGACCTACATTATGATTTCCGCATTTATTGGAATAGAGTGTATTAAAACGTATTCAGTTGTCTGTTTTAAAAACTACGTTGCATTTAATAAAATACTCATATACCAAATAATCGAGTTTTCGGTATTTCTCAACTAACCGCAAATGGTTACTCACAGTCGGCTTTGTTCTGTTCTGTTTTTTATTGTTTGTTGTTAGGAAACCTGCACCATTAATGTTTTAAATAATGGACGATAGAAAAACTTTAATTAATTTAGACGATGAGAGTAGTGATGATGATGCGAAAGTGGGCCAGAAAGTTATGGGTCAAAGCTCAAAACCGATACAAGATTTCGGAGCCATCCAAAGCGAAGAACCCACAACTAGTTCTTCAGGTAGAGGAGCCGAAAATATTTCGGGGAATCACCATTTATTAGGTGATGAACCGCCTTTGCTAATAGGCGACAATGGATTGCCCACTGCTCCTGAGATTGTAAGTATTTAACAATATGAAATAAATTGAGTCATCGTTTGGTTTTTCAAGAGAGCTTATCTTTGGTCACTCATATTAAGTTTATTACTTTACGCACTTTGTATTTCAGGCAGTAAATGGAAATGCAGGCAGTTCAAATAGGAGTATCAACAATTCGGAACCCACTTTCCATCTGAGATCTCGCACAGCGGCGGCTTCAACTCCGAATTACGAGGTATTTCTAATCTATGGGGCGGAAATTGGACTGCAAGTATTATCAGTGAATTTTCCACAGAGCTTGGACTACGAAGTTTGCGAAAACACACTCTTCCAAGAGGAACAGCGAAAAAGGCTAACAGAACGATTCTCTCTGCGCAAGGACGTCATAAGATGGATCATATTTATACAGATTGGCATTATCACGGCACTTATCGCGTGCACCATAGATATTATAATCGAGGAGCTGTCGGAGCGGAAATACACATTCCTCTTCAATGGTACGTCGAGTGCACTTCCGTTTTGATATTAATTAGTTAAACAAATTTAATTTATATTTAACGCAATGTTTATTTATTTTCAGCTGTTCAAAGAAACGTCCCCCTAAGCGATTCGAGCACAGGCGACCTTGTGATACCTTACCTTTACTGGCTTCTATTCAGCATTGTGCCCGTGGCCTTTGGAGCAGCCATGGTCACCTACATTGAGCCCATCACCGCTGGCAGTGGTATTCCCCAGGTGAAGAGCTACCTGAATGGCGTGAAAATACCGCGAATTGTACGGATTAAAACGCTGGCTGTCAAGGCCATTGGAGTGATAACCTCAGTCGTGGGCGGATTGGCCGGAGGAAAGGAGGGTCCCATGATTCATGCCGGCGCCGTGGTGGCTGCCGGAATCTCGCAGGGCAAGAGCACCACGTTTGTGAAGGATTTCCGAGTGTTCAAAGCATTCCGGGATGATCACGAGAAGCGTGATTTCGTCCTGGGAGGCGGAGCAGCCGGAGTTTCAGCCGCTTTCGGTGCACCAATTGGAGGAATGCTGTTCTCCTTGGAAGAAGCGGCTAGTTTCTGGAACCAGAATCTCATTTGGCGCACACTAGTGGCCTCCATTATCAGCGTGTTTACCCTTAACATTGTATTGTCAGCCTACCACGGCCTAAACGATTTCACATTCACGGGTCTCTTCAACTTGGGCAAGTTCGATTCGCCGTTGAAGTTCGACTACTTCGAGCTGCCCATATTTATGATGCTGGGAGTAGCAGGAGGATTACTTGGAGCCGCCTGGAACTCACTGAATACCAAAATCAATAAATTTCGGAAGCGCTTCATTCCCTGGAAGATTGGCAAGGTTTTGGAAGCGGTCGTAGTGGCAATGCTGGGCGTGACACTTGCCTGCCTAATGATCTACTTCATCGACGATTGTCGTCCGTTGGGCAATGATCCGACCAACAATCCAGTGCAGCTTTTCTGCGAGGACAACGAATATAATGCGGTAGCTGCCCTGTGGTTTCAAACGCCAGAAGCTACAGTCCGATCCTTGTTCCACGATCCTCCAGGTGGGAGCTTATCGAAAGGGAATTAATGATATTTTAAATATTAATATCTTATTTTCTTCCAGGTTCGCATAAAATCCTAACGCTAGCTCTGTTCACAGTCGTCTACTATGTGTTATCCTGTGCCACCTTTGGCCTCAATGTCTCCTTGGGTGTGTTCATCCCAACAGCTCTAGTGGGCGCTGCTTGGGGTCGTCTATTGGCCATGCTTACGTTCTACATGTTCCCACAGGCGGTATAAGTAATTTCACGTTGATAGTCTGAAAAGTAATCCATGCTTTCGGTTTCCAGGAGTTCCTTCATCCGGGTAAATATGCTCTGATAGGAGCAGCCGCTAATTTGGGTGGAGTTCTCCGGATGACCATCAGCTTGTCGGTTATTCTAATGGAAACAACTGGCGTGGAGAGCTCCTTCTTCTTTCCCCTAATCATTGCACTAATCACCGCCAAATGGGTGGGTGATTACTTCAATGAGGGCATCTACGATACACAAATCCAAGTGAATCATGTTCCCCTGCTGACCTGGGAGCCTCTGCCCCAATATAAGGGCCTGACAGCTCACGAAATATTGAGTAATCCTGTGGTCTGCATCAAGCTTCGCGACAGCGCACATTACATTTATAAAATGCTTAAAAAGTGCGATCACAACGGATTTCCCGTGGTGGATGACGTGCCTGGAGTAAGAATATGCGTATATTAACTTCACTCTTGAACTATAATTTTGGATCATCTTGAAGGATCGTCGTTCGGAGGGCCGCGTTTGTGGCATCATCTTGCGTTCGCAGCTGATTGTCATTTTGTTGAAATCTTTGTACGTGGAGAACAAGCGATTCTGGCTGCCAGAAACGTCTATTCAGACGTTTAGAGACGTATATCCGCGTTATCCTTCAATCAAGGTAATCATCAGGTTAACAGACTGTTTAGAACTAAGATCTCACAACAATTATTTCAGAGTGTTCGCCAGCTAGATGAAAAAATCAATTACACGGTGGACTTGTCCATGTTTATGAATCCATCACCGGTTCGAGTCAATCCAGTGAGTCATTTTCGAACTACGAACTCCATTAACCTTACACTAATTAAACTTTTTTTTCTTAGCATGATTCGGTTCCGAGAATTTTTCAGATTTTCCGCGCATTGGGCTTGCGTCATTTGTTGGTTATCAACAATGAGAATCGCATTGCTGGCATTATAACGAGGAGGGATTTTATCTATAAGTAACTGGTTTGCATTCAATGCAAGTTTATGAATATCAATCGAATGCCAAAAGTGTCTGTAATAAGAGATAATAAATATTTAATATACCTTTGTAATTAGCACATGTTATTATATTCAAAAAAAATCAGATTCACTTTTGATAAACTTTTGTTTTAATCTGCTCATTACGTTTATACAACTTAATTTAATGACCTTAAACGCGTAAAATATAATCAATAGTATTCACAAGGAATTGTACAAGGTTTGTGTGTGGGTGTTTTGTTTGATTTGTATAAAAATACGTTACATTTATGTAAAAGTAAAAGGGCTTGGTTTTATAAAATCTTAAAACGCTAAACAGACGTGTTCTGGATCCTAATTACTAGCACAACTGTCTCGAATCGGATTGCAGTGCAAAAAACGTTAAAAATATACGTGACTTATCATGTGGGCTTGCGATTGTGTTTAAGGTGTGTGTGGTTTTATATCGACTTTAGACCCTAATGCTAAAAGCGCATCAATAAAACAAGACGCTGCCATGGTAAAACTAATTCTAAAAGTTATGCAACGTAAGCCTATAAAATTCTTATTTAGGAGCAAAACGCCTAAGATTAAATGACTTTTTGTACAAAATGAAACAGAGCTTTCCTTCGATCAAATATCCAATATTAAATACCCAATGCCATGCCGGACTTGCACCAGTCGATGTTGGATCGTTATAGCTGCAATCTCAATGACCGCGTCCAGGAACTGGTATCACATTTAAAAACAAACTTTCCATCCAAATCCTCCAACATCTTCTTCTCTTTACCGTGATGTGAAGGAATCTGGCCAAGCAGCGATCGCTACTGCTGTTGTTGTTGCTGTCGTCCTTGCCGGTTAGCTCTCCATGGGTCGCACCTGCTGCAGTGCCTCTGCATTTTGCGCAGCCGCTGCTGCTGCCGCACTATTGCAATGTTGCTGCTGTGGCGGCGCATTGGCATTGGTGGTCGAGTCCGCGGACAAAATGCTACTGTTGCACATCGAGTGGGAGGTCGAGGATACTGCTGATGAGGCCAGCACATTATTTACTCCCGATCCACTGCCGTGTGGCACAGAGTTGATCGTCTGGACTAATCCGTCTGGATTTGGAGCAGCGCCACTCATCAAACCGCTGACTGCAGTCGGCACCACCTTGTACCTGTTGTAGACGCGATATGGCGTCCTCAAAGTATCCTTCTGCTGTACCGTCTTGGTCTTGCTGGCGGATCCCCAGCCGCTGGCATTGATTTGTTCTGTCGTCTTGCCCAGCAGCCAGTCGATGCAGTTCTGCTGCAGTTGCTCGCTGACATGCTGCTGCAGCCATTTATTGACATAGGTCTGGAAGTGGGCGTATTTGGCCTGAGTGACGCGGCAATGACTCTGTGTAAAAGGAAAGGAAAGATTATAAGTTTATGTACAAATCATTTTTATTTATTTTAATATGTGTAACACCCACCTTCTTGGCACGACGCACTGCATCGTACTTAAGTAGCTTGAGATTCTTGCTGGTCACAAAGGATCGCCCGTTGCTGGAATTTGTGCTGATCTCGTCGCGATCGTTGAAGGCATACTGCTCGGCCAGGCCCACCTGTGGGGTGCCCAGTCTTTCCGGCACACGTCTGCCGCCCCAGCTGTTATTGTTATTATTATTATTATTGTTGTTGTTACTGCCGCCGACCGAGGGACTACTGCTGGTTGAAATGATATTGTCGACCGAGATGGAGTCACCTGCCGACGCAGCTGCTGCAGTCGCCTGCGGCTCGGTGTAACTTCGTTTCTGTTCAAACAACTGACGCACTTGCTCCTCGTGCAGCTGCGACCGGCGCTTGTTGCGCAACAAAAAGCGCGCCTTGCGTGCTCCTCCTCCTCCTCTGTGGCCCAACTGGAATGAGAACAATGCAAAAATCAGTCTTTATTGTGCATAATTGCGACAATTGCCGGCGGCAATGCAGCCAAGAGCAATTGAAACACGGCGGCAATTCAACATGCTCACAGAATTTACGAGATTACTTAAAGCTGGGAATGCTGAGATGTGTGGGTTGTGTATTGTAGCATTACGGAACAGTTAGATGGTTTTAGGTATGGGAGTAATAGCGAGATATAGAGAACCCAAGATGATGGAGGGGTTAAGGTACCAGGCCAAAAAACACAAAGCCGAAGGCAAGGAGACTCACACGCACAGTGGGACAAAAACACAAACCAAGACCCACAAAATACGGGATGGGAACGGAACGGAACGAAACGAAACGAAATCAATCACATTTACCAGTACCATAAACAACAACAAACCAATCGAAGGCTTAAACTAAGTGAAACGAAGAGTTCTACAATGCGATGAAGACTTACCTTGCTTAAACTTAAGTCTGTGTGGCAATTACTGAGATCGTTCGCTGCTCTAACCCCAGAAAAATAGGATAATCCCCGACCCCATCAAAAGCCCATCCCTCTGATACAGTAATATGTCGAATATGTCTTTTTTAATGGGCTGCTCCAGATATATTTCTCAATTTCACTCTCCAGTAATGTCCACAGCTGTGATTGTGTGTGCTATTTAATTTACAATTATTGAGTGTGTGGAGTGTGTGTGTTCTTATGCCTAGATATAAAAATGTTTACCGAATTTAAAAGACATTTGGCTGCTTCCTTTACAAAATTAGCTACTAAACGTTTTACACATAATAATACATACATTGACCGATTACCATTAGCATTAGCGTTACGTTATGTACAGTTAAAACACGATAATTAATATATACATTTTGTGTACGGTGTAATTTAGGCCTACGGGTAAGCACGATAATCTTCTGATCACCATCATCATAATCATCATTATCATCAGCAGCACCACTCACACTCACACACACCACACCACACCCCAACCACACACCTTTACCATATTCATCCTGATCTTTATCATCATTATCCTCATCCTTGGGATCTCCGATCACCCGACATATCAGACTGTCTATCGCTATAGATAACTCAAGGCAAAACGAAATCAGAAGGGAATGCAACAAGCGCGTGCCTACGTTATTGTTATCATGATCTACTATTTTACATAATGTCTGTCTTTATGCATGTTTGTTTGGTTTGTGGGTGGAATTCTACATTTAATTGAGGTTCTGTTTGGGTTCTGTTGTTTCCTCGTTGGTTATTGCAAATTTTTGGTGTCTTTGGGCAAACAATGCATTACATTTAATGTGTGTGAGTGGGTGGTAGTGGTGGTGGTGGGTGTTGAGTGTTGTAGTGGTGGTGGTGGTGGGTGAAAAGGTTTGGTGTTTTAATTTCTCTTATTTTGGTTTTGGTAATCAAAAAACAAATTCATTTATTACTATTTCATTTTGCAATATGACTTTTTCTTCTTCTTATTCAATGAAATTATCAAAACTATGTTATTTCAAGCCTTGGTATTGACCTGGTACGAAAAAATAAATTGGAAAAAATGAGAGAAAAGAATGCAAAAAAGCATTAATTAGTGAATATTTTCTTGTACTTTTTATGTATTTTCTTTGCTCGTATGCAACAAGCAGCGTAATCATTTGTATGCATACGAAATGGCGGCGATTAATAAGTTGGCGACATGTTGATAAATGATACCAAAACGAAAATATACAATAAAAGAAATAAAGTTACAGCTGGCGAAACAAGGAGAGGTATATAAAATAGAAAGTGCAGCGGCGAAAGTTGAAATGGTAAACAACAGATAGATAACTGAAAACTGAGATACATAATATATAGATATATATATATATACAGAATGCAGTACGTAGGGATGTGGGTTGTCTTGTCCATCGTCTAAATCAGGTGACAGGTTTGTATGTACAGTGGAAGGTACCGAAATCACAACTCATGAGTAGAACAGGGATCAAAAACGTAAACGTAATCGAAATGAACAACGAAATACACAAAACAACATGGTTAACCACTCTTCAAGCACACACCACACAAAGCTGCTCCGGCTCCGGAGCATCTCATCGCTGCCTCTTCACACTCACCTCGGCAGTATCTTCCTCCTCCTCCGTTTTGATATCGGACGCCTCTACAATGTTGTCGTTACCTAGCGCCGAATTTGAGCCGGCATTATTCCCGCTGCCGCCAAGCGCAGGATTCGCCAATCGTTCTACATATTTGCTGAACTTCTGGGCCTTCAGCGCAGCCGGCTTATCAACTTCCTCGGGCTCAGAGTCTAGCAGCTCGATGGTCACACGGCAATCGATTTTGTACTGAAAAATACGTTTTTATTAGCTAATTTGTTTCAATTTGCTATTTTCATTGAACTTACGATGTACACCTTGAAGCAATTCTCGTCGTTGAGAATGCTTTCCGCCTTCCGCTGATACGACATCTCCCGGTCAAAGGTCTTGTGTGCTTCTCGACAGAACCCGCCGGTGCAGCCCCGCCTTTGCTCCGTGGCAAACAGCTCAACACAATCCAGGGCGGCTCGCTCAGTAACACAATATTGCAGCTGACGAACGGCATTCGAGACAACCTGAATGAAATAAATATTAATAAATATATATAGTAATTAGGGATAGCCTTTAGCCAAAAAATAACGTACTTTATCCAGCGTGAAAGAGATGTAGGCATAGATGCCAAACATTTCTCGCATCGTATCCTCGAATGTATTCGAGTCCATGTTGCCGTCTAGGACGTTCTTGAGCATGTCGAGGAAAGTCGGGTAGTAGTCCTCCACTTGGATCTCTGGCTTGGGCTTTAGCCTCAGTGCCGTAGCCGTGCTCTCCCTTCTGTTCACCCGGCAACGCTCCTCCTCGATGGCCAGCAGGCGTGCACGTTCGTACATGACGTGCAGACGGTCACAGAGGATAGCATGTAGCCGCAGGAATAAATACCAGTTGTTGTTGGCAAAGAAAAGCGAATAGGATTCGTCCTGGTTAAAATAAAAGTAACGATTTATTATGTTTCTATAGCCCAAGTCTTAATTTAACTCACTTCATGCTGCCCGTGTGCGTGTGGTGGCAACAGCTTGGGATTGGCGAAATCCGCCGGGTGCTCCAGCTTGATTTCCACATCGCTGCCTGCTGCTGCTGAATCTTGAGCTTGCCTGGGACTCGAGACAACGCCGGAGGTGCTGCTACCGCCTACTTCGTCTCTGTGGGACGAAAGGGGATCATCCCTCGGTTTGCCATCAGATCCGATTGCAGATGATGATGATGACGATGCAGCGGCTGCTGCCGCTGCTGCTGAGGATGTTGATGGTGTCGCATCGTCCGCAGACGTCGCTGAAGATGACGTTACTGCGGACGCTGCTGCAGCAGATCCACTCGTCGCCTTTGCGTCATCAGTCTCTTTCTTTATCCCCGCCGGTGTTCCGCAGCTGCTGCTTGCATTACTACGCGCCGGAGATGCACCTTCGCTGGGGATAGTCTTGGCATTTCGAGCAGACGACTCCGTGCGACCCAGTGGCGAGTCCACGTCCATTTTCGTATTGTCATCTACCAAAAATGGAAAGGCTATATAGAGGAACGGTGTGCACAACATATATGTTCGGATATTCGATGTGGTTCAGGGGTCAGTGAGTGGTTGTTTGTGCATTGCAGTCCAGTTTTGGTTTTATATTATTATATTACAGGTTTTTTGTTACGTTACAAAATTTTGTTTTATTGGTTTATTTCGGGTGTGTTATTAATTGCAAAATAGAAGAAAAAAGAAAAAGAAACGAAAAACATTCACTATGTTAAATAGTACAATCGAGCAAGTGTTAACGAAAATAAGCTTTAAAAATGTAATAAAAATTATTCATTTTACTTCGAAACTATTTTCTTGTAAATAATTTTTAATTTACATATCTTAGTAACATTTTAAATTCATAAAGCTTTATTTCTATAACAAATAAATAAAATAAATATTATCAATTTAAGTACGGATGATTGAGAGATGATCAAGCCATGGCATAATCATCTCTTTTGATGACTAGTTAGTGATAATAGCTACTCAAATAAACAATGTGGTTAGCGCAAAATAAATATTAAATATCTAAAATGTTAAACTAAATGAATATACGATAATTATTCGCCTATGCTAACTTACCGTCATCTCGTTCATCGTCGCTCAGCGGCTGCCGTGGCGCAAAAAAGAGGTCAGGCACAAATTGTCGGATGATCTGCTTAATCTTCTGCTTCTCCTGCTTCTGGATACCAGTTTGCCGCTTTACGTGATGGATCAGCAGGTTGGCGGCGTCGTCCAGTATGGTTTTGTCCTTGTAGGGCAGCACCAGATGCGGCCCGAACGGCTCCATGGCGTCGTCCTCCTGGTCGTGCCGCTCATCGTAAAGCGTCTCGATTTCGTTAAACAGACTCTTGGAGCGCAGGGCCTTCATGTCGTTGGGCTTGAAGTTGATGGCTTGGTGATCGAGAGACTTGAGGTAATACTTCTCGTTCTGTTCCCGCCATTGCTTGTTGAAGGTCTGGACAAAAGAAAGTGCTTATTTAATTTACATATATGTAAAGAAGTGCGCGAGTTCACTTACCTTTTGCGCTTCTCGCCATTCCTCCTCCTTGACTTTCAGCCGCTTCAGTACAATGGGCACTGCCACGGAGGGATTCTTCTTCATTCCCTGGATTATCTCCCCCGACTTGTCGCCATAGATGCGATGGATGGCCCGCTGGTGTATCGTTTGGGATGTGCCGCCAAGATGATCATCCAGGTGGAACTTGGCCAACTCCTCGGTGGACATGCGCGACATCTTCTTCTGCACGTTCTCCAGCACCCGAATCGTGGCGCTGTTTACCTCAATAACCAGGTCCAGCTCGAAGCGCTCGTCCTCCGTTCTGTGAATATTCCTTTTGTTTAGAGCGTGCGTATTGGTTAATTGAAATAAACGAAAGCCAAAGAAACAGAAGATCCAAAACAAAAAAACAGATGTGTAGTAGTTGAGAATAAAATATAGTTGCGGTTAAAACCCAAAATAGGAATACATTAATCTTTTTAAATTATAAGCAATTATTATTTAAGAACTTTTTTAACACATCTACTACTTTAACCGCAACTATAGAAACTCAAAATTAAACAGAAAGAAAACAAAAGTACCAATGAGTAGTCTCGATTTTACTCGGGACTTTTTTAGTTTAGGATTGTTGATTATATAGTTAAATGGAATGGTTCTCACCTGTAAATTGTCTCTTCGAACTGAGTCTTCCGCGATGTCACAAAGGTGGAGTCCTCGCTGGCCCACGTAGGAAAGGAGACCCACTTGTCGTTGAGCACCTCCCGGCAGAGGGCCGTCCGACCGCTGCATTTCTTGGGCACTGTGGACTGAGGCAACGCACAATAAGATGCACCCAGTCGTTTGCATGAAGACAGGTCCACATCCTGAACGTACTCAGCCGCACTCTGGTGACTACTGCCTCGATCATGGGAACTATTACTGCTTCCGCCTCCCTGACGTTGCGTGGCAGCTAAGGGCATGCCATCAATCATTCCACCTGCCGGTTGACCGGTTGGCGGTCCCAGAAAGTCGGTAAACCATCTTAACAGGTCGGGGAACTTCATCAAAAACGGAGAAACGAGGCCAAGAAGTTCCGTTTTGGAGACAATTTCCTGGTTGAACAAAGTCAGGCAGCGCAAGAAGTTGTCGTACACTTCTGGATTCCTAAGCGCCTTGCGCACCTTGTCGAAGAAGGCGGCGTCGGAGATTGTACACTTGCTCGATGCTTCCGAAAAGCTCACATCCCGACAATAAGGCTTTGGTCGCTTAGCAGGCGGCGCTCCACTAGCGTAGTGTCCGGCTAAACTATCATCACCCGGTCTCCTTGAAGCTGAACCGGAATTATGCTGTCCATGGTGACCAGAGGGCAGTGGCGGCGTTGCGTAACTGATCCCTGGCGAACTACGATCAAGGGAGTTGTCCGACATGTGCGGCATGGAACCAATCACCGAGGTGATGCCATAACTTGGCGATTTCTTTGCAGTATGGCCGTGTGGTAGATTCGGATTGGGCGCGTGACCCACGTACTTTTGCACATGATGATTATTCCGGTGCTCTTTTTCGTACGACACCATAACACTGGCTCCCACACCAGGCCGCCCGATGTTAGTGCCCGCCGGAGTGCCGGCCAAATGATGATGGCCTCCAACTCCAGCTCCTCGCTGATGCGCTTGCTGCTGCAGACCCGCGTGATAGTCCTTCTCGAAGAGGACATCGTTTCGGGTCGCATTTAGGCCGGATCCGATCACATGATTCTGCTGTTGCTGATTATTGTTGTACGTCTTAATGCTGACACTGGTGTTCACCGCCGATAGATTTCCAATGGCCGCTGCATGGGCGCTGTTGTCGATCTGAGGAAGATTCGTAGCTCCCAAATGCAGTGGGGAACCACCCGGTGCTGGCGATGCAGATGACATGGTGATGTGGGCTCCACCGCTTAAAGTGGCCGTAGGACGCTTGCCATGATCGTTATGCACAGACGCTGACTTGGACATGTACTGTCCGGACTGATGGTTGGTGGCATCTGGCAGAAATTGGCCAAACTCCCTTAGCAAATCCTCATCCTGTCCAAAGAGCTTGGCCACCTGCGTGTACACTTCCTGTTCGGTGAGCATTTTACCCTGGTTTAGGCTGCCCTCCTTCATCACCTTCTGCTCCTTTTGGTAGGCGTGTAGAATTTCCAGGAATTTCTTATACTTGGCCGGCTGGTTTTGGAAACGGTTCTGTTCAAAAAAGATAGAAACAGTATAAGTAAGCTATAAAGATTAAAGATTTTGAGCAAACGTTACCTTGATCTTATTTACATAGGTTATGGCGTGATTGAACTCCACCGGCTGATTCTGCTGGCCCGTCTCGCCAAGCAGAATCGATTGATGCGCCTGCTGAATGTGATGCAGATTGTGCTGGGCCGCTCCCGCACCTGCCCCGCCTCCGTGGGGACTAAGCTCACTCAGGGAATTCGGCGTTGGAGGTCCGCCAACCACAATACTTGCGCCTGCATTTGCGTTGGCCGCTGCTCCAACCACTTGGCCGCCCGTGGGCGTTATGGTGGCCCTTTCACGATCTCTCGAGTAATTCTGCGGCACGTTGTGCGCCGATACGGAGATACCCGCTGGCTGTTGGCCGGGCACTACGGCAGTTGGCGCCGGAGAGTTAGTTACACTCACGTGGACATGACCACTGCCTGGGGATTGTGATTGAGGAGGCGTTGCTTGCTGCTGCAAGGCATGGATAGTGGTCTGCGTAAGCGATGCTCCTCCGTGGGTCATTAGATTTACAGCTCCAGCGGACTGAATCTGAGCCGCAGCTGCTGCTGCAGCCACTGCTCCTGCTCCCGATCCCGATGTTAAAGCTGCCGCATTAGTCGTCTTGATGGTTATATGCCCGCCAGCTGACATCGGACTGTTTCCGGTAAGCATGTGCACCGTTCCCGTGCTAGTTGGCGCTCCCGTTGGCGAGGGCATCGAAACCACTGGCACTGAGCAGCCGAGAGCATCCGAATGAATCTCGATCTTGTAGCCCGGCGGCAGGAACATGTTGAAGCCGTAGATCAGCTCGGTGTGTCCCTTGAAGAGCGTTGAGACGCGCTCAATCACTCCGGGTGTGTCGATGCAGTGCGACTTAAACTCTTTCATGATGTCGAGGAAATTGTTGTAGATTTGCGGCTGGTCCGCGTACTGGTATTTCACCTGGTCCAGGTAACTCAAAGCATCCTCTACTTTCAAGCGTGGCGTGGCATTACCAGATTGTCCCTGCGGCGGAGTAGTTCCACCCACTGGGATACTGTTGGCAACCACGGACGACGGAGGAGTCTGGGCGTTGGCCAAAGGCGGCTGCTGAACTGGTTGCTGTTGGGACATCGTGGCCAGATTGCCGACGGCAGTGGCCAACGTCTGGGTGCCGCTGATTGTACGCTGGCGAATTGTGCCCGTTTGTGAGCTGCTGGAAACAGTCTGTGCGCTGGCAGGATTGTTTGATCCTGCTCCAGTCACATGAATCTGTACAGTGTTGGCGCCATCCACTGTGGTGGCTTTGAGAGTTCCACCCGCCTGAATGGAAGCCACGCTATAAGCTACAGGGTAGAAAGAGACAAGTCAATAAAGGAATCACTTAATGATTGGAATAAATAAAGCACTTACATGTGGTATACTGTAGTGTTTGTGTTCCTGTGCTGCCTGTGGAAACCACCACGCCTCCACCGCCGGCTGCAGTGCCAACTCCTACTGCCACCTGGGCTCCTGTTCCTGGTCCTCCAGCGGTAGTGCTGTCCACAATCGAGCTTGTGGTCTTCAAATTCGTGGCCGTCGGCGTGGTGGACGGCAAATAGGCAATGGTCTGGGCTCCTCCATGCTGTGGGGTAAGGATGCGATGGTGAATGGAACCAATTCCACTGATGGTGGGGTTATGGGCACCGGGCACAACGGTTCCAATGGTCACGCCAGACGTATTGACGCCCACGGTAGCAGTGCCACCACTGCCAGATGTTGGACCTCCTCCAGCCACGCCCACGACCCCAACGCCTACGCCACCGGATGTCGGTGGTCCGGGTCGTGTGCCAAACTGCACCTCGTCGACACGGGTGCGTTTCATCATTTTTCGTTGCTCTTTTGTCAGCGGAGCCTCTATTTCTTACGGCTTGCCTGCTCCTGCTAGCTGAGCACTCTGTGTCTCCCTAGATCCCTGCCCAAGTGCAAGGACTCTCTGGCTACTCTGGGTGAGTGGCCGCCCTCTATGAGCGTATGTAGTATGCAATAAACGGTCGGGGTCGCAACTCTTGGTCTTGGACTGCTTTTGGATGCGACATATGTTGTCTATGCATTTGTTCGCCCCACAAGCGGCAATGCGCTTGAGTTTTAGGGTAGAGAAATTGGTCTGACTGCTGGTTATCTGCTGGTGTTGCCGGTGATTCGCCTTTGCCACGTAGCTTTTGGAGTTTTTTCCGGCAGTAACTGGAGAAAAAAAGAAAGGAAACGGTCATAAAACTGGGTTTGTAAAAAAAATTTCTTAATATCAAAGTTAAAAGTTATTTTGCCACATTTGGAATTCGCATGACTTTCATGGTTCTGCTTGTAAAGTAAACAATCTAATCAAGATTTTCAGTAGACATTCAAAAAAAATTTGTGAAATTTATCTTTTAATGATTTCTAGTACATAATCATAAAACTCTTCACCAGATAATGAAACACTATTTTTCCCTTAAACAGGTTTGCTAATATAGCACAGCTGATTGATCAGTTTGGTCTACAACTAGATGAAATCTCAAAACGATTGCACATTCCAACGAAAAGGTGAAGTAAAAAGCACACGGAGGAATTCTTCTTCTTTGACCGTATCACAAAAACTTTAGAGTGGAAAACGATGTCTTTGTATTGGATATTGGATTCGGGGGAGGAGAGAAAGGTGAAGTGAAGAGAATAGGAATGGAATGGAATGGTGGAGCTGGGAGCAATAAGAACAAAAACAAGAGAATGGAACATATAGACGGGAAGGAGATCGTCGAGTGGAAGTTCCAGGCAAAAGGAGGAGAGGAGTTCAATTTAGTGTGTGTTCGTGCAACCGGAATTGGGCGCGCGCTTTGTTATTGCTTTTAGCGGTACAGTAAATACTTCCTAAGCGAGCTTTCTGTATACACCTTCGAGTGCGTGTGTGTATTTATTGTGGATGTGGAAGGTGCCAAATGCCCCATGCACGACATCGGCTTGCATAGAATTCAGACACATACAGAGAACATATTTATATTCCGATACCGCCCAGGGGGCGGGGTGGAGGGAGGGAGTACTGCTGGTACATATTCTGTATCTACAACTTACAAGAATAAGAAGAAGAAGAAGCAGCAGCAAACGCAACAATGCAAAGGTGGTGGTGCTACAATGGTGGTGGTGGTGGTGCAGCCACAAAGAGAGAGTCAGCGAGCGAGAGAGCCGCATTTGTTGTTGAGGCGCAGTATGATATGGCTGATTTTTTTCTAAAAGGCATTTCACCCGTTTGGGGCCAAACACACACACACACCAACACAAGCAAAGCGAGCATTTGGCGGGCAATCGAGAGAAAGAGAGCAAGAGAGAGCCCCAAGCTGCGCAGAGTAAATATAAGGTGAATGGAAACCGTCTAGAAGATCATCCTGCTCCAACTAATTAAAACACCCCATCGAACCAACAGCTGCCCCCTTTTAGCATTTGTAAACAAATATTGGAGCACTGTACAGCCGCACAAAAGCTTTGGCCATCTCTCTCTCTGCCACCACCAACTATCCTTAAAAAAGGTAAAACAAGTTCGCTCTTTGCGCTCTCGCAAACGCCTTTGTTGTTATTGTATTTTTTGGATCCGCCATTAGTGCATACCAAACATACATTTGTATGTGTGTCGTGTGTTTGACGAGAGAGGCTCCAAATTGGGGCGTTGTGTGCGTGTGTGTGCGAGTGCTTTGGGGAGACATGTGGGCAAATTTTCCCTCCATTTTTTTTTGTTCAGCCCGCTCTATTACGTGCACACGTATAATGTTATCTTATCTGTTTTGTTATGTGTATACACAGCACAGCACAGAATACGCAGCACAAAAGGCAGGCAGCGGAGAAATATGCAAAAATTGTTAGACACTAGCACTCGATTTTTGAGCAACTGCAATACGGCGAAGAAGCATCGCGAATTAATATTTAGTTTTTGAGTTACTTTCTCACTCTGGCACACTCACACACTCGCAGTCTGGCGCTGCGCTATTAATAAATTTTGCAAATAAAACATATGGATGTATAGAGAAATATGTACAATATATATGTACATATATACTATTTCAGCAAGAAGAAGCACGGCAAACGTTTTGTGTAAATTCAAAACCGAATGAAAAACAGGCAAGGCAAGAACAACAATCGACGGATGGGGAGCCAGTTGAGACGAAGGAAGGAAGATGTGAACAAAAAAGAGGGCCACAAAATGATGCTCTCATTGGGGAGCCATTAAATGCACACTCACACCGACGCACTACACTGGGCTGGCTGGCTCTCGGCAGTACATGCGAATGGCGCATCAAAGCAAAAGTCGAGATAAGCGCACGAACTGAGCAAAGAACGAATCAACGAACGAAAATAAAACGACACTACGTTGAAAAAATACAGTCAGTTCATAAGCAAGCCAAAAGCAATGGTTAAAAGCGTATGTATGTGTGTGCCGCTCTCCTCTCCACCCTCGTTCGAGTGTGTGAGCTGAGAGGCAGCAGCGGAGCAGCAGCAGCAACACAAACAACAACCACGTCGCCGTCGACGACTTTTTGTCTGTGCGCCTTCTATATGTATTCGCTATGCCATTGTACATGGGTTTGTGTGCGTGTGTATATAAACCAATTGAAATTGACCTAACCTAAAAATGTTGTATTTTTCACAAGTTTTCAGTGGCACGAACACGACTGTTGTTTGATTCCGAGCCCGCACACCAAGTGCACTTGAAGGATAATGTTCCTCTGCACTTTCCACGCCCCCAACCGCCCACCGCCCATATTACACTTACATCAGCAATAAGCAATAAGCAGTTAGCTTCGTCGGTTGATATTCGGCTGTGTGTATATTCGAAATGTATGTATGTATGTACTGGGCGCGTATGTATATTTACTACAAAACTGCCGTTGGTTTGTGGTGTTATTGGAAACTTTCACGTTTTACGCAGTATTTTGCACTTGCAACTACTATTTCCGCACTCGCTGGCTCACCGAAATCTTAATTTTCACTTTTTTTTTTTGTTGGCTGGGGCTCCGCTACCAAGTTGAGTTTTTTCCCTATTCTTATGTTTATTTCAATCACTTTTAGCTCTCCTTTTACTCGATCACACTGGGCGATTTAAGAAATAATTTTCCTTTCGGTAGATTTCTACTGCTATTCTATTCACACAATTTTGGCGAGAAAACGTTTTCGTACATCTTAACGCCGCCGCAAACATTTTCGATTAAAATTAAAACGAAACGGCAAAGCGACGACGGCCAGTCAGTCGGAGTCAGCAGAGAGAGCGCGGAGAGGGAGAGAGACCTTGTGCGCTCTCTCCACGGAAGAGAGGCACGGAGCGGGAGAGTGCGCGCGCAGTGTTGCTTTGGAATTAATTTTCTGTTGCTGCCGCAGCTAAAACAGGGTGGCAACTCAGCGGCGCAACAACTGAAAAACCTCCGTCGCGCGCAGGGAAAACATTGCAGTGGCAGGCCATAAAAAACGGCTCATGTACATTCGCTCGTTAGTAAATAATATCAATCAGCAGTTATTTTCACTGGCGGTGAGCAATGCCGCATGCAAATCGCCGCAAAATGGCGCTTAGAATTTGGATAAGAAACGAGCGACGGGAAGCTTACGTAAGTGCGAGAAGCAACAACAACGTCGGTGGAGAGAGAGGAAACAAGTTGCTGGGAAAGAACAGGGTGTTTCTTCCGTCCCAGCCATGCGGTTGAAAAGGTGATCAGAGCGAATGAGTGAGACACCCTGTTTAGTGCCGAAGAGAGCGGCAGAGAGAGGGCAGAGCACCCACACGAGCGCAACGAGTATACAGAGGAAAGCGACGTCGGCAGCGGCGCTTTAGCCGACTATTGCAGTACATAATGAAATCGACGAAACCGAAAATCAGAAACCAAACGGACCACTAGCGAGCTACAACGAGCCGTGCCACGGCTACACTTCACACAGTCATGAGGTGCTCCTCCTCCCCCACCGCCTCGCTCGCCAACCCACACACACACACACACAGACGCGTGCGTGCGGAGAGAGGAAGTAAAAAAAATATGAGGATGAAAAAAAAGCAGAGTGCATCTCACCATGACAATGGCGGAACCATAAAAACACATGTTCCAATCTTGAATCGAAGCGAATTCGGTGGCCCACCTCCTCGAAAAAAAAGGAAATAAAATAAAACGGGCGAAAAAATCTGTATACGCGAAAAAGTTGAGCTGCTAAAACATGGAAACCTTGCAGTTATCGATTCGCCTCGCTCATTGCGCAATGAAAAGTGCAGCGGGGGCGGCAGATGCGAGAGAGTGAGCGACAGAGAGGCGGAGGAGAGAGCCTCTCTCTTTTCGAGGCACCTGCAGCGGCGATAGGAAATGCAAATCCGCCTTCCACCTTCCAGCTCAAAAGTTCAAAGTTCATATGCAACTATCAACTGGGTGCAGCGCATGTCCGAGGTGCACCGAAATCCCCGGACCGAAAAAAGGGACAAACCAAACTGTTCGACTTCCAGGCGCCGCAGGAAGGTTTGTTTGCCCTTCCATTGGCTATTATTGATGTTTTTTTGATAATAAAGCCAGGTGGTTTCACATGTTCTAATTGTCCCTGTGCTAATTTCAGATTGATGTCTTGGAATTCTGCAAAAGGAAATAAATACTATGTACAACGCTGATTGAGTTAAATATGGAGCGGAAAGTGCTTCCTGTCATGCCAATTCAACTATATATAAATTGTCAATTAGTTTCATATTCGTACGTGGTCAGCAAATATTCAGATATTGGGATTCCTTTTGTGTCACCTGATTTTGAATGTGATAAACATACATTTTGTAATTTCATGTGTGCCTGTACAAAGGGAGTCATGTCAATTTCGAGATAAACGATAATTTATTTGGAAAACCTCTTTCTATTAAAGCACTTATTTTGAAATGAACATTGATATCTAAACTAGCTAATGATCGATTCCCTTAAAGAAATTGTAAATTTGGATTATATTTTCGGAATTAATTTCCCCCTAACAAACATTTATAACACCGAGTATGAATTCTAGACCCAATTCATTGGAATTCAGCAAAAAAAAGGAATTGGAAACATTAATATCAATTCTATCGGATGTACCTTGAAATTTAAAAGTACCTTATGATTTAAATTTTGTAACATTTGATTTTATAAAGCTTACTATATAAAGTCTGAAAGGTTAAAGAGGGCAATCCCAGTAATTTTCGGAACTTTACTTTCTAAAAAAGGCCTATATTCTCACACAATCATTTCGATCGTTAACCAAAGTATTTATAAGATTACGACCATAAGATGTGCCAGTTAAAACTGAAACTGTGTAGAAATCTCTAAAACACTTCAACTTCGTTTCGACCATCAAGTTCAAGACTTGTTCGATGGCCTCTGGCCAAAAGACAATTGCGAATTGCAAACAATTGGTTGGCGACGCGGCAAGTGTTTGTTTCTCCGGAGAGAGATCAAGAGAAGTGTGGAGAGACAGAGACTGCCAAAACTGGGGAGAGTTTGAGTTCAGAAGTAACTTGTTTTTCAAGTTTTCAAACGGCCAAAACCAAAACCAGACTCAAAAAGCCAGTTGAAACTTGAGGCGCTTCACAAAGAAAATTTGAGGAAAACGAGGAAAGCACTGCGAGTGTGTGTGTGTGTGTGTATCACAATTGGACCTCACAGAAGCAGTGAGCCCGATTTCAACGAATTATTTAATTAGAATCAACGTAAACCCGCAAATTGAAGGCTGAAACTGCCGTCTCGCTCACCTTGTGCACAAACACACACACACGCAAGCACCAAAAGGGTAGACAGAGCTGCCAACTTTTTTTCTGTTGATTAATTTTCTTGAAAATGTAACGTTTTCGTCGTTTTTTTTTTTAAATCTTGATTAATAAGTGCCAACGAAAAGGCATAGCTTAATCACTTTTTTGTTATAAAAAATTATTTATTTTAATATTACATTATTTACCTTTCAACCATATAAGTCACAGTTTTTCTAATAATAATACATATTTTTGTTCCTAATCTTTATAATAAAATGGTAATTTAAGGGTTTACCCCTTGAGTTATAAATTTCCAACGAGTTGGCAGCTAAGAATCGAATGAACGCAACAATAACAAAAGGTGAGCGCGGTAAACGCGCTCTGCCTCTTTCACACACACACACCTTGGTGTTTTGATTGCCTTCGTAGTGTGCGTGTCTGCGTCATTGTTGTTGCTGCACTCAATACCTTTCTTTCTTATTTTTATTTACTCTCCCAGGTTCTTATTTTTTTTAATTTTATTTTATCAAATCAAAGACAATTAAAAATGTCCAACCACAAACACACACACATACACGTGCCAGCAGATGTCGGAACTTTGTTTTTTATGTATACTGCGAGCGATAAGAGCGATTTCCATAAATATTCACAGTCGCAAACTATAATTAAGTCGGTAACTGTAACTCATACAGAAAACCCCAAGAGAGAGTATTTGACTATAAAATGACAACGAATGTATGCACTATTTTAATATGATTAATGCCACTGGAAATTCTAGTTGCCGCCTAGCGTAATCAGTTGGGGCAAATTGAGGTTAAGTACGAAAAATATTCTGGGCACCCACTCACTTACTCGCACACACACACACACGCAAACAAGGGCGCGCATTTTTATTTTTTACATACATACCTGGGTTTATTAACTGAAGTTTCTTTCGATTTTTACATCTCTTTGTTTGGATCTCACTACTGCCAACTAGCAGATTTCTGGTAATTTTGGAATTTATTGCGGCTACAACTTTCAGCTGCTCATGAAGCTAAGAGGGGCAGGGGAGCGGAGGGGAGAGAAAGGAAGAGAGTAGCGCGTGAGTTGCTTCTTCTTCTTACATTTGCAACAAACACATGCAAACACTCTGCACACACACACACATGCACTCGAAATCGATTTTATGCTGATTTTAATGCAATTCCTCAAACTCTCCTTTTTTTTCTAGATTTAATGCACGTAAATTCACTCGTGCTTTAGTTTATAATGGAACTCCGCACGCACACACACACACGTATATGGACATGTATGCGCTATGGTCAACTCAACCCCACGCCAGGAATTTTTAGAAATTTACATTTTGCTCGACGAGATCCTCTAGGTAATCTGGATGGCGCGCGCTGAGTCTGGTTCTTGTTCCTAGCACTTGTATACTTAGACTTGTTGTTTAAATTGTTTAAATTAAATTAGTCGCACAGCCGTGGAAAATGACCAAGTTACAACTAGGGATGTGAAAAATATATCAAAATATCAATATACCGATATTTTTGAATAAAAATAATTTTTAGCCCTGATATATCGAATATCGTTAAATTTTAAAAATATATTTTTGATATTTCCCAATTGGTTGAACTGATCTGAAAGGAAGATGTAAAAAGTACAAGAAGATGATTTCTTGGGAAAGCGACAAACTAATGGAGTACAGGACAATTACAATTTCTTTTAAGTCACATGCGGTTCTGTTACGTTGCTTCGTTTAAATTTTTCTTTATACATGTAATAAATGTAAAGAATAAATCAGGGATACTTATTTTTGGCAGTTAAAAAAATTATTAGCTG
Source organism: Drosophila pseudotakahashii (assembly GCA_035046095.1). Lineage (NCBI taxonomy): Eukaryota > Metazoa > Arthropoda > Insecta > Diptera > Drosophilidae > Drosophila > Drosophila pseudotakahashii. Next base: position 1,248,017 of record JAWNOE010000247.1, on the reverse strand, counting down.
AAATACAAAAATATCAAAAAATACTCGATATATCTATTTTTTCCGTGTGATATATACTTTATCCATTTATTATATTTGAAAAAAGGATTTATCATCGATACGATATTTTTTATATATATTTTTTATAAATTCCTAGAGATTGGAAAAACCTCGATGGATGGTCGATTCTGCATCTTTGGAATCATCGATGTTTCCCATCGCTAAAATGTTAGCTAGCTGCGCTGTTAACCAACACGCCATCTGTAACAGTTATGTTAAGTGTCAGCGTTTATAAGAACTTTTTTAACAAGACTAGTTTAACTCGTTAATAAACCATCATCAGTACGCAATATTTACTTTAAAATCAATTAAAGAAGTGAAACTTTTTAACATGTAACAGTTTTTTTGAAAATTTACCTGCTGAAACTGTTGTTTAACTTTTACCAATTCAGCAATTTAGGGAATATCCAGATTAATCTTTTGTAAACAATTTGATGATTTGTGGTTTTACTATAAAATGGAATCTGTATTTTTACAAATTTTAAAAATTAACGTTTCGATAATTGGAACTTGTTATAGTTAAATTTACTATGACTATTACCTATTACTATTACTATTACTACGGTTTACTACGGTTTACTACGATTTACTACGGTTTACTACGTTTACTACGGTTTACAACGATTTACTACGATTTACTTATTTATTTATTATTATTTATTTATTTATTATTATTTATTTATTATTTGGCCCCCTTTATTGTATGGCGAAAATCCGAGGTGTATTCACTGTTCGGCGATTTTCTCAAAAACTGACGGCTTGATCTTAATGATACTTTCTAACAAGAAGCTTGAATTATTAATATACTTCTAGAAGTCTGATAGGTTTGCAACCTATCTAGATCAATAGATATTTTTATTCTAAACAATTTTGCATTTAAAATTGTGAAATTTGGCCGCCAGAATCCGAAAATTAAAAGAAATAAAAATTGGCCCCATGTTCCAAATTCCACCGTATATATGCATACCGTTTACTTGGGATTTTAAAAATTAGGTTTGAAACACTGCTGCCTGGCCATCCAAGTAAGCAACCTGGGCGCTCTTTTAGGGTATGTCAGGACGGCCTCGGTATTTCGGCGCACAGTCACACTGGACCTCTCTGCCGCAGCTGAAATCGCGTTCTCTCTTCCACGCACATTCGTCGCCTTTTCTTCTCCGTTCGTCCGTCGACTACTTGTGCCATTTGTTTTGAATATTCCGAGTGAATTCGACGCCCGTAAAGTCGCATCGCATTGCCAAAATCTCGGGGCCGCACATCAAATATAATATCGTTAACAAGTGTGTGGGCCGCTTTCGCATCAATATTGTTTAGTTTGTTGGAAACATAAACACAACACTCGGTTGTTTATCGTGCATTTAAAGTTTCCCGCAAACGGAAAACTGTGCTTTTTCCAGTTGTGCCAATTAAAAATAGGAAGCGAAAAGTTCCGTTGCGTTGCCCGCATCAAGTGCATCTATACAAAAGAAATATATAGATATTCAAGTTAATACGAAAATCCCTAGTTGCTGAATGTCCGAGAATAAAGGCATCATGCTGGCCAAATCTGTTCAAAAACACGCTGGACGTGCCAAGGAGAAGGTGAGTTGGAGTCGCGATGCAAGTTGCAACGCCCACGCAAGGTGGGAAGGTCGTGAAACCCACCACCGATCCCCCATCCCCATTCCCCGTTAACCGAGCCCTTCCAGTCGAAATCGTGTCCCTGTCCTAGTTATCCAGCTGGGTCACCTCCACTTGCACCACTTCCAGGACAGATTTCGAGAGTTTCCACTTAGTTAATAATAAATGTTTGTAATCTTAATATAAAAAACAATCCCAAGATGCAGTTACATTTTAAAATTCCAAAAGAAAACCTGTCAGTATAATACATTTGATTTTTATGACATCCAAAAGTTCTTCACTTTTCAACCATATATTATAATAAAAAATAGGAATTGGGGTTTGCAGGAAATAAAAATAATAATTTATTGTTACAAAATATTACAAATCATTAAATGAACAAGAAGTTTTGAGCTTATATTTATTCAAGCCTAGCTTATTATTATTTTTTTAAAACACTAACATCCACTTCTTTATTATTAGTTAAATTTTTCCTTTAAGTAATTGTATAGATTATTTATAAATGCCATTAAAAAAAAATTTTGCAGGACCAAAGTAAATGTTTATATATTTTTAAATGTTTTTATCTTAAAACTTTTTTTTTAATATTTAACAATATTTTATTTCATAACAACATAAAAATTAACGACTTATAAATAGGGGAGTCTTTTAAATTTTATACGACCTTAAAATGTGTCACCTAACTTTTTATCATATTAAAATTTTTCTTACAAGTTGCAATATACTACTTAAAATAATAAAACCCACGAAAAATTGGATTGTTCGCCTCCCACAGAGATTTCCCTTTTGGTAAATCACTCAGAAGATGCGGAGAATGTCTGACACCTGTCGCAGTTTTGAGCCAATCCCAGCTTCTTCGATGATTTTCATTTTTCCCATTCATGAGATGCGCCTGTTGGATTTTTGAATGTTTTTCATCTTTCCGCCGATGCGTACAAGTGAAAGTTGTGTTGTTGCTGTTGCTGTTGTTGTATTATTATTTTTATTGTTGTCTGTTGTTGTTTTTGTTGCGTTCGATGCGGCGAAATGTCAATAAAGCGGCCCAAACAACGTGTAAAAGCTGACCCAAAACGGGTTTAGATGCCTTCACTTCACTTTACTTTGGCTTCGACGGGCGCATTCCAAGATCTCCAGAGTGGTTCGGCGGCTAAAAGTGCTGTAATCTCAGCCAGAGCTATAGAAACGCTGCTCTATTGATTTCTATGTATATCCGTGTGAGTTGGCATTTGGGACTGATTTCTAAAGTTCGTTGGTATTTGAGGTCTTTTTTTGGGATGAGACCTGCTTGCTCGTGTGTTGGTCATTAAACTTGGAACCACAAATTCCTCGACTAAATGTCACTGTGAATCGGTTTTAGAAGCGGTGGATTTACAGGCAGCTTTTCTCTCAAAAGGTGTTTTTACTTAGTCGAGTGAAATAAAGATTTTAGAGTTTCGGTAAAGGAGAACTATAGATAAACCGATCTTATTTAAATATACTATCAATATTATTTAAAAATTATCCATATTGAATTATATTCAATTCAAGTAAAAGCTGGAATAAGTCTTGACTTAACTTAAGATCGCTTTGGAAACCTTTGCTTGTTAAAAAAATATAAATTTAAATACAACATCCACTTTTAATGTGAATTTATAGTCTATATTATAGACCCAGTTAACTCCCGAATTTGCTTGATTTTCGCCCGCCCGGCTCTCTGGTCTAGTTTATTTCATAATTTTCCCTCTAGAAATTTGAAAATGTATTTTTAACAAATTTCGTTCTCTGGGCGGAATTCACATTGCTTTATTATTATTTCGCATGGCGTGTGCTCAATTTTCGAGCAAGCAGATTGGGATTTTTTCCCATCGAGCTTCTCGCCAGAGAAAACTTGTCAAGCGCACACAGGCACAGCATCTTGTGGATGCCTAGATACATTTTCATTTGAGGTGCGTTGAATTTTCCCCGGCCCAGTCAGCCGCGTGAAAATGTCGCCGTCGACGTCGTCGTCGTAGCTTTTCCTGCCAGTAGTCAATCTTTAAATAGATCTCTCGCTCATCTCTGAATCCACTGAGAGTGTATCGTATATATATACTGTATATTCGGCTTTTGTTTTATAACTCTACGCATACTTTGCCTTTTAGTTTTTCTAAGTTTTCTATTTGGCGAACGAAGAGGAGCAAATGGGGGAAAGCAGACAAAATTTCGCCCGCGCCGCTTTTCTCGCTCCCTGGCTATTTGTCTATTTATATGCCGGCACCGCACAACAGCTGCCAAAATGTGCTCACTTTGGCCCGATGCAGTGCATCAGCACCGATTGACATTTTATTGGCAGTATTCGATCCGATCCAAACTTGCCTGTTGCATATTGAACTTCTTGTTGCATGCCGACGAAATGTCAACTGTTTTTGGGATTTTATTTATACGGTTTTCCTCCCAGCAATTCAAAATCAATGCGAAATTCGCTGTTAATTGCAATTACTTGAATTCTTTGCTGATAAATATAGAAAATTGGGCCTGCACGTCTAAGGCGGACTGAATTTAAGAATCTGAGTATAAATATGAAAAGGTTACACTACTGATAAAAATATTTTATACCAAGAAAAATGCTTCTAGTTTTATATTTTCCAGTTAAATAGTAGAATTTTTATGAGGTGGAAATTTATTATAAATATTAATTAAATATACATTTAATGTACAGTTGTATTTTTATAAACATCTTAAAAATGTGATTTTTAATATTTTTTTAAAAATATTTTCGACTCTATTAGCGTGGCTATAAACTTCTTCTTACTATTAGACATTAAAATGGGTTCAAAAAATGATCAAAGATTTGCTGTTTTAGCCAATTCCCACAAGTTCTTTGGTTTCCATTCCAGTAAACATCCATTTTAATGCTGATCCCATCAATACCTAATCAATCTAGTATCGGTTTTCGTGAGTAAACAAGTTCCTAATAATTCCCAAGCGTTCGAAATACGAAGCGAAGATATCAAAACTTGACAAGTACGTGGAAACATTTGGCGGCTGACTTCAAGAAGAAGGGGTAAGAACAAGATAAAATGGCATGTTTACATAAAGGTAGCTCAAATATCCGACACTGCAGTTTGAGACTTTCGAGGCGTACAGTACAGTACATACATATATCACGTTATATGGGCTTAATAAATTATCAAGTGCTGCAGTCTGGCGTTACGCCCCCTTTTATCCAAAAGGGGCGTTTTCAAAAGTACTTACCACAGATAGCTCCTATTCAATAGCTCTACTTAATCGAGCGTGAAGCAATCTAAATGTCAGAGACGGATACAAAATAAAGATACAGATACAATAATGCGACAGATGCGATTGTTAAAAGTTATATACAGTGTATACACCGAAGCTTATTAAAAAAAAGAGTGTTCAATTATTAAAATTGCCAACAATCGTGCATGAAAGTGAAGGAAACGGAGGAGCTGAGTCTTTTGTGTCACTTTTTGATTGCATAACAATTGGAATTACTTCACAGCCGGCTCACTTTGCCTCATTAATGCACAATTGTGCAGTTTGTTAGGAAACTAGCAGAAAGATAAAGTAATTGGGTGTGAAGTTCAAGTGTTACTCATGAAACTCTGGCTATAGGACCATCCTCTCCCCCCCCCCCCCCACAAAAAGTTCTATTTAAATCTGCAGTCGGTTGTTTAACCCAAAAAAAAAGAAGAAAACACCACTACAAACAGAAGAAAAACGAAAACAAACTTTTGGAAAATGTGTGGCGCGTGAAAAGACGCAAGGTCAATTACTGTCGATGTCGATTTGTACACTCGAATCCAAATGAGCGAACGCATACCATACCCACACACTCGTTCGCTCGAAAATCAGACGGCCACAGGTCGTATACGTAATTCTTTATTGGCTCACTCACTCAACACACACTCTTCGCCATCGATTTGATAATCGGAAATCGAACTGGGACTTCATATTCTGAATGGGTCTCACCTTGCCCACTCAAGCGTACAAGTTCATAGAGTTCTAACATGGAATTCTCAGCCTTTTTCCTTGTGTTTTCAGATTTGTTTGGAGTTTCGTGTTGGGTTTTCCCTATATATGCGTTTCTTTCTTTACTTCTCTGCCTAATGTTTGATGTTTTTGAATTGAGTTAGGGTTTCCGATTTGCTTTTGCAATTTATGTATTTGCTTTATTTAACATTGGATTATTTTTCTATCGAGAATAAATAGCTTTGTAAGGATAGAAATTAGATAAGTTTGCTTTCGAAAAGATAAGCAGTAGCTTTTATATTAATTTTTATCAAATTATGAATTGTACTCCCTTCGGAAGCTTTAGCTTCTTTTCAAATATTTTCGGTTGATAATAACTCAGCAGATTTATAATCTTATCGTCTTGTTTCGCTGAATCTTTGTAATAGAGAGAGAGAGAGGGGAGAGTTATGTCTTAGCTTAACCTCTAAAATAGTTCGTTTAATTATGGCTAGACATTTTATAACATTTAATTGATTAATACAGATTAATCGGATTAATAAAACGCGCATATGGTTTGAAATTACTATTTCTTAAATAAAGTTTCTAACAATACTAATAAATCCAAATTCCAGTGGATTACGATTTTTGAGGAGTTCCCATAAAATGTCTACGCGAGAAAGTAGCATTTTAAGATGTAAATTGAGTAAGCGAGTGTATAAAATTTTACCCATGTACTTGCTGAGTTTATTTAATTATTCATATGTTAATTAAATGCCAGCAAGTCGAATAAATTCCTATAAAGTGTCTCCATTTAAAAGTGAAGAAAGATACAGCAGCTAATCTCGGGTAGCTGTGTTTTTATTTACCTGCCTGACCCTCAACCGTTGCTCCAAATCCGAGTCCCACAGTTGGGAACCTGCGCTATCTGGGTTCCAACTTGTTGGCCAAGTCGACTGACTGTCGGATCTGCTTATGCACATAATACATGAGCATCGTATCTCCAGACTCGGAGGGAAAAAGTATCAGATTTAATTCCCTATTCACTATTCGTGTGCGGAAATGGGGAGGAGAAAAGTGGAAAGCGAGGGGCCTAGAACAAAAGGTAGTAGATCGGAAAACTGATCCCAACGCAGATACAGATACAGAGCACTGAGCACGCGATTTGCTAATGCTGTTGCTGTTGTTCTACTTTGAACTGCAATAAAAAATAGAAACAGAAACAGAAAAAAAAACAAATAAGAAAATAAGGCGACTGCCAAGGCATGGGAACCCACTTCTCATACTGCGAAAGTGTTGTCAGTTAGTTAACTTGTTATAATAATTATTTTTATTTTCCACTGTTGTTTTTTGGGCGGATTGCAAAACCGGTTGGCGGACTTTAACTGCGTTTCAGCTTACGCAATCACTGGAATATAATTTATGAATTTAAATATTAATGGAAATGCAAATGCAGCCAAAATACATATTTAAATGGGAAAAACTTTCTTTTTATCGCCCGCAAGGGTGGGGAATATGTTACGTAAATATTGGGAGCTTTTCAGCCTAATTGTTTCGTTCTCATTTTCGAATTTTTTTCGCGCTTGTTACGCTCAAATGAATCCGATGTTAGTGTGTGTGCCTGGGTATTAGCATCGGAATTAGCATAGTTCAAAATTTGCATCGGGCTTCGAACCTCATACCCTCCCCCTTTTTTGTGCAGCACCGAAAGAAATTGCAGTTATTGTGAAACTTTTATATTGTACTTTATTCAAAAGAAAATTAAATTAATATTGTTAACAAATTATTATTACGCATCATAATAAAAATGTTGTATCCATTTAGTTATTAATTTTGTATTTTGTACAGATTTTAAAAAAATTTGAATGTGTTATATGAATTTGTTCATTTACATGTCTTAAACTTTTAAAATATTGAATTACTTAGGCTTTTTATACCCGTTACTCGTAGAGCAAAATCGCCTTAAAGGACTTTAAAAAAAGCTTGGCGCCAAAATCTTTACAGATTTTGTAAAAGTGTAAATGCCATTTTGTTGTGTTTAATATTACCTATCGAAATGTAGAAAAACTTTTAATATCGGACAATCCATTAAAAAGTTATGAGCAACAAACGAAACAGCCACTTTGACAAGTGCATATATCCATCTCACTCTCACTCTTTAGCTGAGTAACGGGTATCTAGTAGTCGAACTACTCGACTATAGCGTTCTCTCTGGTTTTTTTTATTTAAAAATTCGAATTTATAAACCTTTTAAATATTTTCGTTCACTGTAGCACCTGCAGCATTTCATCTTTCCGCCGGCAGGGGACGCATTCGTGCCGCTTGTTTGGAAACCTTCGCATTTGATTTCATTTTTGCTGCCACAGCTATTGCTGACTTTTTGCTATTGCCCAATCAGGGACAATTGTTAGACCTCCCCCGCAACCTCTCGCCACTTGGCATCAAAGCAAAATGCACTCGCAGATGATTTCCCGCCACTCTAGTCGAGGTTATGAGCAATTTTCCACCGCTCTGGAAGCGTTTTATGCAATTTTCAGATACAAGAAGAGATGATGGTGGGAAAGGAGGGGCGGCGGCGTAGGGGATTCCCCTGCAGTCCGGGGAAGTAGTTAATTTCAATGAGATTTACACGGCACTGACTTTTCAGAGGGCTGCCGCATTTATCTCCGTTTGACTTTTTCAATGTCAGTTGCATAATTTAGCAACAAGTGGTTTCTGCGGTTTCACTCGTGTTTATCATTTTAATTGTATAATTTTCGACTGGATTCTATTCTTGAAAAATGCATTAAAGGCTGGCACGAAATTGCCGTAGAAAATAAACGTATTCTGAATGCGCAAATGGAAATTCAATTGGTGGCACGGCAAGGAAATATGCAACTTTTCTGGTTTTGTTTGATCTTTAAAACTAATGTGAGAAAAGTTGTTTGGAATAATAATAATGCTAAAGAAAATGTTTATTGTTTGGCGAGCAACATAAGAAGCATCCAGAGTGCATTTTTCTCCTAAGCTTTTTCGGTCTTCGATCAAGTGGAAAATTCAGTTTTTCAGCGTTTTGTAAATATTTTTGTAATGTACTGCCTGCCTGCCAGCTGCGTGGATTTGTAATTAAAAGCAGTTCACTGACTTTTGCACAATTTGCAATTGCGAAACGCGTGTAAAAAAGTGGAAATGAATGGGAGTAAACAAAAAGAGAAGTGGAGAAGCTGGAAAAAAAATTGTCAATCGCCAGTGATGCGTGCTGAAACTCCACACATCCCCCATTTTTCCCCGCCTAGCATTATTTTTTGATTTTTCAATCGAACGCATTCCTATCAGTAGGAATGTATTTCCAAATTTAAGTCTGCTCAACATGACGTATGCGTGATATTCGCAATTGATTGTGGCAAAAATAATTGAAAAACTCATGCCTTTATCAATGAGATTTGACTATAAAGGTACAAAAAAAAATAGGTAATTTGGTTTGATAAGCCCTCGTCACTCGGGTTCTGTAATGAAATGGAATTCGCAGGCCTTAGTCCCCCAGAAATTCTTTTCTTATATGTATACTTTCTTATCAGTAGAATCGTTTTTTGTTTTGTTTCTCTATTCGCTGGAGTTTATTAACACTACAAAAACAAGAAAAGAGAAAAGGTTAACCGTGACCATGTTATGCAACGATTATTTTTCATATCGGATGGAATTCAAGGTTTCGTTTCTAGTTTTTATAGCTGAATGGGCTGAAGTACTGGAAATGTTTCAAAGTTCGAATCATTTTAATTGAAATTTTACTCCATTTCCATTGCTCTTGACCCATTTTTTATGGCCCAGTGATTCTGCTCTGTCGATTTGCTAACGATCTGTTTAGTGATTTCCCGCATTAACCAGCTAATTCGTCACGTGCCATAAAGTAGGTACATTTTATTTTTTCGGTTTATCTATGAAAATCACGTGGAGTTTTTTCTTGAATGATCTCGAATGGCAGGCACTTCAATGAGTTCACTTTACGCTTCAATGCTAAACGAGCCAGATACAAAGAGTACAAAAGATACCGAGATAAAGATACAACTACATGCGGTTGAGACACTTTGACTAGTGCTAAGTATTCGCTCATGATTTGACCGCATTCACAAATATCTGTGAGTTACGAGAACATTTGCGTCTGTTTGAGATATGTATGTTCAATGTGTGCTTTTGCTTTTCCCAATATCTTGTGATCGATTAGCATGGATGTATCACAAATGCGGCAATACTTGTGTAACCCAAATAGTGTTCTTCCAACAGTTGAAGGTGAAAAAATCTACACACAAAAAAATTTGATTGGTAAAATTGACCAATGAAGATAGTTACGTAACTATAAAAATAGTTATGTGTATTTTGTTTTTGCTTTGGGTGTGTGTCTTTGCTAATTGTGTGTATTTGTTGTTGTGAAAGTTACTATTTAATTGGTAGAATTGACAATTTTTGTGGTTGTTGACTGTTTGACAATTATAACAGTTGATTTTACCAAGTTTTTCTTTGTGTGTATCATTCAAGATAACTCTAACTGTGTCTAATCTGTAAATTGGGTGTGTGTCTTTGCTAACTGTGTGTATTTGTTGTTGTGAAAGTAACTATTTAATTGGTAGAATTGACAATTTTTGTGGATTAACAATTATAACAGTTGATTTTACCAAGTTTTTTTGTTTGTGTGTATCTTTGGTGTCATTCAAGATAACTCTAACTGTGGCTAATCTTTAAATTAGTCCCCGCTACTTAAGATAACTAAATATTTATTTAAATTCATAAAAATTGCAAATGACTAATAAAATCTTTCTGTAAAATGTCACATTCTCCAGAAAGAGCCGTCGTCTCTGATTATGATTTATTTACCTAAAACCTGTCTAGATGCATGCACGTGATAAACATTTCTCAAGACGTGATCACCGAAAACGGTGAAAAATTCTCGACGTTACATAACCAGATAGTATAGTAATGCACACACAGCCAAGCGAAAACACTTGAAAACAATTCGCAAAAACCTGTCGCCATGCAATAATCTCGCAAGCTGCTGAAACGACAATAATTGTGCCGCTTTTGTCTAGCTATAAAAGTATCTGAGTATCTGAGAGATACACAGCTGAGGCCGAGCTTAAATAACTGACGCCGAATGCGTGCTCAGCGGAAGCTTATTAATCGTATAAAACCGATAATGAAATGAAAAAAATTAAGGTAAACCTGTCCCGGACATTCCCCCCAAATCCCAAACTTCCCAGCCCCTCTCTCTCCGGTTATTCACTTATTAATTGCACTTTATTGAATCTAACCAATATTCGTTTTGTGACCATAAAAACTTTTCACTTTGACGAAGGGGAATCCGCTGACTTTGTAAAACGTTTTTTGGCTTTTCATTTCAGTCGACCGCTTCTGTTTACTTAGCCCATTCGTATTCCACTTGCAATTAGCCCGGCATGTTTTCTATTTTCTATTTATTTCGAAATAACAACAAGAGCAAATGTTTGGCTTGGTTCAGTGAAAACGTTTTCCATTCGAAATGCAGTGCCAAATGAAAGTGCTGGGGTCAAAACAAAGGTCTTTATAGCCGGGCTCAATTAAGGAAATTACCATCAACGTTCATTATCAATTCAGTTTGCAATATATATATCTGGGCAAAGATCTGAAAATAATCTCTGGAAATGAATCATGGAAATATGCAGCTACTGCTTAGATATTTTTATCAGCCAGATGAATAATGATGTTGGTCGTACAGAGAAAAAAACAAGAGAGAACGCTATAGTCGGGTGCCCCGACTATCAGATACCCGTTACTCAGCTAAGGGAGTGCGAGGGAGATAGATATATAAAATCTTTGATCGGGCATAACTTTTTAACGAATGGTCCGATTTGAAAAATTTCTTCTACATTTCGATAGGTATTGATAGTCACAATAAAACTGCATTTTTAGTTTTCCAAAATCTTTAATGGTGTAGGCGCCAGACACCTTTCAAAAAATGGTGTAGGGCGATTGAGGGCGTTAGAGGGGGCGTGGCGCCATTTTGAAATAAACTTGCGCTGCGTAGGAACTCCAAGAATATGCATGCAAAATGCCAATCCTCTAGCTTTTATAGTTTCCGAGATCTCAGCGTTCATACGGACGGACAGACGGACAGACGGACAGACGGACATGGCTAGTTCGACTCGGCTAGTGATCCTGATCAAGAATATATATACTTTATAGGGTCGGAAAAGCTTCCTTCTCCCTGTTACATACTTTTGCACGAATACAATATACCCTTTTACTCTACGAGTAACGGGTATAAAAATAAAAATATATATATAGTATAGATAGATGTGAATATTAAACTATTTTTTATAATAAATTAAATCGAGTTTTAAAAACAAACGATTACCTATTGAGATAATAAATGCGATATTTTTACCTCCAAAATATGCATTTTTGAGTGCCTTCTATTTTCAGTTCCCAAACTCGTTTGGCGAAAGATTTCTCTACTAATTAGCGAGCTACTCCCCAAGTTGACTAGAATCCAGCGAAATTTCCGCGGGACAGCGTTTTTCTCCAGCTTTGTGGCCAATGGTTAATGCTAATTGATAAATCACATGACAAGACGAGCTGGAAACATTTCATATTCTCCGATCCGTGCCAGCATGTGGGATAAATATTAGTTTTCTACGGCTGCTCCTCTTCTTCTTGCGCCGATTCCTCCCTTCTTTCGCCGATCCGAACTTTCTACGGGTACAAACGAGTTTCACTTTCCACTTGCCTGAGCCGATTTGACCAAAGAAAGCGATGGAAAAGGAAAAAAAATTAAAGAAAGAAAAGAGAGCCCGAATAAAGATTATGCAAAATGGGAATGGAATTGATATCGTTCATCGAAGTTGCGCAACGGAATTCGATTAACATATGCAAGAAATCCGTCCATTTACGTTTCCATTTCAATCTTCATCTCAAAGCGAGCTTAATAACCATTTGAAGTCATTATTAATCGCAATTACCATAACCATATGTCAGTTCTCTGTCACATGACTCTCGGGGGTGGTGTGTATTTTGTTGTGCTTTTTTCAAGGGGGGGGGGGGGGGGAGTCTGGGCAAGGTGCCAAAACCGGTTACTGCCCACAAATAATTTTTCGCTGTCATCATCGACTCAATAAGCACCGCTAACCAAACGGGGCAACAAGTTGGAAAAAACGCAGAAAATAGTCGTACAACAAAAAAAAAGTGGGTAAAGAAAAATGTACTTTTGTGGTAATAGGTTAGGTCTTTGGCTTGTCGTACACGAATACATATAGATTGCAATAGTAAGAAACAAATGAAAAAGTACACTTGTCGAATATGAATCCGAGTATTAGACATTTTTCATTCATTCATTTCTTTTTTCTATATCAATAAACATTCTAAATTTTATTTATATTCCAATCATTTATAACATTTAGAAATAATACAAATTTGTAAAGAACTAAATTTCATAAGTTTTTTACTAAATATAATTTTCAACAAAATCATTAGAAATTGTATAAATGTAGGTACTAATAGAAATTACTAAATGAGTTTTTTTTTTGGATTTTTATATTAATATATCTTTTTCCTCAGTGAGAGTTCTAATGCAAATATTCTTTATCATTGTTTAGGCCGAAGGACTTCAGTGCCATTTTCTTTCCATTAAATTTAGTATTGTACACACAAAAAAAATAATACCGCCGTAAAATCGATATGCGCATGTAAATTTTAAGTTATGCAATACGCATATCGTTTTTACATGAAATACTCGTTTCGAGCATATCAAATTTACCTGGCCGCATATCAAGTTAAAATTGATATTACATAATGTAAAATCGATCTACGTTTCATATCTATTTTTTTTGGGTGTATGCTAGTTTTAATTTTAACCAAATAAAAAAAATTCCTTATCATTTTATTTGACCTATTTTATCCCTTTTTGATACAATTTTATCTCAGTGTACTTAGCTATAGATACATGTCATTAAACTGGGCGGCCTCAACACTGGCACAAGGCAAGAGGGTCCGAAGTTGGCCCGGCTAAAAAGTCTTCTTCAGGCACACTGATCTCTAGACTCCCCCCCCCTTTTCCTTCCCACCACCCGTGTCATGGCACATTTCCACATTTCTCTCGCCATTTCTCCTCCTGCCTGCCATCCCCTTTCTCTTTTCTCGCTTTTCGCCGGCGGGCGCATTATTCATGCCAATTTCTACAAGTTTTTTTCACAATTGTTCTGCGTCTGTTATTTGTTCTCAGTATAAGTAGACAATGTAGATATATACTTGGTTAGATACTCGTAGATACTTGGATGCATACAGCTGTATATCTCTTTTACTTGTTTTAAACCTTCTCTAGACTGTGATTTATGTAGGGTACAAATGGGGATTATTAACTACTAGCGTGTTGTAGAGAGTTCTGATATAGGGATGTCTATGTAGATACTGGGATATATATGGCTAAGGGAGCAAGACAAAAAATTAAAAGAAGGCCTAAAAATTTAAGAAGAATTGGGGATACATTGCTTATTAATCTCGGATGAGTGTAATAATATTATGAAATATTGATGAAGCATGTCAAAAAAATTTTACAATTTAGAAGATTATTAAAAAAAATTATTTTGTTTTATGAGACATTTTGTTATGAAACCTCTTCCAGTTTGATTACTCAGAATTTCTTATCACTTGGATTTCTGAAAATATAATAGTCAAATAATGATGATCATAAGTAAAGATTTCAAATAAAACTTCTTAGACTGAAAAAATTAAAAATCAAGATTAAAGTAAAACATGATTTGATTTTTTGTTCTCACAGAAGAATTTATAAATCTTTGGTTAATAGGTTAGTTACTTTCGGAGTACAGAATTTCATATTTATTAAATTACTGTTAGTTACAGTAACGAGTATAGGGTATTCCCCATGTCGGCCTAGTTTACTAAACTTGTTGCTCCGTTTTGTGGGTATCTCTTGCAACTGCCACTGTCTGCCACTGTGCATTCCTTGCAAACTGGGCCAACGTCTGCTTATGGCCAAATGCGAGTGAACATGCCCCACATTTCCCCCACCGATGTGCACTTAACTTTTGTTTGTTTGCACTTCGCTGAGCGTTCCGTTTCATTTCATTAGATTGCAGTTGATTCCCTGTTCCGAACAGATTCCAAACAGCTGTTTCGATGTTGTCATCCGTTTCAGCCATCCTACGACCCACATCCTACGCCCAAGTCTGCACATAAAGCACACCAAATCGAGACATTTTCCACTGTGGTCGAGGTCGTTGCTGTTTCAGCTCTTTTATTTCTATTTCTTTTGCCAGACAGCCAAACTGGTTAACCGAGAGTTACCCTAAAGTTAAGCCCACGTTAAGCTGCAGGTTTTCGAAAGAGTGCACTAAACAAAAATATTTAAATATCCGATGAAAACCAACTGGAGAACTTTTTGTACATGATATGATATCTTAAAGAGAAATCGACATAAAAATAATATTAGCCCCTGAAATTTTGATCTTGTTAAACCCACCTTTATTGCACTTTATTATCATTTTATTTCCCTTTGTATACAGTTATACCATATGGTATCGTATTTTAATATTACCTTTTCGTGGTGACACGTTTATTGGCCCCAACTTTAAGTTTTTTATACCCTTTTTTGGCCTGTGGTCGGGATCCCCCGCGTAGAAAAGTTAAACGCACATGTTGCATGGGTGGTTGCTATCGAAATAGGAATACACAAATTATATATAGGCAAGTCTAGGCGTACAGATATGATTTTTGGCAAGAGATCGCGAGAGAGGTAAAAGAGAAATAGAAGGCGGGTTAGAGCGACGTCAGTTTTTAAATAAATGACAAAATCTGCAGAGACAGACGTTCCACATATACAGACTATATGTGCGCGTCTCTAAATATATACATATTACCAAGAAAAAACTTTGGTGACGCAAACTGTGACAGACATTACACATGGCCAACAACAAAAAAACTCGAAAGAAAACCTCAAAACGGAAGTGACCAGCCGCAACTGTCCTTGCTTGGTTCACCTCAAAAGAATTGATAAGAATTCCAGCCTTGGCAACAAAAGAATCAGAATATCTATTTGGCTTATAGCTCGTCTGCTTGATAATAGCTTTCAATAAGACAATCTATAACCGAATGTGATTGACTCAGAGCGGCACCCACTTAAGTTCCCGATTTACAGATCCAACCAACTAGGGAGCTAGTAAGTAAACAAAGACCTTAACCAGAAACAAAACCGCTTGGTTTCAATTACGAAAATGGTCATTAAAGTGTCTTAAGGCGGCAACCAGTTTGTTGTTTAGGCCATATAGAAGTTGGCCTTAAAAGGTTCATACTCTTGGCCAAGGAAAAGAACTTTGACTTGTTCATAAGACCCGATGAAAATTTATATAAATATTTGTGGCAATTTAACCACTTGTAAATCTAATTCAACTGATTGCGGGCACTTTAGGTATTAGCATACCATCACGCAACTAGACTTTGAAATACTCGTAACTGTCTCGAATAACCCACAGATAAGATATGCTCGTTTAAGGGCATTTCATGTTCTTGTTCATCGAACATTTCCTCCGTCGTTCTGACTTGGCTAATTCCGTATGCGTGCCACATGTCGTGGCTCATTTGACAATCGCTCATAACGGGGCTTAAGCGAGTGGTCGAAAAATGCTATTAAATAAAGCAACAAACCTGCCCTCAGAGGAAGTCCAACTCAAAACTTCCGTTCGTATTTGTAAAATATGTTACGTACCTACACAAAAGAATTCAGTTTTAATTTTATTAAATGAGAATTAATTTGATAATCAAAGCAATTTAACAACCTATCGATAAAATCTCAATATCTTAGGTACAACAGTATATTAAAAAAAAAAAAAAAAAATAAATAAATAAATGAAAAAACAAAATAAAAAAAAAATAAAAAATATATATATATTTATTTATTTATATATTTATTTGCTGGCTATAAAAATTAGAAAATTAGGCTACATTTATGACAATCCTACTAAAACTACTTCTCAATAAATCAAGCATAATTTATGCTAATTTCTCACCGTGCATTTATTTAAATGGGCATGAACACCTGAGAAATAACTGCAGGTATATCTTCAATTATCTATCTGCTGAGTTGTGCGCAAAATTCAATTAGCCAACCTTGTTATCTCCGTTTTTTGGCCAGTTCAGATAGGACTGCTATGGCCTTAAATATTTGGCCAGCATTTGTTGAATCTCGGCAAATAGAGTATATTCCGCTTATCGCCGGGTATCTCTGAGCACGTTGCGTATACGCACAGATGGCCGAGCGCCACTCGTCACTCTGACTTTTGAGACGTGGGCGATCTGTTCTGTAATGACGATGACGAAAACTGTTACAAGGCTGCGTTGTCAATGTGCTCCACAGTTTTCAGACACATTCCAAGGCACTTTGCCTCCAAGCATTTCCTGCCTGCCACCCTCCTAATCTCTTCTCACTTTTTTGTTCTTTAATTGGTCGTCGAAAAGCCATTAACTGTGGCACGGATAAGTGCCACAAAATGACCGGAGGCATAACAAAAAAAATAAAAAAAGAAAAAATAAGTATAACATCGTTCTTAACCCAAATGCCGTTGACAGCGGCATTTTTAACACACATTCAAGTGGATAAACGCTTGCTAGCGATAAGCTAGATTGCGGAGATCCGCATGTGCCAACAGATTTAGCGAGTTTTTCTATTTTCCGACACCAAGCGAACGAGAAACAGACCAACAACCAAACAGCCGCCAACAATTGCCAAATAATTCTATTTTATTTATACTTTTTGGGCCATTTGCGGTTCTGTTGAGTGGAATGAATGAGTTATTTCAAGCCGAGTTTAAAGCTGCCCACATTCCAAAAATATTTAAATCTGAAATGTTGCTGCTGACCGACCTTGCCTTGCCCACACAGACAAAGTGAATTCGAAATTCATTCAGAGATTAAGCGAAAAAAGATAAAAAGATCCTTAAATGTATTTTCAAGAAGAAAATACTCATTATTTTAATAATTACATATTATAATAAAAAAATGAAACCTATTTGTGATCAAACCTAATTGTGTAACCTTTAACCTAATAAATACTCTTTTTATTCTTTCAGATTCTACAAAACTTGGGCAAAGTCGACCGCACTGCAGATGAAATATTCGACGATCACCTGAACAACTTTAACCGCCAACAGGCGAGTGCCAACAGATTACAAAAGGAGTTCAACAACTATATAAGATGTGTTCGCGGTTAGTACCTCCTACGAATTCTGTAGTAGAGTTTCATTTGATATATGTACTTTCCTCCGACAGCTGCACAAACCGCCTCCAAATCACTGATGGATGCCGTTTGCGAGATCTACGAGCCACAATGGAGCGGATACGATGCCCTGCAAGCACAAACGGGCGCCTCGGAGAGTTTGTGGGCGGACTTTGCGCACAAATTGGGGGATCAGGTCCTCATACCGCTCAACACATACACCGGACAATTTCCCGAAATGAAGGTGGCATATGCTTAAAACTATCAAATCGAAGTCATCTAATTAAAGTTGTTAATATTTTCCAGAAAAAAGTGGAGAAGCGCAACCGAAAGCTGATTGATTACGATGGCCAGCGTCACTCGTTCCAGAATCTGCAGGCCAATGCCAACAAGCGCAAAGACGATGTCAAAGTGAGGACTACGGCTAAGATATTATGTTGTCAAGATTATTAAACTATTTACGACATTCCTAGCTAACCAAAGGACGCGAACAGCTGGAGGAAGCCAGACGCACCTACGAAATCCTAAACACGGAACTTCACGACGAGCTGCCTGCCTTATATGATTCTAGGATACTGTTTCTGGTCACCAACTTGCAGACGCTTTTTGCCACAGAAAACGTTTTCCACAACGAAACGGCCAAGGTGGGTTTTATCTTCGAATCCGGAATACAAATTAATATGATTAAAAAAAAATTAAATGAGTACTACATTTAAATTGTAAACCAAATATATTATCTTAATTTTAACTTATTGTTAATAATTACATTATTTTAAAACTGATAATGTTATAATAATGCTTCAAATATATACAAACTCATTATACAATTTATTTTCCATACTTCCGAGAACAGATCTATTCGGAACTGGAGGCAATCGTCGACAAATTGGCCACAGAATCGCAGCGCGGCTCCAATACGCTACGCAAACAAACAAGTAAGGCTTTAATTACATATCGTTCGTACTATAACTAACCCGTTTGCCCTCCCTTTAAACAGGCAATCCCATCAAGACATCGAGTCCAGTGCAGTCGCCAGTAAATAAGTTAAACAACGCCAACATCAACAGCAACTATCAGAATCAAATAACCACAAACGGTGGCTCTAGTTTGGCAAACAGCCGTAAGTCCCTCATCAGGTTTTTCTATACGATCTCCCTCTATAAATCTTTTTATTTTCTGTTATTTATTAAATCTTTTGTTTCTTTGCTTTTCCTTGATTTTCTACGTTTTTTTAACGATCGATTAAACAAACAAAAAATAATCGTTATAAATTGCTCAAAACTGTACAAACAATCAACAAACAAACTCATAAAAAATCCATTAAAGTTTAAATATATATTTTTGAATTGATGTGCTATATAAAAAGAGCTCAATATAATACACAACATTTAGAATATTTGTATAGACATACATATATTATATTTGATATTCGCACCAATGCATTGCCTATACTCTATGAATAATACTCTAATGATGATAAGTTTTGGCAATTTATAAGAAATTTTTTGATTCCTTTTTGATTGGCCACTAATTTTTGTAACTATTCGTATTGAATTTTAACCAAAAAACACCTTTGGCATTGCGAAAACATTCCATTTGTATACAATTTAGCTTGTAAATAAAGACGAAATTGTTGGCGGCGGTCTGGCGATCTGGGCTAGCTTTAATCTTACTGTATAAGGGATCTTTAAACTATTGACCCCACCACTCTACCCTTAAGGCAATTAAAAGTTGAGATTGGAAGCCACGCAAATGAGATAGCCCAGGTTGCTATCGAGCGACTGACTGAGCGGACAAATGGAATGTTGCATGTTCTTGTTGCTTTTTGAAAGTTCTGATTGAGTTTTCCCCTTTGCCCTTTGCCCATCGCCCTAACTCGCATGTCCTGAGTTTTATTTGATTTGTTTTCTCTCTTTTTTTATTTAATCTTTTGTTTGGAATGATGCTAACCACAAAACAAAACGAAACGAAACCCAATTGAATGATATAACAAAACAAATGCATTCGAAAATCAACAACAACATCACAACGTATAAAATGAAACAAAAACGAAAAATAAAATACACTCGCGAAACGACACAACAACAATTAGCGACATCCACCAGCTCGTCGCTGCAAGAGCCTCGATTTGATTCAGTTTCTTCAACACCAGAACCGCCCCCGGAATCCCCAGTAGCAGCAGCCACGCCCAGCAGTCCCACGGAGAACGGAGTAACCGCCAAATCAGTGGAGCGTCCCGAGTTGAGTGGTCTGAATGCGAGTGCCAAGGCAACCACAACCACGCAGACATCGCCCACGGAGGAGAAGGTGGTGGTCAGTGAGGTGAAGCCATCGGAAACTGAAGGAGCAACAGTAGCAGCGGCAGCACCACCAGTAGCAACACCTGCCCCACCAGCCGCCACACCTGCCCAAGTCAATGGCAACAACAATGAACCCTCGATTCCCAAGGAAGGTGGCAAACAGCCCAAGGAACTGCCATCTACCACATCGAATGCAGAAGCTGCTGCCGAGGCGGCGGCCAACAATGGCAATTCCATCGAGGAGCACAAGCAGAAGAAATTAGGTAATGACACAACAGCAACAGAAACAGAAACCGAAACCGAAACAGTCACCGTCACCCAGCACTTAGTTACATCAAGTGATACAGATAAGATTGTAACCAAATTAGATACAGATTCAAATACTAAGACCAGCACGGGCACAAGTCAGAAAGGTAGACCAGTACCAGTAGTTAGTAGGCACAGCGTAAATAATCCTAACAAGAATCCGTTCGAGGATGACGACGAACGCATCTACGAGGTGCCCGCTGGTGAGTAAACCTCAAGAAACGAGTCCACTGGGTGTCCGCACTCGCTTTCTATCTATCACACTGTAGTATTTTCCTCACTATCTCTTCGCATCCCTCGATGGATCACGTCTAATCTTCTGTAATCTAAGCTTTAGTCTCCTGTGTGATTGTCGTCTAAACCAAATTGAGGATTACTGTGTATTGGTATTGTATTGTAAAACGATTGTGTGGCATGCTGCGTGGGGCATCCACAACGGCAGGTTCTCAATCTCATTTCCTGGGCTGTGCATCTATCTCTGTTCTTCATTTAGTAAATTTAGTGCCTAGACTAAGCCACTTCATGTTGTCTTAATGCGGGACTCCAACACGTAGGTTAATCGTACAATTATCTTGACAATAATCACCCATCTATTCACCATTGCTTGCACGTTCGCTGCTTCAGTCGTTTATCGGTTGGTTTTTGCCCAACTTGTTCACCCCACTGAAAAACTAACTGCCCCAAAAATGATAAAAGCCTGAGAAAGCGCAACAACCACTAACCCCTTTTGGCCAGGATTGCGTTACCGTTGTTCTTTGTCTACTAAACTCGGTTATGAAACTTTCGATGTACACTGTGTGACGTACGAGGTACCCATTACCTGCAAATAGATCTTAAGTTGGAACCATTTATTTTTCCGAACAGATGCCAATACCGCTGACTTACCGGCCGGCGTTCTTTACCGAGTAAAGGCCACCTACGGCTACGTTAAGGAGGATGTGGACGAGCTGAGCTTCGAGATCGGAGACCTTATTCGCGTTATCGAGTACGACGATCCTGAGGATCAGGTAAAGTCGATTGAGTAAAACTGCACTCTTTTTATACCCCAGCAGATTTTGTAAATTTGAAAAGAATGATTGAAAAATTATGGTCTGTTTAAATAAAGAGGGTGGGTTTCTTGAATATTTTAATAGGTAAGCTTGTATAAAGAATTTAGGTACTACAAGATCGAAAATTATTTAGTTTCTGTAAGAAATAATTTATATTAAATATTCGTTTAAATCTGCTTGGGTATCAAGTACTTCGGAAACCGAAGATTAACTCTTCCTTGAGCTTTGCACGCGCTAGTTTCCCCCTCCGCGCCAAATGCAGACCTCCGCACTTCCTGTCTATATTGAGTTCAGTTCTTCATTGCCAACTTGCAGGAGGAGGGCTGGCTGATGGGTCAGAAGGAGGGCACCACCGAGAAGGGACTCTTCCCCGCCAACTTCACGCGCCCCATCTGAAGTGACCAACTGCGGAGCAACTGGGCTAGCAACGAACCATCAGCAACTTCAGTTAAACCATAAAACACTTTCGAACGGAGATCCCCATATTAACTTTCGGCCAAATTTTCTTTGTGAGCGCTGCTTTTGTTTTTGTCCATTTAATAAATTCTTGTTTTGTGAAATGTATTTAGGGATTGGCAATCCAATTAAGGGATTGTTCGAGCAGTGCTTCCAACCATAAATTGTTATTGTTAACGAGAACCACACAACACAAAGATGAACGCAGATGAGGAACGAGAGAGAGAATATTTTGAAAATGTTTCAAACATTATTTTTTAGTTCTAAGTTTCAACAAAATCTAAAGCATAAAACTACGTATACATATATTATTTGTTAATCCTATTATTGTGCTCATAATTAATGCGAACAAAACGTATCTAATTTGTAATTTGTTAAAGGCAAACCACAAATGTAACGCATATCACTCGAAAGCCAGAGTAATTGTTAAACAAATCAAAAGTCGGAGGAGATAGCCAGAACCTTTTGTATTTTGTGTATTTTGCAAATATGTAGTACGAGTTTTTTATAGTCAATTGAGTGTATTTTTGGGGCGATGCAAAAAAAAGGCCAGATGTAATTCCTCTGTGGTCCCCGAAGTTTTGGAAATTGTTTTCAAGTAACAAAACTTTAACGTTTAGCGATTATGTGTATCTTAATTTGTACTTTGGTTTTTAATTTTCGTCTGAGAGACTCAAACTAGCTGCAGCTTTATAACACGAACACAATCCAATAGTCACTAACCGATCGATTCGATGTTTTTATTTTATTTAACTCGATTGTAAATCACACGAGACCCGAAATAATTGTTTAAATTGTGCACACACTGTAAAGTTATTATTTTAATTTTATTTAATTAATTTAAACACTTATTTATCGCATGAACATATTGAACAAATGATAATAATTTACAGAAAGCAAATAAAACATAGATTAAATAAAAGGAACGTTTTAATTTGGCGGTCAATGGCTTTGGGTTTCGGTGTTGAAACGGTGTTGAAAAAACGGAAATGTTATGGCGTAAAATTTTGTATTATGATGTCCTGTCAACAATTCATAACCGGTTAAATTTGATTAAAGTTTTAATCTTGACTATCGCTAATTTTTTTGGTATTAAACATAAAATTTTTTGTGCAATATCCGATTAAAAAGTAAGGCTAATAATTGTAGGGCGCTTGTCGTTGAAATTTTTACCATTCAAAGTTTCAACGCAAATTTAAGATTTCCGCCAAAACTAAAATTGGCTAATCTCGTCATGCGAGCGTGTGGTTAAATTATCTTTACCCACAGTCAATTGATATTAAGTTTCTTAAAATATGAGCAAAATTACAGCCAATAATACCACATATTGAAAACGCGCTCAACGTTGGATATGATAGGTAAGTGATCGGCTCCGGTCGTTATGCAGCATATTTTAATCGACTGTATAAAATAATATTCCAATGATCTTGATATTATAAAACGGTTTTTTAGAAAGCAGATGTTTAAATTCAAATTAGCTTGCTATGATTTAGAAATACCTATGAGGAGTCAGAAGGGACGGATGAGTCGGTTGAAAGACTCGATTCTGTTTGCCGAGGAGCTCAAGGAAGGCAAGAGTCAGAAAGGACGAACACACAACATTCAACATCAGTGGGAAACAGTTGTTACACCATTTTTAAAACCCTAAAATCCCCAATGTGGACTGCTTGCAAGCAGTGAATGTAGTGCTACCGTGCACAAGTACGGTATTTATTGGTGTATTTTTATGTGCGTCGAATGGTATGTTTGCTTCGACCCCTTGCGGTCCCACTGTCCGAAAACTAGCTATCGATAGGTGTGATAATAACGCCTCCTGAAATCGAAGAAGAAGAGGTTTATCGTGTCGTGCGTCAACGTTAGCGAAAAATGCAAAATTAAATATGTTGTGAGTAGCGAGCGATGCCAATTCGAATATGTTGTGAGTTTCGATCGAGATCCCCGTCAAACGGCCCGCCAGCCAGCGGTCGCCAGCCGCCGCCCCCTGCAGACCCCCGAAAAGTCCACCGAAAAAATTTTACCTGCACCGAAAACGTCTGCGAAAAGCGAGTGTAAAGTGCGTTTTCTTGCCAAATAGTGCTGGCCATTAGGCAAGGGCCTCCATAATTGTTAAACAATCGGCGAATACAATCGCGAAATCTTCGAATCGCATTGCTATCAAAATTTTTTCGTTTCGTTAACAACGCCCTCGCTTATATTTGTGTGTATTCACAAATACGTTCGTAAAGCAGTGCTCACCAAAACGCACTGCTTGCCAGAAGAAAACACTACAAATAGGGGAAAAAAGTTGAGAATTGTAAAAAAAAATTAGTTTGTTGTTCAATTTTATGTGGTTTTTCGCCGTGTTCGGCGAATAATTCTAGTTTGGGTCCGAATGAATAACTTGTGAAAAGTGAATAGTTTTTGGGTTTCTGGTGGGGGGGGGGGGCTAGAAAAAAGGAGGGGGGGTGGGGGGTGTATGTGTTTACCTTAGCAGTATGATGATGATTTTCCGGAATGCATATTCCTTTTTTTCCACCCATTCCACCCCCCTCATTCGTCTCTTTATCTCTCTGTCTCTCTTCTTTTACTTGCAGTTCCTCTGCATACAGAAAAATAAACAAACACAAGAAGCATAAAGTATGCAGAAAATTAAATACAAAAGGAGCCACTAAGTGTTTCGTGTGAAATCAATTTGAAGACCGTCGTCGTCGTACATACTTTTCCGTTTCAATTACACTACAATGAATATTTGTTGAACTTCGTTGCATTTACAGGCTGGTGTTTAAAAACAACAACAAGAAACGACAAAAAACAACTACAACAACAACAACAACAGCCCTCATACACACGAAAAACCAGAAGGAAAAACCATATATATCCACATATATATATAAATAGTATCATATTTACATTAAAAGGAAGCCGAACAGACGTAAACGTAACTTTTATATTACAAAGCACCAGTAAAAATAATTAACCAACTACACACGTTCCTTAAAAACAAATGTTTTCCAAACCGCAAACCAACTAAAAACGAAATGCTTTTGAAATTAGTTTAAGCTAACTAAACATAAAACGCAAAACCAACAAACAAACCGCGAAAAAATCGCGTGATTAAATTAAATAATTTAAAAACAGACCGAAAATCGGCAGGGAACCAAAAACCAAACTCACGATAAGCCCGGAAGAACTCAGATCGGCGTATGAAATCGAAATTTCATACTTTTTGTATAAAATAGTGCTAGCAAAAACCAAACGAGAGGATAACCGGAACATCTTTTTGGAGAATCTCGTCTCAATACCTTAAAACCCGTGTCTCCGTAAAATTGTTAAGTAAGTAATACAAAAAGTAAATAAGAAACGTAAAATTTGGAATTATTTTAAACTCGACCACTTGTTGCCTGGGGCTATTCTTTGGGGTCTCAAAAATCTATTTGTGAATCAATCGAGGGTGTCACAGAATTCTTTTCCAACCGGAATCCGTTATGGTTCTTACCAAAAACCCACTGTTGGAAGTTGCAAGTGATTTCTGTGACACCCCCGATTATGGTTATTTTAATAATCTAAGAAAGATAAAAGTAGAATATGAGTCAAGAGACATATTAATTTCATTTAATGGTCTTTAATATAAGCAATAGCCAGTTTTAAAACTGAAAGATATATTAATAGATTCAAAACTAAGTAAATCTCTTAAATAAAACCTAAACCCATTAAAACTCATTATAACTACAATCATAGTTTTTTCCCACCTAAGACTTTTTATACTTGATTAAAATAAATAATTTTGAAGGGAAAAAATGTATCAATACTAGGTTTATTCTCCCCATATTCCATTCCATACATTTACTTTTGTTAGGGATTCTAAAATATCTTATTATATCCTAAGTACTAGCTCATTATTACTTCAGTGCATGTAAAATGAGGGTTAGATAAGGTATCAAAGTGATTAATAAGCTGGTATTTCCGATCTAGAGTCGGTTTTTAGAAAACGGACTGCAATAGGAACAGCCCACTCCAAAGGAACAGTAGTCGTCTAAAGATTAGGAAGACAACTCAAACGTTATCTCTGACTGGTTTATCATAAGCATATACATATGTAAGGCAGATAAGACCAGTTCTCGGTGGGTTACTCTCCCTCTGATTTGGTGGCATGATATATCTGGCAAACTATTGTTAAAAAACGCTTCATTGCGCCAATTGCGTGCCCCTGCCCCTGAATTTTGTGGCTACTGCTAATTAGATTTTGTGGCTTTGCTCAGCGAGAAATGTTTTCCGAGTGCAGTCCACTAATCCTGGTTCTATACGGCTAGCCATGACTTTACAAAGATCTGCGTATTCTTCCACCAATGCTCGCCACTTCCCCCTGCTGGAATTTTGTCAAAAATATTGCTACATATTCCATCGATATTTGGTAGTGTCCATGTTGAAAACCTTACCTCGAACCGTGTCAATGTATTCGCCAACAAAATTGGATTAGCAATCACTCGATATATGAACAGAGGGCAGGAAAAGAGAGGAAATAGCACCAGTGGCTACGGACTGCAGGTTATAGGCTATATTCTATAGGCTTGCCCTACGCTGAACCCATGAATGAACGACGTCGTTGGGTGGACCAAAACATATGGAAATAGATGTATAAAAATAGTCTAAAGAATAGATTGAAATAGCAAGTTTAAATATTCAATGGTATACAATAATACCAAAATCGGAATTATTTAAAGTTCACAAATTGGATCAAATTCAATGGAAAAGAAGTTCTTCTGCTATGAACATGTTTTAAAATGATTTACTGACCTCTATCGTCCTTGAATGATCAAACTAATTTGATCATAAGTTGATATAAATATTTTTGATATCGTGAAAGCTGGTAAAATGTGCTTGTTGTGATGTAGATTTCTCTGGGATTCCTTTAGCCACCTCTTTTAAATCGAGATTGGTTCACTCGCATAGAGTGAAGCCATATATTTACCAAAATCAGCTTTCTTGCAATGAACCTGACTGGGGGCCATTGGGCGAACGCTTCCTCATCTATTGCCACCTGGTCGAGGGCGATCCCAGGTCTGCGCAGAGAGAGCCGACCCAGAACCAAACCCAGAGCCAAAGCCAATGCCATGGCCAGAGGAAAGCCAGGGGTAGCCATGGGCCATCGATGTCCGACGTCGTCATCGACGTCGCCAGCTTGTGGGGCAGGCTAGCAAATATGAAATGTTAATTGCTAGCACGGGACACAACGCGGCGAACTCTCGTTGGGCTAACAACTCTGGTGGTCCGTAAGAGCCACTGTTCTATAGATCCTACTGTATATGTATTATGCAAGCCAGTACTAAATCAATGTTTCGCCTCTTTGCAGATGTTCTTGGATCGTTCGATGTGGTCTTCGTTCATTTGTAACCATCACTCTCAACCACCGAGTCACCGAAATCTGGTCAAGGCCTTAGCGTAGACCCGTAATTAGCAATAGCAATAGCCAAAGAGAGCCTGGATCGTAAGCGGTGGAGGAAGTAGGATCTGCACAGCAAGCAACGCCGAAGTACAAATGTATCAATCGAAACTGGAACAGAGTCTGTAACTTGGAGCGGGTACAATTCCCTTGGATGAGCACGCAGCTAGGACACGTTGAATTCAGCGCCCGCCACACAACCAATTAGATAGGCGACTGAGGGTCCAGAGAAGGGAGTCCAGGAGACCATCCCACCATTCAAACAGCATACATTTTCTATACGAAACGGCCTGTCGAGCGTAGTGGCAGCAGCACGCGAAAGCGTCCATAAATCTAGTTAGCATGGAGTGCTGTTTATCGGAGGAGGCCAAGGAACAAAAGCGCATCAATCAGGAAATCGAGAAGCAGTTGCGCCGGGACAAGAGAGATGCGCGCCGCGAGCTTAAACTGTTGCTGCTGGGTAAGTGGAACATGGCACATTTTGATTGCACTTAGCTTGGCTTAATGCAATTGAAGGCGGCTAATTGCATTGCTTGCCCGGTATTTATGGCTATATATTTTCCAATCCTATATCCCCAGGCACGGGCGAGTCCGGCAAGTCAACGTTCATCAAACAGATGCGTATTATCCACGGCAGTGGCTACTCGGACGAGGACAAACGTGGGTACATCAAGCTGGTTTTCCAGAACATATTCATGGCCATGCAGTCAATGATCAAGGCAATGGACATGCTGAAGATTTCCTATGGTCAGGGAGAGCATAGCGTAAGTGAAGTCATTGGCATATCCAATGTGTGATATATCACAAAAAATTATAATTATCAACAGGAGCTGGCCGATCTGGTGATGAGCATCGACTACGAGACCGTTACCACGTTCGAGGATCCCTACTTGAATGCCATCAAAACGCTGTGGGACGATGCTGGCATCCAGGAGTGCTACGATCGTCGTAGGGAATATCAGCTGACTGATTCAGCCAAATAGTGAGTTACCCGTTGACATGCAAACGGAAAGGATTATATTCTTGCCCAAAAATCACCCCAAAAACTAACTGTTGAGACTGAAACTACTGACTGTGCCAACTAAATAAATTATCTTGTTTATGTATAGTTATCTGAAGGATCTCGATCGTGTGGCTCAACCTGCATATTTACCCACTGAGCAAGACATTTTAAGAGTTCGTGTGCCGACAACAGGGATAATCGAGTATCCCTTTGATTTAGAAGAAATCAGATTTAGGTACATACCCCACTTTTTTTACATTATTCAATTGCATGTGTCTGATTTCTCGTTTGGTTATGGTTCGATTACCTTTATTTGTTAACTAAAGTCTTCAGAATTCCTTTAGCGCATGTCTTTCGGAGCGTTTAATTGAGGGACGTAGCTAGGGCCTTCTGCAAAGTTAGTGGACTGGGACGGATTGTAAAACTATTCTAGACTCGGTTATGGTTTCCTTGCTTTAAAATCTAATTATTAATCTAATTTAGCTACTTGAGCGACTTAGCTCGAATCGAACAGGCTGATTACTTGCCAACCGAGCAGGATATTCTGCGTGCTCGAGTGCCGACAACTGGCATTCTTGAGTATCCATTCGATTTGGATGGCATTGTGTTTAGGTATCTATTCAAAGTATAATGCGATAAATTACTGACCTGGCTAGTAATGTAAATGGTGATGATATAGCTAGTAAAAGACTATTTCGTATTTGTATCAGTTACTAATATTATTTGTGGCTTGCGCTTTTAGAATTCAATGCTTTTATGTTTTGCTTTAAATGTAAGTGGTCTTGATTGAAACTCGTTATTAATAATACAATTTTCCTAATGAACAGAATGGTGGACGTCGGAGGTCAGCGATCCGAGAGAAGAAAGTGGATTCATTGTTTTGAGAATGTGACATCAATTATATTTTTGGTAGCGCTATCGGAATACGATCAAATCTTGTTTGAATCTGATAATGAGGTATAGTAATTAATCGTTTGACCAACTGTTTTGCAATTATTAACTTAATTCGTTATTTTCAGAATCGAATGGAGGAATCTAAAGCTTTATTTCGTACTATAATTACATACCCATGGTTCCAAAATTCGTCCGTTATTCTTTTCCTGAATAAGAAGGACTTGTTGGAGGAGAAAATAATGTATTCGCATTTGGTAGACTATTTTCCTGAATACGATGGTAAGTGTTTCGAATGTTAAAAGTGGCCATAATTATGTACGATTTTATGCGCCGAATAACCAGGTCCAAAGCAGGACCACGCTGCGGCAAAACAGTTTGTTTTGAAAAAGTACTTGGCCTCCAATCCAGATCCCGAACGTCAATGCTATTCGCATTTCACTACGGCCACAGGTGGATTTTCACCTTATGTACTAAAGCTCTTTGTAATGGCCTCAAAATGCAAAAATCATCCGTAGATTATATGCTAGTTCCTGTAGTACCATGCTAGATGTAACATTCTATTTGCCTTCTTATCGAAATAGGTCCACAGCGAGATGCAATAGCGGCCCGAGAATTCATACTGCGAATGTTTGTAGATTTAAATCCAGATTCCGAAAAAATTATCTATTCTCATTTCACCTGTGCTACAGGTAAGTGTATTATATTAGTTTGGTGTATGTTTTAAGATGTCATGTGGATGAGTGGATGTGATTCTAATTTTCAGCCTAAAAAGTGTGGTGAAAAGGTAAACTTTGGTCTGTACAACATTTGCATTTGCTTTTGCCGCCGTTTGATAATAGAGTATTGCTAGTCAAAATACTTAAAACCCAATTAAATTTATATTAATAAAACGATGATCTCTTGGTAAACAGATACCGAAAACATCAAACTTGTGTTCTGCGCTGTCAAAGATACAATTATGCAAAATGCACTTAAGGAATTCAATTTGGGCTAATCTGGCATCGAGGATTTCAGGACTAACGGCAATGCTAAAGAATAATTTATTTATAATGTATATGATTTGTTTTTCAAAGTCCCTCAATAAAAATTCAATATAGTCTGTTAAATGTTTTGAATGGAATGCGTGTGCACTTTACTATCCAAAAATACAACACAAAACGAACTAATACATTTTTCTTTCCTTTCTTAGATACGGAAAATATTAGGTTTGTGTTTGCAGCTGTTAAGGACACAATTCTGCAATCGAACCTTAAGGAATATAATTTGGTCTAAACTGGATTTGGATCGAAAAACTATTTTTGTGATTTTTATACAAACACACATACACATTCATATAATTCCTTTTTCGCATATTTACTAAATATAAAAGAAGAATTGAGAAGCGAGCGAATGTGGCCGAAAATTAGGCATAAATTAGACCCGAGAAAGTTTCTTACGTTTGTAACATCAGGAACCGAAAATTGTAGCATAAATAGAATACTAAACTGAGATGGTAATCCAGCATCAACAAGATGATGAAAATGATGTATACATCTTAATTTGAGAGAAAAATAACACAAAATCTGATACAGGCTGACAACAAATAATCAGGATAAAGTTTCTACCTTTGCACTACGAATATATAGATTCGTAGAAAAATAAAATATATTGGAAAATTGTAAGTCTTCTTATCGGACAAAGTTTTTTAGAAAACAATTTTGTGTGATTTTATAACTATTTCGGCAAGGAAACTTCCTGAAGGTAAAAAAGACAGTAGGCAGAAATGATTAAAATTCAATGGAAAGTAATTCTGTTTAAATTCGACTAAACCACTGGGTTTTCCGGATTTGAATCTGCAAGACTGCCGAGTGTGTCACCCTTCCACAAGGAACTGTATTTCCTTCAAAAGTGTTTTATACAAAATATACGTCCGCATTATTTGTTGTCACTCTGTAATATTCAAATAAATTTATTACTATAGTAACTTTTGTAATAAAAACCAAAACAAAAAATATGAAACGTAAATTTAATCAAAAGCTTGATAAGAACAACAAACTGAAACCACTTTGTCGTACTGAAGCATAATAAAGCAACATTTTACTAAAATAACTACAGAAAGAAAAAAAAAACAAAATTTTGCGTAAAGAATCCCCCGGAATATATATATTCAAAGAATTATATATGCTAGAAGTTTCTTATTAGAATTTCAGGGCATATAAGGCGTGTAAAAATAAAAAACCGAAAATAATAAGCTGATAAAATGAATGAAAACGAAATCACAGATAATACTGTATTTTTTAATAAGCTAAACCGTAAATATTGATACTATTGTTTACCGGAATATTTAACTATACATGCAAACAGATAATATAATAATTCATAAACGCATATGTAACAATTAAAAAATTGATTAATTTGTATCGAGGCAGCCCAATTCATTGTAAATTACGATTCGTATTAATACCATGAAAACTAAAAAAAGAAACATGCAAACCAAGGAAAAAGAAAGGAGATGAAATCCGTAAGAGTAACGCCATTTACATGGAGCATCCATTTAAATAATAATACGTGTTTGTAAAAATGTCGATAACAACATAATGCAACAACAGCAGAATCCATGCAACTTATTGATATTTAATCAGACATCAGGTTAAATCCAATCAAATGCGATATACCACTGGTCGAGAAACATAACTATCAGAAGGGAAAGTTACGCTCTCACGTACTTTTGTTGCCATCAAAATTTCAGTCGAAACATTGTTATCAAATATAGCTTGATTTTCGTACTTTTTACATTAACTTTGTTAGTTGTTTGCTTATTTTATAGATCTTAATGTATGCAACAATGGACACACTTTGCGGCTATCCAATCGATCGATCCTGCCAAGTGCGTTCAGTGTTTTGTTTTTGTTTTTATAATTTTAGTTTAATTTAATATACAAGGATAACTAAATGAGACGCACATAAATAGAAAAAACCCATCAACAAATTATTTATGTAAAAATCTAAATAAAAACAATTCTACTCTACGCATATGTGGAAACAAAAAAATAATAAAATTAAAAAAAAAATGAAACGTACATATATGTAAAATAAATATGAAGCAAAATGTTTTTCATAATTTATTACACTTATTTTGTTCAACCGAGATTCCCTCAACTCATCAGTTGGAGTTTAGTTTAGACGGGGCCACAGAAGAATCGATACTTTGGCAAGAGTCTTAGCAGAAGACACTACGCCTGGAAGTGGAAAATTGAGAATCCTATAACCGCGCATAACCAAAAAAAAAATCGACAAACCAATATGCATCTTAGTTTAAGTACGATTCAACAGTGTGTTGTATAAAGCTTTAATCCTCGTAACCACATCTAGTAAAAATAAAGTAATTAAACCATTTTTATGAGTAACCAAGGATTAGCTTTTAAAAAGCTTCAATAAGTCAATGTGTATTTTAAAACATGTAGCAGAGCCCAGAGAGCCAATGAGTTTCTAGACCAGATTGGAATAGATATGGAAACGGTTTAGGTTCTTGATGCGAGTATTAATTCATAGCCCCTTTGGCTTCGCACCCAATTTGGTAGCTCCGAGTTCGGCTTGGCCAGTTTTGTATATCCATGGCATAATAGACATTCACACACTGACATACATATATATAGTTTTCCGTCCAATGAATTGCATCAGCAGCGAGCAGACAAAGTCTCCCATTTATTTTGATCCTTTATCCGGTTTGGTTCTTCTGGAATTTCCATCTTTAAATATACATTTTTTTCCGCGGTTTCAATGATAGAATATTCAGTTTTTGCATCCACATACACAAACATTTTAAATTAATCGATTTCGGATTTATTTCTTAGCATTTTGTGCCTTTCCACCACCATGAATCACATCAAAAAATATATAGATCAGGCTCCAGTAGGTACTCAAATCTCAAGTTTCCACCTGGATTTTACCCAATTACTGGAACATGTGAAAAACCCCAAACATTTATATTATCACCATGTGTGTATGGCCAGATTGTTCTGTTTTGGGTTAAAAGATTGGTTCCTTACTTTTATGATACGCACCGAAAGTCAGACAGTTGTATGTAAATATTTGGCAAAATACTCGCGGAGGAAATCGAAAACCTCCCGAGATATACCACATAATCGAGCATATGTATGTAACTATACATTAAACTCAATAAGAAACTATAATAAAATGAGAATTTGATAAAAATCATTAATGTATGTATTTTGTATTTTTATATACAATTTATAATTTTGATTACACTTACAATTGTTACGATTAATAACTAAAATTACATGATAAAACCAAAAAATACAGAAGAATCTACTAGATATGTATTTCCGATATAGAGAAACCAAGTACATAATACACAAATCCGATGATTGCTAAAGGAATTTCAAAATATTGTAAGGAATTAAGATTAAACAAAGTAAACAAAGAAATTTTCTAAGCAACAAACTCAACCAGAACTGCAAGCAAAAGGGACAACAATTTAAATGGGAAATTTATGTATTTGTGTAAATCTAGAGCGGAAGGAAGGATAAAATATGATCCTTTGAGGGCCTGATACTCGATAAGTAGGGCCACGATTTTCAGATTATTGAGAATCATTTAGAAGTGGCATTCGGTGGCTAGTTTTTACTTTAACTATGTATGTAAATGAAAGAATGACCACATTCCACATAAGAAAGCTTGAAAAGCAAAAAACTATTGAACAAGAATCCCAAATGAAAATCTCCCTTGACGTTGAACACAAAACTACATTCTCGATAATAGGAATGGCTAGCCGAGTGTTTCGGTTAAAAAAACCCTATAAACTCAGCATCCGGAAAGCTGTAAGAAATATTAGTTGTGAGTTCGGCATGTGGCATTTGATCGGGCGATATTAGGGAGAAATATTCGAGTCGCGTTTCTCCATTTCACATCTAAGCATATAGATACATACGCGAAAACCAGAAGCTAATGAAACATCCACTGGAACTGCATGTTTAGCCTAGGCAAAACCACACAGACCCCCAAAACGGAGACAGTCCAACATGTCCATGGGCCGACTATTGATAACTGTAGCATTTGAATTGATTGATATTGGACGGACGGGGTTTTCCTGGGTGTCTACACATTTGTCATACAAATCACATTGCAAACGGATTGTGTGCGTGGCAATTGTAACTAAACAAATTTTTTAGATAATTAAAAGTATCTATGTACACCTTAATATTAATGAAAAAACCAATATAATATAAATAAAAGTATATTGAAAAGAACTCTCTCTCTCTCCATCTATCATTCTGGAAAGTGTAATATCAAGGTTTGTATGAGGAGGTCATTACGATTTCTTTTCATAAATATTTGCAAAAGGAAACTACAAAAGCTAGATGGTTGGGATTAATCACACATATTCTTAGGTTTCCTACGCTGCGCAAGTTTGTTTCATCCAAGGGTCACGCCCACAGTCGCTTTTAACGACTTTAAAAAATCCTGGCGTCCACATCTTTACAGATTTTGTAAAAGTTTAAATGCTTTTTTTTTTTATTAATACCTATCGAAATATAGAAGAACATTGTTTTTATTGGTAAAGATAGTATAATTATACCCGTTACTCGTAGAGTAAAAGGGTATATTGTATTCGTGCAAAAGTATGTAACAGGGAGAAGGAAGCTTTTCCGACCCTATAAAGTATATATAT
This sequence comes from Drosophila pseudotakahashii, assembly GCA_035046095.1. Lineage (NCBI taxonomy): Eukaryota > Metazoa > Arthropoda > Insecta > Diptera > Drosophilidae > Drosophila > Drosophila pseudotakahashii. Next base: position 1,213,101 of record JAWNOE010000247.1, on the reverse strand, counting down.
TCTTGATCAGGATCACTAGCCGAGTCGAACTAGCCATGTCCGTCTGTCCGTCTGTCCGTCGTCCTCCGTATGAACGCTGAGATCTCGGAAACTATAAAAGCTAGAGGATTGGCATTTTGCATGCATATTCTTGGAGTTCCTACGCAGCGCAAGTTTATTTCAAAATGGTGCCACGCCCCCTCTAACGCCCTCAATCGCCCTACACCATTTTTTGAAAGGTGTCTGGCGCCCACACCATTAAAGATTTTGGAAAACTAAAAATGCAGTTTTATTGTGACTATCAATACCTATCGAAATGTAGAAGAAATTTTTCAAATCGGACCATTCGTTAAAAAGTTATGCCTGATCAAAGATTTTATATATCTATCTCCCTCGCACTCCCTTAGCTGAGTAACGGGTATCTGATAGTCGGGGCACCCGACTATAGCGTTCTCTCTTGTTTTTATAGTATAATTTCAGTCAGAAGTGTGTTACACAGTGAAAAACCACATAAAGTATATTTATAATTGTTCTGAACCTATAGCCGAGTCCACCTAGCCATGCCCGTCTGACCGTTCCTAACTGGTATTTCCGTTTTAAAGCTATCGCGACGAAACTTTGCCAAAAGGCTTCTTTCTTTTGCAGCTAGTACATATAAGTATGTACTACATATGTACAACGGAGCGAGATCGTAATACTATATCTAGGAATAATCTAAAAAAAATAATAGATACAATTTAAAAATTTAAAAACAACATTTTCAACAATGCAATAATATATCTGATATCCCTGCCATGGTACCGATCGAGTAAGCACTAAAATCTCGGTCACGTGAGAGTGACAGTTTCACAGAGTATTAAATGGTAAGTATTTATTTAAACTGCAAGGGTATATAAACTTCAGCTTTCCAAAGTTAACTTTCTTTCTTGTTACTTTATATGGTCGGCAATGCCTCTCTATTTTTTGACGATAAAATCATGGATTGGTTCTCCGTGGGAGTTTGAGTTGGAGAAATCCCAAGTATTCCCCAAGGAAACTCTGTGTGGTTGCGCTATAAGCACACTCGTGTGAAATTCAAACAAAAAACAACGGAGAACGCTATAGTCGAGTGCCTCGACTATTAGATACCCGTTACTCAGCTAACCAACTTTAAAACAAGAATTAACGCAAAAGGCAGTGGTACGTACCACTGCGTATGCAATATGGGCGCTATACATCATAACATATACATATTTGTGGGCGCTAGAGTGGGTGTGTCAAACTTTTTTTTAGGTCACATTTACACATTAATTTTAAGTATTAAACTTAATTTTATCACTGTGCTTTTCGGAAAGGTGCATCTATTCAAATAGTGTCAGCTAAAATGTTTTTGGTCAAACGGGTTTTGAGATCTGTTACGTTTTATAAAAGAAGTGCAGAAAATCTAGATTTTTTCGAATATCTTCAGAACGGTTTCTTGGACATTTTTTAATTATTTCAGCGTGATCGGCGACTCAGGGATTATTTCGAAAAAAAAGGCAAAAATGTTAAATAGAATTATTGTAAAAAAAAATGTTAGCAAGAAGTTTTTGTTTTAAGCGACTTTTTGGGTAGGTTGAATACTGGGCCTTATGCATACTTATTATTTTCAAGGAATTCTATGTCCCCTTTTAATCTACGAGTAAGGGTTTGCTCTAAATGCTCTTGCTTGGAGGACAGCTCTCTCTTTAGAAATGTATAAAGTACTAACCTCTCTTTATAATTAGGAAATCAAATAAACTCATCTGAGCTCTACAAAAGCAGCCGGCCAGTTTTCGGTAATTCTCAGCAGCGTTCGGATGTGTTATTGAGCACCCGATTGGAAAGGCTCCAATTAATAAGTAAAATAAAGTTACAAAATATGTAATAGAGATTTAAACTAATCTGTAACATTTTACAAATTAATCAAAGTGGTTTAAAACTACTTTTTCAACGCTCTCTATAATTCAAAGCTTTTTTAAAGTTATAATTCAAATTTGTTTTATGGCCGATGGTGGTTTGAGATATGAAACCTCGAATGTATATGGAATATACAATGGATTTCGTCCCTCGTTGGGAAATCACTTGATTATAGCAAATACAATTTGTACAATAATTTTAAGCAAAGAAATTCAACGCTTACAAAAAAACATATCGCTTGTGGATCTTAACTCGTAAAGGTTTGCCAACCGTTCGACTATTCTGAAATAAATTTTTGCATTTGTTCATTAAATTTATAGAGTATAAATTTCAAGTTAGCATGGAGTGCTGTAGATCGAGAGAGGCGAGGGAGAAAAAACGCATTAATGAGGAAATCGATAGGCAATTGCGCCTGGATCAGAAAATGGCGTTCCGCGAGCTCAAACTGTTGCTGCTGGGTAAGTGGAACCAGACTAACTTAGCTAGGCCTAAGGATTTTAAAATTTGGAACCCTGTAATCCTTCCCAGGCGCAGGCGAGTCCGGCAAGTCAACATTCATAAAGCAGATGCGAATTATCCACGGAAATGGGTACTCGGACGAGGACAGGCGTGAATATATTACGTTGATTTTCCAGAACATATTCATGGCCATGCAGTCAATGATCATGGCAATGGACAAGCTGAAGATTTCCTATGGGCATGAAGTGCACAGTGTAAGTGAACCATCGCCTAAATCTTATATGCTCAATCACAATCAAGACCATGCGATCCACAGGAACTGGCTGATCTGGTAATGACTATAGATTATGATACCGTTACCAGCTTAAAGGATCCTTACTTAAATGCGATAAAAACGCTTTGGGACGATGCTGGTATTCAGGAGTGCTATCGTCGTCGTAGAGAGTACCAGCTGACCGATTCGGCAAAATAGTGAGTTATCAAAGGATTCAAACTGAAACTCTTTTTAGTTTATCAATTCATTTATCTGATCATTAAACTGTATTCGGTGACAAAGTGATAGGTCTTCCTGAAAAAGCGTTATGTTGCCCTAAAGAATTCGATTTTAATAATTTCGGTCTTGTTTCTAGCTACTTGAGCGACTTAGCTCGAATTGAACAGTCTGATTACTTGCCAACTGAGCAGGATATTCTTCGAGTCCGAGAGCCGACGGTTAATATTCACGTATACCCCTTCGAATTGGATGGTTTTGTGTTAAAGTAAATAGTCAGCATGAAAACCGGATAAACTTTTGATTAATTAATAATTATATATTATCTTCACAAACAGTATGGTAGACGTGGCAGGCCAGCGAACCGAAAGAAGAAAGTGGATTCATTTTTTTTCGAATGTAACGTCAATTATATTTCTGGCAGCGCTATCGGAGTACGATCAAGTCTTGATGGAATCGGAAAACGATGTATGGTTAAAGGTCTTTGGTTTAAATGGTTTCCGAAAAGTAATTAACGTATTATTTGCAGAATCGAATGATGGAGTCCAAAGCTTTATTTGGTACTATTATAACATTCGAATGGTTTCAAAGAGCGTCCATTATTCTTTTTCTGAACAAAATAGACGTTTTTGAGGAGAAAATAATGTGTTCGCATTTGGTAGACTATTTTCCTGAATACGATGGCAAGTGTACCGAACCGTAATTTCTTGAAACGCGCGAAAGTTTTATTATTTTTTGATTGTCTATCAAAACAGGCCCCCAGCAAGATGCAACAGCGGCCCAAGAGTATATACTGGAAATGTTTGATGGTGAAAATCCAGATCCCGATAAAAAAATATACGCTCATTTTACATGTGCCACAGGTAAGTTTATTAAAACAGATTTTGTTTGATTGTGATTCTAATTTTTGGGATATCGAGCCCTATTTGCAAAAATAACGTAAGCGCCAAAAAGCAAGTTTAACAGTAGAGGGTCTCAGTAAATCTCAACAAATTTGTAATCAACAAAAATCATTGATTCATTTTATCATTCATTAACTATTTGAAACATACCATTTTTGATAATACTTTCCAAAACCTACTAATTACGTTTTTTTTCTTGTTTAGATACCGAAAATATTAGGTTTGTGTTTGCAGCTGTAAAGGACACAATTCTGCAATGCCACCTTAAGGAAAATAATTTGCTCTGAACTAGAATTTCGACTGTGATTTTCACAGAAGCTTTCTAAAGACCATATTTACCAAATCATAATTTTTCAGGTTGCATCAACTTGTCTTATTTTGCTAAAAATTTTTATTGATTTAAGTGACTAGAATTATGATTTCGGTAACATGGTATGGTTCCTTTTCCTAGCAATTGTAAATAATTAAATTATAAAATACATTGGTCATACAAAAAAAAATAAATGAAAAGGCTTCTATTACTAGATATTCTATAAGCACTGTATCGCTTTTCTTTAATTTGCTTTTTAAAAAGCTACATAAAGGAACTAACTGGCGAATTGGATATTGAATTTTGCTAGTGCTCAGCTGGTATTGAGTTTCTAATCTATAAAAAACATAACCATTCCCCCGAGTGTGCACTCTGTGGGATTACAAAGGGAACTCGATGCTTTATAAAGAGAACAATGCTCAAACGCTGTATGCCTCTTAAAAAAAGGAATGTGATAACACCATTTAGAAACAATAGAAAATAAAACGGAACTGTCGCTCAGTTTTCTGGAGTTCTCGGCAGGGTGCAAACATATATTTCAAAGCGCGCTCACTGTATTTGATGAACGAAACAAGATGATAATAATATAATAATATAAGATGATGATAATATAATTAATCCGCTTAAAATAATATTAAAACCGAAGAAATCCGACTTTAAATATTTTTTGTTTTAATAAAATAACTTAAATGTATAATGTGAAACAAAAATAGAAGATAACATTATGTATAACGTGAATCACTTCGGATAATTGATTTTGATTGACTCACTTCCTTAATTATACCCGTTACTCGTAGAGTAAAAGGGTATATTGTATTCGTGCAAAAGTATGTAACAGGGAGAAGGAAGCTTTTCCGACCCTATAAAGTATATATATTCTTGATCAGGATCACTAGCCGAGTCGAACTAGCCATGTCCGTCTGTCCGTCTGTCCGTCCGTATGAACGCTGAGATCTCGGAAACTATAAAAGCTAGAGGATTGGCATTTTGCATGCATATTCTTGGAGTTCCTACGCAGCGCAAGTTTATTTCAAAATGGTGCCACGCCCCCTCTAACGCCCTCAATCGCCCTACACCATTTTTTGAAAGGTGTCTGGCGCCCACACCATTAAAGATTTTGGAAAACTAAAAATGCAGTTTTATTGTGACTATCAATACCTATCGAAATGTAGAAGAAATTTTTCAAATCGGACCATTCGTTAAAAAGTTATGCCCGATCAAAAATTTTATATATCTATCTCCCTCGCACTCCCTTAGCTGAGTAACGGGTATCTGATAGTCGGGGCACCCGACTATAGCGTTCTCTCTTGTTTAAAATCGCTTAAGGCGATTGTGGGCGTTAGAGGGGGCGTGGCCCTCGGCTGAAATAAACTTGCGCTGCGTAGGAAGCCAAAGAATATGTGTGGGTAATCCCAACTATCTAGGTTTTATAGTTTCCGAGATCTCAGCGTTCATACAGACGGACAGACAGACGGACAGACGGACGGACGGACATGGCTAGATCGAACCCTGAACCCTGAACCCTGTTACATACTTTTGCACGAATACAATATACCCTTTTAATTATATATAAAATTATATAATTATGTTTAAAATTATAAAACAAAATGGAATCAACATTCCGTACCCGATTACACTAGACAAATAAAAGTCCCATACATTTTAATAAAAAAACAAGAAAGGAAGCTAGCTTCGGCCAGCCGAAGCTTATATACCCTTGCAGATCATTCCTATTAATTTAGAAAAACATTAAGTTTAAATTATCTTGCGTATATATTACAACAATTCAAATTTTAGCTGCTTTCGTATAACTTCGTATAAGTCAACAAAGATATAATTTTTTTCCTATTAATTTCCATTTAATTTTCCGACCGTTCCTATTGCAGCTATATGATATAGTGATCCGATTTTATAAAAATTTAATTCGAAATTCAGAAATATTTAAAAAATAGTATTCCGAAAAGTAGAAGAATATTTCAAAAAACACCAAAGCTATAATTTTTTTTACGTTTTTGTACGTTTTTTTTTCGATCCTTCATATGGGAGCTATAAGATATAGTTGTCCGATCCGGTCGGTTCCGACTTATATACTACCTGCAATACAAAGAAGACTTTTGAGAAAGTTTGAGCCCGATAGCTTTAAAACTGAGAGACTAGTTTGCGTAGAAACAGACGGACAGACGGACAGACGGACGGACAGACGGACAGACGGGCATGGCTAGATCGACTCGTCTTGTCATGCTGATCAAGAATATATATACTTTATGGGGTCGGAAACGTCTCCTTCACTGCGTTGCAAACTTCTGACTGAAATCATAATACCCTCTGCAAGGGTATAATAAGGTTTAAACATTATTTGATTCAACAAGATTGATAATTTATTTTTTCTAACTCAACAGTTTTTTTTAAGAATCCTACTAAAAAAATGTGCAAGTCTAAAGCATTTATTAATGTTATATACATGTTAAAAACATGAAAAATTGTATTTTATAGTGTTAAGTGTTAAAATGTGAAAAATAATTGTTACTACACGTGTTTTTTAAACCACTTGTTATTAACACGACGTGTTTTGTACACACTGTATTTACATACAAATTTAGTTTGTTTTAAACAAATCAGCTGATTAAGGCGAAACGGCGACGAAAGTGAGAAAGTAAAAATATCAAAAAAGTAAGACGTTAGGAATATGTAGGGAAATGTATAAAACTTTCTCATTTGATTAATTATAACTTATGCATATATATATTTTCTTAGAATGTTTACATATTTTTCGTGACAAAATTGACGTTTTACCTGGTCAGTTGGTTGCACAATCCCGAATTAAACATGGACAACATGTCGAAATATATAACTTGCAAGCTTTTAGACTGCTGTGAATCAACTGAGGTTAGGGAACAAAAGCACATGAACAAGTTAATCGATCTAGAGATACGCAAGGCAAAGAAAAGGACGAAATGCGAGGTTAAACTTTTGCTGTTGGGTAAGTGGAAAAAAATACATTTTAGTTGTGCTTAACCGACTAAAATTCTTGTATATTTTTTAACACAATATGAAAAGGGACGGGCGAGTCTGGAAAGTCAACATTCATCAAACAGATGCGTATTATCCATGACAATGGCTTCTCGGAGACAGAAAAAAAGAAGTACAAAAGACTGGTTTTCCAGAACGTATTTATGGCCATGCAGTCAATCATCAAGGCCATGGACCAGCTGCAGATTTCCTATGGTCAGGAGGAGCATATCGTAAGTAAATCATTGGCTTAGCTTGTACTTTTTTGCTCACCCAAACGAAATTAATATGATCCACAGGAACTGGCTGATCTGGTCATGAGCATCGATTACGAGAAAGTCACCACCTTGGAGGATCCTTACTTGAAAGCCATCAAAACGCTTTGGGACGATGCTGGCATCCAGAAGTGCTACGGTCGCCGTAGGGAATACCAGCTTACTGATTCAGCTAAATAGTGAGTTATTCGCTTAAAATTCGAAGTTTACTTCCACTTTTGTTTCGTTGTAATTTAAATTTTTTATATTATTTAATTTAGCTTTTTGAGCGACTTGGCTCGAATTGAAAAGGCGGAGTACTTGCCAACCGATCAGGATATTCTTCGTGTTCGAGTGGCGACAACTGATATTCATGAGTATCCATTTAATTTAAATGGCCTTCATTTAAGGTAATTTTTAAAAAAATATAGGTATACATTTTGGTCGCGAAAATTAGTTTTTTGTAATTATTGTAATTTTGTCAATATTGATATTTTATTTTCAGTCAGAAGTTTGCCACGCAGTGCAAATACATTTTTATTAAAACATTTAAATTTATTTTCAAAATAGGTAAATATAAATTAAAAGTTTTCTTAATCAGCAAGTCCGTCTGTCCGTCCATCGGTTTATGTAAAAATTCCAAAGTTTATTTTTACTATGCCACAAAAAGTGCCCAAAAATCTAAAATTTTGAACTTTTACCACGGTTTTCTGAAAACTATGACGTTTTGGAAAGTTTCCAAGTATGGGGTAGTAATCTACAGCTAAATTCCTTTCAGATTTTGCAGCGTTTAGTCTTGGACTATTTTTTTGTCGACCTGTGTAATTGATTAACAGAATTTTTGAACATAATATTAATAGAATGACATGGTTTCAGCTGTAAGGGTATTAAAGCTTTGGCTTACCGAAGATAGCTTTTTTTATATTACTAATAATATATATTTCAATATTGAATAGTATGGTGGATGTCGCAGGCCAGCGATCTGAGAGAAGAAAGTGGATTCACTGTTTTTCGAATGTGACAGCAATTATATTCTTGGCAGCGCTATCGGAATACGATCAAGTTTTGTTTGAATCTGAAAATGACGTATGGTTCAAGGTCTTACATTTCCATTCTCCACAGTAAATAATAAAATAAGTTACTTGCAGAATCGAATGGAAGAATCCAAATTTTTATTTAAGACTATAATTCACTTCGACTGGTTTCAAGATAAGTCAGTTATTCTTTTCTTAAACAAAAATGACTTGTTGGAGGAGAAAATAAAGCATTCACATTTGGTAGACTATTTTCCCGATTACGATGGTAAGTGTTTTGATTTACTTAATCTATGTGTTTTCCATTTGTAACATTTTATTTGCCTTATTATTACAGGTCCCAAAAGAGATGCAATTGCGGCCCGTGAATTTATACTTAAAATGTATGATGATTTAACGAGAAGACCTAAGAAACCTGATATAACAATTTATCCACATTTTACAGTCGCTACAAGTAAATATAGTATAATTTTCCTAATTTGGGGCCCAATAATTACCAGACCCAGCCAAATAACTCTTATTTTCGTTTTCTAGATACGGAAAATATTAGGTTTGTGTTTGCAGCCGTTAAGGACACAATTCAGGAATCGTACTTCAAGAGTTTGAACATGGAATAAACTGGGTGGATCTCAGCACATTTTAAAGAAACATTCTAAAAGCCTGCACGTTAAGACCCTCGTTTCGCAGGACCGTATGATTTTGCCATGCGCTGGTCTGATATCACCCCCCACAAAAAAAATCTTAGATCCGCCTCTGGATTTTAAAATCACTATAATCTTATCATATTATTTTGTTGAAAAATTGTTATCAAAAATGGACATAAAGCTTAATTTTAAAAGAATTTTGTAAGAATTTAATGGTAATTAAACATAAATGTAATATTAATTTAAGCATATATTTTAGACCACTCTTTGAACTTGCATTGCGCAGGGATCCGTAGAATCTGTATGCCTCCTCCCCACTTTCCAGGGGCTAAAAAGTTTCTTATAGTTATGTTTACGAATTTTTATATACACTACTAATTTCTTCAGTTCTAGATTAAAGTAAAATGTGAATGTGTCATTCCTTTGCTTATTTTAAGCAAATAAAACCAGAGAGTTTGCTATAGTCGAGTGCCTTGACCAGTGGTGTAGCCAGGATTTAGGTGAGAGGGGGTTTTCCGTACCAATTTTGTGTAGCATATTTTTGGAAACCATATTTTCCATAGAAATTCAAGCGTTTCCGACCCTATAAAATATATGAACGCTGAGATCTCGAAAACTATGAAAGCTACAAGACTGGCGTTAAAGCCCACAAGTCGTGAAAAACTGTGGTGCCGCCCAACGCAAAAACCTATCTAACGCCAACATTTCTGCCTTGCAAGATCAGGGGTTTATGTTGGTTCCAGTGCTGCGTTCTTGTCCATTTTCCGGACAGATCTGTTTGTTTTTTAACGGCTTTATCCAGAAAATTTTTAATCATTCCCTATCCGGAAATATGTCTTTTTTTCAAAAAGAAGTTTTTTAAGGGGTTATATACCTTTTTGAGCGAAAAAATTGAGGGAACTTTGGATTTTTTTTCAGGTGTGTAGCAATTATTTTATGAAACAGTAGTACATGTTTTTATCGAAACAACAAGCGTTTGATCTTGAAAATATATGAATAATTTACAAAGTTATGGCAATTCTCTCGGAACCCTTTTTGTTTTATAGCGGCTAGCGGTGACCACGATTGCACAAGAACTATTTGATCGATCTTCTTCATTTTTTTTTTAAATTATTCGTAATGATTGTGCCGAGTTTTTTTAATTTTAAGTTAATAAATTAAAAAAAGACTCTTCCCAAGGGTCTTATTTTTTGTATGCAGAAAAATGTTCGAAAAGTTTAAACGTGGTTTCAAGAAAGAAGCCAATTTATCTGCGATACTTTAAAGTAAATTACATAAAAACGCAAATTAAAATTATAAATTAAAATTTTCTCCGTGCGTTCTAAACATTAAAACGTAATAAAAAATAATTTTAAAACATGTGATATATAGCATTCTCTCTTTTTTAATATCGAGCTGTTCCACACAATGAAAATGAAATGAAAAATCACTTCTTAAAACAACGACAATCATGACTGATTTTCCATTCCTATACATAACATGTATTTCATATATGTATGTAGTATTCTCCTTCCGCACACCCAAAGTGCGATTCGTCACTAAATGAACAGCCCTCAAAAGTGATTAAAAAAAAGCAGATTATCCCGAAGAAAACTGTAGAAAGCAAACAGTCGCTTAGTTTACGGAAATTCTTCACATCGTTCAGTCGTAAATAGCTCAGCTTGTGGGGATAGACCCAAATTTAAAAAAAAAATTTTTTTAATCAACTGTTTCGAATTTGAGAAATAAAAAAAGACTACGAAAAAAAAGGAAACGCCTTTTACTACCAAATCCACTAATTTGGTGAAAAGTTAATACATTTTAATGCAAAAATAATAACTAGAAAAAAAAGTTGTGAAGTGAGTAATTTTTATCGTTTCTTTTAGTATGAAAATATGTGAATCATTACGGGTTTAAAAAAAAGTTCAATTGGTATTTCGGTGTCGTATCGATATTTAAACAACATGATGTTTTATTCTTTTGTGATACTATAAATTAAAAGTAATATTAAGAAACAAAATGTTATAAATATTTGATATTTTCGACAAAAGTTCGGGCCGAACTTGTATTTTTGTACGTAGGAATTCTAAAAGTTTAATTTGCACGATTTATAAATGCACACTCATACAGTAGTGATATTTCAAGTGACAAGGCAGGCAACAACCCGTACTTACAGTTTTTCTGATAATCTAAAGGCTTTTTATTTTAATGAAATGATTAACTTGTGCAAGCCTATCCTTAACTAAGGACTAACATTTTTGGATGTTCTTGGATTGTAAATCTAGTAAGCATGGACTGCTGTTTGTCGGATCTGGCCAGGGAGGAGAAGCGCATCAGTAGTGAAATCGATAAGAAGTTGCGCCAGTACAAGAAAAACGCGCGCCGGGAGCTTAAACTGTTGGTCCTGGGTAAGTGGAGAAGGAATATGTTGATTGCGCTTACGGCTACATATTTTCCAATTCTATATCCCCAGGCACGGGCGAGTCCGGCAAGTCAACGTTCATCAAACAGATGCGTATTATCCATGGTAACGGATACTCGAACAGGGATAGGCGTGAAAACATCCAGCTGGTTTTCCAGAACATATTCATGGCCATGCAGTCAATGATTGAGGCAATGGATAAGCTGAAGATTTTCTATGATCAGGTTGAGCACGAGGTAAGTAAGTCTCTGGGTACACAAATCAAACTTATTCACCAACAATTAAAATGATCTACAGGAGCTGGCCGATCTGGTGAAGAGTTTAGATTACAGGACCGTCACTAAGCTCGAAGATCCATACTTGAACGCCATTAAAACCCTTTGGAAGGATGCTGGCATCCAGGAGAGCTACGAACGTCGTAATGAATATCAGCTGACTGATTCAGCCAAATAGTGAGTTATGCATTGATTTTCTTTAAATAAATATTCAATTCTTAAAAAAAGAAGGACTTTTTCGACCTATGCGCTATTTGTTGAAAAGATTATCTAATTTCAAAATAACAATGCCCTAATGAAATTTTTTTTTGTTTCTAAATAAGCTTCTTGAATGACATAGATCGTATTGAAAAGGCTAATTACCTGCCGACGGATCAGGATATTCTTCGTGTTCGTGTGCCGACATTTAATATTCATGAGTATCCATTTGAGTTGAATGGCTATGTGATAAGGTATTTATTAAAAATATATTTTAATTGTTATATTTGCGGCTTGCATTTGGAATTTAGGATATTTATTTCTTATTTAGAAAGTTTATTAATCTGAAAATAACGTTATTTTTGTAATCAACAGTATGGTGGACGTTGCAGGTCAACGAAACATGAGAAGAAAATGGATTCACTGTTTTTCGAATGTGACTTCAATTATGTTTTTGGTAGCGCTATCGGAATTCGATCTATTGTTGGCTGAATGTGAAAATGATGTATGATTACAAGTATTACAGCCTTATGCCAATTCTCCCAGTGATTCCACCTCTCACTGTACATTATTAGTGTCGAACCACAGAGGGGCTTGAGTTGTATTATAAAACGAGTAGCAAATTTACGTTAATTGAATGATCCATTCCAAAACTGTCAATATACATATAAAAAAGAAAACAACTTGAAAACTGTCAAATTATACTACAAAATGCGATTATTTAATATTTTTCAAATATCTCTGTAGCGACACTGTTTTCCTTATTTAAGCCCCTTTGTAAATAATGTGCTTTAGAAAATTGTGCTAGTGGAATCCAACTGTTACATTCAAAAGTTTACCTACAAAATAATGAAACGAATTATTTTCAGAATCGAATGAAAGAATCTATTGCCTTGTTTAGTACTATTGTATCGTTGCCATGGTTCCGAGATGCGTCATTTATTCTTTTCCTGAACAAACAAGATTTGTTTGAGGACAAAATTAAGAAAACACATTTGGTAGACTATTTTCCAGAATATAATGGTACGTCCTACGGAGCTTATATTTATTCTGTTAGCCCTAACATTTTATTTTTTGCTCGTCTTTTTAACGAACAGGTCCAAAACGAGATGCACAAGCGGCTCAATATTTCATACTGCGAATGTTTCTAAGTGTAAATCCTGATCCTGATAAAATGGTGTATCCCCATTTTACAGTGGCTACAAGTAAGTGGAATAATTTAAATAATTATAATTATACTCTATCTATACTCTATTTTTGCTTTGGGTGTGTGTCTTTGCTTATTTTGTGTATTTGTTGATGTGAAAATAACTATTTAATTGGTAGAATTGACAATTTTTGTGGTTGGGGACTGTTTGACAATTATAACAGTTGATTTTACCAATTTTTTTTGTGTGTAGCTCAGGCATGATGCTATAAAAGACAATCAAATTGGTCTTGAGTTAAATTTATGCACAATTTAAGTTAATCAAAATGCTTACCAAATTAGCTAATTAAGTATTCTTTTTGTTTTTAGATACGGAAAATATCGAGCTTGTGTTTACAGCTGTTAAAGATACAATAATGGATTTGCACCTCGAGAAACATAATTTGATGTGACCTAGATTTCGATCAACCCATTTTTCATTTAAAATACTACAGGATCATATTCGTTTGAACTGTAACTAAACAAATTTGTTAAATAAATAAAAACGTTTATGTACACCCTAATAATAATAAACCGCTATAATGTAAATATATATATTAAACATGTACGGATTTATAAAACTTTTTTATTTCAAACTTATGGTTACATACACAATTGATTAAATTTAACACGAGCTGCCCTCAGACGGGGATTCAGTACAAATAAACTATCACAATGAAATCATATTTCTGTCATTCTTTGCATTGGCTGTATAACCTAATAATGGCGAACAAGCAAACTGAACATCACATTAATCAACAGTTAAAAACGAAATTCTCACACACTTAATTGCTAATATAATCTTGGATGGGGGGTTCTATCAAATCGTTTTGGCACTTGGGCGTTCATATGACCACAAAGTCACTGAGGTTGCGTTCCGGTTGGACCATGCTCGGCGGCATTAGTTGCACCAGTTTGTTGAACAGGAAGGCTCGTTTGTTCTTCAGTTCGGGAGAGCACTCAGTGCGGGCTCTTTTGGTGCATGACGAGGAGCTGGGACTGGAGGCGGTCTCCGAGATGCCGGAGGAGATCATACTTTCGTTCGATTCCAGTGAAACATTCTCGGTGGCGGGGCCATCAGCCTCCTCATCTGTAAAATAAAAACTTAGTCTCTTTGTCACAAGAAACTGTTGACAAATAAAACCTTTAATTTTGGCCGATACATCAGGATCCGTTTCAAGATCTTCAGCATCAGCACACAGCGCTGGAGTCGTACACTCTCTTTCGAGGCTGTCGTGGTTTTTAAAGAGCAACGAAGCTAGTTTGTGGAACTTAAATGAAATAAAAGGGACATTACAAAATTAAGCACGCTCTAAGAACTGTAAAACATACATTATTTAACTGCTCCGCGTCGCTATGATCAATCACTGCGGCTATATGATACCGTAAATACTGCATTGCCTTAAAGGGATCTTGGCGCGTCATTTCCTCGTAGCGCAGTTTTCGCACCAAAAACCTACAATGCTTCAGGATCTCGTCTCGTTTTGGTCTATAAAAGCAGTTAATTTACATTTTATTTTACTCAGTAAGTGTTATATTTACTTTTCCAAGCGCAGCACCCAGAAATCATTTAGTCTCAGTTGCTGCTGCTGACAAATTCCAGGATTTCCTCCAAACAAATAATGCGTATTTGCCAAATCATCGTACACCAACTGGTGGGCATAACGAGGACAGGGCTCCAAGGATCCATCTCCCTTGCTGGCTCCCAAAATGTTCATCCTGTTGATAGACATGGCGTTCTGGCCACTGTGGCGACAGTAATATATCCTCGACCACTTGTGACTGCGCAGGGAATAGACCCAAAAGGAGTTCGATGCATCAATATGCTGTATATCACGGCGATCCTTAACCTTACTCAGACTCTAGAAGTATGCGAATCAATTACGGACTCTGTTATTCTGTCTTATGTGCTTACAGAAAATATATAAATCTCATCACGTTCGCAATCGATAGTAGCACGCAAAGTGTAGCCTGAAGAGGGTTCAAATTTTGCTTCGTTGCCAGCAGTGGTTCCATGATGCGGGTGCTCCTTATTTAGCACGGATATGGCCTGGGTGTCTACGTCGTAGCTGAGGAACTCGTCCAGATCCTCCTTGCCTCGTTGCCCGCCATAAATGTAGAGTTTTCGATGTTTCTAATGTACAAAAATATTATAAAATCACTGTTCTTTAAGTCAACTAAACCTACATTATGAAAAACCATGCAGTGAGTGATTCTGGACTTGATGGACATCACATCTGCCAGGGATGCGCTGGCGTGGTGACAGTCCACCAGTATCTGCGCCCAGGTATTTGTAGCTATGTGGTAGGAAAACAGCCCCGAATATTCTGGTTCTATCGCTCCCGTGGCATTGACACTGCGAGGCGTGAGTATTTTGCCTCCGAAGACGTAAATTGTACGCTTATCGGCATCCATACACATCTGGTGATCGTAGACAAGCTGTGGACCACCCACTTGGCTGGTATCGTCGCAGATCTGCATCCAGTTGCCAGCTCTCGTGTCATACAGATAAAAGTCGCTCTTGATATAATCCGAAGTTCGAATCGAATTGTCCAGGTAACGACCAAGCATGAATACATTTTCGCTGATGGGATCAAAGACCATTTTGTGGCAGGATCGCGGCGTGGGTCCATTGGAGAGCTCTGACCGCTCGCACAGGAGCGACCATTGATCATCGTCGATGTTGAAAACCCAAAGGTCACTCAGATCCTGGTAGCCATCCCAGCCGCCGTAGAGATATACTAGCCTCTTTTTGGCATCCACCACCAGCTGATGACCTCCGCGGTTTCCTGAAAAAGCCAAAGTTAAGCTAATGATTGATTTGTGTAGAAAGGAATACTAACCAGGCTTCATGTCGCTCTCGGTGTGCTTCATATGCCAGCTGTGCTTGTAGTCCTGCTTGTGCAAATACTCATCCATCAAACCCTCGTCTATGCACTCGACTATGAAGCGCTCAGCCTTCTCAAAGTCTCCCTGCAAAACCTATAAAGCATAATGTTTTAAAATTAGATAATTCTATTTGATTTGTTCAATCCTTGCTTACGAGGCACTTGTGAAGTTCACTGATCAGCGGGTGCTCCAGTTGCACATTCGTCTGCTCCTGGAGCGCCCCGAAGGCACTCATGTAGCCCTGCTGGCGGAAGTGCTTGAGGCACAGCTTGATGATCTCAACCTCGCGCAGCGCGTTGTAGTTCTTCATGCGGGCACTGGTGTACATGGGGTCGTCCTGACCGTGCAGCTCGACGTACCAGATGCTGAAGTTGAACGACGGACCCCAGGAGAGTAGGGGCACGATCTTGAGGTACAGTATTGGCAGGTTTTCCGAACCGTCTTCGGTGAGGCAGCACAGGTTGAACACTTCCGGAACGTTGTCGTTTTTCAGGCCACTAGTGGGGGGATAATCGTGCTTTATAAGGACTATAAAGATCGCGGATAACCTACCCTTCGAGCAGCAGGACCATGTGCTCATCCTCCAAGCCCCCGTAAACGCGGAACTTCTTGATGTTGCACACATGCGACTTCTCGAACTTGCCAAACTTGATTTTCTTGACGATGGCGGGACGGCGCAGCTTCAAGGTGAGAAATTGCGGAGGGCTGTTCGTGTAGGCTGACCACCTGGAAGTTTGATCGTTGGGACAGTCGACCAGGACGTTTCTGCGAGTCGAAGAAAGTGGAATTTAAAAAGATGCGCATTTCACAATTACGAAATCCGGGGCATCCATTTTCTTTTTTTTTTCTTTTTGCTAGAACTTACTCGGGCAGATAGTTCGGTGAATAGCTGGAATAACGGTAGATCTCAAAGTTTAGCCGCTCTGAGAGGGAAAATGGCTTCTGGCTGCTGGTATTCGTTCCGGAGACCGGGTTTAATGAGGGATTTAGGGCCGAGGACAGCGCCACCGATCCGTGAGAGCTGTTGTCCGTGGGACTGGATGTCGAGGAGGAGGACATGTCGGATGAGTGTGCGGTGTTTGTGTTCCAACGGGTTCCTTGCGGCTGAAGTGTAACGGAGCTTGTTAATCGCTGTTGTTACTTTTGTTGCCTGTCCGCTTTTCGGTGCTCGCCTGTTCCACACCCACAACAACCGCGTAACAGCTGATTGCCAGGGGCGTACGTGTGAATTCATCGGGGGGTTGAACCTGGGGGTCTTTAACCCTAGATGGATTTACCTAGTTAATTTTAGCACATGTATATTTATTTTACAAATAAATTAGTAGTAAATTTACAGATAGGAATTTATTAAATTTTTAATAGTTTTTTTCATATGACGAAATTCCCGTCATGTTCCCGTATAATGTTAGGGGGATTCCCTAAACTGTTGAATTGCTGAATTATTGAATTTTGGTCAGCTGTTAATCAGCTGTTCCATACAAAGTCAACTTACAGAAATTTCAGCAATTCATCAGCCTCGGGGCTGCTGAAAATTTTGTTGAATTGCTGAAAACCAGAGTTGTCACCTTATTTTACTAAAAGTCATGGCAACTCTGCAACATTTTAGTATTATCAGTTCGCATTATTTACTTTAAAATCAAATTATAAAGCCTATTAGTAGTTCTTATTACCGTGGTAACAATTTTAGACAGTAACAAACAATAAAAATCGAATTTTACATGTTTTAAGTTCCGTGAAACTTTTTAACATATAACAGCTGTTTGAAAATTCAACAAAAACCATTTTGGGTCGTTCCCTTAATTGCTGAAATTTTCTGTTGAATTTTCAACAATTCAGCAATTCAACAGTTTAGGGAATCCCCCTGTTATTTTAAAAGCATTGCAAAAATGCATTAATACGACAATTAATAATTTTATAAAATTTGTACAAATAGGAAATATTTATTTTTAATCCTTCTAAGGGACATTTTGATCTTGAAAAGGGGTTTATCTCACCCCTGTGCACCTTCGACATCCGCCCATGGTTGGCTATCGGTTATTGGGTTATCGCTTTCAAACTTGGTCACTCGTGAAATTACTGCTTTTAATAATAATAAGTTATTAAAATGTAGTTAGTGTTTGTTTTGGGTCGTTTTGGTGGAGTCATTTTTATTTACACCGAAGATGGCGAAGTGGATTGTTGGGACGCATAAAAATTTCGCCGTTTTGTTATGCCTGGCAAACACAATTGTACGTTATTAAACCGGAAGACCGCTACAATTCTAACAATTCGTTTGTAGTTCTTCTGCAGCGGATACTCCTACAAAATTAAAAAGAGTGAGTGCATAGCTAATCCGGCTTATTTTAGCAATGTTTCGTGTATTTTGAAGCCAATAAACTGGACTCGGTCTGTAATGAACATGGATTGCGACATTATAGATGTTTTAACTGATATCAAAGTAAGTAGATGCATATATATATTTTTTTAATAACTTTGGAGATTTCTAGATGACGGTAGAAGTCTTTTACAAGGATTCTTCAAATCTTTATAAACCCTTTGTCGTCAAATTTAGCTTTGATATTTGCCAACTTTTAAAGAATAAAGCTCAACGAAATTTTTTGGAAAAATACGCTTTGAACCATTTGCAGGCCTGGACTAATGTAAACCACAGTTGTCCTTATATGGTACGTTTTAATAGCTAAAATATACTCAAAATACACTATATTTTATATTTAAAGGGTCATTTGTTTGCACGCGACTTCCATTTGGATGAGATGTCTTTGCCTACTCTTCCTCTTCAGGATTACAAAATTGCTTTTAATTTTTCAGGAGCGAAGCCTTGGAAACACTTGGGAGTAGTTTTTATTTACTTCGAAGTGCTTGAGGTTTATTACAAGAACAAAAGGAATAAGCCACGTCCAAAGTACTTTCATTGATTTTGTTGAGAATCTATTTTATATCTTTAAATTTGTTGTTCGATTTTAACTAAGGCTTGTTTAATGATCTTTAGATATTTTAAAAAATTTGGAAATGCATTATGATATTAACTGTAGGTGTCATAGAAATATCCAGAAGTCGAAAAAATTTAAAAATTTATGCTCAGTTCACAATAGAGAATTTTTATTTAAATTTTAATACATATGTCGATATGTCGTGATAACATTCACGACAATTTTTGTCGGTTGTGACCGTCGGTTATCGATAACTTTCCGGCAAGGAGGGTTTTAGCATCAATACGGTCACTCTAAAGTGTCGTGGCTTGGTTTTTTGTATAGTTTTTAGTTTTAAAACCTTTAATTAATAAATAACTATGGCCTTTGACGCGATACCCAAGGATTTGCGAGGACTGCGCGCCTGCCTCGTTTGCTCCCTGGTGAAAGTAGGTTATGTTTTCCCAGTGATCCGGCACTTTTTAATGAACCCCCCTTTCAGAGTTTTGATCAATTTGAGACTGATGGCTGCGAAAACTGCGAGGAGTTCCTGCGCATGAAGAACAACAAGGACAATGTGTACGATCATACGAGCAACAATTTTGACGGAATTATTGCCCTGACCACGCCCACCGATTCCTGGGTGGCCAAGTGGCAGCGATTGGGTAAAGTCCTTATAACTAGGGTTCCATGGAGAGCAGTTATCATATTTTTCGTATACCTCCCCCAGCTCGATTCACCCGTGGCATCTACGCCATTTCCGTTTCGGGAACTCTGCCGCAGTCCACTTTGCGGGACATGAAGAACCGCGGGATCGTCTACAAAACCCGAGATAGAAGCCAGCGCTGAACAAACCCGATTGCCGTACAAAATACATGTATAAATCTTTATTTTTAAGTTATAACAAAACCACGAATACATACAATAGCAATACAAAACCATTCCGCATCAGTCATCCAGCGGGGTAACACGCAATCCTTCGCCTCCCGCAGTCGTCACATGGACCCCAAAGCCCGCCGATTCGAGCTCCTCCTTGAGCTTCCAGTAGACCTCGTTGCACTCGTAGTTATCCGGCAGCAGGACGATCGCATAGCCACCGGCACCGGCGCCCGTCAGCTTCGAGAAGAAACCCCGCTTGAAGGCTATGGTAAAGATCTGCTCCAGCTTCGGATGCGAAACTCCAATGGCCTTCAATAGATCGTTGTTGATCTGGAAAAGACGCTCCAGCTGCTCGAACTTGGCGCTGTCATCCTGTGCATTGCCAAAGCTCTCGTAGAGCGGAACGGCGGCAGTGACCAACTCCTTGCAGGCCTGCCAAATGGCCTCGATGAGCTGTGGAAAGGCCTCGACCAAATGACGAACCTTGGCCACTATGTCCGCGGTACTGCGACTCACACGACTGTCCACCAGCAGGATGTTCAAGGGTTTCTGGATCTTCAGCGACTGGAAGCCCTGGCCCTTGACATACCGCAACATTCCACCATAGGTGCACACTGTGTTGTCCAGACCCGAGGGCGTGCCGTGGTTAACCCGTTCCGATTCGAAGGCCCAGCTGGAGATCAAAGCCTGGTTTTCCTCCGCCAAGTAGTTGTCTCTGTCGAAGTGCCCGGCCAAAATGAGAAAAGTCGTGGCCAGAGCGGCGCCAAAAGAGGCGGAACTGCCCAGACCCGCACCCACGTTCAACTGGCTGTCTACCTGCACCTGGAAACCGGTTTGCAGTGTCAGTTTTGGATCGCCGGGTGCGGAGAGTACAGCGCCGGCCAGCAAATAGTAGATGGAGACAAAGGCCCGCTGGGTGTGCTGCTTGGGCGCACTGCCGCCGGATCGTTCCAGCTGCTTGGACACCTCGGCACGGACGGCCTCCAGGAGTTTGGCAGTGCTGTCCGAAGGATATTTGCTCCTGAATTCAGCCAGGAAGCCGTTGAACTCGGGCAACTGGATCTCCAATGTGCAGTTGAGTGCCTCCAGCTGGAAACTTGCCACATGGCTAGCCTCCAACTGGCGGAATCTCAGGGTAGTGCCCAAGCCCACTACGGCGGCGAGGGCGGGACGATGATAGACAACTGCGTGCTCGCCATGGAGGATAACCTTGCCCGGAGAATGGACCTGGAACTTGAGCATTGTTCGCGCTGATCTCTGTGTGTATTCTGTATTTCGTGTGACTATGGCTTTATCGGTTTATCAGCTTTTTGAAATTGTAATGCTAATGCCTTTGGAGCAGACGACCTGTCGCGAGTACTTAAACTTTTATTGTTGTTTTTTTATGTAACGTATGCATTTAGCGGATCATTTGCGTTGTTTATTTGGTAGCTCCTGAAGCTGAGTGCAGATTCCTGTGCTTTCCCTTTCACTTTCTTTGTTCGACTGGCGTTTTTTCGGGTTTCGGTTTCTTCGATCGGATCTCGTCACACGCAAAAGCGCAACTACCAGCAAACGAACAACAGGTTATAGCGGCTCGCGTTTTGTTGTTGTATGTATGTGTATGGTGTTGTTATTGGAGTTTTGGTTTGGTGTGCTACTACTATTGGGCTTTCACTTTCTCCCACTCTTCGGGCGTGTACGATTTTTGGGAGAATGCATGGATTTCTTTCAGTTCTTCGGCGAGCGTCGAATTGACTAATCTATGTTTTTGCAACAGGGTCTTGCCGTTGAAGGCCGGTGTCACGATTACGGCGCTGAATTTGCCACCACAACCATCCGATTCGTCCGTTACGCTCACGTACTCCGCCTGCAGTTCCCTTTTGAGCTTCTCCTCAAGGTACTTTGAGTTGTATTTACTCATTTTGGATGGCTTTTAAAAAAAAAAAAATCGTGAGCTGAGGCAGGTGTGTGACCGTTTTGGGCTTCGGTTGAATTCAGGTTATTCGTACGCCGGTAGGATGCTTTTCTCTGTATCCGGCAGTTGGTTACACTTCTGGACATTTAAATTTCTATATTCTAGGATTTAAGCCTGTCTGATGATCGAAACATACATAAGCCGTGTGAGCCTATGCAATTATAAACATTTTGTAAACTTGCAACTGATAGTCGTTTCAATATCACAAGCTTAAGTTATTTCACTAAGGGCCGTTGGTAAAGTTTAACTGGACTGACTTTATTTTTAAATTTCTTACAATGACTCATTATCTATTGGTTTTGATCATATATCTGTATATATCATTATATTAGTTTAAAAAGTAGCCATTTTACTGGCATTTTCTTACTTATTTTTAATATTGATTCTCAATATCTTTTTTGTATAAGCTTGTCTCAACCGCGCTTAGCTGAGATACTTTAAAATCGCGATCAGTTTTGTTATACCAAGTAAATTAAGCAGAACAATAAAAAAGTAACGACAAATTCTATGCTGCCACTCACAGTAAAGATTATAAGCATTGCCAGACCGTTAAAAACTATAGCTATTTGGTATATTCGAAAAAGGAAAATGGTATAGCAGTATTTTTAGAGGCATAATTTATCGATAATTCCGCGGCCACACTGCCGAGCGCATTCATCGTACTTTTTGCGATAGGCACGCGCAGTTTTCCCACCATTCATTAAAAAAAATCGCATGTAATTATTTACCATTTGTTTAAGCGAAACTAACTTAATTTTGTGTATATTGTCACATATTCATGCGTTGAAAGCGTGACTAACTGTTTTACTTGCGATTTTCAGTACACATTGAAGAAAGCTCGCGTGAAGCACGCTACATTGCCGAGGGTAAACTTGTGAAAAAACCGAATTCAACTTTGGAGACAGACGCCGGCATTGCAAATATGTCCAAAACAGAAACGCCCGCCGTGGAGGCAACCGAGGAGAACTCGGTAAGTTAGAACAGGAGGGGATTATCAAACAGAGGGCTTTACCTACACACCTATCCTTTCCAGAACGAGACAACTTCGGATGCGGCCACCAGCTCGTCCGGCGAAAAGGAGGCCGAGTTCGACAACAAAATCGAGGCAGATCGCAGTAGGCGCTTTGATTTCCTGCTGAAGCAAACGGAGATCTTCACCCACTTCATGACCAACAGTGCCAAGAGTCCCACTAAACCCAAGGGCAGGCCCAAGAAGATCAAGGACAAGGAAAAGGACAAAGACAAGGACAAGGACAAGGATGCGGCCGAGTGAGTGCTGCTCACTAAGGAATCGCCTTCCTTTTACTCATTTTTCCCTCTTGTCAATCAGCCATCGGCATCGCAAAACGGAGCAGGAGGAGGATGAGGAGCTGCTGGCGGAGGACTCGGCAACAAAGGAGATTTTCCGCTTCGACGCCTCACCCGCCTACATCAAAAGTGGGGAAATGCGTGACTATCAGATTCGCGGACTCAACTGGATGATTTCTCTGTACGAGAATGGCATCAACGGAATCCTGGCCGATGAGATGGGTCTGGGAAAAACCCTGCAAACCATATCCCTGCTGGGTTATCTCAAGCATTTCAAGTGAGTATCAAGATTCAGAAAGTCCCACCAGACACACCATTAATGTCAAACTCTTCCTTCAGGAACCAAGCTGGTCCCCACATCGTTATTGTGCCCAAGTCCACGTTGCAGAATTGGGTGAATGAGTTCAAGAAGTGGTGTCCTTCCCTCAGGGCCGTCTGCCTGATTGGCGACCAGGATACGCGAAACACCTTTATTCGGGATGTGCTTATGCCGGGCGAGTGGGACGTTTGCGTGACATCCTATGAGATGTGTATCCGCGAAAAGTCGGTTTTCAAAAAATTCAACTGGCGCTATTTGATCATCGACGAAGCGCATCGTATTAAAAACGAGAAATCAAAGCTCTCGGAGATCTTGCGAGAGTTCAAGACCGCCAATCGCCTGCTTATTACTGGTACTCCGCTGCAGAATAATCTCCACGAGCTGTGGGCCCTACTTAATTTCCTCCTGCCCGATGTTTTCAACTCATCGGAGGACTTCGACGAATGGTTCAACACAAACACTTGCCTGGGTGACGATGCGTTGATTACTCGTTTGCACGCCGTCCTAAAGCCCTTCCTGCTGCGTCGACTCAAGGCCGAGGTGGAGAAGCGCCTGAAGCCCAAGAAGGAGATGAAAATATTTGTCGGTCTGTCCAAGATGCAACGCGACTGGTACACCAAGGTGCTGCTGAAGGACATTGACGTGGTGAACGGCGCCGGCAAAGTGGAAAAGATGCGACTGCAGAACATCCTGATGCAGTTGCGCAAGTGCACCAACCACCCGTATCTGTTCGATGGCGCTGAGCCAGGTCCGCCGTACACCACAGACACCCATTTGGTGTACAATTCCGGCAAGATGGCCATTCTCGACAAGCTGCTGCCCAAGCTGCAGGAGCAGGGATCGCGTGTGCTAATTTTCTCTCAGATGACGAGAATGTTGGACATTCTGGAGGATTACTGCCACTGGCGCAACTACAACTACTGTCGCCTGGATGGTCAGACGCCGCACGAAGATCGTAATAGGCAGATCCAGGAGTTCAACATGGACAACAGCGCAAAGTTCCTCTTCATGTTGTCGACTCGAGCCGGTGGTTTGGGTATCAATTTGGCTACCGCTGATGTGGTCATCATCTACGACTCGGATTGGAATCCTCAGATGGATTTGCAGGCCATGGATCGTGCCCATCGTATTGGTCAAAAGAAGCAAGTGCGAGTATTTCGCCTAATCACCGAAAGCACAGTTGAGGAGAAGATCGTGGAGAGGGCCGAGGTCAAGCTGCGTCTGGACAAGATGGTCATCCAGGGTGGTAGATTGGTTGACAACCGTTCTAATCAGTTGAACAAGGATGAAATGCTTAACATCATCCGCTTTGGAGCCAATCAAGTGTTCAGCTCTAAGGAGACGGACATTACAGACGAGGACATTGACGTTATTCTTGAGCGCGGCGAAGCCAAGACGGCCGAGCAAAAGGCAACACTGGACAGTCTGGGAGAGAGTTCACTGCGCACCTTCACCATGGACACAAATGGCGAGGGAGGCACATCCTCAGTCTACCAGTTCGAGGGCGAGGATTGGCGTGAGAAACAGAAGCTCAATGCTCTGGGCAACTGGATTGAACCGCCAAAGCGAGAGCGTAAGGCGAACTATGCAGTGGATGCCTACTTTCGGGAGGCGCTCCGCGTGTCTGAACCCAAGGCTCCAAAGGCACCACGCCCACCTAAGCAGCCCATCGTGCAGGACTTTCAATTTTTCCCACCCCGTCTCTTCGAGCTGCTTGACCAGGAGATTTACTACTTCCGCAAGACCGTCGGTTACAAGGTGCCCAAGAACACTGAGTTGGGTTCGGAGGCCACCAAGGTTCAGCGAGAGGAGCAGCGCAAGATCGACGAGGCTGAGCCGCTAAGTGAGGATGAGATCCAGGAGAAGGAGAACCTGCTTTCACATGGTTTCACTGCCTGGACCAAGCGCGACTTTAACCAGTTTATTAAGGCCAACGAAAAGTACGGTCGTGATGACATCGACAACATTGCAAAAGACGTAGAGGGCAAGACACCGGAGGAGGTTATCGAGTACAATGCGGTGTTCTGGGAGCGTTGCACTGAGTTGCAGGATATTGAGCGAATTATGGGTCAAATTGAGCGTGGAGAGGGCAAGATACAGCGACGTCTTTCTATCAAGAAGGCCTTGGATCAAAAGGTTAGATTCTATTAAGGTTATTACCGCTCTTTGCTTTCATTTATTTCTTATTCATTGCTATACAGATGTCCCGGTATCGTGCGCCCTTCCATCAGTTGCGTCTGCAATATGGCAATAATAAGGGAAAGAATTACACAGAAATAGAGGATCGTTTTCTGGTTTGCATGTTGCACAAGTTGGGCTTCGACAAGGAGAACGTTTACGAGGAGCTGAGAGCGGCCATAAGGTAAGAATAAACTTTGGTTTGTAGGAGAACTGAACACTCATAATTTTCCTATTATCCCACAGAGCATCTCCCCAGTTCCGATTCGACTGGTTTATCAAATCTCGCACAGCTCTAGAGCTACAGCGTCGTTGCAATACACTAATTACCCTCATCGAACGTGAAAACATCGAGCTGGAGGAGAAGGAACGCGCCGAGAAGAAGAAAAAGGCTCCCAAGGGCAGCGTATCCGCGGGCAGTGGAAGTGCCAGCTCCAATACCCCAGCACCCACGCCGCAACCGAAGGCCAATCAGAAGCGAAAGAGCGAGGTGGTGGCTACCAGTTCCAACTCGAAAAAGAAGAAGAAGTAGAGGGGCAATGGTCAAGGATATTCACATGAGATTTGGCTACACACTCAGCATTAGGCAGTTACACACATAGTTAAGACAAGCGATTACTTAAACATACTTCACTCGACATAGATACTTAGTTTATAATTCACACCGGAAGCAATTGCCCCTCAGCCCCCGAATATCTTCTAAACACACCCGCTACACATCCAACTATTTTACTATTGCTCGCCGCTGTATTCTATTCCAAGTAATTGTATTTTGTTCTAAGACCGTAACCATTATATTTATATATTGCAACACAGCTATGAAAATTTTATTTCCGTTTTTACAAGGGGATCCCCCATAGAAAACACCTTCAAGTTGACTTTTTTCGTACTGTTCGCTTTATGGTTTGGAATGCTGAGCAACTTAACATAATAACATTTATAAATTCTATGAATTGCAGCTTAGTTTGTGTAACAGGGCACTTAAACTTAATATCATCTTGTTCATGCAGTCAACGGCATCGGCAATTTGGCATCCGAGCCGCCTGACCATGTTCAACATGGCCGTAAGTTGGGTCTGATGTGGATGTGGGCTTTGCCTGCTTTTTGAACTCTTACTCGTCTTTCACCTCGCTTCCATCGCTGGGAGCTACCTGCATCTAGTGTAATACTACTTGTCTGGTTGAAGGTTGAAGCTAACCTCTGGAAACTCTAGTCTTCGCCGCTGTACATTTCGATGATCTCGTTGATACTGGCGACGGCGCCGGCAACCAAAGCAAGGATGGAGAACACCCCCAGGAAGACGTTCTTACACAGCTTCCACTTGCACACACCCAGGCGATCGGGCCACAGGTAAACGGTCTCCACGAAACTAGGCACAAAGATGCCCAGCAGCGAGAAGAACACGGCACCGACCAGACTGATGAAGGGTTCCAGATTGGGAATAGCAGCAGCTACACCACCGCTCACCAGGATAATACCACTGCGCAGCAGGATCTGTGTAATGTTGTGCTTCTCGGGACTGAACTTGTGACCGATCTTGCGCCAGAGGATCTCGTTGGGTACGTAGAACTGCAGGCCAAAGGTGAAGAGGATGGCCACGGCCATCAGGAGCTTCGCTGTATCCCCCAACCAGGCTCCCTCCGGCAAATTCAGCGTGATGCTGCCTCGCACCTGGTCACCGAACCTCACGTATCCGAAGAATCCGATAATGGCATAGAGCGAGACGACAGTGATCATAGCCGTGTTAAGGACACCGGGACAGCCCAGGAAGTGTTGGGGCTTCTTCATCGAGTTCTCCACGGGCATCACAACACCGATTCCCTCCATGGCGAAGATCACGGTGGCAAAGAAGAGCGGAATGTTGGCCGCCTTGGCAATCAAAGGCTTATCGGAGTAGACCAGCGGCTCATCGAACATGTAGTACAGCGTGATCGCGAATGTGACAACAATGAAGATATTGGCCATCATCGAGAACGGCACCAGCCACTTGAGGTCCCGGATCTGACCAATCAGCAGGCAGGGAATCACGGTTAGGGCAATGTAAATACGCACATCCCAGTTGATGCCGCAATCGTAGTTGATAACATCGTGGAAAGATGTTGCAATAAATACGATATACACACATGCCGCCGCATAGTATGTGGCCATCAGACCGACATCAACGAATTGCCTGGAAAAGGATTAGGATTACCATTAAGGATCGTCGTATGGATTATCACTTGCTCCTACTCACTTGGCAAAATTGGAGTAGGGACGCATTCCCTTCGGACCGTACTCGAAGACCTTCTCCGCCGTTTCAGCGAAGCCCAGAGCCGAAACCTTGGCATCCCGGCAAATGTCATGCGAAGTTTTGACCTGCAGGAGAAGACAAGTATGAACATATAGAATTATATCTAAATGGTAAAAACCAAATTCTACATTTTAAATGCTTCAAATAATTTGTAAATTAAAAGTCCTAACCGAAATCTGAATTCTATTAATAACAAGAGAGAACGCTATAGTCGGGTGCCCCGACTATCAGATACCCGTTACTCAGCTAAGGGAGTGCGAGGGAGATAGATATATAAAATCTTTGATCGGGCATAACTTTTTAACGAATGGTCCGATTTGAAAAATTTCTTCTACATTTCGATAGGTATTGATAGTCACAATAAAACTGCATTTTTAGTTTTCCAAAATCTTTAATGGTGTAGGCGCCAGACACCTTTCAAAAAATGGTGTAGGGCGATTGAGGGCGTTAGAGGGGGCGTGGCGCCATTTTGAAATAAACTTGCGCTGCGTAGGAACTCAAAGAATATGCATGCAAAATGCCAATCCTCTAGCTTTTATAGTTTCCGAGATCTCAGCGTTCATACGGACGGACAGACGTACAGACGGACAGACGGACAGACGGACAGACGGACATGGCTAGTTCAACTCGGCTAGTGATCCTGATCAAGAATATATATACTTTATAGGGTCGGAAAAGCTTCCTTCTCCCTGTTACATACTTTTGCACGAATGCAATATACCATTTTAATCTACGAGTAACGGGTATAAAAAGAATCAGTGTTCTTAAGTTTTTGTATCAATCGGTATTATAACATTAATTTTTATAATCAAAAAATATTCCTGTATTTTCTGTCCATATAAAATATTATTTAATATTTATTGGAACAGCTTTAAATTATTTTTAAATGTATAAACTAATTTGTAAGTGCATAAGACGTAATGGTCGTAAAATCAAGATAAACTTAATTAGAACTGGAAGCAGCTGCTTTTAAATGGTAAATTTAAGTGTACCCGATTGCTAAACACTTGAAGTTTTAGTACAGGTTGTGAAACTGCCGGTTGACCGACTTTAAAATAGTTTGGGAATCTACGAATCTAAAACTTACTCGATCTAATATTTCAACCGCAATCAGTAAATCTAATTGATCGTAGTGCTAAGCACTTGAAACGGCGCTCGGGAAAAGTCCAAAATGACTGTCCAAATCCTAACGCTATAAATCTGCTGACTGGAGTGGTTTATTATGTATGTCCGCATTTATATATATGACCGATAGAGGATCGGTGGTGACTCGGCCATTCTAAGAAAGATTCAGTTGATTTATGCAATGTTTGGGCACGCGATTCCAAAGATGTCTGGATTTTGGAGTGCTGCTAATTCTGGGAAATTACGTCTTGGTGGATTTGCAAGGATCGGAAATGCTTGGTTGTAAATATAAGTCATAAAACTACGGCAATCGCACATTGTATCTCCCCCCGATAAGGACTAGTGGCGAATAGTCTGCGTTTCCAGACGCGTGCAACAATCGGACTGTCCGTTGCAGTGCTTATCTGGGCCCTAAGTCTTCTATTCGCCATCGACTCGGCACCTTGAACTACTTAAAACTCCGGGAACTACGTCAGCCACGGCTTATGCGGCTCACCTGGTCTGACTGCTGTCTGTCGTCGTAATTGTTTGATTCAACAGTCACTATCAGGTGCTAAAATCCTAACCATTTCGCTTACCAAAATATGTACGCAGTGCGTGCAGAGGAATCCGACGATCAGCGTCATGGCCATTCCAAAAGCCAAACCGGCGTTGTGAAAAGCCATGGGCATGGCCAAGATTCCCGTTCCCAGGGAACTCTTGAGCAAGTGCGCCAAGGCGCCGCCGGCACTGGCTCCATTGGGATCGCGGTGCTCGAAGGGATGGTAAGGATCCTCCGACAGCGACAGCTGGTTCTTGTCGGTCAAGCTGGATCTGTGGGAAGATGATTGAAAGTGTTATCTTGTTGGCCTATTATAAAGTTGTAAGGAAAGCAAATTAATCAAGTATGAACCCTTGCGATATTCACTTTTCACCTCAAATTTATTGATTTATCGTTTTTTTTTAACAAAGTTTTCATTAAAATGGTTGTCAAAATATAATTACGAATCTGGCTTTTTGGCAAAATCTAATGAAATTTAAATTTTAATTTTTAAAGAATTGTGATAATTTTACTACCATATTTAAGTGATATTTAAAATGAAAAATATAAAAATTTTGAATTTATTTTGATAATACAAAAATACTATATAACATTATTAAAAATCATAGATTTTTTAAAAATGGCTTTAAGAATACCATTTTGAACTCGGATCCATAAAATTAGGGATACTTACTTCGAGTTGAAGTCACTTATCGTGGCGTTGGTGTAAGAGGGCGGGTTCTCTGCTGGTGGCGCCGATTGGCCGGAGTCCTGCCCATCTGGGGTAAATCCCTTATTATCTGCCATCTGAAAAACAAATAAATCGGGATCGATTGTTATTAAATGAAATTAACACATTTGATTGATCGGCCGCACACGAACGGGCTTTTATCGCAGAGAGGAAGCACGAGATTCGCTTTCGTTGGCCATTTAAGGCTTGGGTTAATCCGCTCGAGGGTTGCCAGGCACAAGCCGGGCATATCTTATCGACTTTTGGGAATATTCGAGTATTAAAATGGCCTTACCAAAGAGATTTCTGATACTGGCCGATCGTTATCGGAAATGGCTAAGAACCGAGCTGGGGGTGGGGTCGAGCAAATAAACAACAATCGCACTTCGTTCATAAAATTCAGCTTTATGGTGCCCTAAAAATGCTTGTAATTCCTTTGACTACAGCCGTAAAAGGGGACCCTAAATCAGCGTCCATATAGTAGTCACCACCTATTTTTCCTATTGAGTTGATGTTGATTCATTCTTTTGGGTTATAATAAAAGTTCTTTAACGCGGCAGCCGATCCACTTATCCCCTGCAATTTAACCGTGTTCTTTGAACTCAGATTAGCGCAATCTTCATAAAATGCTTGTTTATGAGTCGCACCCTCTTCTATTAAAATTTATGAATCTATTATGGTATTGTTAAATAAAATGTGATGTTATTGAAGGACGGGAAATTTGTTGACTTTGGCTATAAAACAACCATAAATAAAAAGGTCACATGTCGGATTTCTTGGCCGATCAAAGTTTCATATAAAGAAGAAAATAAATCAATTCCTTATTGTTTTAAAAAGTTAAATCATAAATTGTTGTAATGTAATCCAAATAATTATTCAAACAGAAATACATTTCTAAAACCATTTATGGATTTCTAGATGGCTTGATAAAGCCGCAGTCAAATAAGATTTTATTGTGATCTTATCTTTTTGTCCATGGCATAATTAACTTCGATCGATCATTAACTCTTAGAACAATGGAAAACTTTCGAAATTGGGCCAGTAAGAACTAGAAAAGCTTAGTAACCATTGTTTGCAAAACAATTTCTGTATTTCCGATATGACTTGATAAAACCATAGTCAAATATGACTATAAAGCGATATTTTCCTCTTTTCCACGATCTTTTCGATCGATCATTGAGTCTTAAAACAATGGAAAATTTTTCTTTAAATTGGGCCAGTGTTTACCCAAAAAGTTTCATCCTCATTGTTTTTGGAATATTTATGGAGTTGAACTTAAATTTGGTAAAAATAATACATTTAGGGGCAAATTTAATTGGTACTTAGTCATTCAGTTTTGACGAAAAGTGTGCAATAAATATAATTGAACAACAGGTTATTTTTGTGTACGCTAAAAAACTTGTAATCATTTGATTTATTTCGGAGGCGCGATAAATATACGTAACAACACGTTTCCGGTAACTTACTCTTCTAGGATATTCCGATCGTATAAGTTCTCGAGAAGTGGAGGACCGAACGCGCCCTCTGGCCAAAAGCAACTGAACGATCGGTTGGCAAACAAAATGGGAATTAGTTCTGGGCTCGGGGGCTACGGCGCCAAAAAGTGTCGGAAAACGTCGAAATACTAATGTCCAGAAATGATAACGACTTAAAGCAAGACGGGCTACAACAATCAATAAACAACAAATACACCCAGCATGCCACATTCATAGCTAATAAAAATAAAATACTCAAAGCTACCTTTAAAATCAATTATATACAGATAACAATATCGCCCCCGAACAGAACCGAGTTGAATCGAACCGAAGACTAGACCACAATCCACTTAACTGATTTACTGACCAGGGAAAACTGAAACGAAGAGTACTCATTAATGATATACTCATTCGTTGTATTAATTCAATAAATTTCGAATACGTAATTACTTTCATTGAGAACTTTAGACTCTTGATGGGAAACAACGATCTAAGGAATTAAATAATTGTGTTTAATGACCGTTAATCGTGGCGGAGCGTGTTATTATTATCAATATTATCTGGCGGCTCGATAAGATTAGTGGTCAGTAATGCTCACTGTACTGTTGGCATACTTCTTATATAAAGAGAATAAATCGTAACTCTGTGACATTGAAGTCCCTATATATCTTATGATCGGACATTATTTGTTGTTTACCCAAGGCGATTGTCTTTTATTTGGGGCGCACAAAACGATAAATCGAATCGGTAAATCTTTATGACCGACTTCTAATTGGGTTCCAGTAACTGGGGGGGCCCCGGGTTGTATACGACATCACGCGGGTACACTACCCCTTCGATATTCAATCATATCGGGACATTTGGACATTGATTAGCTCTTCAAGCCTATTCGATTGACCGAAACTTGGGTCATATTCGTTTTATGGCCAATTACATTAATTAGTTCCGCCATTTGATTTATAATTTAATTAAGGGTTGCGTTTAGTGCGTCATCGAAAGATAAAGTCTCCGATTTGGTCTTTATGATCGTGCTAATTGGCTCCAAAGCCTTCGTGCCCTGGCACAGCAACTGGCTTCTTAACTTTTGGGGATTTCTCTTAATGAGCGAAACGGAACACGAAAGATTCCGATTCAAATGTTTACTTAACCAATTATATACTGATTTATAAAATCTTAATTGTGAGGCAAGCTACGTCAAATGAGAAAAGTGATGGGAAGGTGTGGCTTTTCGGATGTTGACCTGAATTCACCGGAGGATTATTGAGAGATATTGTTTTGACGGAAAAAGTTACCTTTTGTGTTCTTTCTTAATAAAAGTTTTATGGCATGCAATACACGATCTTTATCTCCGGTTTTGTCTTATCGAAGTCATATACTTCAGTATTAACTGTATTATACCCTGACCTGCTTCCATAACTCCCCGATCCCATCGAACGGCCTTCCCAGCTGTTGCATAAACTGTCTTTCAAAACCCATTCGTTTGGGTATCTTTTGACATCAGGAATTTCACCCTGCCAATTCTCGAGCACCGCCGTTAAGTACCTTTAATTGGTTGCTGATTTTTTTGAATGGAATTTCAAGTAGGATCTGTTTTGGGTCAATGCATTCCATTAAAGCCAAAACAGCTTTTTGTTTTAGCCTTTTCATTTACCAGTTTTCTGTTTTGTTTTGCTTTAGCTTTGTTTAATTTATTGCAGCTTTTGTTTTGCTATGTGTTCGCTTCACGTGCCGCAAGAAGAGGCGAAAAGAAAACCCGTTGACCGTCCTGATAGACTGTCAATACCATTCATTAAACCCCATTACAGAGAGAAATATTCGAAAATCTTCAGTCATAATTGCCATCTTTTAAAGATCATTAAGACTCTTAAAATAAATGTGAATTTCGATATTTTCTTTACAAAATATTAGAAACATCAATAACACTTTCAGGATCTATTGATATAAACATTGTAATGAGCATAACCATGTTGAATATTAACTGCTCTTGAACCTAAATTCGATTACAAACTGTATTATATTACTTGATCACTTTTTCTCTCTGTGCAAGGGGAGTTGCGGGCTGGAAAAGGAACGCAATGTCATACGATCTCTCGCGGTAAGGTGGATCGAATCGGTTGGGTGTAGCTTTTTCGCGACCTTATCGCACACACTTTCGATATGCAAAACGGATGAGCCTGAGCGGCATAATTGATCGGACAGTTTGACAGCTTCGTAGTGTTGAACTTGCAGTTATCTCATTGTTCAGCCCATTAATTTTCGGGCAATAACAATATTAACGATGATGTGATAATGCCCTACCGGGCCAACTGTGAGTGACAGCCGAGTGTGTGGGTGAAAGGGGGGTTTTTTTTTTATTCTAAAAAATCTGAACTAAACGCCAGGTTTATTGCACCGTGTGTAGTGGAACCGTAAGGTAGCTGTCAAGATAAAACTGAGCCAATAATCTTTTATGGCATCCAATTCGGCGCTTATCACCGCAACCAAAGAATGAAGGGGAGCAATGATTTTTCCCACTTCTTATTCTACTCATGACTGGCCAAATTGAAAGTAAAAGGGGCCGGGATCGAGGATTTCCAAGTTTAGGCCAATTTCATTGTGTCACATGCATCTAATAAATATGCCTGATAACTCATTTGATGTTCGGGAATTAATTATAAATAATTAGGGCACTTAAAAAATAGGCGATGATAAACACGAAAAGCACAATGTAAACAAACAAATAATTGCCCAAGCACAGTAATTACCTTTGGCCCGATTTAGTTGGTGTGAACTTTGGTGGAAATTATAAAGAAATTATATTAATTGCTTGATCCAATCGTTTGTCCTCGACATTGACGCCGAAAAAGTGATTTTTTCACACAGCCGCGTTAATGACAGATATGCTTGATGGTGCGATTATAAGACCAGAATTTGCAGAAGCTATCAACACTCTTTAGCGTTTTGTGATCATTTGTTTAATTACTTAATTTTTCACACCTGCCGTGTTGCAAGGATTTACGAAATTCGCGCGCGCTTTGTTTGAAGGGTTTGAGTTTTATGATTTTTTTTTCGGCCCCCGCTGGCGATTTGTTGTTAACTGTCGGACGATCGCTTAGTGACTGATATTAAGCCAATGTTTGTGCTTTAATTTGTTGCTGCGACGGCGTCGCCAGAGCGGCTATAAACCCGGCCAGACACACAGATATATGTGTATTCCCACTCCCCACCGAAACTCGGAGACGAAGTCGGTTCGGTTCGGGCAATTAGCGCAATGGACAATAAACGTTACCGTGACGCAGGTGGGGCGAAGTCGGCCTCTCTCTCTCGTCCAGGTGAGCACATATGCCATGTACATACATCCATTGTGCGTATGGGTGCTTTCTACAGATCACTCAGCTTTGGGCATTCGGCGGCCAGACGAGTCTGCCCGCGACCCATTACTCATACGCCGCGTAGCCGTGGAACCGGAGGAGTATGAGGATAACCGGGTGCCCAGAGTTCAATCCCACTTTGGTTGTCAGGGAAGACTCTTATCTGCGGAATGTGGTCGCTACTCTGTCGAATTGGATCAAGAACACAACTGGCTTATCTGATTGCATTTCTCTCAGGAAAATCCCCAAGCCCCGAGATTGGGCCTACTTTTAGGGGCATCCAGCAGGGGCCAAGTTCTTTGATTTGGTCTCTGCATATTTGGAAATAATAATCAGATCACCCTGTATCCCCCACAGACACTCTGTCTGCCATTACCACCTTAGTAACTTTAGCTATCAATCAACTATCAATCATCTATTACAGTTGAAAGACATTACATCTACACTAAACCAAATAGTTTAAAAGTGATTTTCAGATGTTAGGACTTAAAGGAAATATTTAAGAAGGATTTTATATCTGAATGTATGTTTCAGAACTTAAAACTAAAAGATCCATTGACTTAAAAATAAGAATGTTATAAGCCATTCCTTTAAAATAATTAGATTAATTTAAAATAATTAGAGATATAAGATCAAAATATACCAGAGATAAATAAAAAATCTAAAAAGCCACATTTTTCAATTTTAAAATATGAATTACTGATCCCAAAAACATTTTTTCAGTGTGTCTTGCATCCCGAGAATTTGTGCTACACTTCGGAGCTCTTTGGACCCCTACCCCTTCACCATTCCCCCTATTTTCTACAATTACTTAGTATTGCCTTTGGCGCTTCTCTTTTAGTCAGACCATGTGAAGTTTAGTGATTGACTTGTTTCGAGTAGCCAGCTCCCCTTGTTAGCTGGTTTTGTTGTCTAACCATAAAATATGAAAAAACGATCGGTTTTGTTTGCCTTAGCCCGTGTGGTTAGTTAGTTTGTGGCGTCAGTGGGACAGTGGAAAATTTTTAGTGGCAAGGCAAGTGCTGTAAACGAAATGCATTTTTCACGTGACATGCATTTCGAATTTGTCGAGTTCAAATAGAGTTATGGGGGCATTAAATGTGTTCGCAATTTAAGGGCCATTGGCGTAATTAACTGTCGGTTAGACAACCGAGTTCTGGAATAGCAATAATTATATCTAAGGAGTTGATTGGATTGAGTTCGCCACGACTATGGATAGTAAACAGTGTATCTTTAATTGCAGAGTAACTACTGATAAAATATGATGTACGAGCCGTGTTGGATTGTTTAACAAGGTTTTTTATTGACGCAAGACAACTGCACGTTGCGTATACGACATGTGGAAGCCTTGGAAGGCCGATAGTCCGATAAGCTAAAAGGTTCTGCGATGAACGAGACCTGAAACCCTTTTGAAGCGGGTCAAGTACTTATACTATAGACGCTGCAATATTGACACTATGATTTCTTATCGACGTAGAATTTGGAAAACATTTACTACTGTGTTGCTGCCCCGTATTGACAATCTCCGTTGAGCCTGATAAAGTTCTACCGCCTTAATAGAGTATTATCGATTGCGAAAGCCTCCTGGATGGGTGCTCTTATAAGAGCCTAAGATATTATCGGTTCGCGGGGGGCTTTCCCACTCATCTGATATACATTTTGCAACCTTGAGAATGCGTCTCATCAATCTAATTGATTTTCAAGCGGCAGCTCAAACACAAATACCTGGAAAAAGTTAATTCAAAAAAATCCCCTCCCTTAAAAAGATATTTAAGGCCTCCAGTCACCGACTTCCAGCTCCCTGCCTCATTACAATGCACATCGAGTTCGTTCTCGTATTTCTGACCAACTGATCAAGCCTTAGCAAATGGAAATTCAAAGTGCTCGTCGAGAAATTCGCATCCAAATCGCAAATCGTGTGTTTTATCGTTCATAAAACGAGTCAAAACAATAAATAATTGATTTGCTTCCGCAATTGGCTTCCGGATCTGCCTTCTCGCCATGCTTTGGGGTCAACTCGGTTCGACAACTTGGACGCATTGAGCACTGAGTAATTAATTAATTGATTAATTAATATGCACACTGCGCAGCTTGCCGGCTGAGATTGCCGTTTTAGATTCCGATATTTCGGATATGTCCAGCTTCTGCCAACGACACTGACCTTGCCCGATGTCAAACACCCGCGACGCATTTTTAATTTACGGCTGCGATCGCTGACTTCGATCATGAATGGAGGTGAGTTAGTGACGCAATGTAGATTCGCAACCAAAATCTGGGCTAGTGGGGGTGGCTCGAGTCATCCGGGTGACAACTTCCTTGAGTTGCCGCCAAGAAACCGGTTAAATCTGAAATGGCGGCTTCACAAAAGTGATTTTATTTAGCGCCTGTTTTGTTTCGTGTTGCCCCAGGTGACAGAACCCCTTTGTTCGAGCGGGCCCCAAAAATACAATAAGTGTGGAGGAGCACGCCCTGCAATATAAATATTCGCAATATGCAAATTACCTGCTGTACAAATGACAAACCAAGGCACAGTCATTTGGTATTAAAGCTGCCACTTGTAGGCCGATTCGCCATGCAATTACACTGAACTTAACTCGCATGACAATAGGAACTTTCTAACTCACGGCTTCCCAAGAAATTCCGATTTCCGCATAGTTCGACGACAGAACGATCAAGGTGAATTTTGCATCTAATTTCCAGCTCTATGCTGTGCGGGAACATGCAATGCAAATGGGAGTGTATGTCGATCGGTGGTATTTAATGGCTGTAATTAGCATTTTTATGACTAAATAGAGATGCGTCACCGCGGCTATTAAAAAATTGTTTAACTACAATTAGCGTAATTTAAGTTATTTGGCAGCTCGATAGGATCGAACGATTTATATAGAAACAATTGAACTGGGCTTTGCCGCTTGAGTGTTTCTACAACAGTAACAGATAAAATTATAAATGCAATTGTCAGCTTAACTTTAGGAGGAGTGGTCCGATTTTCGTCTACTCCCCCTTGTAGACGGGCTTGCGCTTCTCGGCGAAGGCGGCAAGTCCCTCGAGGCGATCCTTGGTGGGTATCACCTGTGAGTAGCAGATCTCCTCGATGGAGTAGCCGGTGGCCAGGTCCACCTGCATGCCCTTGTCGATGGCCAGCTTGGCCATTCGTACGCCCACTGGTCCGTTGGGCAGGATTTCCTCGGCCAACTTGAGGGCCTGCTGATAGGCGGCGTCCTTTGCTTCGTTCTGCTGCACCACATGATTGATCAGACCCAGATCCTTGGCCTCCGCTCCGTCGAAAACACGCGCCGTGAAAATTAGCTCCTTGGCCAGTGCGGGTGACAGGATGCGGGGCAGTCTTTGGGTGCCACCGGCTCCAGGGATGATGGCCAACCTGGTCTCTACTAGACCCATTTTGGTGTTTGAAGCGGCAGTGCGAATGTCGCAGGCCAGAGCCATTTCCAGACCTCCACCAAGGGCGGCGCCATCCAAAGCGGCGATGACGGGCATGGGCAGTTGCTCGATGGCGATGAGCAGACTCCTGAGCTCCTTTACAAACTCGGTCGCCTCCTCGGGAGTCATGCCTGTAATTTACATGGCTATTATATCTTTGGTTTACGGATCTTCAATAGCAATTCTCACCTTTTCGCTCTTTCAAGTCGGCGCCGGCACAGAAGATTCCCGGTGTAAGACTCCGCAAAACAACAACCCTGGATGCATTGTCCTTCTTGATATCGTCCAGAACATCGGTGAATGTCTCCACCATGCCCCGGCTGAAGGAATTCTTCGCTGCTGGTCTATTCAGGCCAATAACAGAGATTCCCTCGCGAGGTCCCTCCAATCGCTCCACCAGAACTTCATCGCCATTACCGTAGGGAGTCGTTGCCGCAAAAGAGCGGGAACCAACAAGTGGGCGGGTGAACTGGCGGGCTAATCTCGACACTCCTTGCATCAACATTGACATTTTGTCGTTTAAAACAGGGAAAATCAAAAGTAAAATAGGGCAATAAAGTGATTATAAAACGACCGGCAGAAAACAGCTGTTGCGCCAGTGCTGGCAAAAGCTTAAAGCTGCTATCGATAAAAACATCGATATCACTGAGGAGACTTCTGAGCTGTTCGCACTGTTGCTTTCATTCCACCGCAAATTGCAAATTATTTAAAAAAACATTAGATAAGTCGGATTGTCGAATACAGATGATCTATTTTGAATGTTCCTAGGATGCGCTTTTCTTCAGTTGCATCCCATAAATCCCAATTGTTTTCTCCCAAAATGCATATCAGTGAGAACATATCAAAACTGTTTTGTGGTGTGACCAAGTGGCGCTGGCGAAAAACGAAAACCACAAAAACAACGGCCAAAGCACAGGCAAAAAGCGCCAGCCGGTGATGGTTAAATTTTCAGTATAAAAACTTTGCCAATGTCGATTTAAAAGCAATTTCCAAGTACGCCTTCGACGCCCCAAGGATTGTGCCCCCAGGAGCGAGTGGGGCGTTCCACAGAGTCACTCGACCAGGAGTAGTTACGCCCGTAATTCGTATTCCACCCGTTCATTTGGCCCCGCATGACGTAGTTTACGCTAAAAGTGAAACCACGGAGCACCCCCAACAATAGCAAAACAACCGATAGGGATCTAAAGTCTGATAGTGACGCAGCGCGCCGTGTAAGCTTTACTACATGTACATATGAAAAAGTTAGCCCTAACCCATAATTCTCAGTGCAGGATGCTGATGCGCGGCGTGCAGATCCTGCAGCGAAGACACCAGCAGTTCGGAAGGGCCTTCAGCCAATGCTCCTTGCGCCACGATGCCGGTAATCCTTGGCGGCGGAATGACAGCGCGTCCGCTCAACTGCATCCCAGGATGCGACCCGGCATGTTCCTTCAGTTTCGCTGCTCTGCCGGTGGCAGTGATTCTAAGAAGAAGGAGCAAGCGGTGCTGGAGGAGACCTCCGCTGGCGGGGCAGAGGCCCAAACTAAGGAGAAGCAAACGAAAAACTTTGAGGTGAAGACGTCCAAGGGCATCCTGTCCATCAGCACCACCATCGAGGACTCGAAAATCAATGAGATCGTGTTCGAGAAATCCGATCTGCCTTCGGTGACCAAGCTGAAGGAACCGGCCCTTGCCGCCGCTGCCATCAATCTGCGGGCCAGCTCCGCTGCAGCAGGAGCCGGAGCACTTGGATTGGGAGGAGTTGGTTCTCTTATGAATCCTGCTGAAACAATGCCAGCTACAGCACCTGCTCCATCAGCACTGGGCTTGGCTGCAGCTGCGCTAGCTGAAAAGACAGGAGATGTTGCTCCTACATCCCCACTATCGGAGGTGCCGCCTCCCATACCGGTGATGCCTCCCAAGCGACCTCGATTCGATTATCGCGCTTCCCTGGAGCGCAACTTTGTGACCCCCAATCGGGCCATAAGCGATTTCTTGCTGACCGCTGCGGACCTCGAATGCCTGCCCAAAATCAAGCGGCGATCGCCGTACGAGCAGGAGCCACCCATGACAGTCTACTGGCGACGCGATGTGGAGGCCAAGGCCGTCGAAGTGTGGGGCTCCAAGGAGAACCTATTGCGGGAGCGACTTAAGCGAGAGGTAGAGCGCAAGCAGTACCAGCAGAGTGAGTGCCCGATCCCCTTGTGTCCGTCCAACCTTTAACAAGAGTGCTAAAGTCTATGACTCCGCAGATCTTTTCACTGTCAAACGGCGGTTGCGCGACTACCGTAGGGAGATGGGATCCCGCACCAAAGTGATGCTCGACAACCGCAAGGAGTCGGAGAAATCGGGCCAAGTAGTGGCCACCGCCATTGCCATGTGAGTTCCACAGTTTAGGAAATGATTGCGTCCGAAAACAAAGTATGATTCTTTTCAGCAATGCGGCCAATTTGCTTTTCAAAGCTGGTGGTTGGCTGTACAGCGGTTCCCACAGCATGTTTGCAGAGGTTATCCACTCTCTGGCGGACTTGATCAACCAGCTCATCCTGGCCTTTGGCATCTACAAGTCTTCCCAAAGTCCGGACATCGATCATCCATATGGATACATGAACATGCGATATGTTTCCTCTCTGATCTCTGGCGTAGGCATCTTCTGTGTTGGATGTGGCCTGTCCATCTACCACGGCATCGACGGCATTCTCCATCCGCAACCCATCGCAGATCTTTTTTGGGTGTACTGCATCTTGATGGGATCGCTGGTTTCGGAGGGAGCCACTCTAGTGGTGGCCATCAATGAGCTTAAGCGAGCGGCCAAGGAAAACAATATGACCTTCAAGGACTATGGTGAGTTTTTCAAGAGCAATACGAAATTAAATTATATCGTTTACTTCCGTTCTCCACAGTTATTTCTGGCAAGGATCCGTGCGTTAATGTGGTGCTTTGCGAGGACGCTGCTGCAGTGACTGGCGTCATGGTGGCTGGAGCTTGCATGGGATTGAGCAGCTACACAGGATCTCCCATCTTTGATGCTGCTGGGTCCTTGGTTATTGGAGCTCTTTTGGGTGCCGTGGCCTCCTTTATCATTTACACAAATGCTAATGCCCTGGTGGGGATATCTATCGCTTCCGAGCGTCTGGAGAAGATTAATTCTGCTTTGGAGGCCGATGTGATGATCAGGGCGATATACGATGTCAAGGGCATCGATATTGGCAACGCTCGAGTCCGCTACAAGGTGAGACCTTGCTATTCAGGGGCTTTAATGAGACTAAATTATATTCGCAGGCTGAGCTCGACTTTGATGGTCGCGAGCTGACGCGTTCGTATCTGGACAAACAGGATCTCGCCAAGCTGCTCACGGTGCGTAGTATTGACCCATTTCTGGGCCTGTCACTAACCGGTTTTTGCTTAACTCCACAGACGGTTCGAGGCTTCCAAAAGGTTGAGGATCTGGAGGGCTTTCTGCTCGATCAAGGCGAAAACATTGTGGACCTGATGGGCGGTGAAATTGATCGCATTGAGATGAATCTGCGGGTTAGTTATTGTGGACAATGTTCAATTTATTGATTTCTAACCTGTCTTCATGTTTCTTTGGCAGACGCAATTCCCAGAAATACGTCATGTGGACCTGGAAATACTCTAAACGCCCTCCATTCGCCTGGGGGCCTGTTAAAAACATAAAGCATTGGGTGATTTGGTTGCTTTCTATAAGAAATTATTGCCTGTCTAGCATATATTTATTTCCCATTGTGTACTTTTAGATGTAACTTTAAAGCTAAGCATTAAAAGTGTAATGCCACGGGCTTGACAGGAGCCCGGTGGTTCG
Organism: Drosophila pseudotakahashii; assembly: GCA_035046095.1. NCBI lineage: Eukaryota > Metazoa > Arthropoda > Insecta > Diptera > Drosophilidae > Drosophila > Drosophila pseudotakahashii. The sequence continues at coordinate 1,170,871 of JAWNOE010000247.1, read as the reverse complement.
AAGGAAATTCGTCGGAATATATCTGTTTTCAAAGTAGTTTGTTGAACTTTACCTACAGCGTTTTCCGTAGATATTCCCCCACCTGATTCTGTGTACTATAAAATAATGTAATTATTATGCAATGTTTTCCCATTTCTGGTTGCATGGGTTCGGGGGTCAATAAAAGCAAGAGTTTTCGCCTGTTTTGTGCCATTTCAACCGACGAAGCGCTCTGTAGCTCTCTTCCACTGTTTGAATAGATTTCGATCTTTAACAGCGTTTTGCTTTCACTGTTAATGGTCTGCGGCTCTGCTGCTGTTTGGGAATTTTTTCAGTCTGACTTGGCGCGTGAATTAAAACGGTTGGCGATTGGCAAACCGGTAAGAGCCGTGTTCCCAGGTTCTCAAAATTCGATCTCCAGTGAACATATATCATTCGAAAATATAGTGAAGCCTACAACATATATGCACAAAAATTGAAGTTAACCAAAAGTCAAATAATAAATTTGCAAACAAAATCGAGGACAACTTAACAAACCCTAACAAGTCTACGTGTTAAATAAATACTGCCTGCGGTTTGTTTATCTGTCTAATTAATTCCAAAATTGAGAAAAGTATACAAAAAGTTTAAGCGGTAAGGGCGTGAACTTTACTAATCGTCACAAAAATAATATATTTGACTTATTAGTAATTTTGCATAAACGAATTTCTTTTGAAACTCAGAAGGGGTTAGTGACCTATGAACAAACAATAGAATTATTGTTTGTATAACAAAGAATTTTCTACATAGAAAAAAGAGATATCATTATGGACCTTTCAATTTAGGGTTAAAACTAAAAATCAAAGAACCCTGGTTAGTATAAAAAAGGTAAAGGGACAAGGAGATCTTTATTGTGAACGGATTATACTTCAACCAACTCAAAAGAATATATTCTAACAATAAAAGAGGACCTATAAAAACAGGTCAGTAGAAAATTACACCCAAAACGGATTGACATAAAAATCTAATAGAATATAAAAAGTAAAGCTAAAAACAAAACTTAAGCTGGATTAAGTTGGATTGGGCAAAATAAAATTTCAGAATTTCCCCTACCTAAAAAATACTGATTAAAATCTTCCGCTTGATAAGCATTTGCACAATCATAACTCTTATCATATTATAATAAAGGGCATAAAGATGTCGATCTGACTGAAAAAAGTCTCCGAATCTAATTTGGTTTTTTAATTTGAGCTTTCTGATTACTGTGTGGCACTTGTTGACCCATTAACGGTACAAGCAGCGACAAACGCAATTTACATGCTAATTAGATGTCACAATCGCTTGGAACAATGCTAAACTAAGTGTTTTCGGATCCCATCACATGCATTCTTTAGTGTATTCCTATGACCAATAAATTGCATCTTAAATGTAGAACCCAAGTTGCGAATCGATTAATTCAGTGCAGGTGAAGTGTGGCCCATTCAAATTGAGGTCGCCCCGAGTGCAATTGCTGATTCAGTTCCATATCGACAGACAAATGAATTCCAACCCAGATGACGATCAATGCCACGATACGAAACGGTGGATGATCAATCAATTGAAATCGAGACCGATCTCGTAATTGTTGTCACTGGGAATCTCTAAGTTTTAACTAATTGTTATTTTATGATTGCATATTTCACACGATATTTTAGAATTTGTGGCCCAATTATTGTTTATATCACACGATCTCTTAGTTTTTCAGGAAGACAATGATTTTTCTATGGCTAATTTGCTTGGTGCTACCCAATCCGATTTTATGTGAGGAGGAAAAACCGCCAACAAAGCCAAACATTATATTTATTTTGGCCGATGATCTGGTAAGATTATTACAACCATATGAAGACCACATCATTATTTACAATATTTTCTATACCAGGGCTTCAATGATGTGGGTTTCCATGGTTCGGCAGAGATTCCCACGCCCAATATTGATGCCCTCGCCTATTCCGGTGTTATTCTGAATCGCTACTATGTGGCACCCATTTGTACACCCTCCAGATCTGCGCTTATGACGGGAAAGTATCCCATACATACGGGTAAGTAATGTCTTACTTATCTAATATTTATACCCGTTACTCGTAGAGTAGAAGGGTATATTGTATTCGTGCAAATATATTCTTGATTAGGATCACTAGCCGAGTCGAACTAGCCATGTCCGTCTGTCCGTCTGTCTGTCCGTCCGAATGAACGCTGAGATCTCGGAAACTAAAAAAGCTAGAGGATTGGCATTTTGCATGCATATTCTTGGAGTTCCCACGCAGCGCAAGTTTATTTCAAAAAGGTGCCACGCCCCTTCTAACCGCCCCCTCTTTTTTTGAAAGGTGTCTGGCGCCCACACCTTTAAAGATTTTGGAAATGTAAAAATTCAGTTTTATTGTGATTATCAAAACCTATCGAAATGTAGGAGAAATTTTTTAAATCGGACCATTCGTTAAAAAGTTATGACCGATCAAAGTTTTAATATATCCATCTCCCTCGCACTCCCTTAGCTGAGTAACGGGTATCTGATAGTCGGGGCACCCGACTATAGCGTTCTCTCTTGTTTATAATTATAGTATACCTTTTGTAGGAATGCAGCACACAGTTCTTTATGCTGCCGAACCGCGGGGTTTGCCGCTGGAGGAGAAGATCCTACCCCAGTACCTAAACGAGTTGGGGTAGGTCCAAAATAGTTCTTAGTTCATAACCATAATTCTTTACCAAAGACCTCTAATTTCAGTTACACCTCTCATATAGCGGGCAAATGGCATTTGGGGCATTGGAAGCTTAAGTATACTCCACTGCATCGGGGCTTCAGTAGCCACGTGGGATTCTGGTCGGGTCACCAAGATTATAATGATCACACAGCCGTTGAGAACAATCTCTGGGGTCTGGATATGCGCAATGGCACGAAAGTGGCATACGACCTCCATGGTCAGTACACTACGGATGTGATTACCGATCAGTCGGTGAAGGTGATTGCCAACCATAATTCCACCAATGGACCTCTGTTCCTCTATGTGGCCCATGCAGCCTGCCACTCGAGTAATCCGTATAATCCGCTGCCAGTTCCGGACAACGATGTGATCAAGATGGGGCACATTCCACACTATAAGCGTCGGAAATTCGCAGGTAAGTCATCTTATTTACAATATGTTTTTCTGTCGTACTAATCTCTATTATTTCCCTCAGCTATGGTAGCCAAAATGGACGACTCCGTGGGTCAGATTGTGGACCAGCTGCGCCAGTCCAACATGCTGGAGAACTCCATAATTATATTCTCCTCGGACAACGGCGGTCCAGCCCAGGGATTCAACCTGAACTTTGCCTCCAATTACCCCCTGAAGGGTGTGAAGAACACCTTGTGGGAGGGCGGAGTAAGAGCAGCGGGTCTCATCTGGTCACCTCTGCTCAAGAAGAGTCAGCGGGTGTCCAACCAGACCATGCACATCGCCGACTGGCTGCCCACGCTCCTGGAGGCAGCTGGTGGGCAACCGGCCTTGGCTAATCTTAGCAAGGGTACCGATGGCCAAAGCATTTGGCGGGCTCTGGTCCAGGATAAGGCGTCACCGCGTCTGAATGTCCTCCATAATATCGATGATATTTGGGGCAGTGCCGCCCTCAGCGTTGGCGATTGGAAGTTGGTCAAGGGGACCAACTATCGAGGCAGCTGGGATGGATGGTATGGGCCGGCTGGGAACCGAGATCCGCGGCTTTACGATTGGCAGATGGTGCCCAAAAGTAGAGCAGGCAAAGCCCTGGAAGCCCTAAAGATGCTTCCGAGTCGAGCGGATCAGCAGAGATTGCGAGCAGCCGCCACGGTATCTTGCCAGGCACAATCCTCCCAAGGAACCAGTTGTAAGGCCACCGCCTTCTCAGAACCATGTCTGTTCCACATTCGCGATGATCCCTGTGAGCAATTTAATCTGGCAAAGCAGTGAGTTCGGAAATCTGTCAATTTTTTACCCTATAATCTTTGTGAACATTCCTTAAGATATCCCGAAGTCGTACTCGCATTGATGACGGAACTGGCACGTTTTAATTCCACGGCAGTGCCGCCTGCGAATAAACCAGCTGATCCTCGAGCAGATCCTAAATTCTGGAACTATACGTGGACAAATTTCGGGGACTATCAACATGATAATGACTCTGTTAGCGGGGAAATAAACTTTGCAAAGACTGCTTAGAGTAAAGAGAAAGAGTTATAGTTAAAATGATTTGAGGGCTTCTGAAGACCTTATGATATCTGAAGTGGGTAGCTAAAATATTTATAGATATTCGAAGGTCAATTAGTTCAAACTATTTCAAATTATAATGTGTATTTGTTTAACAGTGCTATGAACCTTTATTTTATTTTAAAATTCAACAAGTGGCATCTAAAATCCCGGTTGTTAAGTTTTGGGATTGACTTAGAAAAGACTTGTATTCCGGTGTTTCGAGTCCTTCGGATCCAATTGGGCGATCCTTTTCTTAAATTTGATTTAATAAAAAGTCGACTGCAGCATAGGAAGCTTTGCAAGATTGTTTACTTCCGTGACTGTACTCGTTTCCATATAGCTCATGACACAGGTTCCAGAGACAACGATCCTTGCCAAATAAGGATTCAAATTATCCTGTTAGAAAATGTAAGGACTTATTAGTCAAAATGATCCAATATCGAGGAAAGAATTTGCATGTAAGAAAAACGTAATAAGGGAAGTTATACAACTTTTCATCGACTTACTCTCTGCGGTCTGCTTTCCTCGGTACTGCCTCTATCCCCATCAGTCTAATTTGGATTTCCCCAAAACCATATGTGATTGATGTGCACCACTACTGCAAAACTAACCATATGATTTTTGGGAAATCGGAATTAGGTTGATGGTGATTGGGGCAGTCGTCCTTATTTCTATATGTAGAAATTCTGGAATTAATTAGGTTTTAATTAAACTGCCAACACTGCTAAATATTCAAATAACAAACCTCGTATTCTTTACATTTCCAAAACGAGGCTCACATTCAGACTTTCCGAGGTCGATATTGAATAAACTTGATAGAAATTTTACTAGTTTATTTCCATTTTGGTTCTGCCATTGATTTCCTCGCAATAAAACAAATAAAAACTTTGGTCCAGTCACCAAAGAGTCCGCTATACGACTGACTCTCAATGGGCTTACTTCAATGCTTAAATAGCTTCGTCTCAGAACCAAATGTTTCAAAATCAAAAGCTGATAAGAGAAATGGAGTCCGTTTCCCGTATTTCTACGATAACATATTGTGAAATACATTTAGGGAACCTATGTGTTTAGATTATTATTATTATAGGCCCCAAGATGACGAAATCGACACATTATAATTCCCTATATACCGATTAAAATGAACCCACAGGAAAGTACTTTTCTTCGTACTCCAGAAGTATTGGAAAAATATTAAGAAGTGTTGCTTTAGAAACTTTAGAATGAATAAAAACTGGATATTATGAGACCCCTCGGTCAGGGCAAAAGTATCGTTTATTATTTGTTTGTAAAATTGGTTTACAGCTTACGTTGCTTAGCGCATTATGAAATACAAATACTTGCACGATTACAAAAAAACATCAAATGCGACAGTTTTGAGTCCGAGTGCGTACATTGAATGCGTTACATGGTACGGTACATACACTAGTTACATGGGCTTATATCAAAATTCTACTATAGTACCAAAAAACTGGCTAGTCAGCTTGTGGGTGCCTCAATGCATCAGTTAGTTCGGCTGAACACGTCAATTTTGATTAGATTTGCTTGCTTGGTCGGCTCTTTTCTTCTGAGATTCCTAATCCTACACATCTACTGAGAAGTTGAAAGTGGGCAAAGATTTTGATTAGCGTAGTCTAAGTGTATGAAGAGGGTTTAATTTGGCATATAAAAGGTTACAAGGGTTCGGATAGAGATGTAGAAGCGTGGTCTCTGTGCGCTAAGCCTGGCGAAAGGACACCGTGGATCCGATTCAGTTCCCGTTTCCCCAAGTCCAGTCCATGTCCCCGAGATCCGGGATGCTCGGATACACCCGCTGCGACTCGCTTCCCGTCCTGGCCGTGGACCAAATCCGGCGACGGAGACTCCGACGAGCCGGGCGGCCCGTCTAAATGCGCTCCGTCACGTAAACCTTCGCAGAGGCGGGCGCATTGGATCGCCGAACCGCAAAGGTCACGATAATGCCAATGAAGATCAGGGTGACGCCGATGGCACTGGTGATATAGTGCTCGATTAGCTTGTTCTCCTGGCTGCCAAGGAAGAGTAATCAAATCAATACATTTCGTTACAAGATCAAGGATTATAATATCTGTCAGGTGACGAATATGATAAAGATAATGATGAGATTTGAAAAAGATGAATCTTTAGATGAATCATGCACATTGACTGGGTAACTATGTAGTGATCGTGATGCTGATAAGGAATATATACATATATTAAAGTATAGAAAAAGAAAAGGATAAATGAAATATGCTTGGATTATTAAATTAATTATGATATCTATTTCACGTTATAAAAGGTTTCATATTATATACATCCATATTATCAAAAGGTATTTGTTTGACTTGAAAACAACAAACATTATAAAGTATGGTCCTTCGGAACAAGACGTTTAATTGGCAAAGAAATTAATTAAATTGGTTTTCTCATCCATTCTCATTTTGCAGCTTCAAGCCTACCCTTGCCATCTTAAAATTGTTTATGAGGTACCCATGGATATAATATTTGATTAATTCTTACCTCACGCCCGTCTCGTTGACGGTTTCGCGCTCCTTCTCGATCAGTCCCGTGACGGATGTGGCAATGGCCAGCCAGAAGTTGGCCAGACCCAAACTGGCGTGGATGGGCACCATGGCGGATCGGCAGCTGTAGGTCTTGTTCTCACAGCACAACATCACCAGAAAACTATATAGATAGAAGGCTTATTAATATGCCCGATTGGGACACCGAAATATGGAGACCCACCTGAAGAAGCCGATCACAAACTGGAGCACGAACATGCCCATTGTCACGAAGCCCAGCCACGAGTGGAGGCTGTAGAAGTTGACCTTTTGCAACGCCTCGTGGGAATCGAAGACGGATAGGAAACCCAGGGCGATGCACGGAATGGCGACGGCGTGAAAGAACATGTGGATCAGCTTCACATAGATGTGCTTCACGCACCGGCACAAACGGTAGATCAAGATGGCTAGTTTTGGGAATCTCACATTAGATCAGTACATCCCCAGCACAACGAAGAGGGTCTTACAAAATCCGGAGAGCGTCACGAAGCCAGCGATCATCAGGATGGGATGCAGGTTGAACTGCTGCTTGGGACTCTCCGACCAGGCGAAGCCATCCCGGTAGAACATCACCCAGAAGAGGGTCAGCACGAGGACGCCCACCAGCAGGATGGTGGACAGGATGACGATCAGCAAGTACTCGCACCAGGAGCAGCAGTTCCAGGCATTATCCGGATCCTCCTCATAGCGTCTGTAACAAGATTGGAGCACAGGAAAGTCCATGATAGCACATTAAACATAACCTCACAATTACTTTTTCTTTTGACTTTTTATGAAGCTGGGACGACGAAAGATCATGCGGTTCAGTTCATCGATAAAGGGTCCGTCGATTGGTTTCATATTGTTAGTAGACTAGATACCAAATATACGATACGAATATCACTTGTATCTCTAGGCTTACAAGGGATTTAGATTATAGTACATGCATTTCTAATAGGGAATATGGGTTGCCCCTCATTAAACACAATTTATGACGGTTCCGGGGGCTGCCTTGGAATTATGGAGATTCTGTCAGAGATTCTCAAGAGTTTACGCTAATTGCGGGTTGAATGTGCTGCTAATCGGCTTAATTGATGGACAACAGACGGACATGTGGATCAAGTGGAATCACAGAGGATCTAAGAAGAAACGGAATTATCTAATTTGACAAGCAAATTTCAAATTTTCCCTTAAGAGGGGAGTAGCTCTGGGTTGAAAAGTTCACCATGCCAACTTCTTTCGTACAATCGTATCCACTTGTCCTTGAATTTTTAGCTGCAAAGCTGGTTTCTGGTGTGGCTGTGTGGTTTCGGTTGAAATTTATCCCAAATTCTGACAGCTGGGGAAAGGGTAATGGAGTCAAGAGTGTATTGTTTCCACCCAATTGCGGTCTGTCCGTCATATTAATTTCATCACTTGTCGTGCGATCGTATGACATACAATTTCGATGGCTGATGCCGCCGATGATGAGCGCTATGATCTCACCCACCCGAAAGATCCATCATCAGCATGGTGCAGTGGGAGAAGTCCCACAGAAACACACAATGGGCAGCCGAAGCGAAGCCATCTGATGATCTGTCGAAAGTAAACAGACTGCAGACAAACTGGAGTAGAAACCGCATGCAGTTGGGGGTAATTAGACGCATTGCTGGCCACCAACGAAACGCTTAATCATCGCCAAGTGCAGCTCCTCGGTTTGTGGTTGTGGTTTCGTTCGAAATTCCGAAATCTATTGGTGCAACAACGTATCGAATGCACATAAACAGACCTATTATTTAAATTAATAGTGCGAGCTCCATGTTGTGATAATGAAAGCCAAAGCAATCACCGATCGCCGGCACTCTCGCTTTCACGACACTTGCATCACAGCGAAGATAATGCCACTGGGGTGCTCCAATTTACATGCGACACAATCCGCGGAGAGCATCGGATACGCCGGATCGGGATCGGTGTTGCTGTGGCTGTGAGTAGCCAAAGATCATAGGCACTCGGAGAAAAAGCCATGGCTTATCTGAGATTTATGTGAAATTAACCATACAAATCATATATAATCTTCTCAGCATGCAGCTCAGTATTCCATTTTTTTAAATTACATTTTTTGAGATTTAATTTTAAAAGCAGATGGCAAACTTCATGGTGTCTATAATGGAAAAAGATATCTATATTTTAATGTTTAACTTATTAACACATCTCTTTATTTGAATTTTGTTTGGTAACTTTTGTATTTGAATCATGAACCCCTAGGATATAATGCAATCTTTATAGGTAGATAGTATATAGTCACCCAAAGAAAAAATCGATATGAAACGTATACCAATTTTACATTATTTAAGATCAATTTTAATTTGATATGGGGCCAGGTAAATATGACCTGGTCGAAAAGAGTTTTTCATGTAAAAACGATATGGGTTTTTGCATGACCTGAAATGTACATGGCCATATCGATTTTACGGGAACATGCTTTTTTTATGTGTAGACACGTAGGATTATTAGTCGTTATTAACAGTTTATTTATTCATTAAATACTCAAAATAAGTTGTCATATTTTGCAAATTCGTTTTGCACTTTGCTTTTGTCATCTAATACATTAGAGTCGTTGACCTACCAAGCTATCACTTTAAATTATTATATAGATCGAATTACAGCAATAATGCAATAGTGTTAGTAATGCTCTCTGAATGTAACTTATCACTAGTTAAAAAAGTGACTTTATAGGGGTGAAATATTTTTTATTCTGAAAGATACTAAACGATCTTATATAGAAACCTCTTATTTGATAAGATCAAGATGATCGTCAAGTTAAAAGTATAATTATAGAGAAGATAACCTTATTTTTAGATTTATTCTAATAATTTTATCTTTAAAAGACATAAAATACGATCGTTGATCTTATTTCTTGCCGTGCATCTGATGGCGGTGTCAATGAACGACTGTCTGCCACAACTTGCACTCCTCCGCCGCAGTGGATGTGGATGTGGATGTGGATGAGGCTGCGGCTGGGGACACATGATGTGGCTGCAGCTGCGTCTGGGTTTGGGTTCGGGATTGGTACTGCGGTTGGGGCAGGCATTTAGCTATCAACACATTTTCGAGGGGGCGCGGCAAGGGGCATCACTCTAGCTGCAGTGGCCGTTTGGCTTTAACACACATTTCACTTGCCTTGCCGCAGATGGTTGAAAAACAAGCCCACTGTATTTGTATCTGTATCTTTGGCTGCACATTTGTATCTCTTTCACTTTTCATTTGCCGGCTGCGCTGAGAAATTTTCGCTAAAAGCTTTTCGTTTTATGGAAAACTCGTTTGCTGGCCGCCACCTGTTTGGTGTTTTCGAACCTGAACCTGAACTGAGCTTCAGTTGGCGGCTCAGTCGGAGCTATAGAGTTATAGAGCCGTCTCTATTGGTATTTGGCCTAGGTGCAGCGACTCATGGCTAATGGGTCACCGCGGATAAAAGGCTATTGACTCCGCGGTGGCACCCACTGCAAATGGTAGGTAAATAAACAGAGAAAGCGCATCGATGTTGCAGCGTAATCTGCGAATTCCTAAAGTCATTTAACAAATGGAAATTAAATACATCATTTATGCAAATGTAAGCTGGGAAAACCATCGTGATTGATGCGAGGATTACTTGTGATTTGACATGTCTTACAAAGCGAGTTGCAGATAAGAAGATAGATGGGATAACTTTTAATCTGAAAACTAGGAGAACTTGATGGTTCACTTTCACTCTATTCCATTTTTAAACGATTCATATTTCTTTATAAATATTATACAATTATTATAAAGTTATGCGAGGGAAAAAACAATATATTTGAAGTTTATACTTAATTTAATTTAATAACTACACAAGAATGGTATAAACATCTATATAAATATGAGCAGAAGTTTCCCATCTGAGATATGCAAAGCTGATTTACACTCTGCGAATATCAAGTTCAAAAAGATATTATATTTTACAACTATATTGTGTTGAATTATGCCTAAGCCTTCATCGTTCCTTATCTGCGGACAAGCAAACTGTCCCCAAACCTTGGGTAAATTTAGGAACCTGCTTATCTCGGTCATGTGATGGAGATTACGATGACCATGGCAGCCAGATGTCCAACTGAGAGTGGATCAACAAAAAACTAGTGATCAGATAATAGGGAAACCAGAACTCAGATGAAGGCCGCTATAAAAGCAGGCTAATTATGGCAATAGTTGGTTAGCTGGGTTCTCCAAAAGTAGAGCAATGCTACTTGGTAGAAAGATGAAAATAGGGAAAAACAAAGTAGGGAAGAAAGTGCGGCAGGAAGCCAGGGCACAATTCAATTAAAGAAACCATCAGATGTAACAAGTAACGAGCTGAGGCGGAATGCACAATTAAAAGTCTGCGGATCGAGGCGAATTAAAACATTTGCTGTCGCACGCATGGCTGAAAATCACTTGAATGCCTTCCCAACACACTTCAGTTTATCCTGCGGGTTGATTATGACGAAGTACGAGTATAATATAGTGGTGCGGTCTGATCTGATCTGATCTGGTAGGGGGTTCCTATACAATGCCACGCAATTGTTTAGAGACATTGTCGATGTCGCGGCGGTTTCAATTAAGGCGATCTCTCGAGGGAGTGCGACCATCCCATCCAGTACAATAATAATCCGACCCGAACCTACACATACGACTGAAATTGTATCTTGCAGATACAATCGAATTCGCGCTACTACAACCTGATACGATCCAGAGTACGATCAAAGTACTTTTCCTTTCTGTATTCAGAAATTGTTTAAATTAAATAAATACGCTTCACGTTTGTTTTGGGTCTAAAGTCTGGCCTTGTGGGGGGTGTTTTATATACGTATATTTAGTATAACTGGGACTTACGCTGTTGTCGTTCCTCCACGCGGCATTTTGGCCAAGTGGCGATCACGCATTTAGCCAAGTGTTGCTATTTGGGCCGAAATTCGTTGGGTTTTTCTGCTTTTTTTTTGTCACCGCCACCCACTAGACGTAGAATCGCTGGGCGGTGCGTCACAGATCGGCTCTATATAGCTCTATATATATTATATATAGGATGGCCCAACCAAAGGTCGTTTGTGTATAGAGAGTGGTTGGGGTTTTCCGCGTAATTGGGCTTCGCTATCGATTCTATAGCGATTCTGTAAAATGCCAAATTCGAGAGACAATTGAAAACCGATCGCTAATCGCTAATAGAACTTTTCCAGTTCGGATACAGATGCTAATCAAGCTGAATGCGTTAATTTGTCAATCACACGGGGGCCAGAAGCGATCCCAGAAACAGTGACGGATTCGGTTCGTTATCTATTCATGTGTTCAAGAGGGGGCCCCAGGTTCACATTGAATCTAATCAAGTTGGGTTGAATTCTTCTATCTTCTATCAAATTGATGCAAATTCCGATTCTTCACCAACTACGTCGAACCAGTCTCGGTTTCTGAGTCAAAGAAAGTGGCAGATCCGCAAGTAGCTTGTAATAAGCATTCAAAATTTATAGAAAAGTGGCACACAAGTTCAGCATAAACAAAGCACTTTAAATATCTTTTCCTCTATGCTTTTGTTTATGTTGCTCCTTTTGTTAACGGTCGCACTAACACAAACAAACGCACGAAAATCCTCAATTAAATTCACTGAATTTGATTATCAAATGGAGTGTAACAACGATCAGATCGCGGCGATCATCAAGATACAACTGAAAATATATTTCAATTTTCTGCCCGAAGCTTTGTGGAACTAAAAGATCGAGCTGGGTTTTAGATCTCATATGGACTTTAGATCGTAACGTTGTTTTAGCGGAGACACAAACAGATCTTAAAATGTTTAGCTGGTAACACAACCAATTGGATATACCATTAGCTAATGACTGAACCGAAGGGAGTACTTTTATAGCTGAGACTTGAACCGTTCCATGGAGGGAAATATGAATTTAAAGATGTGTTAATTATTTGTATAAGATTTTTTGATTAGTAAGATTAATGACTTGGTGTCTTCTCGCCTCGACCTTGGGTTATGCAATTTGAGGTCTGCTACTTAGGCTCTCCAGATTAAGAGTGTAAATAAAAGATAGCCAAGATCATCAGCTGACTGGAAAATGTCTGGTAGAAAACATATTCGGCATTGTGATAAGAAATACAAGGCAAACTAAGCTAAACAAAATACTTAAGAGGACAGAAATAGTTTCTTACCTCCCACCTAAAAACTAATTAGGGGGACACCTGTTTGTCAACAATACTTTGTGACTATAAATAAATAAGTAAAGACGAGTATCAATCAAAACACCTGCCAGCAGCAGCCTGAATCAATCAAATATTTATGGAATCGGGGCTTCCACTAATTCCGAGTGAAATACTGGGTCAGCAATTACTCGTGCAGTGGGATACGGCCATCCACTTCCACATTCATATAGTTTATACCCCATTCCCACACCCCGCGAACAGACAGAGCAAACACACCCTGGGACTTTGGGTCATTATTCCAGCTCCTTGGAGCCCATAAGCCACTCGCTTTTTGTGCGGCCAACGCGCCCAAAAATTACTTGAAATCAAATGAAAACCAAATGAAAATGAAATGAAAACGAGGCGGCGAAAAGGTTGAGTCCCTGGGAAAAGAAGGAAAAATACCCGTAATTACTCGAAGCTCACCGAGCTTCGTGCCAGAAATTGGACAAGGACAGGGCCAAAGGACGTGGAAGGAGAAGTGGGAGGATTCCGGGCGGAATGTTTACTGCCGGTTTTCTATGTGAGTTCTGCGCACGCGATCAACTGTTGAATTTGTGGGTGTACATTCGGGTTACAGGAAGGATGTGTCCGGGGTTTTGTGTGATTTGCGACGAGGTCGCATTAAAATAAAATTTACGACTTTCAAAGATACGTGAATTAGGAAATTGGCGCGTAAAAATAGTCTCGACTAGTCGCTAGTACCCCTTACCGTACCCCACCTCCACCTCTTAAAGGGTGTGTAGGCGTCGACATTGGCCGTTCTTCGTTATTGTTAATTAGTCTTTGGGGTAATTCCTAACGTGTCCGTGTCCTAGTCCATGTAAATGTTACTCATACGCCGCGTGGTGCCATTAAAATCGATTAAAGGCCTCAGTCTGCTTTTGTTTTCCATATCTTTAGGTGGCGGTTCCAACTGCAAGCTGAGCAGCCGAGATGAGATGAGCAAGGCCAATTGCCGGCTAGACAAGAGTTCCAAATTGGCCTTCGGGGAAATTGGTCTCTCCGTTCTTGTGCCTGCCTCGAATTTGCCATGCATAAGTGACACAATTTACTTAAATATTGATAAACAAATGTGTTGGGGAATCTGTTGACTAAATTGTGTTGATTAGCTGGGCATGGGGGATTGATTGGGCAAGCAAGGGAGAGATTCTGGAGGAAAGCGGTTTATAATTGACCCTCACTACGTATTTATAAAATTTGTTTTAAATATGAAACCTGTTAAATGTTTATTAAAAATTCTAACTTAATTATTTATTAACTGAATGTAAGCTCTAAAATTTTTCGAGTAATTTAAAAAAATATAAAATTGTTTAACAAATTTATCAAGAGCAAAACGTGTGTCAAAATAAATACTAATATTTTTAAATTATTCGTGTTTATTATAAATAGTTTTACTTCGGATTTTAAATCAGTAATAATACTTAAAGATAAATATACTCAAGTCTTGATTATATGTATTTGAATATCATCTTTAATTTACAAGGCATTAAATAAAAAGAGATAAAAATATAAATCAAAATCTGTATATGCCTCCTAACATTCTATTTAATATTTAAGGCATCAGAACTTACACTCATTTAGGGGTCTATTTTCGGTTTTTGGGTAATCTGAACTCACTTTTCATCTGGCGGCGGGGGCATCTCGATGCCATTGGGAGTTCCCGGGGGCGACTTCTCGCTGACCCTGTCCATGGCCTCCTCCATCGGCGGCAGGGGGCTCACCGAGTTCGTGTCCATGTGAAAGCAATCAATTTTGATGCTGCTGCTCGAATTCACTGCATTGCGAGGAGAGAAGCATTTATGAGGCTCGGCATTTAAATGTGGCATTTTAATAGAGAGAACAACAGAAAAGCAGCAGGATTCCGATTCCGATTCCACATCCGCAACTCTGTTTAATATAGGGGGTGTAGCGCTCATCTGGTGATGAATGGCGGCGCCGCTATAAGTCTGTATGTATGGGCCTTTAAAATGGGGGGAACCGAACATAACAAGCGGGGAAGCCGCTTTTCATTTTTTGGGGGGAGAACGGGAAGTGGAAATGGCTTTTGGCATTTATTTTTGGCGACTCCACAAGGTGGCAAAAGTGCAGCGTCAACCGAAGTCCAGGGCATTGCACTTGGCTCGCTCTCTGTTTTGGTTTTCAGACTCTTTTTTTCCCGCCGCCTCTGCCATGTGTGAAATTGGCTCATCACACGTCCGAATGCGTTCCGCAGAGAGCGCCAATTTCCGATTCACGTCCCCGTCAAGTTGAAGATATTCCAGATACTTCACTCCAGATACCCTGACTCGGAATGTATGTGTGAGGGGGTGCCGTTCCCTATCCCTATTCTCCGACCAATCAATTATTATCGGACGTTCTAGTTCTTCGGGGGTTCGTTGAACCCGATGCAGAGACACTTGATGGACACATCAATGCCTGGCATTTGCTGATGCCGAAGCCAACTTCCTTTGGCCAGTCAACCAGTCAACCGGCAACCCCAATACGCCCCTCCATTCCGAAATTCCTGCGAATCGTTTGCATAGCCCACTGTCAGTGTCCCTATCCCCATCCCTATCCCTATCCCCACACATGTGTCCAGTTCCCACGGACTGGACGTTGGGGTTTGACATTCCCTCCGCCTGGATTATGCTGATTATACAGGTCCCGACTTAGGGGTATTATTAGCAAATGAGACAGAGACATTTTCGGATTGTGGGTGCATTCAGTTCTGTTATGATTGAAATCAGCTTAGTCTCTTGCCCTCAGTCATTCGTTTTACTCGTTTGCTAAGCAGTAAAAAAAAGTTGAATTCATTGGGAAGTACGTGAAATTACTGTTGGGTCTTGTCCTTTTGATAATATTTGTATTACAATGATAAGATTATAAAATGTTGTATTTAATATTTGAATAAAATACTAATACAGTTAATACAAAACACATTAAATTGCGTAAATTAATTTTAAAATATTTGAAACAAGATAAAAAATATAAGTTGCTTTTTAGTCATATTTACTTATAGCATTTCTTCATTTAATAGATTTATTTTCCTAAAATTTTCTTTCATATTAAAATCAAAGTTTAAAGTTTAATTGATATTAAATTAATGGATTTCCTACGGTTATTTTTAATAACATTAAGGTATAAGTAAGCATACTTTTAGTGCTAGCTTAGCTTTTTACTATTCCTTAATGATTTATACCTAAAAGAATAAATGATTTCAAATCATTCTGGATATCATTTTAATTTCGTTAAGCAGAGTACGTTTTAATATTTAAGATTTTTAGGAATATGAAAAGAAAAACATGGAATTAATAATTATGCGCCTTAAAAGTAAATATATTATTTAAATGATAATTTAAAGTACCTCATATCTTTTAATACAGGTGATTTTTTGATTTGATGAGTAAAATTTCTGAACTAATAAAATGGAAAAATTCAAGCTTTGATAAGCATATTTTTGTGAAAAACAACCATTACTAGGAATATTCCCTTAGATTTAAGACTTTGTTTTTCCCAGAGGGCAGACCTACTTCTCCAGCCCAAAGTGGGCTACTTTCTGGCGAGGAAGCTGGACATTATGCAATTCCACATTTGCTGACGCTGCCCATATCTGCGCCCAGCGGAGGGAAGAAACAAAGCGAGCGGCCAAAAATCCACTCACAATAGAAGGCCCCCGAATATTTCGAGGCCCGGATATGCAGCGACTTGTGCAGAGAGATTGTCAATAAAAGGGAAATGCAGGAATCAGGGGCTTTGGCGGGATGGTAATGGATGATGGGGGATGGGGGCATGCAACCCTAGTCTCTCCACAATAGACATCCTTTTTGCGGCATAGACTTAATAATCCGATTTGGGTCTACTCTACTGAGTTCCGAGTGTTTTTTATGGCCCCTTTTGAGAAACCAACTAGCAAAGCGGAACCGGAAATGATGCTGCTGCTGCTGTTGTTTTTGCCACTCTCGTCGTCTTGCTGTCTTTGGAAAAATTGAACCTACCCCAAGTTGCTGCGGCGTGTGCGGTGTCAAAAACCCTTTTCTATGAAAACTTAATTACTCTATTATGCACAAACTCTCCGCAAATGGTGTATATGCTTAATTGGATTTGCGGCCGCTTCAACGAGCTGGAATTTAACAATTTTCCACAATTAATTCATCTGCCCGAACGCGAACACGAGTGCATCATCCCTCCTCCGGCGGAGATGGTGTGGACCGAAAGGGAGCTGATGGATGGATATGATGGAAACTCCGCAAACAAACCGGCACGGAACACGCACTCTGAAACAGAAACACCCACGACCGAACTCCACGAATGCTGCGAACGAACTGAACTCAATTCAATGGCACTGGGAAAGTTGGACGGCGACATGCTATAATGCTGCTATAATCGAGCTTCGTGTCTTGTCTCTTCGTGTAAAATACGCTCGGTTTACATAAATAAACTATATGGCCTTATAGCAGATACTTGTAGAATGTGATGAAATATACACTCTTATGTAGATACGATAAAAATAAATTTTTTCGGTTGAATACCTCTAAAGTTTCACTATAGCAAACTACTTGAATCAATATTTATATTTAAACATTACCCCTTTATTAAACATGTAAAGACTGCATTAATCAAAACAGCATTTCTTTTATGCATAATTATTAAGAAAGTTGTACCACATTTATAACTATATTTCAAAACTGAACATTAAACATTGAAATGTTACATTGTGTAAAATATATGTATATTTTATAAAAACTGTAGAATATTAGTTTTTAAAATGCTAGCATTGAAGCCCGTTGCAAATCTTCCACCCTGAAAAGAGTTTCGACCCTTTGAACCCTTCAAGTAAAGATATGCCATATATTTTGTGTGTTTTCAACTAACTATATATTCAACTGCGATCAAGTATGTCTGCACATAGCTTGACCTTTTTGGAACAGGATAATTAATACACTTACAAACGCATACAAATATCAATTGACAAGTACGAATGCAATACATTTAGGCGGGTCACAGACCCAAAATTGTGGGTTAGTAGATATTCGTTAAGATTATTGTCATTGTCTCGTAGGATACCCTGGAATATTGAGGCTAACTAAGCACTACTAAGTACAAGTACAAATGCCGCTCGTGCAGCGGATCCGGCTCGAAGGACCGCGTCTTGCACGTGGGATGACTACTACAAATTATATAGGACTAACCGACCAGCGTACTTCGGGTACTCTTATCTTTAATCTAATACGTCGTATATAAGCTAAAAGGTTGTGCGAATAATTTAGTCGGAGAGATTCTGCGGGGATTCTCGATCTCTGGGCTCTTACAATCCCGGCTTGGTCTTGTCATCGATGCTGCTGGCACTTCCGGCGCTCGCCGTACTTCCCGCATCCGATGGCACCGGACTGGATCGTCCCGATCCCGCTCTGGATCCGGATTCCACGGGCGTGGGAATGGGACTGGTGGCCGGACTGGTCTCCAGATCGCTCGTGCTGCAGATTTCCTGGAAAGTGAGATTGGAATTCAGCTTGGGCTTCTCAACACACGGGCTTGGCATCCGGCCCAGACTTGAACTTGGACATGGACTTGAACTGACCTCATCCGCTTGTGTCTTGCTTATCACCGCCTCGGGCTGGCACTCCTCGTTGGACTGATCGGCCTTCTCGGCCCAGGAGCGCAGGAACTCCACCACGTGGCTGTGCCCGAAGTTCTCAGCCTCGTCCACGGGCAGGTTGCCCCAACGATCCTTGGGGTTGTGCGGGACATGGCACTGTTCCAAGAGGAACTTGACGCACTCCAGGTGACCCTCGGAGGCGGCCAGATGCAGGGCGGTACGACCATCGTAGTCCGCCAGGGTGATATCCATCCCGGAGAGACGATGGCGACGCAGGGCGGTTACATCTCCGCTGGCAGCTGAAAAGAGCAGATTCACAATGGACAGACCCTTGGTCTCGTAGCGGTGCTTTCGCGGATCCTTCTTGTTGGACAGGTGCTTCAGGTTGTCGTAGCGATGGAAATTGAACATGGAGACCAGCTCCTCGCAGAACTGCAGCCCCCTCACCGTGTTGCCCAGGTGATCCAGGGGCGGGGACCAGGCAAAGATGCCCATTACGTTGGGAATGACCAGCATCATGCCGCCGCTCACTCCGGACTTGGCCGGCAGACCCACCTTGAAGGCGAACTGACCGGAGTAGTCGTACGTGCCGCAGGAGTGCATGATCGAGAGCACATCCCGGATTACTTCCGGCCGGAACACCTTCTCCTCGGTGGTGGGACAGATGCCACCGTTGGCCAAACTGGCTGCAATCACCGACATTGCCTCGCAGTTGGTCTCCATGGAGCAGCACTGGAAGTAGAAGTCCATCACCTCCTTTAGATTGGTGCGCTTGGGGAAGCACTTGTTCTCCCGCATGTAGAAGCCCAGGGCGTAGTTCCTGTCGGCGGCCTCGCGCTCGGACAGGAACACGGCGTTATTGAAGCCAATGTACTCTCCGCCGGACAGCCGCTTGAACCAGGACATGGTGTAGTCAAAGATCTCGGCGGAGGTCATGTCGGGCTTGACCAGAGCGTTCATCAGGGAGCAGGTGAGAATGGCGCCGGCGTTGATCATTGGATTGTGCGGTTTCTCTGTGGAGAGAAAGCCAAATCATTAGAAGAAGATCTATAAAACAATATATATAAAACAACTAATAATAAATCATAGGACCTAACAATATACAAAAAATGTTGTTGAAACTCCAAGCTATTAAGATAAAAGTTCATTTCTATAAACCTTATATCACCATGTATATGGAGTTACCCTTACTCTTGGATAATTTCTCAATAATTTAACTATTACTACCTATTCTCCTATGATTTTTTTCAGAGTCCAAACTTACTGTTCTGATCCAGGACGAGTTCGTTGAAGTTCCTGCCACTGGGCTCCTGGCCCACATAAGAGTGCACCACCTTGGGCCCCAGCTTCTCCAGGGCAATGGCATAGGTGAGTGGCTTGCTGCAACTCTGGAGGGTGAAGGGCACGTCCACATCGCCGATTGAGAAGCGCTGCCCGTCAATGGTGCAGATGCTCAGACCCCAGGAATCGGGATTGTAGCGAGCCAGCTGCGGAATGTAGTCGGCCAACTTGCCCAAGGTGTTGGTCTTGCAGCGGTTGTAGATGTCCTCGATGTCCTTGACGAAACTGGTAAAGTCGGGGATGACAAACTGCTGCCTGAAGGCCTTGGCGATCAGCACAATATTGGGGGCCACCACACTGAAATAGGGAATGGGATTATTACGATAGGATCGGAGTAACTTTAGCCACAACTTACGCCTTGAAGGTCTCCCGATTGAGATGCTGAGTTTCTGCCGAAGAGCCGGTCTCGTAATTGTTCAATTTGTGCACCTTCTTCAGATTATCCATCAGCTCTCGCACCCTCGGATCGTTCCTGCGAATGCCAGTGGTCTTTAGTCCGGCCAGGAACTTGCCCATCGAGATGAGGCCCGTCTCCTCGCTGGCGAACATGTCGAACAGCACATCCTCGGCATTGCGCTGCTCCTGCTCCCGGTGGCTGTGAATAGAAAGACAACCAGTTAATACGGGGGAAATTAGCAAAATAGTTTCGAAGCCACAGAAAAGCAATTGGGTTTAGGGCACCTGCTAATTGAGCGGCAATACCCCATTGAATTTTAGCATGCGTGTGTGGAAAAGCAAGACAAAATTCACAGAATATATGTATATAAGACTAGTACTACGGGGGGTTTATTTAGAGGGGTGTAAGGTGGGGATTTTAGAGGGGTTTGTCTTTGGCCAACTGGCGCTGGACTCCAAGTGCTAATTGGCTCACAGACATCTAATGCAGCGCGGCCAAACAGAAACTGCACAGATCCAGTTGGGCTCTTCTAAAAATAGATTTTCCTTCATTTCCATTTGATTCGATTAATTTGGACTTTTTATGCGGAACTATCAATTCGGTAAATCATTTCGCGCAGACTTCAATTAACTCCAATTTAGTTGACTTGGGCTTGATTAAGAGATCGTATGGTACATATATGGTTTTGTGGCTTGGCAACTGATTCAAATTCTACTGGGGATGGGGGGACACAAGAACGGTTCAATCGATTACTCACGGCCGCATCGAATAGTGGCGTCGCTGACTGCTAAAAGATAATGATAAACAGGATGATCAGACGGCAATTGTTAGTTAGATTTCCATATGCTGGCCATAAAGATCGTGTGTAATGAGCGTCAATCAACGCAATTTTCGTGTTATTAACGGGGGGTTTTCGAGGTGTGTCATATAGATAAAGGGGCGTGTAATGTGCACAATCTATTTTTACGATCCACTCGATACTACATATGTGTATACAATTTGTCCCTGCCCCTGACTGTCTGCTTTCGGTTTGCTCTTTCCGCCACTATTTTTACCTGATTATCGCGGAAATGGTACGCACTATGGTGCCGCGACGATTCTGCAGCGAGATGCCCTCGATTATTTCCTCGATGATGGCCGCCGTCTCCGTGGTCTCCTGCTCCTTGCCCCTCCTATAGTTCTCCTCCCGCTCCTTGGTCTCCTCCCCGTCCTCACTCTGCCGCTTTAGGGCTTCCATATCGCTTGTTTGCACCATCACGGCGTATACGTGATATTCGATACTATATTTCCAACTCGGATCGCCTTGACTTGAGCGCTGAGCTGTTGCAAGTTTAATGGGAACAACAGTAAGCGCGCCGGCGTTTTATACATTAGCGGAAAGTATGACTTTTGCTGCTGCTCCCAGCGAACGGAGCACTTAGATAGCCAAACGGACTGGAGATTGGGGATCGGAGAGCGATGAGCGGTGGGCAGGGCACCACGGAGAGCCGAGTCGGAATGTGCTAATTTCTAAATCATGTTATTGCCAATAAAATAAATTAATTAACTCCTTTTTCTCTATACAAACCCCCGTCGGCGGGCTGGTACACACAAAACCCACACGCAGCACACACAGCCGACATAGATAGAGTAGATATGGCCGGATTTATGGCATTATAATGGTCTGGCACTCTCTATGGCAGATATTCACAGGGGCACTACTTCACAGAACCGATAAGGAGGAAAACGTCACGCGGTGGAACACCTTTCTTTCATTTTTCCCTCAATTCCGATAAGGATAAGTGGGCACGTCTCCGGCTGATTCACAATTACCTGATATACTTCGTTATCACCTTGATGAACGTCTCCTTCTGGCTTTTGGTGCAGAGTCCGGCGACCATTTCGGCTATAATGCCGGCGTCTATCAGATCCGCATCATCCTGAACCCGCTCCTTGCCCTCTTCGGTGCCGGACAGGGGTTCCTTGACGGGAATCTCCGCCTTCTCCTCCTCCACCTTGGCGGCATTCCGCTTGACCAGCTCAATCAGTTCCTCCCCCGTCATCGACTTCAGATCGTCTACTATCTTCTGCCTGATGCTGTCCTTGAACTGGGCCGCCTCCTCGGCGGTATAGCCATCCAGTGGGAGGGGCGCCCTCTCGGTGGCATACTGCAGCAGATTCCAACTACGATCGCCCATCATTTTGATATAATATAATCTATACAATCCTTCCTTTTCACTGTGCAAACTTGCGGCCCGTCACCGCCGAAATGAGCACATTCGGCGAACGGCCAATGGTTTTATAGTTCGCCAACATTGTACATACATCAAAGCCCATATACACATATGTATGTACAATTCAGCGGACCCAAAAAGAGTGAGCGAATTCGATTTTTATCTTCGTTTAATAAACGTATGTTAATTTATTTTTATGCGCTAACGATGGCCGGCAATTAGCGCTTGCTTTCGGGGCGGATTCCTCCCCAGGAGGAACCCCATCCTCTCCGGATACTTGAAACAAAGGGAGAGACCACAAAATATTTACCCCAAAAAGTGCCATCAAAATATTTTCGCCATTTCTTTGAACTTTGGCAGCGATTGCTAATTGTGTGTGTCAACTGTTTGGGGCTGTTGTTTTCGAAAACAATATTTTCCGAACTAAGAATAGCACTGTAAACTGCAGCGGGTCTAAAAATGGATCATTGGGATATAAAGTGCAGCCTGGTAGCAGGGAAAACTGTTGACCCAACTGATTCTAGCCACGTGGAACAAAGTGGGGGAAAGGCAACCGCAGACGAGGCAGGTGCAAATGAGTGGATAAATATTTTGTAATCCTAGCAATTAGTGATTGGATGCATTTGTGATCTGGTTTAGATTGTTTCCAGGCGTAAGGTGGTGGTGAAGATGAGAAAGGTTAAGGGTCAATCGCAGACTATATACTCACAGCTTGGCATTATCCTCTTTGGTCTTTGGCGTGGAACTGGTGTCGTAGAAGGACAACTTTCGATTGGCGAATACCAAATTCAATAGCGGTGGAGCGCGCAGTTTCTTCTGAAATGGACAAACAGTTGGGTTGAGTATTACAGCTGTAGTTCAGGTCAAGAATTCCCAGTTAAAGTCACGTATTCCAAGTTATGTCGAGAGCCAACTGTTCGGCACGTACTAGCATATTTCGGAGGTATATCCAATGTATACCGCTACTGGATCGAAGTGGAAATAATGGCCAAAAGCCATGGACGAGCACCTTTTATAGCAAGAAGGGGTTGGGTCTATCCAACCATAACTTAAATCCCCAAAACTCGGCAACACTTTGAAAGCTTACAAGGATGGTGGTTACTATCATACTGCTTTGGTTTCTCTTCTTTTAATATTTCCCTAATACTTGCAAGGCAATCCTCTGGCATATTATTAATTTGGAAAACAATTTCATCATCTTTACAAACTGTTCTCAGCCTACTAACTTTTTTTCGTTGATGAATAAAGCTGTAATCATTCATTAGGGTAACCGAATACTTCCGGAACTGCCTTAAGTCCTAAGTACTAATGGATTGGATTACCTAACCTTATGACATCAGCGGAACAGATGTCTCCGTACTTTTCTTCATTTCCTTTCATTTGTATTTGATGAAAATGCATTTACTTGACTAGGTTTTTCCTAGTACTTCTAATTGCAACCAAGTCACTATTGACTTTGGGACTTTAATGGAAATAAACAGTTTAAATTATTTGCACGTGCCCTTATCCCTACTATAAATCTGTTTCACATTCTCACAAAATGGGTAAATCTTTGCCTCCAAAATCTGTTTTCTTTGTTAAGCTCTTTTCGCACTTGCTGCTTATTTGCATATTATTAAATACATATTTAAGCGAAAGAAAGTCATGTGAGGCTGAATATCTCGTTCAATAACAACAACAACATCAGGTGCGGCATAAAAATAAAAAGAATAAAATATTTGCCGAACAAGTTTCCGTTCAAGGGGGCCTGTCACCATTAGCGTGGGACTTTGGCACCTTTCAAATTGGGATCCGATCCGAAAAGCTGACGAACCTTTGACGCACAATTCGCACGGAAGTGCAGAGATTAAGTTTATCAAAGAGAAAATTGCTCAGGGGAAATGAGAGAACTAATTTTCGTCACAGTCACCCGCAAAAAACTAAACTTTCAACTCGATTATGTCAATGGATTACGAAATAAACTTGTAATAAACAATTATTTTATTTTTTTATAGACTTTATGGTTAAATACCAGGTTTGTAATTCTATAACTTATTAACGACTTGCCAAATTCGAATATTATCGTAAATCAATTAGATTTGTTGTATGTAATTCATTGCTGTAACTGGTAGTCCCCAAATATTATTATCTTCATAAAGACTATAACATTTTAAAATAAATTGAAGGGTTCTAACTACAATTAAATTGCACAGTGAGCAATTTAATGAGAATTGGGGCTTCCGTAAGTGCATTACGTACTGAGCAGTTATAAAATCTATTTTATGAATATGTTTTTTGACAAATTTCTTAGCTAATATCTGAATACCTCTCTCTCAAAAAAAGTCAGCTTTCTTTCAGCATTTAAAAAAAAATTTGCACAGTTTATGAGAATAGCAAGAGAGTATCCAAATTGTTGGTTTCAGAATTCAGAGAACTACTTAACACTCTTTCTTTCTCTTTCCTGCTCTTCCCTAGTAACCAAGTGGGAAGTGAAGGGGCTTGGTTTTTTGCGTTGTGGCACCTAAAATATTAATACGCGCGTATGCAAAACATTTATGAGTGTGTGCTCTTTCACTTCTTCCATGGCAACGAAAGAACCGCAAAACAATTTCGACTAGTGATGGACTACTGCCAAATCTTAGCTAGCTTAATTTCAATCCATAATTTTTTCCATTTGAAATACCAACGCTGCCCTGAGTTTATTTGCACATTAATATATTTATGTACCTATTTTTTTGTGTTGCCATGCTCACGTTTACACTATTTATTTTCGGGCGACAGTTTCGTGTGACTTTAACACCCAAAGAGTCTGTGAATCACATACACGTTAAAAAATGTGTCACAGTTGTTCACATTAACTCGTATTCGTGTTATAATAGTTATGAACATATGAAAAACTAATTTGAATAAATCAATTATAAGATTTTATGTCTAACTGAAAAAATTAAAGTAATTTAGCAGTTTTTTTTAGTGATATTATTAGATTTATAATGTACCAATTTTCTAATATTTTCCTTAAAATTCCTCAAAACACTTAATTTCTTCATCAAATAAGATGAGACTATAAGAAAATACGTAATTTTTATTAGGACAATATAGTTAATATAACACAATAAAGTTTAAAAATAACACAGATATTTTTAGTTATCAAAATTACATAAATTATATTTTTATGTTGATAAGATTTTTAGTTCAACGGATAAGATTAAGAGTGTTTTGAAGGAAATAACTCATATATTCTAAAGTGTAGGTGGAAAATAAAACTTGTATTTACAATGTTTTTTTCTGCGTGCATGTGAGCTTTTGTTTTATAGTCCAACATTCTGGCTGGTGTTTCACGAGCAAAAATATTAATAATAAAAAGTTTATTTTGTACAACAATTTCAGTGCCCATTCCCAATCTCACAATCAGTGTTTCAATGTCTCGGTCAGCGTCTCGCCGTCGTCTGATTTTTTGGCATTTTTATATACTTGTTGACAATCAGTACCATTTATTTGGGAGTTCCACATGTCACATGCGGTTTTTGGGGATTAAGGATGAGTGTGTCAGTTGATTTGCACCTGATTAGCACCTATTTGCCGAAAATTTGTCATGATAATTTCACAATTAATTTGCCCGGTAGTCTAGTCGCCGCAATCCCAGATGCGATAAGATATAGCAAATTATCTTTTTTTTAGGGAGAGACAGGACAGTGGGTGTGTTATCTGGATATTGCGTCAGTCTCGCTCCGCTCGGCATTTATCTAATTAAACTAATGCCCCGGCGTCTTCATTAAAAAATATAGCGTTGTCAGGCTGAATGAAAGTCATACGCCCTTACGTGCCTAAAATCAGATCCGATATCTCGGTATTGTTTAATTTTCGAAATCTATTTTTGGACTTCGCCAAATTGTTTGTTCTTTCCGCCAGCATTTGCGCATCTGTGGGGATTATGCGTTCACTTTTCGGATATTTGACTCGAAAAATCAATAGCCGGTCGAAATTAAGGCCCAAAAATGTACACAGTCAGCTGGTCCTATCGCTAAACCCCCTTTTATAAGGCCGCCGCGGAACTCACCTCATTGCATATTTTCTGCTGCAGCTGTTTGCCCGTGTGTCCGAACTTGGCGCGCTTCAAGAGATCCGTCTCCTGGTCCAACTGCTCCGCGGGCTCGGCGGCGGACGCCTTGGCACGATGGTGGACCAACACCTGTCCCTGGGTCGTCAGAAGACGAAGGTTGCGACCGGCTAGCGTGGGAACACCTTTAAGCATTATCACAATCACTGATTTGGCCGATTCGGTTGCCCTAATGACGACGCCTGATTTTCTCTGATTCTCGGATTATCGGATGCCTAACAGGGGGTAAACCTTAATGCTCGTACTTGATGTCTCGGTCTCGTTGCGTATACGCTCCGTTGTCTGCACATGCGTTCTGTTTTACCAATCGCTGGGAACTAAAACGCCAAAAGCGGAAAGCTCATAATCAGCTCCACGCTGCCACAAAATCGCTGGCAGCGCAGAAAGCAGCGAAGATTACTTCTTCGGCGGGTGAGCGAGCATAGCTGGGAGCTCTCTCTCTTTTCCTCGGGGGGAGAGTTTCAAGACTCTTCCAGCGGTGGTGGTTCTCTTCCGAATGAGAGGACGATGACGTTGCTGGGGGCTCGTCTAAGCTAGTGACGTCACTTACACAATTGTGAGAAAGGCGCCAGTACACTGAAAGTAAACACAAGAGATTAAATTAGATACATACAAGATTTTTATAATTTAATATATTAAAAATGGAAATTGCTTCTTCAAAAGGTAAACATTTAAACAATATGTGTGCCCAACTAAATTAAAAACCTGTTT
Source organism: Drosophila pseudotakahashii (assembly GCA_035046095.1). Taxonomy (NCBI): domain Eukaryota; kingdom Metazoa; phylum Arthropoda; class Insecta; order Diptera; family Drosophilidae; genus Drosophila; species Drosophila pseudotakahashii. Next base: position 1,143,595 of record JAWNOE010000247.1, on the reverse strand, counting down.
TATCTTTATATTCAGAAAATAATGTAAATAAAACCAGAACATTATTTCGAGTGTACAAACTTTATTCAATAATCCATAGACCACTTAACATTGAAGAGGCTTAACGGCTCAGTCGCAATGGGGCATCACATTGAAGAGGGCCGACATCAGCTGAAGATAGTCCTCTTCCACCATCTGAACCTGCGACAATTCAGAATAACCATTCTCCGAGGGCGGGGGGAAGTACTGCAGGTCAATGGCAGCCAATTCGTCCTCCAGGAAGGCCTCGCCCGCCTGCTGAGCGGGATACAATCGCTTCCGGCTATCTCTGTCACCCAGAGTCGAGGACATAGCTGCACCTTGCGCCGCCGCTATGGGACTCAGTTCGCCGCTCATGTCGAAGTTGTGCGGCGGTGGAGTGCGTTGCTGTTGCTGTAGGTGCAGCTTGCGAACCACATTAACCCGCAGCTCATTGGCATTCGCGTTGCTGCGGCGCACAATGTCCGAGCCGCGGGATGAACTGGGCGAACTCCTCGCTGGATCCGAGAACTTGAGCTTGTAGAGCCCGTGCTTGCGTCGTAGCCACGGACTCCGGTTCTCCTTGTAATCCAATATCACCTTGCGGCGCACGAACTCATTGAAGATCACCAGCTCGTTGCTAATGTCCCGACGCACGATTTGCTTCCACCGCGTTTCCAGATTTGGGGAGCGGATTATATAGATGGCCTGCGATGCCACCAGCATGAGCAGGTGCTCCAGGGCCAGCAGACAGAGCTGACCGTCCATGTTGGAGAGCAGTTCACTGGCTGGACAGCTGACGGACGAAATCGAGACGGTGGACAGAGACTTGGAGAAGGTGCGATTGGTCTGGTTGCCCAAACAGATGTCTGCATCATCGTTATTCCCGGATTGCTCCACATTGGGAAGTGTATTGAGGGGCACCTCATTGAAGCCATGATTTTGCTGGAGATTTTAAAGTATGAGTTAGGTGTGCGTCTATTCTGATGCCTTCTCTACATACCATATTTAAAGCCTTCACGTATATGTTAACCAAGTTAAGGATAATTCCAAATGTCAGCGTCAAATTCTCTTCGTTCAATTTGGGTGCTCCAAACTTCACATCTAGCAGTGCTGAGTACTTGGAGGGGTCATATACACTGCAGCACAGCAGTTCCATCAAATCGGGGCTGAATCTCAACAAGGACTTTACACAGTAAATAATAATATCCGTGAGGCTATCAGAAGGTAAGAAAAAATTATTGCAAGTCTATAACACAAAGTTGTATTAGATCAACTCACTCATTGCAGGCAGAGATGAGTTCATCATCAATTGTTATAGCCTCGGTGCTGCGCAGGATTTCCAGCTGCGAGCGTCGACCAGCCAGGAGACACTTTAAGTTTCTTTGCTGATGGAACAAGGACGAGCTGTGACACAAAAGGCCCTGTACTGCACGCTGCAATTGGAAAATATCAAGGATTTAAATAATAATCTGACGATCAATCGATATTGAACCCACCATTATATTAACGAGCGAAATATCGTTGTCTTGCTTCCACTCTTTGTGGTGTTCCGTGAGACTGGCCACCAGGTTAACAGCTGCTTTTATTAGTTGCATGGCTGCGGGTTCAAGAGATTGTTTGCTTAGTAGCAAGGCATCCTCCAGGTAAACAGCGTGAATGCCAACAAACTGGAAAGCTTCTTGAAGAAAGCATTTCTTGTGCTTCTCGTAGATGATTGTAACGAACTCAATACCTCTGGCGTACACTGGCCACCACTGCTCCACGGTCCAGCGCTCTGCATCCGCCGCCGCCGGCTTAGTGAACTCATACTTGGATTGCAGAAGTTCCCTTGGCGGCAGTAGTTTCAGCCACAAGTACTCGCCCACGTCGCAGTGCAAGAACTCCACGGAGCAGTGTCCCTTGGCGAACACGATAAGCACGTCCAGTAGCTGGACACTAAGAACCTGCTTGCTAAACAAGGGCAGGGTTTTGGAGACGCACCGCACGAGCCGTTGAAACAGCCGAACTGACACAAAGGGTAGATCCCAGTTTCCGGGACCATCGTTATGGAATATGGTGGCCACAGCCTTGAGCAGATTGAGGCACAGGATCAGCGAGTTGGTGGAAGCCTTGCTATCTGAGTTCTCCGAACTATCGAGGCATTCTGGTTTTTCCAGGCTCACCGAGTTCTCCATGTGCTGCAGTTCGCTGCAGATGATGCTCACGACGGAGTTAAGGAAACGCAGGGCGATTGACGAGTCCCGGATGAGCAGATCGGTGTAAAGATGAGTGCATTTGGTCACAATGGCCAGGCATGCTTCTTTAGCCCTTACATGCTGATCCTCGTAGCAGGAGCAGATGCGACTCATGAGCTGCAGCAGCAGCTCCATCAGTTCCTGTTCCTCCTCTACGCTGTTCGTGTACGAGTGTTTAAATTGGAGCAGAAGGAATACGTAAAGTTCGGCCAGCATGATAAACGGACGCATGTCCTCCAGATAGTGCGAGCGATCAACCAAGACTTTAAGGCACTTCTGGGCCATCAGCTTGAATTGCGACTCGGGGATGATCATAAACTTGGGCTGCTTCTTCAGCAGAATCACGATCAGATCCTTGAAGGCTTGCAGGCAGCAGATCCAGTCGGGCAGCTCATCGGAAGAACTCAAATTATTGGCAGCCGGAACCTTCGGCATGTTGAATACGTAATTTAGCCAGGGACCGAAGTGTTTTGGCTGGAAGAACTTGTTCATCACTTCAAGCAATGCGGCATTGGTGCCATTTCCCGTGTACACCTCAATGGATATGATATTCAGAAGCTGTGTGTAGATCCTTACATTCGGCTGAAGTTCGGAGAAGAGCGGTGCGCAGAGCTTTAGCCAAAACTCTTTGTCCTTCACCAGCTCGTCCACTAGCATCTGCAGATTATGCTTCCAGAGCGAGTGGAAGATGTTCATGATCTTGGCGGGCAACGCCTGCTGAATGGTCAGTGGCTCCACTTGAAGGGCATCCAGGAACTCTCGCATATAGGTGACAATACTCTCGCCTATATTGGGAACACACTCCTTGCCGAAGAAAGATCGCGAGCGTTTGTCCTGGGCGTAATTGACCTTAAAGAAAGCTTCAGTCACACCCGGTTGCTTGGCAATGCAAGCATCCACAAGCTCCAGGATGGCTAGCTTGATGGAATCGCTTTCCAACTCATCGGGCAACTTCTGCATGAAGGTCAATCTAATTTGATCCGCCTCCATGTCCAAACAGGCCAAAAGAGACATGTTGAACTCAAGAGCGATTCTCTTTAGCAGGCGGCAGGACAGGATCGGTAGCCATCTATCAAAGATGTTGCTCATGTAGCTGCATACTGTGGGAATGATTCGTAAAGTGTCCCGCTGTTTTGGTTGCGTGTATATTAACGCCTCCAGTGGCGAAAGAGTTTCACTGTTGCCATACACTTTGTCCTTCAGCCGGAGCAACTGCATCAGAATGCGCATGGACAAGCGCACAAGCATCATTAAGCCGTGTGGCTGCTGCTGCATCCAATTGGTCTCTAACTCCATGGTGTACTGTACATAGGCGTTGCCTACACCTACGAATCTGAAGATAAAACAGTGTAAAGTTGGATTTTTGTGATTAAATGTAGCGAAAGACTCACCTCAAAAGAATCAGACCATTATCCAAATTCAAAAGTGAATAAACGCACACCTTAAGCAAAAGTTCGCGCTCCTTGCACGTGGATCCACTACTAGTGTTAAACAAGTCCAAGATGTCGCATATGAAGCTCAGAACCTCGAAGTAGATTTTGTTTCTCTCCAACTGAGACCGGAAGTGCCAGGTGTGCAAGTGCGGAAAAACATCTCTCAGCAGGAATATCAAACCTGGAATTTCCACCTGGATGTGACGATTCCGCTTTAGCTTGGTGTAAGTGCGCAGGAATCCGAGGTAGGAAAGCAGGAATTCATACCGTTCGGTCTTCTTCTCTACGTTATCAATGACGGAGCCGAGGAAGCGCGACTCGAAGCCCACTCCACTGGCGTTGGCATACATCTTAAAGTCAAATAGCGATCCTTGGCTAACAGTGGGTAGAATATGCAGGTTGCTGATTCGCGAAAATATCTCCTCATCGACCAGCGGCAGTAGAGCAGTGCAAACATTTAGACAGCTGGAAAGCAGTCCGACTGGAGGGCACTGGACACTCTTGAACTTGTGCAGTAGATCGACGCACATCTCGGTGGGATGAACCATCTCGGCGCTGATGCCGGAAATCGACTGGCTGAGCTGGACGGCGCTTTCTAAAAATCTAAGACCAGCTTCCACATGACGGATGCGCTCGCTGGATTCAAAGTCGCCATGTAGGTGACCTGTTTCCCTTAGCAGACAGTTAATCTCGTGGTGTAGTGCATCGAAGAAATTAACCTGGGTGCGAAAATGCATAAAGCAGCCGGAGGGATGTTGGATGGCGGTGCAACTGGTTCCTGCGGGTATGGTAAAGTCGATTCGCGGAAAGGGACGCACACTGGCTATAAGCTCGAATTCATCCGTGCCCACCTCTCTGAGTTTGTGCTGGTTTTCATCGTAAAGAAGAGCCAGTATGGGCAGGGATTCCAGCTGACTTTTTATCTGTATGAATGGTTAAATTAATAAAGCTGAGCCTTAAGCTATATCAAAGGTTTGGCTTACATAGTTTCCTTGTCCCCCTTTAGTTAGCGATTGTGCCAGTTTTGAGAGGTGTGTGAATTCTAAGGGAAAGTTCTCCAAAAGAGTTTTGTACAGCGACCGAGGACCATCATCTGGATAAACAAAGATTTTGTTGTTCTAAAAATTGCTAATTATTACAATTATTAAGAAATACTAACCATCCCGGTTGCAGAAGTCCTTGGCTAAGTGCGGCCAAGAGACGAGTTCGCATAGCAGTTCGTAGATGCCTTCATAGCGGGCACAGCTGCCATCGCGATCGAAAAGGTTGCACATGTAACCCACCTGGTTATAGATGGTCTTGCGCACAATCCGCGAGAGCATCGAGTCATCAGCGTACATGGAATGCCTGGCAATTAGGTGCAGTTGGACAAAGCACTTCAGGTCTACTGCTCGCTTGCCCAGCTGCCGGCACCGTAGCAAACTGGAGGCGTCGTCGGCATCGTTAGTTCCACGCAGGCGCAGCAGCATCCAAACGAGTAGCAAGGGACCGTGCTCCGGCCGATGGTGCATGCTGGCAATGTCCACCTGCAGGTCCTCAATCAGTTTCTCTATCAGATTGGTATGTTCCTCCGGCTTCTCGAAGTCCAGGCACTTCAGAATGAGCACCAGCTCGGAGTAAGTAAGGCTGCGGATTAACTCCTGGTGATATGGCTGACTGTCGTCCAGATAGTTTTGTATCTTTCCGAAAGAGTGTTGCTTGCAGGCGGCGAATATCCTCTTGATCTGCTCCAAGCCCATGGGCAGGTGTTCGGCCAGCAGGAGAAGGATGTGCAGCACCTCGTTGATCTCGCGCGCGTTCCTTTCCGACCAGGCAATCAAACGCTCCGTGGAGTGGAAGCACTCGCCCGCCATAAGCTTCCTAGGCGGTAGTTCGCTGATCAGGCTCTCAAGCTGCTTTAAGTATGAATCCCTGAGACGTGAGAGGGTAATTTTCTCCACCACGGCGCGATACTCCTGGTGGTAGGGATGATTAGGCACCCGGTGGAACACAATCAGGTTCTTAACGATCTTCAGGACAATCATGCGTTCCAGCGAGTAGTAGTGACGGATGTCCTCGTGCAGCTTGGCCATATTGGTCTCGGTGGAGATCAGCTGGGTGAGCAGGCTGGCCGAGCCGCGGTACTCCTGGGTGAGGTAGTAGCACAGAATCTCCCAGCACTGGGCGGATTCCAGATCCAGCAGATCCTGCAGTCGCTCGGTGAAGGGCAGCAGCTTCTCCTGCTTCTTCTCCTTAAGCAGAGTGCCCAGCTGGACGTTGGAGGCGCTCTTGGCCTTGAATTGGAGCACGCCGGCCTGCAGTTCGGTGGCCACGTTCATCAGCTCTTCGCGCACGGTTTCCTGGGGCGTCTCATAGTGGATTCCCGAGACCATCTGCCACAGGCGCTTCCAGTCGGTGCTGCAGATTGGATTAGAGGGGATTACATTCAGGAATCTGTTACTTCCGCGCTCCAGCTACTTACATCACGTTTTTTTCCACCGCGGGCATTGTCTTGGCTCTCTCTTAACAACTACAATTTACAATTATTTAATAACAAATAGTGTTCCACGCGCAAATTCGCGGCAACGAGTTGCCACCTAGTACAACAAAAAGCCGGGATAACCAGCTGGTAGCCCCGAAAGTATATCGATAAAAAAAATAGTTCGTTCTGAAAATGTCCGTTACAAAATTGCGCTACAGTGAAAAAAATATTATAACTTTACTTATTTATTTTGTTTTGTTTTTCTTAAACTTACTGTTTGGAAGCAAAATATGTTTAATGTTTTTAATGATAAAGAATAAACGTACCGAATGATTTTTAAATTGAGTTTAAATATTACATATAAGTGGGTTTTAAAAAAAAAAATAATGAATAATTGTTCATCAAAGTTTTAATGTACATAGGTAATTTCTATTTATTTCGTGTTGTATAAATTATTTTTTTATAATTTAATTTCAAGCGAAAATTATAATATTGATGCTCTTCTACAAGTCGATTAAGTTTTATCGACAGTACAGTAAAGTAATTTCCATTACCAGAGGTTCGCCTCTATATGTTAGTATTGCCTGACCTGTGTTATTCCAGTTGGTAATCCCTAACTGTTCTCGACCTTCCAGTGCTGTCGGACTAGAACTATTTAGGTTAGACTTTCCAACTGTCCAGTTATTCCAGTGAGGCTGTGGCTGCGGCTAACAGACCTGCGAAGTCAGAGTGCAAAGTGCGCAGATGCTGCACTCCACCACCCAGTGAACCTCCCAACCACCGCCCAACCACCCCGTTCTAGAGACCCCACTCCTTGGAAACTAATACCACTACTCCTTGGCTAGCCGCAGCTTCCCCATCCTTTCCAGATCTAAGAGCGAGAGCGGAGCGGAGAGAGCGCGGAGAGAGTAGGCGCACACGAAGTTCTCGACGCCTGGAAGCTGCAGGACGAAAATTGTCCTGTTAGTACGAGAAAACTATTGACAGGCGAAAGGTCTAAGAATCACTTAGAGGCTGGCAGAAAAAGCAGATTAAACACCGAAATCCGACAGCCCGAATGGCGCAGGTTCAGCTCAACGGAGGCAATGGCCAAACCCCAAGCAACGGGATCAATCTCGAGGATAACGAACGTAAGTCCGCCACTTGGTGAATAAAATCAAAATAGGAATTTGAGTGTTTGCCAGAAAAGCGCACAAGTATTGGTGTGCACAAGCCTAGACGAAGCACATATTTACATACATAGTGAGTGTCATGTATCAGGACATAGGTATGTATGTATGTATCATACATGGTGTATGTCAGCGGCAGCTAGCATCTTTGACATAGCTAGGATGCTTTTTGGCCTGGCGTTGGGTGGTAGCTTTGAAGAGAAAGAGACAGAGAGAGAGAGCAGGATAATAGAGAGAGAGAACCGGGAGAAGGAAAAAGGATGCTGCGAGAGTGCCAGGGTTTCCACCGCTGCTTAAAAGCAACAAGTTTAAATGCCATTTCAGTCTTTACAAGATAATAAAAGATTTAACATTAGTTTGTCTAAACACTTTATTTAAAACTTATTTTACATTATTTTTCATAAATTTTAATTTAATTTAATCCATAAATCACTTTCGGTTTTTTTTTCAATTCCCTAGCCTATCAAATTAGTGACGATGACTTGGACGACCTGGATGATGACTGTCTACTCGAGGAGGCGGAAACCTCGGGAGGAGCCAATAGCATGGGTCGTGGCCCATACGAACGGGCTTGGACCACGGAGGCCACCAGAGCTCTGATTCACATACGCGGTCCCATGGAGGGCAGCTTCACAGAGGGCAGGTTAGTGGGGTGTATTTATCCCAAAACATTACAGTTTTCTATAGAAATCCTTATCCATTACAGACAAAAACGCACAGCTCTTTGGCTGCACTGCACCCGGCAACTTCAACGGTTGGGCTTTCGCTACTCCGCCGCCAAGGTGCAGAAAAAGTGGCACAACATCCTCATCACTTACAACAAGAATCTGAGCAAGAAATACGTATCCGGCTATGTCCACTGGGAGTTCTTCGAGGAGATGTTCAAGTACTTGCAGGGGAAGAAGGCCGACTTTGACATGCAGCTGCCACAGCAGTCATCAAACGGGCAACAGGCGGCACCTCCTGCCAATGGACAAAACGCGACACAAGGACTACCCCAGCAACCGATACAGCTGCAGCCCCAACCGGTGGTCCTGAAACCCGGAACCCCGCAAATGCATCTGCAAATTCAACCGCAGACTCCGGCCAAGGAGGGACAGCCCTATATCACGCCTGTGGACCAGGTCCTGCTGCAGGCGCAGATGAATCTGGACAGCAAGTCCAACGACGAGTTCGACGAGGATAGCAACAGCCTGTCGGAGGTGGTGCGCCAACCCAAGATGGAGTACGATGGCGATCAAGTACCGGAGGCCGAACGCACCAGCGATAGTAGCCAGCATCTGGAGGCCAACGGCAAGCTGTACGATCTGGGTAGACCCATGGGATCAGCTGCTGCCGTTCCCGATGACATCTGGTGGAAGGACTACTTCGAAAGAAAACTGGAGGTGGAGCGGGAGAAGATGGAGCTGCAGCGGAGTTTGCAGCGCGAACAGGTGCAGATCCAGAAAATGTCGCTGGTGCAGCAGGAGCGGATCGAGCGGATGAAGATCGATGCCATCAACAGTCTGACGGCGACGCTGCAGAAACTCGTGGAGGCCAAATGCCGCAGGGCCTAGGATAAATCTGTTCCTAATCCCGATCCCTCCCAGTAACTCTCGATAACTTTAGGCTTCTATTTGTCTGTATCTAGTTGTGTGTGTAAATACAATTTCGGCCAACTAATCGGAAACGTTTTCGCTTACGACTGCCAGTCAATTTCGAAAATGCTGGCCAGGGAGGTCTGCTTGGAGTGAGGTTTCTCTAGGCCATAGCTGAGGCTCCAGATGTCCGTGGTGAAGATCAAACCCTCTCCCGCATTCAGACGCATTCGCAGGCTTGGACACACTCCCCTATCGCAGGGATTCTTGGGATGGAGCACCATTTCGAAGTGGCCACTCAGCTGCTGGACAAAGACCAAGCCACGAACGTATATCTCCGCCTGCTTTCGCTTTTGCTGATGGACTGCCAGTAGCCAGCTGGAGTAATACGGGGCCAGGTGGAGAGGATAGTAGTAGGGGCGTTCCAGGAACAGTCGAGAGGACTTAACTGCCTTCTTCTGGCAGTTTCTTAGCTGAAGGTGCCAGGTATTTGTTGTCAGGCCCTGCCAGGAGTGGATCTTGTCCAGCGCCGCCTCTAGGTTGAAAAGTTTTCTCAGCAGGAGATTGCTGGAAACATCACAGGGCTCACTGGACATCCACTGAGGAGACCTCTTCTCCATGAGCTCTAGGAGATTAGGGATATCCACACTCAATCCAGTGTCTGTAATGATGACAGGTAGTCCACGTTCTAGGTATTCCGATTCCACAGTGGAGTAGCTGACATTCGAAGCAGTTGTAATTCCCTCTGTTGGGAAATTAAATAAATGATATTGGGGTGTAGTAATTACTATTTCATATTTAATTTAACTATTTCTATTAATTTTAAACATTGAAATATTAAAAAACGTTTTTTTTAATATTTGATTTTATATTTAATATTTTAATCCAATTTGCAGATTGTTCCTTTATTATTCCACTTTGATTTTACTATAGTGATTGTCAAACTCAACTTACCCAAAGCTTCACAAAGCGCACAGTTCTGCCACAGAGTCTCATGTTTACCCAGTGGAGGTGGCAGCTCCTGGACACTCTGATCTCTTGAGATTAAGCACTTCGCATTATAGTAGGGTGTCCAATCCCAGAGGGGGAGGATCTGAATGAGCAGCAAACGACCGACAGCACTCAACGACCAGGCAAAAGTATCGCTATATGACCAAAGAAGATAAGTGACGACCAGGGGCAATAGGATAAGGCACCATTTCTTAGTCCTAGCCAAGCGAATTCTCCAAATCAACGGTTGACATATAGCCAGCATGTCCTTCGCCGAAAACTCCTGCCTTCGACAGTCTTCAAAGAATACTTTCAGCTCCTCCTCCATGTTCTCGACGCTTTCCCAGTCAGAACTTGAATGAATCGGTTTTGTAGCCACGAAATCCAACGGTTTCCTGGCCACGCACATGCGCGCGATAAGCAATTTCCCGGAGGAAACCTAATTTTCTAACTCATTGCGCGCCCAGACGTGCATCTTGGTGATAAATGGCACAAAGGATGCTGCTATCAGTGAGTAGAAAGTGAAACCATATTGAGCTTTAAATGTTTATTGGTGTAAATTGAAAAATATTAAATGTTCTGCTTGGAGGGGAGGTATTTTCATTGCGGGTTGTCAAACGAAATTGGGGTTCCTTGGGTGCCTTACATTTCTTCGGCGGAAGGAGGAGGACCACGTGGGGGCTTGCACTTGGTGAAGAACTCCTTCATATCGCTGCACTCTTGGGAATCATTTCGAATCGAGTCCGGGCAATTCTTCATGAGATTACGGAACACACAGCCCATTAGATGGCCGGCGTCATGGGGGCACATGGGGAATCCAGGTGGAGGAGACGGAGCGGGACGAGCAGGTAAATTGGCCTCGAACTCGGCGACCTTGGTGGCGCAGGTGGTGAAGGCCTGCGTGGCCGTGGTCTGCAGATCGGAGCTATCCTTGAACACCACCTGCAGATAGCTATTCAGCTTGTCCTGATCCAACTTTCGGTTTTGATAGATTCCAGTTTCGTTGAAGATGCAGGAGAAGAAGCACTGAACGGGGATAATCCAAGTTTAAGTGGTTCAAAACCATATTCTAGGCGTACTCACCGGCGGTGGGTGAGGATGATGGTGGCGACGCTTGCTCTCGAAGGAGCCACTGGCTTCCCCATCCGTGGGTGGCGGCGGGGTCATGTCAAACTTTACGCACTTCTCCTTCAACTCGGCGGTCACAAAATCCGGCATGGGACAGCAGGTCTTGGGACTCACGAACGGTGGTCGCTTGCTGCAGTCCACGTCAGCAGAAACGGCTGCATTCTGTGAATGGATTAGTTATAGCCGCTCCTAAATCGCGTGATACCAAATCATCATACCAGGCAGAACCCGACAACGAGCAGTAATAGTTGCGATTTCAAAAGCATTTTCGGTTTGGCGCCGCAATGTGGAACTGATTCTCCAACCGGAATGGGCCCTCAATTTATAGAACCCACCGAGCGGTCAGAAAAAATTCAGTCATTGATATATGATTATAATTATGTGGGTTTATATATAACTTACTCACAGCGTGTGCAAATCAATTAACGTTTTTTTGCCTATTCATTATAGTTCTGTTGCAATTATTTCAATTGGCCAGCAACCCTCGAAAGGGCTTGAAATTATCTGAAAGTTACACGGTGTTATTTAACTTACAATGCAAGATTATAGCTTGCTTCCATAACGAATTCGCTTCAGACAGATTAAATGAAATAATTTGAACATGTTTTTATAAAACAAATTAGGCCAATAATTACATTTAATGTGACACTAAAAAATTGTGAAATACTGGTGGACATGACTAATGAGTAAACAAATTAAATGGGTCTATTTTCGGGGGATGTGATTCATAAATCCCCCGGCCAGCAGAAATTCGGTTTAATTTGCGCTTGGTACTAACATCTATTTAATGTACAGGCAACTTTTGACTAGCATTCAATGTCGATTCAGTTCATTCCTTGAGGGTCAGTTGCGTCACGGCCTCTTTGACGGTGGGATATTGAAACTTGAAGCCGGAGGAGATGGCCTTCTGGGGCTGGACTTTGGCTCCATTTAAAACCAGGGCAGCCCGCTCTTTTCCAAAAATAGCAAGGACCACAAACTCGGGAACGCTGAAGATGCAGGGACGATGAAGGGCTTTGGCAAAGGCCTGGCAATAAAGGATGTTATAAATATTTGTATTGATAGGAAACTAGGGCTTCCTACTTTGCTGAACTCCAAGTTGCTAGCTATTTCAGGAGCCACCGCATTGACCACTCCTGGCACCGGTTTCTCTATGATGTACTGTATCAAGCTGCACAGGTCGTGAAGATGTATCCAGGGCATTATTTGCTTGCCACTGCCAAAGGGACCTCCTACGCCCAGCTTAAAGGGCAGCCACATGGACTGGATCATTCCACCGCCAAGGCCGACAACAGCACCGCATCTTAGGATGGTCTGAAAGGGATTGTTAGGGGGTTGTAGTAATGGTTGATTGTACCTATTGTCCAAGAGTAACTTACGCATTTGCAATCCTGCTCATCACCGGTGCGGGCAGCCTCCTCCCAGGCCAGGCACAATCTGGACATGTAGTCGAATCCCTGCACCTTGTCCTCCTCGCTGTAAACCTTGGACTCCGAAGGCGGATAGTGACTAACACCGCAGAGATTCACAAAGGAGGTGACCTGGGGAGCCGATTTGATAGCCTGAGCCAGGGTTTTGGACGAGTTGATGCGGGAGTTCCACACATTTTGCTGGAATCCTGGGGTCCACCGCCTCGTCGGGTCCAGGGTGTTCTGACCCGTGGCATTTACCACGGCGTTAACGGATCCGGGAATACCATTCTTCTCCAGCTCGTGCCAGGTGATGCGTTTTGGGCCTGGCATCCTTGAGATCACCGTCACATCGTAACCCTTTTGGGTCAAATGTTTGGCCAGATTGCGGCCAATGAAGCCGGTGCCGCCACCTGAGCGAGAATCCGGGTTAGTTCGCCTGCCCACAGGCCGTGGTTTCCACCTTTGAACGTACCTATAAGTGCGTGCCTCGACATTTCCGGCCGAATCTTAAGATTTTTTGCGAATTACGACACTCCGCTGAATGCAATGTAATCAAAACACAGCTGATTTTGCCTGGGGTTGCCAGACCACTGCGATTCTATGGAAGATTCCGAGTGGCCACCTTTTCAACAACTGTTAGCCTTGGCGCGAAAAATGTAATTTTGAAAGTATTTTAGGATCTTTAAAATAAACCGTATTATTGAAAAAAGGTGGAAAATAAATGTAACTTTTAAGCTAAGTCGGAATTATAAAATCTGTGCACATCTATATATAATGATTACTTTTTTCCCATTAGTGAGATTGCATCCCAATTCTACTTGCCCCTTAGGAAAGTCTTGGCATGGTCATAGATTCCAAATAACTTAAATATATAGCCTTCTATCCCCAGTTAAAGACTTACACTTTTAGTAAAGGTTCCTTCAAAGGTAGGTATTATTTTTAAGTGTATTACGTTTTATATTTCTTTCTGTTCGCAGCTCGGGATTTGTCTATTTGGGTCACCTTGTGATTAATCTGACAGATATTTATATTTGGAAAGTGAAGAAGCAAGTAAAGAAGTGCGTTGCTTCAAGTTCGATAGTCAGAAGTAAGTGGTAATTTTTAATGTTTCGCCCAGATTAATACCCCTATCATATTTCAAATGCAGATATTTATTGTTTCTTCTGGTGCCTGTCATGATGGTCATTTCCTGGATCGTAATCATAAGTCAGTTTAAGAGAGGGTTTTAACATATTGGTGCAAGGTGTTTGTGATTGTATTTGTGTTACTCATCCTTAAGCTTAAGCTCAATGCTTAAGTTGCTGGTGGATAGGTGATAGCTCTGTCATAGTAGCAGATATCTAAGAAACCTTATTGCTGTTCTACCAGAATTCACGGAAGATGAAGTGTCCCAACGTCGAAGGATAGCATTTAAGGCAAAGAAGGGAAAATTTCTGACGTACCGTATAACTTTCCCTGACTTCCCTGACTATTCCAGCCACCACAACCGGGATAGGAGCATCTTTTTGTCTTTAAAATATTATTATTAATTTAATATAATATACATATAATCCTCTTGCTAACCCATTTGGGTTAATCAAAAACGGACATGAGTGATTTACTATCGTAAATGTTCAATGACTTTCGGGCCGCCGTCTGGGGAGGCTTTTAGTGTCACTCCCGCGCAGCATTTAAAGTGCACCGATAAGCGAAATAAAGGGCAGACACTGAACTTAAATTGCAATACGCTTATCACTTTAAGTTGAGCGTTAAAAGGAGCAGCCCCGGGATCCCAATAAAAGTGCCAACTTCGCATGAAACGCCTTTAGCCAAGTATAATACAAGTGGCTATGACGCTTTCACTCCACAAGCAGATTATATGTATGTATAAATATATATATATGTAGGTTGATATATAGACAGACATCGGGCAGACGCATGGGGCCAAGTTAATGGCCAAGTTCAAGTGCAGCAGACGACATAACGTCATATCCTTTGGTTCGCTGCGTGGTGTTTTGTTTTCGTGGCAAGTCATTGGAAACTCATTTGCATACACAGTGCTGGTTCGCATTAACGGACCACCACTTTCTCCTCCCGCCTCCGACGCCTCCCTCACCAAAGTGGGCGTGGCTGTCTTTTTGGGTAAAGAATTTGCATTAAGCACTGCAATTATTGCGCTTTATTGAGTGAGAAGGGCGCAGTGATGGCGGAATAAAAGGATCTGGGGCCATAATTACGAAGTCTGTCGCTTTTATCTAGTCCTGCAATCAGGCAGTAATCACGTACAGCCAGTTGAGTAACGGCCACCGAGCGTGCATAATAGTTTGGGGGAGAAAAAAACAAAATATTAGGTTGATATTACTATCTGCATATTTAAATGTGGAATTTTTTTTCAACCACTATAATAAAGGGATTTTGTATTTATTAATTAAGAACTCTTGGTTGTAAAAATAGCTTCGATCGTGCACGAAAAAAAAGATCGAAAAGAAAAAACACATGTAATTATAAAAAAAAGTATTCTCGATTTTAGTAAAAGTCTTCTTGGTTCCAAGAAAAAAAAATCTCGGATTAAAGCATAGGCGTTCTCGGTTTTAATAATATTTCTTCTTACTAACTATATAAAAACTATTCTTGTTTTCAAAAACAAAATTCTTGGATTTAAGCATAGGCGCTTTTGATTTTAAGAGTAGGCGTTCTCGTTTTCAAGATTAGGCGCTCTCGATTTTAGTAATATATCCCCTACCAAGACGAAACTATCCTTGCTCAAAAAAAGTGAGAAGAGAAAATACTGAAATCAAGAAGATTCGTTCTTGGTTTTTTCGTTCTCAAGTTTTCTCGGTGTAGCATATAAGTTTACGTTTTTATATTATTTTAAATTGATTAAGCCATATATTAATTCAAAATCATAAAGAGTCAAATTAAATATTAGTATTTAAATTAAAATAGGTTCGGATAAAAGTATTCATGCTAAGTTAGAATCATTGCCTATGGGCAACAAAATACTGGTAATGTATTTAAATGTTATTATAATAAGAGATGATATTATAAACTTACAAAATAAAATAATTTTAGAGCTTTGAATTGCCTTTTCCTGATAAATAGTTGTTATATCTTTTTTACTGCGTATTCCAGTGACACTCATCACCGATACTTGAACGTGGGTTGATGGGTTCCGCCAATAGAACTTTAATATCCACAGTGCTCTTGCTAGTGACACTTGTCACTGATAAAAACAGGAGTGGAGCGTGGTGGAAAAACTTTCTAGACAAAAGGAAAATATGGAAACGATGATGGAAAGGATCTGCAGAAAAAGTTGTCTCGTGTTTCGCTGTTTGAGTTGCACTTCCGGTGCAAATGTGGATACACAGATACGGATACTCGGCTTGTATCTTTCGCACACTGTCGGTTTGGGGGACAAACTTCTTTGTTTGTTTTATTGACAAACGGACGGAGCGACAGAGCGACAGAGCCGCAACAAAGTTGCAAAGTCAATGGCACAGCATGGACGAAAATCGGAATATGCATCCAATATGCACCCATCTACATCCACCCACCGGAGTGATTTGTGTAGCATGTGGGTGGTGCTGGCATGGATTGCAATCCACATCTCACTGGCCATTGACACACCACAACACAACACAACGCAACACACACTCCCTGACAGTTTTATGTGCGGTCTGTGTCGCTTTTTTGCCGCCTTGCGGTTTGGGACGTCTGGCGGGGATTGGGGATTGGGGATCGGGGATAGGGGATCGGGAGTAGGAGTGAAGAGCGGGATCGGGGATTAGCCGGGTCTGACAGTTGGTCACCTCGGTGGCACAGCATAAAACTTAATTCTGTCATAATTGCGATGCAGCTAACAAGTTTTGCAATGCAAACCCGACTTGGCTCACAGGGAAAAAAGATCGCTTTGTTTGATAAACGTGGCAAAAATTATTATTTGGTTTTATAAATATTTTAATATTTTTGTATTATATTTTTGTATGTATTTAAGTAACTTATTCATTTTTTGATAACTTTTAGAGATCAATCATATTTTAACTGATTAAAACCTAAAGCAACTAACTATATTCAAATATTTTATATATATAATATAAATAAGATTATAAGCTATTTACTATATTTAAACATTTTATACGTTTGTTTATTTAGTTAAAAAGTAATAAAGAAAACCTTTTTCTAAAACAAAAATATTTCTTGTTTTAAAGAAATTCAATTTTATTAGAATAGTTTCAATATATTTATCTAAACACTAAGAAATTTATATTTGGTGACTAGTGCATTAATTTATAAGGAAATTATAGTAGGACCAGTAAATAAGAAAGAAATAGAAATAGAAGAATTAGAAATAAAAATGTTCTGTGCATTTATAAGCCAAACCGTAACTTATGCAACTTGCAGTTGCAGGCAGCTGGTTTTTTGGTTTTTAAATAATTGAAAAGCCCAGAATGCAGCAAAGTTCAGGGTTCAAACTTTTCCCAGCCGGCCAGAGACAAACTGAGTGGAAAGTTTCGTTGATTGCTCTTGACGTTAATTGAAATTTGGCCAGGCCAGGCCAACTAATTGGCATTGGCCAAGGTGTTGCGATGCTGTGGCTATCTCCATTACATTAGTTGGCCTGCTCACCCCCGGCAAATTCTCCATAATTGAATTTGTAGCTCGGAATTCCTCTGACCTCTTGGTTTTTTGCGACGTTCCGTTGGTTTTTCTGCGACTTGTTTAAAGGAAAGTTCAAAAGCATCATAAACAATCTGTGGAGCGCACATATCGCGCAGACAATTTGTCTGCCACGGAATATAAAACTGGGTCAGACGAAAAGGCGGCGCCGCCGAAAGATTGCCGCAGACAGCGTCTTGGTGGTCGACAATCCTCATCGTATCCTCATCCAATTCCTACCCATTCCATTTGGGACGAATTTGTGACGCATCTTCCTTCGATTTTTCGACACGAGGTAAGGCGAGAAGTCAGCGATGTGGGTCAAAAGTCATGGAGCGCCAGTTGGTCTCATCAATTTTAACAACTTTGCGCGAATCACGGTAGATGTTTTTGTACTTTTTCCTTTTATTGAGGAAAATGTTTTTCCACTTTTCCCACATACTACACAGAAAAAAAACCGATATGAAATAGGGTTATTTCTACCTTATTTCATATCAATAAAAGATTCAAACATATCAACATGATATTTTATCATATCATATAAAATACCAAATTTACTATTTTTTGAGCAAATAATTAAAAATAAGATTAACATAATCTTAATTCATATCAAAATGATATCAATAACTTGATCTTTAAAAAATAATAAATTCACATTATCATTTTTTTTCTGTGTACCCGCTAAAATTAGCCTCCTAAGAATCTTAATTTCTTCAAAGACGCTATTTTGTCAAGCGGATGCTGCCCAAAAGGATCTGCTCTTCGCGTTTCTGACAGTCGGGATCACCCGGGCAGCAGATCAAAGGGAAAATGCTGGAAAATCGAAATTAGATTCGACTCGGCGTGGCTGACGTTTTCTCCATATTATGAATAATGCAACTGGACGGAACGGTCGCATATCAATTAATGGAAAAGCGAATTACGATACTTGGATGGCTACTTGGCACTCACCCACTTTCCCGCTTTCCCGCACCGAAGAAACTCGTTATCCATCAATATCGCCGATAGCCACAAACGGTGAATGGCTAAGATTGAAACTCGGAGACCGAAACAAAATGCACCTGCAACGCTGAAAGACGTGTGTGTATAAAATGATTGCGATGTGCGGCAAGTGGGTCCACTTTTACTGCCCCAGACCCAGACTCACCTGTTTGAGCTTTGGCAAAGGTCCGCAGTCCTCACTCCCGTTTTCAGTTGGCTATTTCGAGAAGGCCAGGACCCTGCACCACTCATCAATCAAAGGCAGTCGAAAGGGCAAGTCAAGCTGCCGGAATGCCTAATTGCAGCTTCTGGTCAATTGTCGCCAAAACTCGTACATAACTGCACAGGAAAAATAATTTATGGTTTGTACAACATCACATGATGTAAAAAAAGATAAATGCTATTTAAACAATTTAGGTAAATATTTATTATCTAATTTAAAAGCTTTTAAAGTATTTAGCTCAAAAATGGTTGAGCTAATAATATAAATAAAACAAGAGAGAACTCAATAGTCGACTATCAGATACCCGTTACGCTGATAAAGGAAGTGGGAGAGAGATGGGGATATGCATGCAGCAAAGCATGCTTTCCATTATTTGCTTATAACTTTTTAAGGAATGGTCCGACTTGATAAATTTTGATAGGTATTTATAAACACATCAAAATAGCATTTATAAGTATTAGAAATCTTTAAAGCTGTGGGCGTCAGGGACCTTTACAATACCCGAATACAATATACCCTTTTACTCCACGAGTAAGGGGTATAAATATGTTCTCATATGCAATCAATAATTTAAAAATGTAGATCTATAAAGTATACAGATTAATAGATTAAAAAATCATGTTAGGGTAAGAATAAATCTTTGTGATAAGCTTTACATAAATATTACATTCATTAATATTTCGTTATATTAAAAAAAAATCCTAAAATGTCTAATTTATTCTTAAAACATTCTTTAAAAATAAAAATGTAAACAAATGATTTAAAATATTGAAAAAAGAGTCTTGGAAACTTTAAATGAAACTTTCGCTTTCAAAATTATGTTTTCCCGTGCAGCAGCTGTTCCCTTTAAAATCCTTGTAAATTGCTTTAATTATTTAGGCATTTTTACAGCATATTCAAGTGACAAACCAGCCTCTTTGCAACGACAAAGGCAGCTGAACTGGAATAATTCACACCTGCAGCCGGCCTACGTGCAATTATTGACGTTCAGTTTGGTAATAAAATATAAGTCCCGGCCAGGCGACCTGAAATTAATTAGGCTTTTAATATTTATGCTTTTTATGTTTTGCATTTGGTGGCGACAGGTCGCCAAGGACGCGAGTGACAGGGGACTCGGGTCTGGGGTCTGAGGTCCTACGAATAAGGACTCTGTCGCAGGACTCGCGTTCGTGTATGCGGCCAATTAATAAGCCAGAAATGCGACCGTTAATTCAAGGAGTCCGACGCGCTGTCCTGCGAAAGGGTGCAAGATAAGTATCTATTATAAATATTCATACTATATGTCGGCGGCAAGCACAGACGACATTAAGCCGTGTCCGACAAGTCCGACGGTCCCACTCCCATTCCCAATCCATTTCCAGAATGGAATGTCTGCTGCAGGTTTTATTGAAGGAGCCGCAGCCTTTCAGCCGATTCGACTTTCCATGTCGTCGGTTCCCCAGGCATTGCTCCATTCATAGGCCCATGCTATTCTTCATCCATATCAAACTGACAGCAGAAAGGAGGCCTTTCATTTGCTTCTGAGGCCACCCAATTCCTGGGGCTTGGAAAACAGAATTAATCAGATTGCTAAACTATCAAAGCGGGTCTAGTTTTATATTTTTTAATTTTACTTTAAGAAAATCTTATCAGATATTATTTGTTATATCTTTTAGTGTAATATTTTAAAATAAAATTAAATATTATATTTTTTTAATATCCAGATAAGTGGATATATCTATAAAATTTACATATGTATATCTGATAATTTGCAACCAAAAACCTAAATTTTTTCATGTTCATAAGATAAGCTATTGCTGAACTTTCGAACCTTTTCTTCGATATCCAATAAAACCGATAGACCTATAATTAAGTGCAAAAAATAGGGTCCGGTAGACAGCTAATTTCCGACCACCTATAAGTGCATTATTTCAGCCTCAAAAATATGTTTTTCGGCCCAAAATGGGCTGCTACTTTCACTCGTCTCGTTATTCGGTTATCGATACACAACAATCGCGGCAATCGACGTTGAAGCAATGAAATTAGCGAACCGCAAACAAGACTTCAAATTACCCGCATTCATCCCGAATCAGATATTCGCACCGGGCTGTCAGATTTCCGGGGAAGGCGGGGGGAATCGGTGCAAAAAACGTATATATTTATATGTACGAGGTTTGGATCGTATCGATTGCAATCGACAGCCGCTCACAATGGATCAGATCAGCCGGTAAATCGGGAAGGCAACGAGAGGGAGACTCGGCTGGGAGATTTCAAAAGGTGGAAAAGAAAGAGCAATTGCACCGAGGCAGACATCCGCATCTCCATCTTCGCATGGCACACTTCCAACTGTGGCGCATAATTAAAATGCAACATAAATAAACATAAACATACATAAAGCTGTGATAAATTGGCCAGCGGCGCAGCGGAAATGTGCGTTAATCCAATTAAATGGGCCATTTGCATGGCTGAGTTGCGAGAATGTTGTTCATTAAAATGGCCAATACTTGGCATCGAATTCAGTTTAAGCGGTGCAGCTGCAGTTTTGGCAAAGGACTCTCGGGGTCGAGGGTCAATTCCGGATTTGGGACAATGTCCTGCCACCAACTTATCGTCTAGTCTCTGTCTCTGTCTCTGGCCAGTTTGTTTGCTTGTTTTGGCCAACACTCGGCTCTTTGTTTGGGTTGTTTGAACCTCAGGCGGTTTTCTTGTCACAGTGGTTACTGCGTTTTGGTCGGATACAGAGAAAAAATAGATTTAAATTTTGTAAGCACTGAGAAGAAAATATTTTAAAATATTACAAGGTTTTTAAGAAGGTATTTGTTCTCTAAATGATTTCCCTAGCAAAACTTGTTCAAGTGTGATTTTCCATACTGTGTGTGTGAACAGAGCGTTGGCAGAGTCATGGTAAATCTAGAAATTCTTTTCTATTAACGTACATAATTTGCTTGTTTTTTGGTCTGCATCATGTAAACATCCATTAAGCAGCGATTTGAACAAATCAAAGTCAGCAACAGACACAAGTGGGACTTCCCTGCCATATCCATACCCCCGATGCGAGTGGCACGTGCCGGATGGATGATAACACGGGCACAGAGGCCGAATCCTTGCAAATAAACTGCAGCGTAATGGGGCCCATTGTACAGTGCAAACACTGTTTACACAGACGCCAGCCACCCTGGGGAATATACATACGTATGTACGTACTCCTTGAGAAGCAGGGGAGGGGGATCAAATGCGACCCCTCTGAAAAGTTTAACTTGTTCAATTTGCATGAGTCGCGGACCCAAGTATAAACGATACTTTGCCCGAAAAACTTTGTCCATAAAGCAGCTACAAAAACAGACAGAACCCATGGACAGAGGGGAATAATGAGCACGCGTCCCTTTGTCACCATCACGACACATATTCCATGTCCATGTCCTTTGGCTGTTGAGCCGCCACCAAAGCAAACGGACACGTGCGGCAAAATGGGAATGGAAGTAGTCAAGAAAAAATGTTAGGGGATCAAGGAGCCCGAAGATTAAAAAGGGGTTTTTAAGTTATGAGTTTCGAATAAATATTTAAAATAATTATCAATTTTTAATTGAATTACGATCTTTGAAATAACCCCCTTTGGAAAATTCCTTACATACTCCCCTGTAAAGAATACTGGTTTCGTTGGTGAGGTGATTTCTTGTTCAGGGGGAAGAACGCCTGCTGATGGATTGTTTACAAGAAGCCGAGTCCTTTGAAAACGCTTTCTAATGGCCGGCTTTCAGTTTTTGCAGGGCTTCTTTCGTTGACCTTGGCTGCAACCCTGGTAATGCCTGGAAATTTGCATATTACGCATTCGTTTTGAAGATGGCAACCCTCCTGCGGTGACAATTAATTTCGTACAGCTCATTAGGCGAGCAACTTTCTCCAAGGGTGGCTTAATATTATGGATTTTAAACCTGTCATTCCAGAAATGGGGGGTCTATAAAAGTTACTATCTTGGGTACCTTCTGTTTTGGTATATTCTATTAGCGAGGTGGTAAGGTCAATTAGGCAATTTCACGCTGGCAAGGCTGTACTTCAGCACTAAATGCAACTCTGTGGCTGACAGGAGGAAGAAAAAGCAGGTTGTAAACCTAAAAATTCAGGAAAAATATGGATAAAGTTCCGAAAACCATTAAGAGGGAGTTTCTCAGCGATGAGGATTTCAACCTGGAGGACCCTTTGGAGGTTGAAAAGCCGGAACATAGCGGCAGTTCCAATGGGGAAAGCGACGAGGAAGGTCAGCGGGATCAAAAGAAAGTGGACTCCATCATTGCCGAGATGGACGAGGAGAAGGACAAGGAGCAGGACAAGGAAAGCGAGGAGGACTTGCGCAGGATGTATGGTGAGTGGTTTTGTCGAGGTGATAACTTCATAAACATCCAGAAACTTCTCACAGAATTGAGTCTTCTTTCGCCGGCTGCCATGGCAGCCCTCATCCAGCGTCTGGAGAAGGAGCTCTACGAGGTGAGCCAACGGGAAGCCAGGGAACTCAACCGGAGCAAACACCTGCGCATCTTCGGCAACTCCCGCCGTCGCACGAATAAGTGAACAAGTGGCAAATCTGCTTACACATTATACTGCGTTGACTTTGATGGTATCAAATAAAGGGTCGTCAACGAAAGTGACTCCATATCTTTTCCATTTCCATTTCCAGTGGCAAAGACACATAGCTCCACATGGCCCAAGTGGCCAGATGGGCAAGAGCCAGAGCAAAGTCCCATGAAAGCCGCTTATAGGGCTTAATTTCTGAAAATGGACATGCCATCGACATTCGCCCACGACTTTGGCTCCACCTAAAGCCAACTACAGTGGAACGTCCTTAGCTTGAGCTTTCAGAAACTTATTCATTATTGGAAAGAGTTTAGAACTCATAATCTTTTATAGGCGTTTCATTTTTGTTTCTTATATCGCAGGTGTCAGGAAATCTTTTCCAAACAAAATCCGTTATAGTACCATCTTTGGTTTGAAGAGAGTTCTGTGATTTCCCCGTATATATTTGAAAACATTTATTTGAATAATTTAAAAATGTCTAAATAATCCTTTAAACAATTTTTCCATAATATCTTTTGATACTATGAAAGGATTCACATAAGTCATAAAAATATACTTCAGCTATCAGGTATTGGAATTATTTCATATTATAATACCTCAATATATCACTGTTTTCGTAAGTTTTTTTGTAGAACTAAGAGATATAAAAATTTAGATTCATAAATTCAGGATGTAACTTATCAAAGTGAAAATGAAGAATAAATAAATTATTTTGTTTTAAAAACCAAAAGATAATAACATTTTGTTCTAGTAATTAAGTATTAAGTAGTTCCCCTGTACCTTCTAGGAAGTGCACATGGCATGTGATGGGTGGGGATAGTGCGTCTGGGATTGGGCATTAATCGTGCATTAGAGTCCAGTGTTTAGATGGCCGGAGCTGTGGCATCCGCTCCGCTGGGCTTCCTGTGCGCTTAGTGGCCTCTCCCTTCGGTCTTCCTGCCTCGGAGTTCGCGGTTCGGGGGCTTTTGTGGAGTAACTCGATTCAAAGCAAATAGTAGCCAGTTTATCACATGGATTTGTGCTAATTTTTCCATTTCCTCGCTCGCCTGGGGAGTTGTGAACCCGATCCGAGTTGGAGTTGGGAACTCGCCGGCTCTCGAGTTTCCAGAGTTCCTAAGTTGATTAAATTGAACGCGATTTGATTCGATTTTCAATTATACGAGTACCGAAACACCGAGTGCCTCAAATCCATTATGCTAAACAAATACATCTCCACTGCGTGTCAGTTATCAATGGGAAGTTTCTCAAAAAGGGAAAGCCATGGAAATCAGGAGGAGTTGGGCAAAGCTTTTTGATGGCCCGTCCAAACAACTTCCTGGCACATCCTTTTGACTGTCTGTCTGTCTGCCGGATGATGGTGATGCAGTCGAGTCCTCCTGCCCCCCAAAAGTAATGTTGTTTTTGTTGTCGCTTTCGGTGGTTGCGGGTGCAAATGTTTATCGGCTTCAAAGGGATTCCCCCGTCTGCCCGATCCGTCCGTCAGTTTGGGCGATTTGGGGTTTGTCACAACACGGCATTACCCAGACTCCATCGAAGAACGACATTTGAATGCAACATGTGTCCAGGATTCGGGCTTTGTTAATTTGCAACCCCCAGGTCTTAGGGGTGGAACGCCTGCCCGACTAATAGAATATGCTCATTATGGGATTCCGAGCTGAGTGGGTTTCAGTGTTCCGCGCATAACTCAAACTAAATTATTATAAATGAATTCATAATCTTCTCCACATCGTAGCTATGTTTCGGGGTGAAGGTGGTGGTTTCCAGGTCTTATAACTCCCCCAAAAAATGTCAAATATTCAAATGCGAGCGAAAGGATTCGCCATTTATTGAAGTGCCTGGCACTGATTGAATTTACTGCGCAGTTAAAGTTGGGGAATGGGTACTCACTCCCCTTACAGAAACTATAAATTTGTTTGTAATTCGCGAGGCATTTACTCAAATGATTTCTTTTTTAAAAGAATCCATTTGTTATAGCCATTTATGGAATTTAATCCTTTGAACATTGAGTAAAAATTACAAATTCATCGTTTTATAGGGAGATATAATTTAATTTCAATTTAACCAATATCAAAGGAAATTCTGATGAACGGGTCTATTGTAAATACGCAGACGTGTTTGTATAGTTCAATGATTTTATTGATTGGGAAATCCATGCATGTCTGTTATTGAATTGATAAGTAGTGACGTTTTCATATATACAGTAAATGTAACTTTAAAAGGTATATAACAAAATATCATATGGGTTATTTAAAAATGTAGGTGCACAGAAAAAATTCGATATGAAATATCGATATGACATTCTACCTTATTTCATATAAATAAAAAGCCGATTCAAACTTTAAACTATGATAAAATATCATGTTGATATAGATATGATAAAATATGATGTTGATTTAATATGATAAAATATCATCTTGATTTGATATGATAAAATATCATATTGATTTGATATGATAAAATATCATGTTGATTTCATATGATAAAATATCATGTTGATTTGATATGATAAAATATCATGTTGAATTGATATGATAAAATATCATGTTGATTTGATATGGTAAAATATGATGTTGATTTGATATGAGAAAATATCATGTTGATTTGATATGATAAAATATCATGTTGATTTGATATGATAAAAAATCATGTTGATTTTATCATATCGAATAAAATACCAAATTTAGTATATTTTGAACAAATAATGTAAAATAAGATAAGCATATCGAAATGATATGAATAACTTGATCTTTAAAAAATATAAAAAAACCAGCACATATCAATCTGATCTTTTGTTGACGTTTTTTCTGTGTGTGTTTTTAAATCATTATCTTTCACTTTTCAAAAATGATTTCTTATTGTTTCGTAACACACTGTAGTACCAGGGATAGTTATGCGAAAGACACCTGTCTGGGAGTGCATTTAATTACCTTAACAAACGGTGGCAGCAGCTATCTAATTATGTTTAAGTGCCGGCAACTGCACGCATTGTATGCTAATTTATGCTAATCGCGGCACAAATCATATCAATTCCTCTTGCATTTAATTGCACCCTTTCCGCTGGTTATGTTGTGGAGAAAAGGCATTAAATTAGCCGAGTGCAGCATAAATTTCACACCGAAAATACGGAGAAAAATTGCGCTCCCAGGGCAATCCACTTGGCTTGGAAGCCATTGTCCCCGCTTTTCCGAAGGGGGATGTGGAAATTGCGGAGGGACAGAGACAGACACAAAGGAAATGCCAAGCCAAGTTCGCTAAACTCAACGGCAGCATCTGCAGGCCAAAGCTGTATCCTGAGTAGCTGTATCCTAGAGACCAGACAAAGGATAAACAGATCCCTGGCCTTTGCATCCTTTTCTCAACTGTGTTTATCAAACCCAAGTCGTGTTTGTGCTGGGACGTCGTGGCTCCAACTCCACCTGATCCAAAGGTTTCATTTCTATTCAAATATTCTGGAGACTGCTCACTTGGGCGCAGTTTGAGACCCCAAAACCCCATACCCCCCTCCGCATCCATATGACTTGGGGAAATGGGAATCTCCTCTGTGGGCAGGTTAAAAAACTCATTAGGAAAATCCTTGGGCGACGGAAATTAAATAAAATCCTATTAGGCGCTCTATTTGCTGCTGTGCCAGTGGGAGGCGAATGGGAAATGGGGAAAAGTGCGGTCTGGAAAAACTCCACACTTAATTTATGTGCACGCATTTCGTGCCCGTTACGACATTTCAGCACAGAACGAAATCTAATTATGATAGATAGCTCCACTCGGCTTTCATGCCCCTTCCTTTTTTTTCTTTTAAAGGGGAAAAATACTCGCCTGCAGGTGCATTTTGTCACTTGGCCGGCTGACAACCGAAGATCTGCCTTAATAAAGACGGGAAAATAGGGAGTTTTCGAAAGGGCGGGACTTGGGAGGGGCCGTCTATATCTACATCCATATCCTAACACATTGCTGATCAAAAGAATCCGAAAATGCTTTGATTTCACAGCTCTCTTTTCGTACTTTCGCATTTCCCATTTCCGCATGCTCGGCTCCTTCCACTTGTGGATTGGGATGTATTCAAAATAATCTAATATTAATATCATTATTTCACTTTTAATGATATTTTTAAAAAACCAAAATAAACGATATGAAACGTAGATCAATTTTATATTATTTAAGATCAATTTTAATTTGATATGTGGCCAGGTAAATTTGACCTGGTCGAAAAGAGTACTTCATGTAAAAACGATATGCAATTTACATGCCCATATCGATTTTACGGTAACATGTTTTTTTGTGTGTGGTCATAGTATGGTACTTTAGAACAAAATATTATATTAATAGATCTTAACTTATTTTAAAAGTTCCTTTAAACCAACTACCCCGGAAACAAACTAAAATAAGAATATAGAATTTAACAAGGAAAGGTAAAAAATGTAACCAGTTTGATGAAACTGATATGCTTATATTTATATGTCTGCCCTGCAAAAGCAAACAAATAGAGCTTCAGTAGGATGAGATGGTCAAATGAAATTTTCGACAATTTGGCAAATGTTAACTTTGCTAATTTGCATAAACCGCAGCCGCCACAACACAAAAAAAATAGAAAAAAAAAACGAAAACCGGCAAGCCAACCCCCAAGAAGGGAAACACAAATTATAGAAAACTGCTGGCGAATGCAACATTTTCGGAGGGACTTTGCAGGGGGAGCGGAAGGGGGTGGTGTTGGCCAGACCAGACGACGACCAACTGACTGAGTCCTGTGGATCCTGGCGGCTCACTTTCACTGAACGACTCGACTCGACTCGACCGTAATCCCCAGCGAAGGCTGCCAGACACGTGCTCACGACCCGGCAATTTGCGTGTCTGGGTGTTTCCATGTTCGTCTGTACGAATATTCGTATTTGAAAACTGTAATTGTGTATGTCAGTCTGTGTGGGTGGTGCAAGAAGGACGATCCAAGGAGACTTAGATTAAAAAACAACGCCATAATCAGTGAGAAAAATGTAAAGCTCTCAAGTTACCATTCATCAATCAAAATGGCATTGTAAAAAATTTAATTAATTCAAAAATGTTTTTGAAGTAATATTGAAAAAAAGATCTTAAACGATTTTTAAACCAATGATTAATCTTTATTGATTAGACTCAATTATTTTGGTTGGGGTTCTGCTTTAAATTTTTTGAATTGCGTGTAAGATCTTCAAGGAATCATTGCTACAATCCATTTAATCATTTAATATTATGACCTTTTTTCAAACCCCTATATCATGTGATTTTCCTGCTATTGGATCGTAGAAGAAGTTTTTTTCTAATTTTAACTTAATTATTTAAGAAACTTGAATTTATATTACCTTTCATCAATTTGATATACATATTAAATAATTTTCATTTATATAGTATTTCCTATCACAAGATAATATATAATATTAATATATGTAGATTGCCTTTACATTTGAACCATATTTTTTGCAAAACCTTTTTATAATATTTTCGGTATTGAATTTTTAGAGTGCACAGACTGCCGCAAATGTAAATGCACTGTTGGCACTCCCCGCGTTTCCTTTTTGAGCGGAAGTCTATGCGATAATGATGGATTGTGTACAACAATGCAAGGGTCCTGCCTCAGCCACCCACCCCCTTTTCCGCCCAACCCCCTTTTTCAGCCACGAATTGTGGGCATTTGAGCGCGTCGCCTTTGTGAGTTTTGAATAAGTTTTTGGCTAAATGATTTGATTATGTTTTGGGAGTAGGAAAAAAAGGGAAGAGTGAAAATCATCTGCTTTTGTGGCCTGCCAATCAGAGTTATTAAACTTGGCTAAATCGTTGTTGCTTTTTGACCACAAAAGTCGTAAGTTTACTTTTGTAAAATAAACTAAAAATGCAGATGCAATTTTAACTTAAACTTAGCATCGAGTACCATAAATCTTAAAAGATTTTTTTTACAAATCCCTTATTTACAATTATTTCTTGTTTTTTTAACTGTTAGTTTAATGGGTTAATGAGAATGAGTTTTAAATAAAAATTATTATTCCTAAAAATTTTATTTCCTAAGTCCTGAGTATAATTTAATTAAATATTTTGTTGATTACACTAGTTTACAGCGAAAAAACTTAAACTTTAAGACCGCCAATTGACCAATAGATCAATCTGGACCAATTAATTATATAAACTAGTGTAATTCAATGTTTTTAAATTTGTTATTTTTAATGTTCTAATAAGTTACAAAAAACTGAAAAAAAAAGAAAAAACTTAAATAGTGTTATCGAGTTGTTTAACAGCGAGTTAACAGCGAGTTAACAGCGAGAGAGCGGTATTTGTCAAAACAACGCAAAGAGAATTGCTTTCTCTCTTTCCGTTGCCGGCACAAACAGCCACTGCGTTCAATTTTCAGTCGTTGAAGAAACTTCTCCGCGCGCGGTTCACTTTAACTTCCGGTCCGCGTTCGTTCAGTTAATCCATTAAAACTTTTCGTCGGCATCGTCTGTTGTTGTTTCCGATGCGTATGTGGGTGTGCAGTGTGTATAGAAATACGAGCGTGTGCGCGTTCTGCTCATAATTTTGCGCGTTTTGTGCGTTGACAGCTGCAAAAAGCGAAAAAAGAGAGTGCAGAAAAGTGCAGAAAGGCAAAGCAAAGGCCGACAGCAAAGCAAACAACAAACAAACAAAGCAGAAGCCAAGAGAAACAACAACACACCTGCTGCCCGTCGTCGGTGTTGTTTGTGTTGGTGTCTTTTGGGTTCAGGAGAACGGAGAATAGAAAAATAAAGATGCAAAAAGTGGCAGCAGGATAGCGAATCGTGATTTTCCGGTGAAATAGAGGAGCCTCAGACAGGAGGAGCAGCAGCAGAAGAAGAGTGAGTTCCTATCGCCCAAGTTCAATGACTGCGGCCAGACCTAATGAGTCGCCACCCCTTTGAACCGCTCCGAATGCCTGATAACAACAGGCGACAAAAACCCATTTACATATAATTATCTCGCACTGCCCCCATCTCATCTTCTTTTGCGTCAAACATAGTCCAACCTCAGTGGGTTGAACTTTGGGAGCCTCAAACTTGAAAACTGCGTAAAAATATATTGCTTTTTGTATTGCTATTTCAAGAATATTTTGTCTTAAAAATAGCTCTTTTTAAATTGTAAAAAATTCGTAGTAGTGATGTCTTAAAAGTTACAATACTCCTTTATTATTTTTGAATAGTTCTTACAAGTGTTTGTTTAACTAAAACCTGGTAAAAAATTACAAAAGGGTTAATATTCATTAAAGAGAAAATTTATCATTTGTACTTTTCTGCTTAGTTTGTCTCAACATTAAATTTATACATTTAGCACATAAATTTAATTATGCAAATGAATTGTTTGACTGTGTTTCTGCTAATGCTAACATTTTATATGAACCCATACAATACTGATATGAATATACAGGTTTTTTAAACTATTCTATGAACTTAAATGGCAAATTACATTAGATTTTCTACTTTATTTCCCAAAGAACATATCTTTCTAAGGCTCAAAAAAGTAAATTCACTAAAATTCGAAAAAATGTTCCATAAGTACTACAATATTCTACAAGTAAACTTACATTTTAAAATAACTATTACCCAAATATTTAGGATCTCTAAAAAGTAATTCACTTTAAAGAAGTTTGACTGTACTTATCAGTGCTCTATCGCCCTTCTCCAGCAATATGTTAATTTGAGCAGCTGTAGGCGCCGCTCGGAGATTTTAGTTGTGTGTATTTGCTGGGTCCCTTAAATGAACTTGTCAACCGTTCAATGATTGCCGTCAATTATCAGAGTCATCGATGCTATCACTACCTGATAACCGTGGCGATAACGATAACGATTGGCAGGCTATGTGCCATATACTTCGGACTTCTTGCGGAAGGGAAATAGCGTTGCTGATTTCGACTTTGCTTTCAATTCCACTTCCATTCCGTTGACTTGCACAACTTTATGGGATCGGGCGTATGCGTAATATTATTGCGCATACGCCACATGGCGCCCCATCGATAAGAGCTCCCCTGGTTATTGTTTATTGAATTTCGGTTTGTCATTGATTCAATTAATAATCCCAATGGGAATGGTGGCTCGAATTGCCACCGACTTTCGATTCCAAAGCCATTTCGCCACCCTAATGGCTCAATGAGTAATGGAAAGTGGAGAATTGCCTCCCATCGTTTGGAAAACGCATTTCTGATAAGATTAGGGCCGCATTTGTTCACTGGAAATTATTAATGAATTCTCTTAGTCGGCTAAGCGAAATGCTGATGGTTCATTGCACAAACATTCAGACGAGGCAAAAAACAAAAAACAAAGAGGGGGAG
This sequence comes from Drosophila pseudotakahashii, assembly GCA_035046095.1. Classification (NCBI taxonomy): domain Eukaryota; kingdom Metazoa; phylum Arthropoda; class Insecta; order Diptera; family Drosophilidae; genus Drosophila; species Drosophila pseudotakahashii. The sequence continues at coordinate 1,112,505 of JAWNOE010000247.1, read as the reverse complement.
AACTCTTCTCCAACCTTGGAATTATGCAACCTTAGCGCCGATTGCCATAAAGAAAACTTGCTACAAAAAAGTCAACACCGAAGACGTGGCTGTGACTGTAATTTCTAGCATTTTAATTACGACTGTTGCCACAACAATCATAATGGTTTCGGGTTCCCCACCCACCTAGGCCCACCTCCTCCTAGGCGAAAAAAAACCAACCAACTGGCGCAATTTTCACGCACGTGCTGCCGCCACAAAAACCGGAAGCAGAAAGGTGCGCCTGCGTCCGAAAAGGTGTGCGTGTTTTTTAGAAAACATGGCTACACATGTACAAAATTATTTGATTTGCATAATGAATGAAGACAGCCGAGCACAGGCCAGGGAAAAGAGTTTCTGGGTAAATTCAGTTTAAACTGAAATTAAATTAGGCTCTAGCTGCAATTATTTACGGTCAGCAGAGCCACACAAATCCACCGCAAATAAGATTATAAGGCGAGAAGCCACAGCAGAAACTTCTGTGTTATTTGATTTGTGTTGTGGATGAAGTCACCAGTCAAAAGCAAGAATTCAAGACAGGATTTAAAGATACTAAATAAATTGAATTGAAAATTAGATTACAGAGAAATAGAAATGACTTTTATTTTATTATAATGGGTTTATATACATTTAAAACCTATTATATAAAAAGGATTGAACTCTAAATAAATTCTGAAATTGAGGTTAAAAGCTAGAAAAGGATTATTTATGTGCATAATGAATTTTAAAGATAACCAGTGGACGAGAAAAATATTTAGCAACACAAAAACATACCAAAAAACATATAAATTCATATATATAAATAAATAAATTGGGAAAAATTGCGATGGTAAAGGACATGGAATGACAGGAAGGGATTAGGCTGAACCAAAATATATAGAAAAAAGCATTTAGTACAAAAATGTTTCTGTCAACAGAACCACAGGAATTCTACGAAAAAAGAGGTACTAAAGAACGAAAGAGACTTCTCGTGTCGGGGGCGAATAAATAAAGCCACAGCTAGGGTTGCTGCTCCACATAAGCTGACATTTGCATACGCATATGGATGGAGGGAAGGGGGATGGGAGGTTACCCGTAGGTGGTGGCGCTATCCCAGTTGTATATCTTAACTACCCAACTTCTCTCGGTCTTCTATACGCAGTCTGCCCAACTGTCTGCCTATTCGAGTTGACAAACGCAAACACATCAGCCATAACCATATCTCATTTGGGCTCATATCATAAATTCCTTGAGGCAGAGCAGGGTGATGTGATGGAGATATGGAGCACTGAGAACTCGGTGAGCCCCGTAGTTGTTGACTCTTCGCAATTCCAGGGGGCCCAATCTCATGGCAAACCATTTGCAGGCACGCACTAATTTTTTCTACGCTCTTTTTTGTTTGGTGCCATTCAAAAGTTTGGTTTAGGGCACGTTTCGCATTTTATGGAGATTCGTTTTATGTCGTTTCTCGGCATTTAAATTTAAGTTTTATATGAATTTCAAGCAGGGCAAGGTTGGCTTGACACCTTTTCTCGAGCCCATTTTACGGTCAACAATTGAAATCAACACTCGACTGTCTCGCTCTGTCTGTATAGAGTATACCGTATACCTACCAAGCAGTAGTATCTTTTCGCTTTTTTGTATCTAAGCCTTTGTTTGCCTTGTAGTTTTGGTTAGCCAGCAACTTGCCGAACTGGTTCTGATTCAGAAATTCATAACACAAACATATCGGCCACATCCTACTTGGCAACACCTTCCCCGAAAACCCCTGTTGGCTTTTTAATTTTTGGCAACAGAACTTTTGTCGCCTGTCTTGAAACCGGTAACTGGTTTACTGCACCATACTATCTATATATAGCCATACGTTTTTTAGTCAATGATACGGAGCTAATGCTTCGCGATGATGATGGTGTCATATGTGTTTCTGTTTTCGGTTTCGGCCACTTCCTGGGGCTCTTAATTGGTTATTTCATTTCATTATTCAATTTGCTACTTAATACAATTACTTTGTGTCCACCATTCACTCGATCTTTTGAGCCAGCTTATGTTACTCCAATTTACGCTAATTACCCAGGCAAATAATGAGGCTTCCGCTTCCAAATTTTATGGCTGCCTCCTCCACTCCACTCTGCTTCTCTTATCTCGTTTCCCGACTAATCTGGCCAGAATCCACGAATATAGTATATACTTGAAAGCCCCCCGAATGGCGGAATTCTTGCCTTGGCATAGTTTCTGCTGACTGCCGCAGAGCTCAAGATAAAGCCAGCCGGAGATTTACAACATCGGGGTCAGTGGGTGGTGGCACGGGTAGTATTCTACCCACTAAGTCATAGCGTAAGAAAGCAGGAAGCGCGCAAAATGTTTGCCTGGCATAAATGTGTTTACATTTCCACGACGGTTTACAATTGAGACTTTGGCTTAGACGCGAACAATTTTCCATCAATTGATTGGGCTCGACGGGCGAGATAGTGAACAAATATACCAGCAGTGCTTTGCAAAGCCATAAATCTATGGGGAACAGCGGTGGGCTTCGCAAGAGATAGCCGGGTTCGATAAACTCATAAAAAGAGAGGAGGAGACACCAAGTGCTTTTTATGAATGGGAGCACAACAAATTTGTCTAAGAATGTAATGTAATTTAAAAGGTTGACAAAACAAACGGACAAAGCTTTTATTTATGGAGCTTGTTAGGGGTAGTTGACTGAGTTCAAGAAAAACAGATCATAAAATAGGGAAATAATCTTTAAAAATTATAAATATATTTTTCTTGTTTAAATTATGCAAATAAATACACACAAAAAAAACACTTCGCGGTCAAATCGATATGCGCATGGTAAATTTCTGGCTCTCTGACTTCGAAAAAGTGATGAAGAAGCATAATGAGTGGAAGCGAGAAGTACAAACTCTCTCAATTCGAAATAGAGCGAGATAGCGCCTAAAGTTACATGAGTGGAAAACATTCGAAATTCAAACTGGCCTGTTGTTTACATTTCGAGCATATCGAATTGAGATGCCTTCCATATCAAGTCAAAATAGATACCACATAACATCAAATCGATCAAATTTCTTTTTGTGTAAATAAAATATATATATATTTAAAACGTTTTAAATCGGATTTGAATGGCACTTCATCCCCATCCCAAGTAATTAAACATCATTTCGAAAGCATTGCCATCAGTAATACCAATCTAATCCGAAGAAGATTGGCAAATACGGCATTTGATTGGATTCTATAGGTAGTTTTCAGCACACTCAAGTGCTCTCTGTATGCGAACGGCGTTTGCCGCTGGCGAACGAACACACCTGTATTTCCCGCCCTTGCACCTTTACACCTGTCATCGAGAGGATTTCCGTAGTTGTTTTTGCACCTACACTCCCCGCCTGCTGGCACTTCAATAAAACTTCAAATTGAGCTGAAGCCAGAAAAAGGAGGAACAAAGGTGGACGAGGGGGTAACAAATCCCCGATCGAAGTTTTATGGGTTAAATGTGAACTTTTATTGGCATTTATTATGGCCAGCACTTGAAGGGGCCCCCGAATAGTTTGCTTGTCAGTTTGGCAGGGGAATGTAAATTTGATTGCATTTCGCTCGATTAACCATCAAACTGAACAGTGAAAAACAAACAAGTGGAGTGGGGGGTCAGGTACATATTTACACAGCCATTTTTCCCTCTAATTGGACGTACAAGAGTGGCATAATAAAAATCTAGACTCGAAACTGCTGACAACTTGAAAACCCGCGAGATCTGCGGGATACACAAATGCGATTTTATATTTGTGGCCAAATGGCAGGCTCATTTTTGGGTGGTCGTGGTCATGTACACAGCCATAAAGCATATTTTCACAGATTAATGATTTGTTTATTTTGCGCTCTCATTTCTCGATATGTTTTTCTGTTTTTCGCGGGACTGTGAGGTAGCCAACTTGGCGACACATTCGCTGTCAGCAAAATACAAAAAATAATGGAAATGGAATGGGAAAAAGGAGGGCTGCTCTTGTTATTTTCCATCTTTCGCTTATTGGCATAAATGGACTTATACGTGCCTTTGGCGAGTCGCTGAGTCTGCGGATCCGTCGGGTTTATGTTTAATTATAAATCCCGTTACTCAAGATATTTTCAAAAAGCGGGCGAAAAGGGAGGAAAAAGGAGTTTTTGCGTTGCAGCTGCTGCTTCGTTTATGGGCAGCCAAGCAACTCGAACCGAACTCAGCCAGCCATATTCCCATTCCCCATCAGCGACTCGTCATCAGTTGGCGATGGTGCTTCTGGTCCCCCAAAACCACCCCTCCCTGTCCACCCACCACCCCTCCATAAGCTTCCCCGTACCCATACCCCTCGCACGACGTGCCCAAATTGCATTTGCATTCGAGTTATGTGCGCTAATTTCACGTTATGAAATTTTTATTTCGCACATTTGCTCGTCGCCGTTTTCTTGCCTCGTTTTTCATCTGCCAGTGAAAAAGATTCAGTCTCAGCTAAATTGGACACAAAACTCTGTATGTTTTCTGGTCGAAAATGCTCTTTATTCGGTTCTAGATAATATTTAGTGGGACTCTTTAAAGTGTTTACTTAATTTGGCAGACATTTTTTATGGAAATCTATTACGGGAGTTCGGTTTTTCAAAAGGTACTCTCACTTAAGAAAGAAAGCTATAAAAATATCTACAGCTTAATACTAAAATATAGATTTAAAATCTCAAACTTTTTACATTAATCTTTATACATTTGATAAAATTATCTTTAATCTGTAAAAGAAATTATATTATATGATCCTATCCAAAATAGGATAAAAGAGTTCAAATTAGTTTAGCAGTTCTTTGGATAAACAATTTTCATAGTTTAGACCAAATGAATTCTATTAAGAAATCATCTTCATTGCTTTAGCTTTGGGTCAACAAAGGCGATCTGGCGAATTCCTTAGCCAGTTGAGCCGGGGATTGTTCTCTAATCTCGAGGCAGTGGCATGTGGGTGACACCTTCCCCCTTCCCCCTACCCCCAAAGACCCCCTCCCCCGTCGAAATGTGAGCAACTCTTTGTTGTTCAATCTGTGGGCGTTGAGTCTTGGATTTCACTTGCCGAAGAGTGCAAAGTAATCAGTAAACGAGGGCAACGGAGGAGTATGGGGAGAAACTGCACCGACAGCCACTTGTAGGCCTCGAGTGTTGGTAAAAGCGTTTTGTATCTGTCGGATACAATGGGCCATAAATCAGAAGAGTTCCACTTGCCGGCGAGATTGCACTATTTTCGAGTTTGAGAAACTTTTGATATTTAGCTGCTGGTAGACTGGTGGAGAATGGATTCGGATTCCTATTCGGATGCGGATCCAGAGCACTGTTTTGCGGTGGTAATTGCACGCTCGCTGAGGCGTATCGTATGCGGCAGGTTTCCGTTGTTCATTCAGGGGAAAATGGGAAAGCCGGGAAAGCGGGACAAGGGGGATGCGAGGGCAAAGCGGGAAAAAGGGGGAACGACCCGAAATAGCGGCACTGCCGAATGCGGAACATGAAGCATAACAAGGGCGGCACAGAGAAAAAACATAGTCTGACTACCTTGAATTTGTTCTTCATTGAAAACTATATCTATTTGTGTTTTTATCAAACTCTTTATTATCTTCAGATGATATCACAAAAGGTCGTTGTGGAAATATCTATTATCTATGTATTCTTTTTACCATACATTAAAATGTATCTTTTCAAATGTAACTTGTATCTAATATACTTTTAAAGAATATGATAAAGATATAAACAAATGAGTTTCATATTGTCATTTTAATTAGTTTACCAAGCAAATATTCTTTTAAAATGTTTCCAATCTCATCCAATTGATATAAAATACATATCATATTTGTGTCACACAAAAGTAACAATAAAGGTTCCATTTTTCTCTGTGTGGCGACAGGAACCGGGGGAAATGTTCACGGGTAGTACGTGTTGCAATCTCCAATAGATACAGTACACAGTACGCCGCTCGTAGATGCACAGTCGCAGATACAGATACAAATGCCGCCGCGTGCGTGAGAAGCTCCAAGTTGGTGCGTTTTGCTTTTTTCACGCTCTCGCTGGCAAGTTGGTAGGAAAAACGAAGGAAAACACTGAAAAACACGATAAAAAAAGAGCCATGTTCTTTGTCATGCATGGTTAAATGTATCTGTATCTGTATCTGTGCTCTGTACTCTGTGTCTGCAGCTCCATCTGTTGCCGCCTCTGTGCTCGAAACTCGTATGTGAGCCAAGTGCAGGGCCGAAACTGTAACCAAATACGCCATTAGCACCGAGAGGGGCCCAAAAGAACAGAGAGGGCACAGGGCCATAATTACATCTGCATCCGTTCTGGCCAAAAAGGATGGGGGTCACACACAGATTGAGGCCATGATTGATGTTCCCCGTTCTGTTCTGGCGGAGATCGTACGGCCGCCTTATCAGTGGGTATCCATCCGAATGGCCAGACATTCCCATTCCCATTACCATTCTCTACCGCCAGCAGACTCTTCTCTTCTTTTCTGCAAATTTCCCCGGCTTCCATCAAATTTACAGACCATAAATCTTTACTTCTGCGGGCTGGTCCACTAAATGCCTTCACACAGTAACAGTTGTTTTCCGGCCAAATGGTTTAAGGAAGTTTTCACGGCACTTAATTGCAAATCTCGTTAGGCCCGTAACATCATTAAAAGTTTGCCAGCACAAAACCCAATCTATTCATTAAAAAGCACTAATTGTTACAGGTAAACGGAGATGGAATTTCTATAGTCACTGAAAACGTGTTAAGTTGAATTCAAGTAAACAAACCGCTGAAAAAATTGAATCTTGAATACTAACTTGGAATGTTTCTTATAGAATACACACAAAAAAGAGCATGTCGTCGTAAAATCGATATTTGCATGTAAAGTTCTGGCTCTCGTTTTTACATGAAATACTTATTTCGAGCCATATCAAGTTAAAAATGATATTACATAATGTAAAATCGATCTACGTTTCATATCGATATTTTTTTTGGGTGTACGAATTATTATTACAATTTTAACCTTTCGAAATATATTTTAATTTTTTATTATATTATTGTTACTCTTATTACAATTCAAATAAATAATATTTCTATATAAATATTCCGACAATAAATGAAAACGTGACCCTGTCAAAGTGAATTATTCTGTAAATAGCTCATATCAAATGTCAATTTCAATGTATTTTCTTAAGGGGTTCCATAGCATATCAAATAAGTGTAATAAATCAGAAACTTTTGGCCGGCACGAATTACGAAATTTCTGCTGATGCTGTAACTTCTCGTAAGCCGGACCCTAAAATCCGATTCGACGCGACTTGTTTGGAGGCAAATGCTTCGAATTTGTCACTCGACACGTCAATTATATGAATCGCTTATGCGGCCCTCCCGATTTTTGCCCCTCTTTTCATTTCAAAGCCTGTTGATACAAATGAACGGAAAATATATTTGAAAATAATGTGTGAATTTCTCCCTTGCTCGTTTCAGCTCCCCGAAGAAAAGAAAAGCCAGAAACCCGATGAGATTGTCAACGTGAAGTGAAGTGAATGAAAATATTTCGGTGCATCGAAAGAGCTTGTGCGTTGGGAAATGCTCTATAGCTGAGGATTATTGATTCCGTCGAATTACGAATTACGAATTACGGATTGCACAATCCACAATCCGTCCGCGTATATACGAATATGTACGAACATATACGAATGTAGAAATAAATCTCCGGCAAACAGTTGCAGCTGCCTACTTTGGCTAATTGATTTTCATTTCGGTTTCTGTTTTTCCCATTTGTTTGTTAGCTGGTTTGTGGGTCTGTTTGTTCGCCTCTTGCAATGAGGCGTCCAAAAGCTGCCAATCACAACAGAAATAACACCAAAAACAACTCGCCAAATGAACAAAAACGAGCGGAAAAACGACAAATACGTGAAGTGAAGCTACGCGACAATTGCGTTTGCGCTTTTTTGCTGTTTTTTTAATTAATTTTAAGTGTCGCCGCATCCAGTTGCCCTTTTTTTCTGGCCGGCAGTGAGAAAGATAGCGGTGGAGCGGTGAAACCCTCCGGAAATCGGCAATTTAATTTACAATACAACATTAGTACGGACATAAAAGCGGATAAAGCCGAGCAGCGAAAGGAGAACCGAAAATGTTCGCGGGAATAAGGAAGCGCCTGGCACGCAAGTAAGTCACCCACAAAACTCTCATACACTGAGAAAATTTAATTTAAAATTTAAAAAAATATTTATAGATATTTCATTAATAGAACACTAATAAGGAGTAATTAACTGAATTTTTATGCACACTTTACTAGCATTTTTCTTCTTTAAAATAATTTAACTTAACGCGAATTCTTTATACTTAGACAGATAGGAGACTGAATACTTTTGCTTGAGTTCTTGTGTTGGTTTAGTATATATTTATTTGTATATCATTTTTAAAAGACTCAAGGTCCACAAAAATAGTTGTTCGGAAGAAAGAGTATATCGAACTATATTTTGCTAAAGAATTCGCGTGGGTAAGATAGCAGAAATTTAATTATAAAGCAAACGACCTTTAACAATGAGAGATAAATCTTTCATATGAACTGATTGATTTGTTTTTGTGAGCTACTTGAGCTGAACTACTTCAAACTTTGAAGTTCAAAGGAATCATTCGATTCTATTACATTTTAGATAGGCATTTTCTCTCTGTGTACACCACCCCCTTTTGCCCCGCGGAGACGATTATGTCCAGCAGCTTTTATGTGTTTCCTTCTACTTTATCAATGCCGTCCTTCTTCGCCCTCCTTCGTCCTCCTTCGACTTCGACTACTTCCTTTGCCATGCCCCAATTCCTTCGTTAATGACTTTCGCGATAAAGGTCATTGGTCGAGGGGCAAAGTCGTGAGGGGTGGGGAGGGGAGGGGCGGGAAACCTTTTCAATTTGCAAAATCGCTGACAAAAATGGGAGAGTACAAGGCACACAGCTGAAAAAAAGAACGTTGCAATGGCAAAACTTACTTTTGTATAATTAATTTCTGGCGACTTACAATACACTCCCTCTCTCCGTTTTCCGAAGGCCATGATTTTGCGACTTATCGGGCAAGTAGTCATCAGTCATCGTCATCATTATTATAATGATTTTTTTTGCGTTAAATGAGCCAATTAGTTTAAAATCTTTATTATTAGCTGTCTACTGATGGCTGGCATCTTGGACCGGTTTCGTTTGGCCATAAGCGAAAATTGAATTATGCTCCAATGCGATTCGAATTTCGAGTTTGGCTCGCGGGCCATTACCTCTCCAAAAATTAGCAGTCGGAGCAATCAAAAAGCCATCTGCCGAATGATTTTCGTGGGAAAAGCAATCGCGATGAGAAAACAAATGAAAGTTTCCGCCAAACTATCGAAGTTTTTGCATAGATAATGGAAAAATCATCAACAAAACGGCAAAGTTTTCAGTGAGAAGAAGGGTAATTTATCTTGGTAAAAAAATTGATTTTAGTAATACAAGAAATAGAAGAAATATATCCAAAACAAATAACCGTTTCCAACCTAATAACCTAAATAACCAAGGTCTTAAAATTAAGTTAGTTACTGGAAATCCTCTAGTTTAATTGGTAAAATATTTTGACCATCAATTAAAATCATTTTTTAAATTAAAATAAATAAATGGATATATTTTCCATAAGTGGAGTCTCTAATGTAGAGCAGGTATATGTATAGATGATCCCATAGCGAGAACATCGCCCATCACTGGTGGCCTTTATTTACAAGTCATGATGTGCTAATTATTACAGAAAGTGCAGTCGAATGCCTTTTAGCACTTACCGGCGACACGCCCCCCGAGGGCGTACGATGATGATAACTAATGCCCCAAACACATCAGGCACCCATGAACCCAGGTGCTAAAAACACCTGTGCAAATAGAAACCCAAAAGCCCAAAGCACCTTGTAGGTGGAACTCTCGCATTTACATACCATGGGTATATTATGTACGTATAAAGTAGGTAGGGGAAGGGGTGTATTTTCGGTGCTTGGCCCGAAACCTTTAAGATCTTTGTGTTTCGGGGGCCCACACACGAAAATGTTCGCTTTGGAACGCCTGCGAGGCCTTTTCCCCTTCTACTTCCCCTTCCCCTCCCATTTTCCTCTTTCCTAACATGGCAATCAAGCGCGACTAAAGCTAAAAATAATTACACAAAAGACATAACACACTTTATTAAGCACTAAACATTTGATGTGATGTGCTGGGATGTGGGCTCCAAAAGTCGGATGAAGGCAAGTGCAGCTTGCATAAAGAACACTCGGAGAAATAAAAACAGGCTTTAAAATTTGGGTTTAAGACATGTTATTTTGAAAGCTCTGAAAAGAAAGTATTAAAAATTCTGGGACTGGGAGTATTATGATCTTACTTAAAGTAAGATTAAGATGTTTTATTATAAATGCTCTGTTGATAACCTTTTAGTTTGTCTTGTTTTGTTTCATACATTTTCATTTCAGGGAACTTAAATATGCAATGTTCTACAAATGTATAAAAAAGCATATCAAATTGTTTTTATTTTTTGTATAATTTTGTTAAATTTGTTCTCATTTTTAAGAATTTTTAAATATGCTTTTTTCTGTGTAACCATAAGATACGAATATGATGAATTCTCACGAACGTAAAAACTAAAGTCATTGGGATTTATGCCCGAGAGTCGGGGAGGCGCATTAGTGTTTCTTAAAACTTACAGACACTGGCTTCCTAATTATGATTGATACGGGAAGAGGAACACACTATACGACCCATACTATACGGCCAGCAACAATAACAATAAGAATAAGAACAACGATATATCCGCCGGCAGTTTCTTCATTCGTTCTCAATTTCAAGCCCATTTCGCCCTGCTCCCATTGTTTTCCGCCTTCTGCCTTTTCCGTATCAGATGTATCTCTTACATCTCTCGACGCTGCGCATGTGCCTGGTTTTTATGGGTTAAAGGAAATGTGGTGCAACAAAGCGTGAGCCAGTGGGAACTTACAGTTATGTAGGCTATATAGTGCCCCCCACCGCTTTCCAGCTTAGATTACACACAAAAGAAAACGAATAAAATGGAAATTAAACCAAGGCAAACTTCAGGGCTGCTATTTGGCAATTAGCGGAAATCCAAACTCAAACTTTTCGTAATGATAAAACAATTTACACAGGCGGTTTATTCAGCTGTTACCCAATTTATATGTGCATGGGTTTCAGTTTATTTTTCGAAGTGACTAGAGGACAAATTGATCGACTGATAGACCACACACACCCCGAGCCTTTGGGTTCCAACCCTGTGGCCATAAATGCGCCATTAGCACTAACAAACGCATCTCAGAAACTCCACTTGGCCGTAAAAATCTATTCTCCCTCCACTCGAAGAAAAAACACCCACCAAAGAGGCAAAAGCATTCATTGCACACACAAAAGAAAATGCCATTTTATGCATTTCAAGTGCGTCTGCCTCCACTATCTGGCATCTCTATAGTATGCCTCGCTGGATGGGTTGGGGAATTATACTTATGTATGGCAGCTATCAGAGCCCCGGGTCTGTTTTTGATGGGCGTCCCGCACTTCGGATGTCACAGAAACTGAAGTGTCAATTCCATCATAAGCCAAAGTGGCGCACATATCGCATAACGCATCTCATCTCAAAAAGGGGCCACAGATGACGACTGGGACAGGCCGAGAAAAAGAAAAATTATTGAACAATTTCACAATAACGAAAATGAAATGCGAGAAGAAAGCAAGAAAATTACAATTGCATGTCGGTATAGGTCGCATATGACCAGGTTCACAGCGAAACTTGAATACTCTCACTCTTAAAATACACCGTAAATTCGATATGTGCATGTAAATTTCTGGTTATGCAAAACCCATATCGGTTTTACATAAAATACTCATCATTTCATATCAAGTTAAAATTGATATTGCATAATGTAAAATCGATCTACGTTTCATATCGATTTTTTTTGGGTGTAGGAAACTTGAAACTTGATATATAACTCACATCCATTATTATTCAGAATTTTCAAAAATATTTAAGCTTTCGTCACCTTAAATTGTTCCGCTTAGCAACTAGAAATGGCTGATTTCCTTATTAACATGTGATATTATCATCCAGTTATCAATTCACATTACGCTAAATAGGTTTTCTCCCTAATACGATTGCCATCACATTTATTTTTAGCAATTACTAAGGTTATGCGATTATACTATATCTAAACGATAGACATTTTCTACAGTTAATTTGCATAGCAACACGTTTTGCTACGTAAGCTTGTTTTGTTTTATACCATTAATTCGCTACCTTGGCATCTATATTTTCCTATAAATCAAATCATAATAGCTTCGTTAAACACTCAAGTTGCGAAAATATCTTTGAAGTATTACTTTAATCTCTTACCAATACCTGGAAGTATTTCATAAACTATAACATTGATCATAACGATCATTACTTGGGATTATGTATGTATTGCCCTTGAATTAATAAAACTATCAATCAGTTTTTGAAGTAATGGCTCCGTGTTGCGAAAATCCCTAGGAAATACTCTTCATTAACATCGATCACTTTGGCTGGGGGCTTAAAGTCGTTGTACCTTTCCCCCTAGTGGAATTAATAAAAACATCTCTGGGAGACCCCCCATTTCCCCTCGCTTGGAATGGATTTTGACAGCAAACACGCCGCCGCAAAAGATATAGCGACAGATCCAATTCTCGCACCCAGTCTTGGCGGCATTTTCACATTGGGTGCGACAACTGCAGCGGCGGTCGGGATAATGATGAATACCTTTTTAATGAGCGGCTGACACATGCAGATGCAATGGAGATGTCGGCCTGCGATTTATCATCTGGGAGTTTGGGGGGCGGGAGTGTGGGGTAGTAGGGAGCGGGTCTCGAGATCGGGAATGGAACTTCGCCCGAAGCCGTTCCCTGATGCCTGGAATGACCCTAACCTACCCCATCTCAGCTCGCTTGATTGCCAACTATTGTGCGTTCAATTCCGTTATTGGACCTAAACATGCAGAGTTCGCTGGCTCGGAAAAGTCAGTGCCACTACGCAAACACGCATGCACTGAGAAAAGAAGGTTTTAAAAAAATTGTATTTAATTTGGGAATATATTTTGAATAACTCTTTTTACTAATAAGTAAGTAATGAATAACATTGTATTTTACTTTTAAAGTTTTATGATCTTAAATCTTATAAATGTTTCAGTTTTAGAAAATAATATTAAATTAAATTAATCGGTTAAAAAATAATATAAAATTTATTTTTTTAAAAATTAATACTGTAAGTAAAAGATTTATAAATTTTTGTAAAATTTTCCCACATTTTTCATCACCCCATTTCTTTCTCTGTACTAATATGTACATGTGTATACATATGTACACATAATGAAATATTCCCGTGCATAGTTTCCGTATTTGCCACTGCTCCCCTGCCATTTTCCAGCTGACCGTACTTGCTTTCTAATTAAAAGTTTGCCCTTAACGTTCGCTTTAAACGCAAGTCTGTTTTTTGGGTTTGGTCGGTGGGTGGGGCGCCCCAAATGAACCCCATTCCCATTAACCAGCACAAACTGAACCCCAACCCAGTCCACCCAACACGACCTGGGTTTTACAGCCAACTAGGTGCCATTGTTGTTGCGGGGCCAGCGAAAATGTTTGTTGATAAATAGAATTTATATGTGGCTATGTGTGTTTATGGCCTGGCCCGGCATTCGTTATAGATGGGGAGATGGGGCCGTGGGGCGACAGGTGGCCCAGACCAAGGTGCGTTATCTGGCCAACGACAGCGGATATGGCCTATTGAGCCAGTGTTTATGGGTCATTAGGGTGCGTGGAGCGCTGGCAAACAGTTCGGCAATATCGGCTGGGCCTCCTCTGCTCGCAATTAACATGCCATTGTCCTTGAAGTGAGAGCGATAGCGATCGCTTCCGCTCGGTTTTGGCCAAGTGCCAATCCAAAATCTGCATGCAAAGCAGCCGAGAGTTGAGGAGCGGCTTCGCTCGAAGCGTGGCATGCAAATAACTTTCTAAACCGACGGCTGCACCTTGACGGCTTCCTTTTGGAGGCAGGGAGCCAATGCACTGAACTAAACAGCCTACGTTTGTTAATTACTTAAGATTTGGAGAGGTGAAGTAAAGAAAAACTTAATCAAATACGATTAATGGCAAGAGAAATAGTAATATATTACGTAAATGAAAATATTTATTAATATTTGGTTCAAAAAGTTATACTAATCTTAAATAACAATTTTAATAAACTGTCTAAGTGATCTCCTTTGAAAATCTTATAGATTTGTTTAAGAACTCTAACGCAATTGCACACAAAAGGAAAATAAATTTCAGGTCATGCAAAACCCATATTCTTTTTTACATGAAGTAAGGTCAATTTTACCTGGCCACATATCAAATTAAAATTGATCTTAAATAATGTAAAATTGATCTACGTTTCATATCGATTTTTTCTTGGATGTGGGTTTTTAATTATGGGCATTCCTTTGTTAGTATAAATCCATACATGTCAAATTTACCTGGCCACATATCAAATTAAAATTGATCTTAAATAATGTAAAATTGATCTTCGTTTCATATCAATTTTTTCTTGGATGTGGGTTTTTAAGTAAGGGGATTCTTTTGTTAGTATAAATCTAATAGAAGTAATGACTTTTTGGCAATATTATTTCTAAAAGTTCCCTGACCAGGATCCCTGATTCTCCGAGTGCCTTTTCAAAATGCAAATGCAATGGCCACCATCGGCCACTCGCGCCTGTCAATCAGCGGAGGTCCCAGGTGTTTGGCCAGGTAAGCAGTAAGTGTCCACTTGACTTCCGTTTCGTGTTGGTTGCTCCTTGGTTCCTGGAATGAAACGTGACACACGCCGCCGTCTCTGGATGGCTTTAATCTATAGGATTTGGCAGTAGTATTTACATGGCAGCCATTCGGCCCTTGTTTATATTTGCATAAATATTTACACAGCCCAGCAGATGTGTATATGGATATGGATATGGTTGTGGCTGTGGCTTTTTGCTTTTGGCGCCTCTTTCCCATTCATTCGATTTTCGAACCTCCAAGGAAGGTGGTGTTCCCACTGAAAGGGGAGTACCTATGGATTAGGGACTCTACTTCACTGCGATCTCATTTCGATTCGGCAACATGGCACTCAATTATGTCGTCGTAATTTCCTGTTCGGCACAATTATACGATGGTTATCGCTATCTCGTTGTTTAACCATATTCGGTTGGGCTCATATGAAGCGTGTATAATAAATCTCCGAACCGACTTGTCGTCAAATTATGCAAATTTCCAGTGTGGGCACAGTATCAGTTGGGGATCAGAAAGAGCCAGAGAGGGGCTATACATATAGTATAGTGTACCTCCAGATGTGGGTCATCAACGTATCGATAACATCAGGCAAAACAAAAAAAGAGGGTGTTGAAATGAGAAGGGGCCACTACTCGCATTTCTCATCACGCCCACGCAATTTTGGAGCAGCGCTGGGAAACAATGGCATAACTACTTAGCTGGGCCCAAAGCCCAGAGCCCAAAGCTCCATGCAAACGCACAGATGCAGATGCATCCACTTTTGGCCTCTTGTTTGACTTTGCCTAACACTTTGTGTCATACTTTTTCAACTGACAAAATACACATTCAGGGGGGATAAGGCAGATAGTGATGCCGGGAATTCATTTGGAGATTTTCTAGTAAAAAGTTAAAAAGGTCTTTCCTATCTATAATTCATATATATTGTGGTGAGAGGGTTAAGAACTAGTTTCTTTGAAAAGAGTTCTCATTATTTATAGTTAAATTTTGATAAATAATTTCATAAACTTCGATTTTATTGAGTTTTTTTCAGTATAACTATCGAGTTATCTTAACCAAGAACTCATCATGATTTAGCTTAAACCCCTCAAATAGCCAGATCTGACGTGAAATGCACTATACTAGACACCCCTGGATTAAGACCTCATTCTAGAGTAAACCTTTCAGAGAAGAGGGACAGGCAGACACGCCTATTTGGGCTGCGTTTGCTCGATTTGGATTTGTTTCAACTCTGCGAAATGGGTTACATGTGAGGCGAGTACGAGGGCCCTTTGGCGAACAAACAAACCCGCTGAGTGCGAGCGAGAGGCCAGGGAGTGTGGGAGTGAGATGCAGTAGTACCCAATGTGCAGCGGAGCATAGAGTGCACTAAGCGCGGATTTATAACGGAAGCTTAGCCCGCTCGCCAGCTCATGAATAAATTAACACAAGAACATATGTATGCATAAGTGCCTGTATGCAACGGTGAAGGCATACTGAGCAAACACGCCCCCCGGCACATTGTTCTAAGTATTCCACCAACTACTGGCCATTTAAGGCCGTGAGATACAACAGCAACGATTAAAATCGATCTTGAGACTCATAAATTATGCAATTCAACAAACGGAACAACTCCACCGCTTCGTCAGACAGTAGCGCACTATAGGTTGCAAAAGTGCACGATTGAATGAGATGGGATCTATACTATAGCACAGATTCCCTAAGTAGAAGCTATGCAGTGGGAGAGCTCTTCAAAACTAAGAGTTTAAGTAAGTTCCAAATACCATATTGCTTTAAAGCATTTCAAAACTTCAGATAAAATACATAAATTTTGAAAATATTGAGTTCTCTCCACTTCAAAAATTTAAATTCGGGGATTTTAAAACTCATAGCTTTAGTATGATAAATATGTCTATTTTTGTAAATAATATTTTAAAACTGTTTAAAAGTTTAATAATTATAATATATATATTATTTATTTGTATCATTTTTGTTTTTTTTAAGAATATTCTGGCTAAATAATTTAAATTTCAAATATAAAATTTTTAAAAATTCCCAAAAATATTTATTTTTTAAGATGTATGCATTAGCGTTATGATCAAGAAACTTTTCACTATATAAAGATCGAGTTGGGGAGTTCAAAATCTGTCCGCCTTATAGAAGCTGGTCTGTTTGTGAGGCCCCCGCTCGGAGGAGGCTGCAACTTCATCTGCGTGTGGCCAGTGTGTGTGTTTCTGTTTCTGTTTCAGTTATAGTTTCTTTTTTTCCCAGCCCACGCCCATGTCAGTGGGCACCCACAAGCGGAGCATGGAGCTCTGGCAGTCGGACATTGGGACATTCGGACAGCTGGACAGTTGGGCGGTTCAACTTTAACTTCGATTTTCAATATTCATGACAGGAATGGGGGCGGCAGAGAGTTCGGGGGACAGCCGTGTTCGAATGGCAGTCGAAAATTATGGCAATTACTGCAGAGTACTGTAAATTATTTGCTCTGGCGACCTCATTGTCAGCACACACACACACACACACATATATATAGCCACTGGAAAATTCACAACAGCATGTGTGCAAATATTCCCACATGCACTTTGCAGTTGCTGTTTAATAATTCGGTGTGTTTAATGCAAATTGAGCGTTTAGCAGCCGTCAGTAGGCAGAGGAAAATTATCAACTAAATAGGCCTAAATTGTATTTTTAGACATTTTTAAATCAATTAAACTGCTATTACAAAAACACATGTTAAATATTGTATTCCTATTTAATTTAATTATTTATCAAAATAGTTAATTTAGATATTCCTTGGTTTAATTGCCACAGAAATGCCAAAATAATTATATCTTTAACTTTTTTGCTGTGTGAATAAGTGCTTTGAAAGCGCTGGGCAAATGTGACCAATCAGTGGGTCACTCATCACCGAGGAATCCGCTTAAGCTCCCCAGTTCTTATCTCGAAATTCCGAGACCACAATTATGCCTCATGGCTTATCGGCGTGAGCAGCCCTCAATTACAGCGTTCGCATAATTATGCCCCTCAAATCGCTCTTAAAAGACGGCACGAGATTCCAGATCGCCGGGAAATAAATCGGAACGGGGAGTAAGCGCCTTATGCGGCTTATTTGTAGGTCGTATAAAACGGAGTCCCCCAGCGTCGGCTACTTGCTTTATTTTATTTACTTTTTATTCGCATTTGTGCAATATTTATTTTTATGCCAACTGCAATGGCCGAGTGATAAGCGCTGGACAGCGGATGAGACTGGGCTGTGGAGTAGGGGATATACTATACTATACAATATATATATGGGGGGATGGAAGGGAGAAAAGGAGAAAAGGAAGCAGACGAGAGCAGCGACAGCGGAAATTTATGGTCGTCGCATAAAACGCATAATCAGTAAACGAATGTGCCACAAAGGCAGAAAGAGAACAAGAGGCAGGGGGTTTGGGGTTTGGGGGCTTAACCGAATGACCGATGGATAGGGAATCGGGCAAAGCTATAGCTATAGCAATACTGGAACCATACCCCCCTAGCAGGGAAGCTATCATCCACACATTCGACGGAAAGCGCTTCGATAGAAATGCAAATTCAAGCAAAACTTGTGCGTAACTTATGGCTCCTGGTATTCGTACACTGAGGGAAGTGAAATTGAATCTATAAGTTCAGACTCTCTATAGTTAAACTCTCTGACGAAATTTTGTAATACAACCATTTATCTTTATCTAACTTTTTCTATAACTCTCAAAAGGTTTTTAATTGTTTTCGGTATTGAAGAAATTCAATGGAATAATTCAAACAGAGAATAAAAATAAAGGCACACAAAAAAAGCATGTTACCGTAAAATCGATATGGCCATGTAAATTTCAGGTCATGCAAAACCAATATCGTTTTTACCTGAAGTACTCTTTTCGACCAGGTCAAATTTACCTGGCCACATATCAAATTAAAATTGATCTTAAATAATGTAAAATTGATCTACGTTTCATTTCGATTTTTTTAATATTAATATATTAATATACATTATTAAGAATGTCTTCTTTTGATAAATAGGTATCCAATCAATAATAAACAAAAAGATTATTTGAGTTTATTATTGGTTATTATTTAAAAATCCTCACAGCTTACAGTTTAAGCATATCAAATTGAGATGCCGAGAGGTGTTATTCTTTTCTTTCCTCCTTATTCGGAAATCTATTAGTTTCTGATTATTTATAGTGCTTTTAAACTATTTTTTTCCCAGTCCCTGTTATGCACACATAAGCTGGATGAGTCAGTGCTAAATTGGTCCGCCTAAAGTGCAACGTTTGCACTCTGCACCTTGCCGCCTTCGGCACTATTTCACTGTCAATTGATCGACTGATGGGATGGGTGATGGGCATCGGGCATTGTGCATCGGACCAATCGGGCAACCAGGGAATCGGGCAGCGGTAATTGCGGGGCTACGTTAATTAAAGCCCTGTAATGTCATTAGCTGGCCTTTTGACTCGCCCGTCCGGCTAATTAGGTTTGCATCTAACGCAAACGCAGGAGGATGACTGCGAGTCTGCGGATGATTTCTGGATGGCCGATGGCTGATGGCTGACGCACTTGCACGCGATGCGATACTTGGCGTCTCACTTAATTACCGACTGCCAATGGCCAGCTTGATAACAGTTAAATTGATTTTGATTGCTTTATTCGATGCCTATAAATCAAAGACGAATGAAAATTCTATGGGGCACGTGGGTAGCAGTCGCAGCAGCAGCAGGAGGAGAATACTGAGGCCGGGAAAAGCGATATGCAGCGATATGGACACCGATATGCTGGGGATATATATCCATCCATATACACATATATATATATCCATCGGTACTGGCCACTGCCCACTTGTCCAATGTCAACGTCAAACACGAAACGAAACATTTTGTGCGATTAGCTTGTAAGATTGTTTGCAGCTCTTTTTTTGTGGCCATTTATTCAACTGCAGTCGTCGGCAGTCGGCAACTCGATAGTTAGAGTGTGTAAAACTGGATTGCAGCTGGCTCTGTTAAGAGCCAAAGAGGCTGAGGGGCAGAAGCTGGCTTAGATGTGAACGTAGACAAGCTGGCAAGCCAAAAGCATTTTGGCCTCATGGTGATTTTAGTTTTAGTGCCTTTTTTCTTCTACTTTTTGGCCTGTGTTTGCCCACTCGAATGCCTCCGAGTGGCAATTTTATCGAATTATTTGCACTTAGCTGCAAATTCAATTGGAAATAACGAGCGACTTTTCGTTGTTAGCACTGGGATGTCGAGGATACGAGTACTTTTCTGTTCGGGCACAAATATCCGAGTTCCCCGAGGCCCCAAAAAAGCAGCAGGTGATCCCAGGCACTTTGCACACTCAAAGACACAAACACAATTGATATCTCTGTCGCAGTCTATTTGGGTCGTGTCAAAAATCGCCTCTAGGTGGTAACCCCCATCAATTGGAGTTGTACAGTAAACATGGGTTAAGTAGGAAAGTCATTTTTTAAACCCATATATACAATGTAATTCTACACCCAAAAAAGCTTGATATGAAACGATGATCGATTTTATGTTAATTGGTATCTATTTTGACTTGATATGCGAGCACCTCAATTCGATATGCTCTCCCTCCCATTCATGTAACTTTTAAGCGCTATTTTGCTGTATTTCGAATTGAGAGAGATTGTACTTCTTTACTATGCGCATATCGATTTCACATCGACGTGTTTTTATTTTGTGTGTACTTATCTTATAAATTGAATTATTGTAGTAAGCTTTTTGTAATATAAGAATAGAATAATATAATAAATATTTACATTTTACATTTTTAATAAATTGTTTAAACCACTTGATGTTCACTTTAACTAACATTAGTTTTTCCCAGTGTATTGCTTAGTGCAACTATCCGTTAAGATCACTTTATGACCTGCCTCCAAAAAGTTTCTCGTAGCCTATATTTACTATACTTGGTGTGGTATATACTTTTGCATTGTGCAACAATTTGGCCGCTTGTTTAATTTTTTTTCGGAATTTGCCGATAAGCGACGTGAGCAATAGGAAATATTTTGACACTTCTTTATGGGGCAATCTAAAAAATATGCCAGCCGAGCAAAAGGCGATATGCAGACCACTTTGTAGGCCAGTAAAGTGAATAATTACTAGCAATTTTGTTGAGAAATCAATGGTTAAAGTTGATATTTATTTATCTGGGAATTTGTTATTTTTCAATTTCAGGCAGAACGAGAAGGATTGCGATGAGGACGACAAGGACGATGTGCTGGATATAATGCCGCCGCCCCCGAATTACATACAGATCTCGCAGGGAAGGATTCAGCTGGTCCATCAGCCAAGGACGCCCTTGGAATCGGAGGCGGGAACTCTTTCCCTGGAGCGACATGGAGGCTCAATCTCCGGATCCGGCGGCTGTGATAAGGTGAGTTTCGGCCACCATAATTAACCCCCGGCTTGGTTTTCGGTAACTCCCAGCTTTTGGTTTCGATAAAAAGGCACGTAGCGCTTTTGGGATAGACTTATAGATTAGACCCATCCAATTACAGACAATCAAATCAGCTAGATTTAAATCATAGCCCCCGTATTCATAGCTATTACCTCCCCACCACCATCAACTAACCTTCGGCTCTGGTGTTTTGTGAGTGGTTAACCCAAATTTTTCCCCAATCGGCGGGGAAAGCTTTCCATTGTTGGCGTGTGGAGGAGAATTTTTTCCCAAAGTGCGGCGGCATGCAAACGAGACGCTCGGCGAGGCAAACACCTTTGAACCCGGCTTTTTGCAGTCTGAGTTTGAGCCACTTGAACTCGTTAACGTGCCATTTGAGACACATCGCAGCGGCGTTCCAGAGATTGATGAAGGACTAGGACTCTTCATGCGGCAAATGACCCCGTGACATGCGACTCCCGGGGTCACGGCAAGTTTCTCCCCAATTTACCGGCCTAATTGATCGCATATAAATGTTGACAATTACCTGGCTTAGCTTAACTTTCCCATGGATGGATCGTACGGTCTGCTCCCATATGTTCCACGCTCCATGGCAGTCGAATTTACAAAATTCTCGCTGCTGCTCACGTTCCGACTTCCGTGACGTTTTAATAGCACTAAGTATGGCGCATGCGCAGCCGTTGCAGTTGATTTATGGTAGTTACAGGCTGTGGATGTGGATGGTGCTGTGCCTGGATGGTCCATAAGCGGCTGCAAATGAGCCGGCCCAGCCGGACTTGGAACGTGGTAACTGCTCCATGTAAATGGCAGTTGACGCGGTAATGCTTCCCAGAATCAAGAATCCAGGCAGAAGTCACGGCTCCTGCTAATTGAACCCACGAATCCGCTCCAGAGGCTGCGTGTTTCGATTACCAAGATCCAAGCTCTAAGCTCTAAGCTCTGAGCTCTGAGCTCCAAACTCCAGCTGCCCAGGCAGACACCCACTCGCGGCAAATTTGCCAAATGGCATCTCGATTATTTGTGCGCACACAATGGGGCTGATGCACTGCATCCATGGCTGTCATCAGAACCCAGTCACGTTCTCTCCCCATAAGTTGCTGCCGTGCTTTTGATGTTGCTGCTGCCAGTTGCTGTTGCTGCTGCTGTTTGTGTTGCTGTTGCAACTGTGCAGTTTCGCACTGGCGACGAGTGATTGAGGAGAGTTCAACGAACTGCAAGCTATTTATTTGCTGTGTTTGCTCAGACTTCTTACCCCGGATCCCTCGGTTACCTCTGCTCCTCTGGAGCTGCAGCTTCTGGCTCTGATTCTCCGATTCCCCGATTCTCCGATTCTCCGACTCTGCCGCTGCTGCACATGCGCACAGTTTCGCCAGCTGGAATAGAAGTCTATGGGCTGGCATTGTTGTCGCCGTCTCCATTTCATTGCCTGCATTAGCATATGGATATGTGTGTACCTACTTCTGCTATATTTTTTACACAGAAAGAAGTCGGAAAGTAGGGAGTTTATGCTTTCCAGAAATCGATGGGAAAAATACGAGAATTTTTAGGTCTTCTATGAAATGGCTTAAAATGGTTCTAAGATGAATTAGGCAGGAATATTCTGGCATCAAAATATTTTCTATATAATAAAACAATTTTTAATAATTAAAAAATGTACAGTCATAAATTATAAGAAATAACATTAGAGTTTACTAAAGAATTTTTAAAATGACTAAATAATTGTAATATTAAAAATATATACTCAAGATTATTTTCTTTCTGTGCATAAACTGGCAGACTGGATAATTTCCTGCCACAAATCATGGCATTCATTCTCGCTTAGTTGGCCAACTCTTTTGGCCATTCATAATCAAGCTTGGATCGTAATCTTTATAAATTCTCTCTCGTTAAGGCAGAACAACAAAAATCAATTTGTCTATTGCGCAAAAAGGCCAAGCTGAAAACAAAACAAAACCCATGCTTCAAAAGACAACGCAGACCATTTTCCTCAAGCTATAAAAATTATTTTTACAACTTCCACAACTAATATTAAGTGTTTAACAAAACAGAAAGCAGCAGAAAAAAAATCCAAAAAAGCAAACTGGTGTTTTACGAGCGGCGGCGTCACATTAGTTGTTTTGTTTTTTGTGATTTCTGTGTTGTCTGTTGCCGGCCATTTTTAGGCAGGGGAAAACTTTGAAATTGCCATTTCCATTTCCGGCCCACGCCCCCTGATGACTCCCAATCATGTGTAGAAGTAGTATATAGTATATATATAGTATATATAACTCGGAGGTATATAGCTCTAAGTAGCTGATCTCCTTAAGCGCTTTTTCTCTTCGATTTCGACTCCAAAAGTGGGCTTTTCGTGCCACTGTTCTTCTGTGGCATGTCAGCCTTGCTCTCGGTGAATTATTGGCCATGCACACCTGCAACTTGCCCACCTGTCCACACCCCACTCCCCCCCTTGCCCCCTTTTCCCCCACTTTAATACCCACTTTTGTGCCCCAGACCTTCTCCTCATCGCGTGCGGATTAAGTCGAAACTTATTGTGCTTTTTCTTGGTCCGAATGCAATGTTGTTGCATTTGTTCGGAAAATCGGGATTGTGCCCAAAAGAGTTCAATGATTTGCTTTTTACACCTCGAATCTGTTTTCTGTTTTCGTTGCTGTGACAAGATCGTAAATTAGTTTCAATTGCTTTTCATTTCGGTTCGAGCTGTTATAATTATTTTTCTCGCTTTGCTGCCAACAGTGTTGTCATTGGAAATTATAGCTAGAAAGAGATTATGGTACCTACTTAAAGTAGGTGATAAATAATATGAAACGATATGAAATTATGTATTATGTATCGATTTTACATTATGTAATATCAATTTAAACTCGCGGCCCCGTAAATTCGATATGCTCATAATGAGTATTTCATGTTAAAACGAAATTCATATTGCATAAGCAGAAATTTACATGCGCATATCGATTTTACGGCGACATGGTTTTTTTTTTTGTTAAATACTTTGTAAGTTTTACCATTTGCTTGGAATTACTAGGAGACGGGATTTTTGAATTTTACTAATAATATTAATTAAAAGTAGGTAAGCTATAATTATAAAACTCTTGGAGTTGTATAAAAATCATTAGTTTAAGAAAATCACAATAAAAATTTCCAGTAGTATTTGAAATTATTTATTTTATTATTAAACTTACTTCAAAAATTAAATACTTTTTTAAAATAACTTTTACTTTATTCTAAAACTAAATAAAATAATGCATTTGGGCAGCACTGAAATCGCTTACAAACACACCCCCACACTTACACATACACATAAACCCCATTGGTTCACTGGCCACATATGTATACACGGAAAATTGAAGGAAAACACCCATGCACATTTTCGGCTAGCTTTAACTTTTCGTTTTTGGGATTTTAGCCGTAGCATTTAGCCAACTTGTGCTGCTTCCTGAGTTTTTGGTTTTTCTGTTTTGTTGTTCTTGCAGGATGTGTTGGAGAAGCGGATGATTGAAGTTGAAGGCGCGCTGCTGCGTTTGCAGGAGCAGTTCCAGAAAGTGAGTACTACTCCTACGGAAATGTATCCATCTATCTATGTACATATCCATCTCTATCTCCATCTCCATCTCCAAGTTGAGATGTTATTACCCAGCCCGGACATTGCTCTCGAAATGAACTTTGAATTTGATGTCGCCGGAGTTGGGTCTTTCGTCGGCCCACTCCCCAAGCATTTTAATTTCCTGTGCGGTCAGCGTGTGAGAGATTTTGTTCGGGGCAGGAGGGCTCTTTGGGTGGGGTGGTCTAGGGGTCCAGGGTTCCGGGGTCTCGATGGACATGGGGGTCATTAATCGTGTTCAGTCGTTTGCGCTCTGTGCGGTTTATGCGGTCGGGCTGGCCAACAAGGTCGCCTGGGCGGGCAATTAAAAGTTACAAGCTTGAATTACATGCATATGTAGCAACATCAACATCAAATTATCCGACAGGAGCAGTAAAAGACACAATGGGCCATAGAGATAGGACTATGCTGTACATATCCTAACTTTAATTTTGAAATTTAAAGCAATTTCAATAGATATTTTAGATGTCCTAGTCTTATTAGAAAAAAAGTTCTTAGAAAAACCTTAGTAAGAAAAGTTTTAATGCATATAAAGCATACTTAAACTTTTGAGAAGCGACATTTGAGAAAACTTGCATGCAAATTGGCCAACATAAACTCACATAAAAAAGGTCTTAGAATAACTAGGGATAGGAAATTGCGACTGTTTATTACCTTCGGACCACTCGATCAAAGCCCTTTCAATGGCAAATCACAATCTAAACTGTCATCACAATGGCCGGAGGACGCCCCCTGTCGGCCAGAAAAGAAAGTTTAATGGCCGGAACTTTCCGGCGGAAGGAGCTTGGTTTGGCATACGCATTTCCGGCTTTAGGTAATTGAATTTGATAACAGAAAAGAAGTAGAACGGGCCAGAGCCCCGAAAACGAGTTAACTGCCTGGAGTTTATGGTGTGAAAAGGAGCAGCGTGTGGCATCCATTCCACGCCCACACCCCATTTTTTTGGCCAATGATTTCCGCAGCCAAATGGCCACCCGCCGCCCGCTGCTCCTGATTTTCACAGGAAGCGGCGGAGACAAAGCGCGTCGAGAGGAAAAGTGGAAAAGTGATTTCTGCTCTGCCTTGGCCCGTTCTGGCCATTGCCTGATTTTCTATGCTTTTGGCAGGCGGCCCAGCTCGCAGCTGAATTTACGAGTGCGGCAGTGCCAGTTGCCCCCGACTTCCCATTCTCCGCCTTATCATCTCGCCAGGCTGCAAGCGAGGTCCGTGCATGGGAATCCGATTACTGCACTCAAAACAATATCTAGCTTGAAACCAAGAGCTGATTTTGGAAATATTACTAGAGTTATATCTCATCTTAATAACAATAATACCAATTAACACGAAAAAAACTAAAAAAGCTAGTTTACAATGATGTCTCAAAGAGGATTAAATGTGTTTAAGAATCCTATAAATATTTGGTATTTAAAAATTTAATAAAATTTCTGTAATTTCCTTTGCAATTTTTTTATTATATATGTATGCAATTTTATACAATTAAAAATGTTTTATTATTGTTATTTTAATCATCCTAACTTGTAAATTATTTATTTAATCCTAATCCGCAAAATTATTTACTAAACATAAGCAATCAAAACTATTAAATTACCATCCATAGAATAAATGTTTGCATCCTTGAATGAATATTGGATTAAAGTAAAAATCCTTTAAGAACTATATAAAAATAAATTAGGAGATATTACTATATTATTCTCCAAAGAACGGATAAATTTTTTTTTATTCAATAATTTTTAAAACCCTATATTGTAAGCCATTGTTTCTTTCAGTGCCTGGGCATATGCGGATGCTGTTTTTTTTTTTTTTGCACCAGGAGTGTGGGGAAGTGGGCGGAGTGGATACATGAGCTACCGTTGCCGCTGTTTCAGCTCCAACTTCCAGCTCCTTTGGCAATATTTCTGCACTTTATCTGTCTGTAAATAACGATTAACTATGCTCGCTGCTCCCTCAGCTGCTTTTGCGCTTTTCCTTGGCATTTGGTTTTGCTTTTGCTTTGCCAATGTCCTTCCTTTTCACTTAGTCAAAGTCTCTCCCCCACAAAGCAGCGGTGTGTGTGTGTGAGTGTACTTTATTGTTATTGGCATATCAGTGGCTCAGAGGAAGTGGAAGGGGGTGCACTAAGAGAAATAAATGATACTATGTTAAATATAAGTTTAGATAATAAGTTTGAATCACTATGGAGCAGATATCATTACTTTCTAACATTTCTACTCCATATTTATTGATCTCAAAAACCATAATTGGAAAACCAAAAACTTTTGTATCCATATGAAATGCTCAGGATCATCTAGATTAATCATTATTTTAATTATCCCAATGAAAATAAAATCATACCCCTCTTTCTTGAAATTTCTTTTGAAATTCCAACCGATTTCTCTGTGTGCAAAGAGGAGAGCTAGCTGGCAATCCATTGACAAGTCGGGCCACCAAAAGTGTGAATGTTGCAGAATTCTTTTTTCGGCTACCAAGGCTAAAAGTGGGAGGAACAGGGCGGGAGGGGGGTTAAGGGCTGGCTTAGACAGCTTGTTGGCCATGTGGCATGCAATAAATGGCACGATTCAATGAATATCCATCTTCCGATTCGGCATGCTATCCCCATCATCATCATCATTCTCGCTCCCAATTCCATTCCCAAAGCCACTTTCATCATCGTTCTCATCAGTTTCTTATTTGGCCGTTAGGAGAGTGTGGGCTTACTTTAGTGTAATTGATTTCCAGGCCAAGAACTCTGCGATTATGGTCTCTTAATTGATAAGAAAGCCGTCCCTCAAAAGGGTTTCCTATGTAAGTAGCTTCCAACTTTCGTTGCTGGGTTTCCGCTTTCGAGTCTTCCATCTTCATCCTGCTCAAAATGCTGACAGTTGACGCTTTTTTTTTACCAATTCCCTTTCTGCTACAACAGCTGAGCCCTTGAGTCCGCAAAGTAAAGCACATGGCAACACGACATTTAATCCTTTGTCCCCTCAAATATTTGTGTTTGTTGTACGAAATGCTGGCAAACAAATGGAAAAGGCAGATGACTAAACGGAAGTTTTGTTTATTTGTTTGCCTTTAATCAGGCGACAGATCAACAAGCCAAATCTGAATGGATTGGCATGTGCTAATGAAAAGTTGATTTAAGGGCAGCAGAAGGGGGCAAAAAGCAGAGGAGATGCACAAGGTCCAACTTTCGCCACCAGCACGTGCTCAATTTTGAATTCCATAAAAGTCCAGCCCCTCCAGTAATCTTGCAGCCACCCCCTCGCCTTCTCCCCGTTGCCCTTGGAAATCTGCGTCTTTAATAAGCTCAGCTGCATTCAACTTAAGAAAATTGAGAGCGCCAGTGGAGGGGGAAGAAAACAAGGAGAGTACGGTACAGTAAAGCACTATCAAGAAGAATCGAAAGAGTGGTGTGTTACTACATAGAGAGATAAACTTTATGATGGTAATATTTCTTAATTCAAAATTTAAGTATCAATCAAATTTAATTTCATGAATGTATGAAAACTTTCTTAAACACGCATATTTCAAAATTCTTAAAAAAAATACGTTATATTAATATTGAAAACCTAACCTGAATTAAAATATAAATATAATATAATATGAAATTATAGTATATAAAATAAAAGATCTGGCTTGCAAAGAACTACTTTCAACATTTATCTTTGAATTACCAGAAATCTCCCTTTGTATTTATGATATAGCAATTGGAAAGTTCGTTTATAGGAGTTCCACTGTACTGCCAGCGCAGGAGGCAAAAGAAAAACTGTCGCTGTCAACTGTCAAGATGGGGGCGTGGTCCTGGTCTCGGACGATGTCTCTTGAGTGGCACTTGGTTCGCTTACAAGGGCCATCGAAGTGAAGGGAAGTGGGGCCAGGCCAGGAGCACGATGAAGGCGAAGAAGTCGCAGCATGGGCACTTTTTATTATCCACATCAGTAGAAGGTCCCAGCGTCCCTCTCATCACCATCATTATTATCATCCCCATCATCATCATCATCATTTGAGCGTCTTATTCTCCGGCTTTTGAATTGCTAATAATTTTGTCGCAAGCGTTTGATGGTTTACTCACTCGGAAATAAAGGCACCACCGCCGACATTGCTGCTGCACCACCTATAGCCATTCCCAGGGCGACTGCAACCACCCATCCGTGGATCCCGGCCCGGAACTAGAGTTATGTACATAACTGAATATATAGCCATAAATTTAGGGTAGGTCATAGCCACTCTGGAGTGTAATATTGTTGCACATACTTATTGCTAGTGCCCATTAATGCATAGAAAAGCCACCCTTTCGTTCTACCCCCAAGATCCTCGTTGAATTTTTTAAAGCTAAGCCCAAAGCCAACTTGATGATTCATACGCCCCCTCAAGAGGCGAAGAGAATTTCGGAACTACCACCACTATACGGCATATGGGGAGGTCGTCGTCGTCTCTTCAGAACCCCTTGACAAAAAAGTGCAATGCAATTAATTTTTCGCGAAACTTTTTCGGGGATGGGAATAGCTTTGTCCATCCCGCTCACACGTCTACACATAGAGAATGGGAAGCGGATCTCATATTGTCAAAATTTTATAATATTTAACTAAGATTTAAGTTTCATATTATTTCATACAAATATTCTGTTGGGTTATTACACCTTAAATCCTTAAATTTAATTTTCCATATAATAATGGATCGAAAGATCTAATACAATCCTCTTTTTTCTTATGTGTACCTTTTTGTTCACTCCTCTTTTCATCTTGCTCAAGTGACGTTTTAGTGTTTGCATTTGACGCAGCGGACGAGAAATTCACAATGTGAATGGATCACCACCAGTTTCAGTCCCAGTCCCCGTATATATGTATCGTATAGATATAGGGTTGTTCCGCCGCCTCGCATCTGCGAAATGTTTATTTTATTGTTTACCCATCTCCATCGCCCAGTCCCACGGTCGCGGTTCATTAAATTAAAAATGGCCAATTCGAGTTATTCGAATTCGGAGTAATACATCAAAAAACATCGGCTTGCGGGGGGTGGGAGAAGGAGGGTGGGTGGACAGGGTGTTGTTTTGCCGGCAGTTGCAGCTGATCGAAGTGGGTGGGGATGGCTGGAGGGCGGGGGAAAGCAGCTGTTCTCTCGGTGAAATGCGGCGAATTCGCCAGTCGCTCTCTCAGAATTTCACAGAGCAACTCCAACGAGGGTTGTTTTCCGAGTTCTCCGCTCCTTTTCGTCCTTTTCATCATTGTTTCGCCGGCTTTCGAGAGCAATACAAATGTTCGCCAACGGTCGCGTGTTTTTTTAAAGAGATTTTTTTTATTTTGCCTTCCTGGAAATTATATCTTTTCTTCTAATTTAAGCCCCGTTGTTTGCTTTCTGTCGAAATTTATTCCGCTTTGGGGAGAGGCATCCTCCCACCCTTCACTCTTCGGCCAGACACATTTTCTTACTCCAACTGGGTTGTTATTTTTACGGTTTTGTGGTCTCGAAAAGTTTGTGGGTACCGGCAACCAAAGAAAAACAACTCAAGGAATCACCAGAGTAATCTCATTTGGCATGGAATAAACTGTAACAATAACGAGGAGTAAAGATGGTGAGAATCAATTGTGCAGGATTTTTAGATTTTTCAATTTGGGAAAAGGCCACCCGCCGTTCAATCTGCATGTTAATTAATAATAAGCCTTTTCATATTTTTCCCCCCTTTGTCAAAAACGAGGGTTCATGTTAATCCCAACTGCGATTTGAGAGCGATCGTTAAGAACACGCGTGGAATTTTCCCTTTTGATAAACTCCCCCGTCAGGAGGACAATGGATGATTTTTATGGGATAGGACATGGCAGATAGGGCGGTTACTAAGATAAAGAGTATTTAAAAATGGTGTATTTTTATTTTTACACAGTGAAAATATATAATACATGTTTTTAATAAATATTTTTAGCTAGAAAAATATTCATAAATTTTATAATAATAGATATTTATATTTAAAAAATAAAAATCTATAAAAATATCGTCATAATAAGTAAACATATCCATTAAATACCAATCTCCGAAAACACACACCCAAAAAGAATTTGATATGAAACGTAGATCAATTTTACATTATTTAAGATCATTTTTAATTTGATATGGGGCCAGGTTAACCTGGTCGAAAGAGTATTTCATGTAAAAACGATATGGGTTTAGCATGACCTGAAATTTACATGGCCATATCGATTTTACGGGTACGTGTTTTACAAAACTCTATGCTGTTTTGATTCTCCCTGTGTAAATTAGAGCTTAGGTCTGAGGGATGGCCCGGACATCTTACGGAAGTGCGTTTGCGGGTGCAAATGGCCGTATGATGCGCCACCCTTCACCAAAAGCCTTCGATTCGCCCACTCCGCCGGCTGGTTCGTACTTTTTTGTCCCCAGGACACGGGTGCAACATGTTGCCGGGATTTGTTTTGTTAATTTCTGTTTTGGGTGCGGGGCCATGTATTCGCTGAACCCCTTAAATCATTTTCGGGCCACCCTCGTCGTGTTGCAAGCCGCATGCTAATTGAAACCTGTGCGCAGTTTGGTCTTTGAACCTTTCTGGCTGCCTGGGTAGCCAAAAGTTTCGATTAATTAATAAAGAATTCATGTCTGATTTTATAACTTCATCAATAAGCTCCGCTGTCGGCACCGCTTTCGTTACTCCCTCGCTTTTACGAGAGAAATTCACAATGAATATTTATGCGCGTCGCCTTCTGAATGGGAAATGTGAAAAGGGGGAGGGGGAGGGGATTTGGGGCGGTTGGGTGGTGGTGCAGTGGCCAACAGCTGCCGACAGGCGCACCAGTTGCCCGAAATAGCGTCTTGGGTGGGAAAAAGGGGGCCTTCTGCTGTGAGAGAGTGGTCCAAACGCTTTGGCTCTCTAATTTTATTAACACGTTCATCATTCCTCGCCATTCGACGGCACAAGTGGCGCCTGAGGACGGCAATCAGTCTGGGGATCCCCATTTTCCGCCCCATACCCATGCCCCCCTTTCCCCTCTTCCCTCTCCCCTTTCCCTTGCCAACGGCTGCCGCCTGCTGTTGCCTAGAATTTTCCTGCAAGGGGGCATTTTCATATTGGTCTCCTCGACAGCCTCATGCATGAAGGCGAATTAATAAAAATTATTGCATATATTTGTAATTCCGGGTGCCTCCTTAAACGGGTGGCCCGGGGGGGGGGGGTGTAATGAGGGGGGGTTGGTGGGTGGTTGGGTGGTTGCTGGGCGACTTCTTTATTGGCGCGTGCTGCTGCGTTTTATCGCTCCCGTTGCTCCCACTCCCATTTTATTATGGCTCCCTTTCTTTGGCCGCTGTTGCAGATGAAAGCGTTTTAGACATATTTCACTACACAAGAAAGAAATTTGGAATGATATTAAGCTGATATTATCATCTGAATTTATTTATTACACTTCGTTACAAACCTAATAAATTTAAAATAAATTAAATTAAAAACACATCATATTATTCGAATATTAAATGCAGAAAATATAGAATGTTTTTTAAAAAAGGTATACAAATATTTCAAAAATATTAAATTATGTTTTTTTTATTATTAAAATTAAGAACATTGAAAAATTACAGTTTTTCTCTCTCTGTAAATTTTAGGGGAGCAACAAAAGACTTGCAGCACAGCCCAGGAATTCGTAGCCAAGTGGAGCGCTGAGTTCTTGTTACCGGGAATTTTAGGAATCTGAAGCAGGTCTCTTGCATAAATAAATTGATTAATAGCCAGGGCAGAGATTCCACAATAAAGTTTCCCGAAGGGGTATACCATACCATGCACACACCTTCTATGCGGAACTCTCGACCGAGCAAACATAATCGAGTCTTATCTCTATCCCAATGTCTATATCTCTACACCTATTTGCTTGTGCTGTAATCTCAGACACTTTAATAGTACTTACGATATTCAGCGATTCGTTTACACTCGAATGTGTAAATGTTGTGGCTGTTGTCGTTCATTTTGTTAGCACTAAGGCAAACAATTTAAAACAAACTGTCTGGATGTGGATGTGTTTTATCGTCACGTCACACAGATGAAAAAGTCGTGATGTAATTTTTTATCGATTACAGTTGACGCGATGGGGAAAAGTGTGGAGAAAATGGAGCCGGGGTCTGGGTTGTTGACTCCGGTGATTTATGGTGTTGCATGCATCTATCCAAGTTCCTGGCTGGTTCTAATGTATCAGTAGTATCAGACCCCTCGAATTTCCAACCCCAACCCCCCAGCGATTCGGCTCCTTTGTCGCTGTCCATTAGCTTGTAAAACGCTGCTGATTGGCACTGTGATATGGACAATTAAATTGTCGTTCTTAATCAGCGTCGAGTGCACTAATTCATTGTGTTTAATTTCTTTCGCATTTTATTTAATGTTTTTTTTCCATTTCTTTCTTTTTTTCGTGCCCCGGTCAATTGCACTTTTTCAGAGCCAATGCGGGTCGCCGACGTTCGAGAAGGAATTGCGCGAACAAATTGAGAAGTAAGTGACAAATAAGTTTAGAGTGTGTGGGAAATAAACAAAGAAAGCGGGTGGATCGGATCGACCGTAGACCAGAACTGTAGCATTTCCGTTTCTTGGGCCAAATATTTACTTAATTTGTCTAGCCGGCAATTTTGGAGTAGTTTTCGCGCTGCTTTTGGCAAAGCGTACGTAAATAACTCATACCCAAGACTCGTGACCGGCCACGCCCCCTTCGGTGGCCCTCTTGGCCATTACGCACAGAACAAGTTAACGGCACAGCGAATGCAATTTTCCAAATTGCCAGGAATCGGAGGATGAAGAAGGAAGCGCTTACTGGCGAAACCCATCAATCACCGAACCCCCCGACCCGCAGCGCCCTCTGCCGGCCCGAATACGTAATTACCGCGATTGGGAAATGGTGCAAAGTTCTGGTCTAGGCCGAGATTTAACTTCTCCTTCGGACCTTTCTTTCTTTATGACCACCATTAGCTGCTAATTTCCATGCAGATTGTTTACGCAAGCGTTTCTTTTTAAAAATTCCGATGAGTGATTACTTATTTACGATATTATGATCCATCTGTTACTTTAACAATACCAGATTTCTAAGTTTTTACTGAAATAAAGTTTTTTAAGCTTTAAAATTGTTATCTTTATTATGACTCAATATATTTTTAAAAAGTTTATAAATTCAGTATACAATTAAAGCTTGACTCATTCACAAGTTTTAATGTTATATTTATTTATAATAAGTAATAAGTAAAATATTTTTAAAAGCTACTCCGTTGTTCGTACTTTCAGACGTAAACAAATAAGTTAAATAAGTTTTCACTGTAAATATTTTTGAGTTTTTAAAGTGCCCACTATACCAACCATAGAATCAATACAATGAAATCATATTTCCCTTCAGCCACTCATAAATAAGTAATCAATCCGCGGAGTTCTCTGCTGGAAGCGCCGCACGTTTGCGATGATTTTTGCAACTCGTTTTCATTTATGCATTTCTATATTTGTCCTCTTTTTTTTCGCTTTCCCTCGGCATCCGCATCCGCATCTGAATCCGAATCCGAATCCGCAGCATGAATCGCATTATGAAATCCAAAGAACGCAAGCAAACGCAGACATGTCGGGATCACAAGGCACTGCAGGTATGTATCGGATGGAAATGGAAATGGGCGAGGGAAAAGGGACAAGGGAGGAGGGGCTTTTCCGCACGGAGCCGCGCAGCATGTGGAAAATCAATTTGCACAGCGCGAGTTTCCTTGTGAAAAGTTTGGAAGGGGGGGCAGTGGGATTCCCTCCGAGTCGAGTCATAAATAAACGCATAAATTCATTTTTAAGAACAATCTCTCCCCTCGCTGCCATTGCGTCGCATACAAATTGTCTCTTATCCGGATGGAGTAACTGGAGTCGCCGTTGCCGGCGCGACTTTGTTGCCAAAATGCTTTCTGGCCGGGCACATTACATTCTTTGCCCGAATTGATTGAGCGTCGGCATTAGAGACGCTTCACTGCGCCCCAGTGGCAGCTTTTCATTACCATTTTCCACAAGTTGGGGCGATGGGGTCGGTGGGGGAATGGAAAATGCTTTTCCTTTCGTCGTTAACTTCTGGCAATCTCATTTGCCCCGCCAGCCCCAAAAAATCTCACCCAATCTTGTAAGGCCCCGCTAATGAAGCCCAAGGTTTCCACGTCCCATGTGTCTGCATGTGACCTTCTGGCCAGCCAACAAGTTGGCTTTGATCGAGATTGGATATTTGTTACTCGTTTGGGATCTCGGGGAGTGGGTAGGGGGGTCTTGTAACTACTGCTCACTTAGCACTTACAGAAAAAGAGCCGGTTGATGGATGGATAGATGGCTGGGGAGCCGGGTGCCGGGTGCCAGTGGGTGACCCTCATCAGGGCAGCTGTCACGGAGCGAAGGTTGCCCCCCAGCACTTGATAAATACTCGATCTAATCAGTTGTCCCTTTCTCATCGGAGGTGTTTACTGCATGGATCGTTTTTTTCGAGCTTTGTGTAATATCAAGTTGAAAGCCAACACTTTATTAGCGGAGTTTTTAAAAGTCAAGCGAGGATAATATGAAGATTTGCCATTTATTCGAGACATTGAAACTAATTATCATCTATCCTGAGATACAATTTTATATAACTAAAAAGAAAATATATTAAACTATAAACACTTTAAAAAACTATGATTTTAGACTCTTAAATGATGTAATTTCAACATAAATACATATCTGTTACATAACATTTCATAGGAATGGTGTTACATATTATCTAAACTAAACACCAATTCACAGATAATAAATACTGATATGTGTGATTTTTATCATAAACGTATCTCAATAAAAACAAATGATTGTGAAATAGAATAGCAAATATGTCTGTAAAATATAGTGTACGAATGGGTTTTCCAAATGAAATATATTCTCTATTATAAAATGGGAAAATATAGATATAGAAAATTTTGTCTTTTGACTATTTTCCAGACCCGCTTCGCCCGCCAGGAGAGCCTGCTCCAGTCGATGCAGCAGGAGAACCGCTCCCTGCTCACCCGAATTCGGCAGTATGAGCACTGTCTGGACGATGTGATGCGTAAGGTGGTGGACGCCATCGTGGCGGAGGATAATCTCCGGGAGGAAGTGAGCATGCTGAAGGGCAGGGTTCGGGATCTGGAGGCCCAGAATGCCGCCCTGTCCGCTAGTCCGGTGAAGGGCAGGGACGAGGGCTACTGCACCATGAGCAGTGGTCAGCCGCAGCCGTCGAACGGACACCTGGAGGATCTGCCCGAGGAGCCGGAGCAGTGGCTTCTGCCCGCCGAGCCCTGCTCCACGGAAATGGAGGACTGGAGCATGTCGCAGGAGGAGCTGGCGGTGATGACCTTCGACGACGAGCGGGATCAGCGGCAGCATCCGCAGCAACAGCAGTTGAGGAAGAGGGATCACGACTGGCTGTGGCCATCCAGCGACTTCATCAACTCCACCACCGTAGAAACGGATTCGGTGGCCGATGGTATTGCTCAGCTGCTGCAGCAGAAGGTAATCGACTCTAGGGCTGGAGAAGATGGGGAAGATACTCATAATACTCCTCTAACCTTTCAGATCGTTTACTCCGAGGACGAGGAGGTGGCCTGCACGGACTTCACCAACGACTTCTACAAGCTGGTCAACATCCGTTCGAACTCCTCGCGCAGCCTTTACTCCTACTTGGAGGGCGAGACGGACGATGAGGACGACGAGGACGAGGACGACGGCGAGGATTCCAGTATGTCGGAGAGCCAGGTGGGACCGGCGGGACGAGTTCCTGGAGCCAGTCCCACGCCCAGCGAGGCGGGACGGGCCCAGTTGACCAGCTGCTCCTCCAGCGAAACGGACGAACTGTCCGCCAGTCAGGCGAAGATGGATGAGGAACCCGATTACGCGGTAATCGATGAGTGCCGGCGGCGGGTGAGCGACATAGAAATCGAGGATGTACCCATGATTGTGGGCAGCACGCCAATGAAGCCGCTGGACGAGCAACAGTGCATTGCCCAGATCATCAAGAGCGAACTGCGACGACCGCCGCATGTCCTGGTCAAATCCAAGTCGGTGCTGGAGGAGCAGGAGCCCAGCTGCATCCTGCGACACAACCAACGCCGCGAACTCGAGTCCACCGTGGTGCGCAGCGATAGCATCAGCTGTGCCATGATGACGAAGTTGGGGAAGGATGTGGTGGTGGTGCCACCGGCGCCCGGGATGGTGACCAAGTTGAAGGAGCGAATGCTGCTGAGGCAGGCCTCAACGCCTCCGACGGCCAGCTCCTGGCGCAGGAGCAACGGCTGGAAGAGGGTCACCTCGCCAGTTCATCCACCTGCGGCTGTTTCGCCAAAGAAGGTGAGGAATTTTGAGATCTAAACCCTATATAGTATATGGTTATAATCTGATAAATTGATTTTGCAGAAGGAAGCCAAGTCAACGGAGCCGCCAAAGAGTTGCCTGCCCAAGGCGCAGCCCACCAGAATTCCAACGAGCATCCATTCGTCGGTGTCCTCGTCCTCCTCGATGTCCTCGTCCTGCTCGCCCTCGCCCTCCTCCCCCTCGCCGCAGTCCCCGCAGCAGAGGTCACCGGGTCAACAGCCCCAGAAGCAGCAGCATCAGCGAAAGTCGAAAATTCCTCCACCAGTTCCCGTGCGACGATCCTACGCCAGTTAGGATAAGCCCAAAACTGCCTAATCTCAAATCAATAATCGTCAAGCTAACAAATATTTAAAGATTTAAAAAGACTAAATTGTGATATATTCAAACAAAACAAAACAGAAGAGAGGAGAAGAGAACAGAACAGAACCGAAAGATACAGAAGCATTAAGATGATTAAGATTATGGAGGAGGAGCAAGCGAATACGAGTATTTATGTATATTGTAAATTTTTTGGAAGATGTTTTACCTTGTAAGCGGCACTGCCAACTGTTCCCCCTGGAAAAACCGAACCGATCAGCTCGCCCTGCTCTATCGCATATATTTTGTAGAGCAGACGTCGAAGCATCCAAATCCGTAGGTTATACTAACTATAATGGGTCACTTTGATCGATTCAAACTGAATTCAAACCACTATTAGCTATGGTCATGATTAGATGAACCAATACCGTAGTCTTCCGCATTTGTAGGACATGGTTAACACACAAACTAAGCCGAGTTGGTAGCTCCTCAGACAGCAGCTGAACACTTGCATTTAAGGGTGAAATATTTCAAGGTGTTTAGAAAGCATATTTAGGTACATACGATCTATAAACACACATATATATATATATATATACGGTTTCTAGGCGAACATTAAACGACAACCATAACAATAAACTGTACATAGCAGTCGTTCCGAGATCCGAAATCCGAAACTAATGACAAAGCTCTTCTTCAACCGTAGTTAGCTCCTCAGGGGCTGCTGCCACCGACTAATTCATCGCAGCAGCCCGATTCCTAAGCATATATATATACCTACACTATATAGAACAGAACGCACTATGATCGAGAATCGAGAACCGAGAGGAGGGAACGTAGATGTAAGCTCGTATAAACATTATAAATGTATTTTCTTAGCGTAGCGAGTACAAAATAAACAAAAAGAAGTTACACAAAAATAAATTATTGACCTAACCATTGGCCTCGCCCCTTTCGAAAGCGGTTATCTCCGGCGGGTTGGTAAAATCTTACATAAATATGGGTATGTAGTACTAATCAATAACATAAAATGCAAACAAACACGATTACTTAGGCTATTTTTTAGGGGGCGCTGATGCGGCAGAGAATGAGCTCCAGTTCGTGCTTCAGCTGGAAAGAACTCAAACGTGATTCCGGGGCGCTGACCCAGCAGCTCTTGTAAAGTTTGGAGTAAGCGCTCTCCAGGCACGCACTCGCCTCTGGCGCCGGGCCATCACTGTCGAAGTGGAGTGCTAATCGGTTGCGGCGGCATTTCTTTTTCAGATCGCCACGGCCGGCGGTGTAAGATGGATCGAGGCTCAGATTACGGCGGGCCGAGGAATTCGCCCTTTTGTGCATCACGTCGTCGGCAAAGTTCCAATCGCAGTCGCCGGGGGCGTCCAAAGCTAGAGTCTTCAGCTGATGGTAGTTATCCGGCCGCAGTTCGTGCTTGACCACCTGGTAGGCAATGGTCTCATTGCAGTCGAGCGGGTGATAGGGCAATCTGCGG
This sequence comes from Drosophila pseudotakahashii, assembly GCA_035046095.1. Lineage (NCBI taxonomy): Eukaryota > Metazoa > Arthropoda > Insecta > Diptera > Drosophilidae > Drosophila > Drosophila pseudotakahashii. The sequence continues at coordinate 1,073,579 of JAWNOE010000247.1, read as the reverse complement.
GCCTGCAGTTGCCACATTGTAATGCCCAGGGAGTAGATATCGGAGGCTTCGGATAGAATGTCGGAGCGGAGGACTTCGGGAGACATATATCTCAGGGTTCCATTGGCATTGGTTGGGTCCTGTCTGGCACATAGCTCGCCCATTTCGATGGACGAGCCAAAGTCGCAGAGCTTGCAGATGTAACTGCGTTTGACCTTCGAAAGATTGCCAACCCCTGAAGACTTAATTCCCAGGGCAACCAAAATATTGGTTGGCTTTACATCCAGATGTAATACATTCTGGGAATGGCAGTATCTCAGGGCGGCCACCACATCCAGAGTGATTCTGAAAGGATAGTAGTTGATTTTAGGTTGTAGGTTATGGGAAAAAGGATCGTACAAAACCCTGTGCATCAGTGGTAGCGCCAAAGTGTCTACGATCCTCTGCAGACATTGTCCCCTGGGACATTCCATGATGACCAAGCCGAACTCTCCGGCGGATTCTAGTTTCAGAAGTCGCACAATGTTCCTGTGCTGCAAGTTCATCAAATGAGATTCGTTGTGCAATGTTGAAGCCGCCTGGGCTCGAATGATCTTCACAGCAACGGAGCGATCTGCATCGGAACCTTGGATAGATTTGATTTCTATACGGGATCTAAGCATACTTACCTCGATAGATGGCTTTAAAAACCGTGCCGTAGGCTCCACGTCCCAGTATCTGACACCTGGTGGACACGGGGCGGCCATCCTGGAGCAATTGCATCCTTTTTGGCGTGTTCAGCAAAAGCTCACCCATTTGTCTTGCAACTGAATGTGACTTATTTCGATTTGGTTATTTTGTTAAATATAATAAATCCACATGGTCATCTTTCTAACGGTGATCTTTAAAAACAGCTGGGCGATAATGTGGCCCCACTTTTTTTTAATCTTTCCAAAACGATATTCCCCCTTTTAACAGCTCCAATTTTAAAATGAGTATTTTTTCCGTACCAAGAAAAACCACTTAAATTCAAGTTGAGCCTTTTATTTTATCAGCCAAATTATTTCCTCTACTCAAATAAATTTCAATATTGTATATTTACACTAATAATGCACACGGTTTCACTTGAAGTGCCTCTCCAGCAATTACATCGTAAAGAAATAACCATAATACACGCAAATACAATTATAATAAATGGATTGTAAGGGCTTTCGAGGGTTCATTTTAGGCTTAATACTATACAAATAAATATTATTACAAATGTCTGCCGCTGGGCTCTTCCATGATGATTTGCTAGTTGCGATCTCTGTGCAATTTCTCGGTCTCCGCCCGCAAGCCCTGTACAAATTGGAAGTTAGTGAGTTATTCAAAACAAAAAATATATAAAAAATCTCAAAATTACCCGAAAGGCTTCCTGGATTTTGTCTGTAATGAGCTTTCGCGCCGTGGGCTCCGGCACCTGGCGCTTTTTGAGGTCCGTAATGAAGTCGGTGAGGTCCAATGGCTGACCCACATTCACGGTGACCTTCTTGCCCCGCTGTATCACATAGGGCTCCACGTTCGGCAGCAGGTCATCCATGCCCTCGTGCCACATGGGCAGAATGATGGGCACCTTGGGTGACTCGTAGATGATTCTGCCCACGCCCCACTTGAGTCGCAGCTCCTCCTTCTCCATGTTCACCTTGCCCTCGGGAAACACGTGGATCCAGTGGCCCAGAGCGGCCTTCTCGATGCACAGGTTGATCGCCTCCTGGTAGACACCGATGCCACGCACAACAGGAATGCACTTGCCTGCGAATGGAAGGGAAGCCGTTAGTCATCTTTGATTATTATGTAAGTAATTATTTGCAAGTTCTAGGCCTAAATTCATGAACTATGTACCTAGTTTTAAAACATTTGGGAAACTGTATGAACTGGATAATTTCCAAAAAGTGTTAAAAATGTATCTCAATAACCGATTGAAAAATATGAATAAATATTTACATAACTTAAGAATTGAGAATGATCAGAGTATTGAACAAAGAAGTCGGTTAGCGCGATTTTAGAAAAGTACATTAACAGAAAAGTTTAATTATTGGAAATTTTAAGATCTTCGTTAACTCTTTAATTGAAATGGTAACTTAAAGATACAAGTCTGTGTTTTAATTGTATGGACTCTATATAATAGATATACTTCACTTTTACAGTTTATAATAGTTAAGAATTTTGATCTCACTAATTCTTAAACAGGGGTGTCACAAAAATTCCCTACAACCAAAATTGGTTGTAACTCATACGTACATATATAATATCAATAACAATTCCTAGAGATTTCTCTGACTCCTAGGATAATAAATAGTTTTTTTGGCGATGTTAATATAAATAACCCTAAATAGATTCTATAGCTGTTCCATATTCTATTCCATCTAATCCCTAAAAAATCGTACCAAACATGAAGAAGAGCGAGTGCCTCCTGTTGGTGAAGCAGATGTCGTGGGCGGCCATCGACCAGCGGATTTTGTAGGTGTTGCAAACGAGTCCCATCGGCAGGCAGCCCCACAGGCCGGGATCGTCGAAGCAGGAGTAGTGATTGGACACGGTCAGCAGGGGAACGCCCTGGGGTCGCTTCGAAATCAGGCTGACCAGTCGCTCCTTGTTGTAGACGCGGGGTTTGTTCAGGAACACTGCAGATGGGGAAATAGAGAGGCGAGAGATCAGCATTTGCATAATTGTGTAGAGGCACCAATTAACCACGCGGCACACGTTTGACCTCGATGAGCGAGATCGCCATCGTCAGCATCCGCACATCGTTTATCAATCGAGAGATGCGCAGATTCACGGTCATGGTCATGAGCTCTCCGAGCGCTTCGCTTGGCCAAAAATAAATGTGCCTTTGGGCCAGTTTGTTGGGTAAGGTCGGCTCTGCCGGATAGATACTCACTGAGCACGATCTTGCTGAAGATTCCGACGGCGGAGACGACGAATTGGCTGGCCATGTACCAGAACCTCGTGGGGTTCCGCAGCCTCGGGAAGATCCAGTCGATGTTGTAGGGCACCTCCACGCCGGGGTCCACATCCAGAGGCCGAACGTCGGACATCGGAGGCGCGAGGGGAGGCGACGGGGACGGCGATGGCGCTGGAGGCTGGGACAGATCCTTGGGCTGACTGCTCCTCACGGTCTGCGTGGCGATATCCTTGCGATCCTGCTGCTGCTGCTGGCTGGCCGGAAACCGCTCATCGGGCACTGGCCGCGCCTCCGGAGCTTGGACGTACTGCTGTGGGTGGCAGATAAGGGCGGAAATTGAATTACCGACGGTCGTCAGAGGGAGTACATTGAAAATCCCGCCGCTAACCATGGATAGCCTTTAATCTTATCGGTCCCAAGAATAGTTTCCTTTTGTGTTTGTGTCTGGCCGGATGCCCTTCTGAGTTACGCATTTTGATTTCAATATTTGAGCTAGGTATTTTCCTTTGTCAACTTTTGAACTAACTCCCACCACCACCCCACGCCGCCCACAAGGGGAAAAGGCGCCTTTGTGCCACAGGTTAGCAGCATGCGCAGTGAAAATCTGCTGCGGAAATCCACGTTGCATTTTCGCGCGAATGCGGGAATGCAGGAAAAACTCACGGCGTCAGAGATCCAAGCCAAGGCGACCTTCACTCAGTTCGAGACGAGCACCTGCACCCGAGAATCTTTTGCATCCGGACGGCGGGAACTTTCGAGCGTAACTGATTTTCGTCTCGTCCGAAAGCGCCAAGTGCAACAGGCACAGAAAGCACGCATAAAACGGGGGCGGTTCGCTTGGGGGGAACCAAACAAAGAGAGACAAAGCGAGAAAGAGCGAAAGAAAGGGCGCTAGCGGAGTGAGGCAACAGTCAAGTGGTCGACTAAAGATTGTGAAACTATCTTTATCAGTTGGCAAAAGTGCTTAGCCAAGCGCTTCCGTGAATAATGATCACGTTGCTGCGACTTGACGAGATAAGCATTCGAATTTGGGCGCCCAAAGTGGTGGATTTGGGTACTACGTAGGTGCAAGGTGGTGAGTTTCGACAGAGTGCTCTTATCAATTGCTTAACACGGATTATTTGGCAAGATAGTACTGATGGAGAGGTGTTTGTTGTGTACCTAAGAGAAGTCTACTACTACTGATACAAGTGTATTGAAATTGATACAAATTTATAAATAAATTTAAAAAAAATTTAATTATTTTTTGTATGGCCAAAAATAAAAGTTAAAAATATATATCCATTTTTTATGTTTTCTTTTGGAAAAACACTCTTTACATAGCACAATTTATGAGGCTTAATTTAAAACAAAAGAATGAGGTTCTAAAATTGTTTTATTTCATTTTAAGTTTACAATAATGTAGGTTCCTGGTTCTTCATAATTTAAACCTTCCCGCCAACGGTGGTGGGAATGGCAAGTTTTAGTGGTTAGTTTTGGAACGTGGTGGAAAAAAAGAGAAAGCGATGGCCTGATTTTGTTTATGTTTATTGGGTACTCTTAGGTATAACACTTAACGATTGCTATAATTAAGCTTACCCGGGACAGCGCCTGGATCGGCGGTCTATATCCTCCGCTGATCACCCAATTTAGGCTCCGCATGGCGGAGGCGGCGCCCACGTGCCCGGGACGCCTTAAGTTGGAACACACGACCATCAACATTTTAACGAGTTCTTAATTTTACGACTACGATATGCGTGGGCAGTTGGCGGTTTTAGTAGGGGCTTTACATAACCGACTCTTGTAGGCCGAATAAAATACACTTTGCAATTTGGGACGCGCACTGCTAGCTTCTTCCTCCAACCGCCACTTCTTCACCTCAGCTGCAAACTCAGGGGCGTACGGTCAGGGGGCGCCGAATCCGTTTGGCGCATGTCTGACGGGGGGCGTAATTTCGGCGGGGGGCGGCGAAGGTGCTCAAGGTCAGGCCAAAAGAAATCTGAAGAAACTAGAAATTTGAAGGAAAACAAAACCGAATCAGCTGTTTTTTGCCATTCACCTCGAACTGAAGTTTGATCATTCTGCAACACTGATCACTTTCGGCTCTGTTGGCCAACACTAGCTTTTTTCCAAAATATTTTGTCGTGGTTTGGCAATTCCCTCTTCAATTAAGCATCGTTTTCGCTGGAAATCCTGTGCACAGAATGTCTCGCAGTGCTCGCCCCCTCACCTCCGCCCGTGTCCTGCACAAAATCAAGGCCCTGAGCACCCCGCAAACGAGCACGGAATATGTGATCAACCGGAACCCCAGGAATCTGGAAAGATTACGAATTGCCTACAAGCCGGGTGGCTACCATCTGGAGAAACCGGGTCGATCCTTCTGGCACACGCTGGAGATCAACACCAGTGGTCGATATGTCAGCGCCGATGTCAAGCATTTCGAAAATGGAACCATCCTTAGTGCCAGCACCTCGGAATGGGCCATCAAACAGCAGCTCTACAAGACCAACGACACCTCCGCGTTCGTGAATCTCGGGAGAGTGCTGGCCCATCGCTGCTTGCAGTCGGGGATTACCGAGATGACCTGCAATGTGGAGGCGGTGCCCGGCAGCAAGCTGCAGAAGCTGCTCCGAACCCTTCAGGACAATGGGGTGTCCTTCAAGGAGCCCCCTCGCCTGGCCAACCAACAGCCCTGGGATGCCGAGAGGCACGAAAAGCCCTGGGAGGTGTTAGATGGATCCCTGGAACCCCCAACATCGAAATAACCAAAAGAAACCCCGTTTAGTTTTCGTTTCGTTTATAATAAACGTTGATTATTATTGCTAATTACAACGAATCATGGTGATTTATTCGTATTTGCCCTTGATGTCCTTCCAGAGCTTCTGCAAAGGGGAAGGAACTTAATATTTGGCCAGGAAACTGGTATTACATAAGAGGATTTCGCTTACGCCTTTGTTGATGCCCTCGAAGAGCGCAACCGACGTGACATCGATGGCGCGCTCGAAGAAGAAGGCCGATGCGATGATGGCCACGGCGTAGGTGGAGGTGCGCTTGAATAGGGTGTTGTAGATGACCTTCATGTTGGCTGGATTTTTGTTTAAAACTTCTGATTTGCTCGCAGACCAACTTTTTCACACGCCAAATTCACAGCTGATTTGAAAGGTTTGACAAGCAGTATGGGGTAACGTCGAAACACTGACAGCTGGGGTGACCATTCTCTCGATACATCTCTGACTGATGTTATCGAAAGTGGGCCCCACCTCTAGTCGACGGGCAAAAACAAACGAATGCGTGAAAATGCCAAATTACCAGGATATTTAGCGTAATTGGGGATTCTCTGCGTGGGAGCATGGACATAGCCACTATCGAGCTGAGCGTCGAGGCGCTGATAGGATCGCTCCTGGCCCTGGGCGTCCTGTTCGCCTTCTGTCGCAGTCTGCTCGCCGAGGATTTTGTGAGCACCTTCAAAACACGTCACAGCTGGAAATCAATAAAGGTCTTGGAGCAGGTGAGTGGAATTGACCAGTTGGAACGCACTACCAGATTATATACAATTTACCCTCCCCTAGGCCTGCTTTTGCAACGTCTGCGAGATCCTGCTGACCCCCTCCGCCGGACTCTTTTGCGACTGTTGCGGCCTGTGCACCCATGCCACGCCCCCCTGCCAGCGAAGGGCGGACAGGGAGTACCGCTGCAAGGACAAGTGGTTGCGCAACGAGTCCTCCGTGCGGCACCTCTGGGTCCACGGCAATCTGCCCATGGGCGTCCATTGTGCCGACTGCAACGAGGAGGTGGATCACCATGTCGCCACCGAGCCGGGATTGTATGGATGGCGATGTGCCTGGTGCCAGCGGTGTTACCACAACGATTGCTACGCCCGCGCCGACTCCAAGGACGCCTGCGACTTTGGCGAGTTCAAGGACATGATCTTCCCGCCGTACAGCTTCGTGGCCGCCCGGACCAGGGACTCGATGCGCCTCCACCTGGCCAGCATTACGCCGCCGGACATAGAGAACTGGGAGCCACTGATTGTGATCGCCAACACCAAGTCGGGCAGCAGTACGGGCGCCAATGTGCTGTCCCTGCTGCGCGGCTACCTGCATCCGCTGCAGGTGATGGAGCTGGGCTCGCGGGGTCCCCAGGACGCGCTCCAGTGGGCGGCCAAGGCCAGTCCACGCCCATGTCGCATACTGGTGGCCGGCGGCGATGGCACCATCGGTTGGGTGCTCAATACCATCTATGCGTTGAACATCAAGCCCCAGCCCTCGGTGGCCATCATGCCGCTGGGCACAGGCAACGATTTGTCGCGAGTTCTGGGCTGGGGAGCCGAGCCACCCTCGGTTCTCGATCCTGTGGAGATCCTGAGAAGTATACGGCGGGCCCGATCCGTGAATCTCGACCGCTATGACTTGCAGATCGAGAAACTGCACTACCGGCTGCCCATCCAGAGGCACCCCACGAAGACGATTCATGTGTACAACTATTTCAGTGTGGGCGTGGACGCGTTCATCACCTACAACTTTCACAAGACGCGCGAATCTCGATTCTATCTGCTCAGCAGTCGGATATTCAATAAGGTAGGCTACCAGCTAATGTGTCTGGCCTAATCTTAATGTAATCTTTTTTACAGCTTCTGTACTTCACCTTTGGAACGCAGCAGGTGATGCAACCGGGCTGCGAACACCTTGAGGAGAAGCTGACCCTGTACCTGGACAACAAGCCAGTGCAACTGCCCGAACTGCAGGCACTGGTGTTCCTAAATATCGATTCCTGGGGAGCTGGCTGCAAGTTGTGCGAGCTTAGCAACTCCAATGGCGAAGTGCGAATGGTGAACTCCATCTCCGATGGCTTGATGGAGGTGTTCGGCATTGTTTCCTCCTTTCACATCGCCCAGCTGCAGTGCAATATAAGCAAGCCGGTGCGAATTGGCCAGGCCAAGCAAATAAGGGTGAGACCTAAAGTGAAGACGCCAACTGAATTGCTGCTAATCAACATTCTCTCTTAGCTGCAAGTCAAGGAGACGGTGCCAATGCAGGCGGATGGAGAACCCTGGATGCAGAGTCCTGCGGATATACGTTTGTCCTCGCGCAGCCAAGCCCGCGTTCTCAAGCTAGCCGCTACCTAAACGTAATAGCTAAATCCCAGTAGTAACCCCTTATGTGCCAGTCCCATAATCTCAAAGTACTTAACCTGTAACCTCAGTCCACACTTAATCGAATTTGGTAAGCTATGGCATTTTAAGACATCCCCCCAAAGGGGGAAACCAAAGCTAGTCGAAAAAATACACTTAATCGTATCTGAAAGAAATCCACTTTTATTAAGACTCATAAATCTTTTGAAATATAATTAAATGTTCGACTGGTGTAACATGCTGCCCGCGAGGGGCACGCACAACATTTGGGTCAGTAGAGTGTGTATCGAAAGGCGGGTAAACAACAAAATCAGGAGTACAGCATCAGCTGGAGCCCGCTTTAGAGCATGGTCAGCTCCATGATGGCGTTGACTATGTCGTTGCTGTTGTTCTTCAGCGCCTTGATGGCCTTGGCCCTCGTCGTGTTGGCCTGCGTGATGACCAGCTCGATGTCCTTCTCATCTACGCCGGTGTCATCGACCTCCTCTTCGTCCTCCTCGGCAATTGGGGCCACCGATGTGGTGGCGCCCACGCTGTCGGCAGCGCCAGCAGCCTCGGGGGCCTTGAACTTCTCGGCGGCGGCCACCTGGGCCTGCTGCGACAGATCCTCGATCTTGGCCTCGCCGAACACGATGTACGTGTCGCTGTGCGGGTTCTTGTACACATCGGGGTTGTTGATCACGAACAGGATGTTCTTCGACTTCCTGATCGTCACCCGGTTGACGCCCTGGATCTGCTTGAGTCCCAGCTTCAGCATGATCTTCCTGGCCTTCTTCTCTCCGCGCGACTGCTTGGCCTTGGAAACCAAGTCGATGGGCAGACCGGTGGCTCCGCCGCCCAGCTGTGTGGTGGCCGCTCCAGCCTCCTCCAGACCGGGCATACCGCCATCCGAATCGCTGTCGCTGCCGTCGTCCTCGACGCGCACATCCTCGGGTTTCGCCTCAGCGGAGGTGGAGGGCGCAGCCTCGTTCTTGATTTCGGTCAGTTCAGGCATCTTTATCTGCGGGCGAACAAGTGGACATAGTTTGGTTAGGTAATTGCATCGTGTGGTCTGTCAATTAAGCCGGGGAGAGACATCTGGCGCCGGTTCAGAAGGGCGGTCAGAGGTCTCAGGTGGGGGTCGTTTGTTCATCGATTTTTCAAGTTCGATTCTACCCCCCAAATCGCCCGCCAAAGTTATCAATAAGTAGATTTTACTCTTTAGTCTGATATTTTACATAATTCAAGGCAGGAATTTAAGTATATTTTGTTAAAATTGAATTTAATTGGAAAAATGTGGAGTACACACACTTACAGGAAACGAAGAAAAGAAATATGGCGGCGCTCAGCAGTGTGACCGGCTCTGAAAAATTTTAACTTTTTATACCATATTTAATTTATCCAATATACCAAAAATATTGTCATATTGATGTGTCAGGAGGGTGTATTTGCTAACTGAGACATAGCGAAGACACCCTCCTGAAGATACTGTTTTGTGGGTTAATTTATAAATTTTTAAGGAGCTGTTTAAAAGGATTAATTTAACAAGTAAAAAATATATTTATATATATATTTTATATATTTTTTTTTAAATTAAACAGTTTTCAGCAGTTCCAACCAAATTAATTCGGAATTCTTAATAACATCAATACAAATTCCAACCGTTAACAGGTTTAACTGGCCTTATAATTAGATCTTAGTACATTTTATACTTCTTAGGTCACACATATAGGTCATAGGTTATAGGTCATACTCGTTGAAAAAGTGATAGATATTTAAAGAATACGAAGCAAGAAATAAAAAGAATTTGTTCTGGATCCGTCACTGGCTTGAACCAACCTATTCATGGGCTTTGTTCGTTATTAAACTGTTTAAACTACAATTTACCTATACCCCATATTGACACTAGCAATTGAAACGTCTCCACAATTTCTCAGGTGAAAATGATGGCACTCACAGACGTGGCTTAAAATGTGATTAAAAGATTTTATCGAGGAAGGGACCAAATGGCTCTGTGCTCTCACCCATAGATCACAGCGCCTAAGTGAATAGTGATAAGAACGGTGCTATTCTGAAAGCGCTGGTTCGGAACCAACTGTATCCTTCAGCTCCGGCTCCATTGTGTAAAGTTAATTATTATTGTTATTATTATTAACTAATCGTCACACAATGGTCAACGATATCTTGAACAGTGCAGGCTGCACATTAGAATTGATTCATGTGTCATATTATTAGGTGGACTGTAGTCCAGTCGACTGGTTAAAGGGGGAGTAAGAGAGGGACATTAGGCCAAAATAATAAATTTTATCTAACGAATCCAGCCTGCCTACCAAAAAGTTCGATTTTAGAGTATAGTGTAATCCATTTAATACGTTTAAGGTGATTTTGGTTAAACAAACTAACAAAGAATAATTAAAATAGTTATAATTTACTAATTTGTGATTTAGTAATACCAGAAAATTAAAATAAAATACATTTAAAATCTAAAGAAGAAATTAAAATGTAGTTTTACATAGAACAAAATAAAGAACTTCAGGAAAGTGAACCATTCCGGAAATCGCGTTTCAATAGTTATTAGACTTTAAGAGAAGGTTGGGATAACCCAAACCTCTTATGTAGACCCCTTGTCTGGGGTTACAAACAATTGATTTCACTATTAAATAACACAAATGGCTGAATGAATGCACTGGTTTCACAATAGAATGTTTGACGGAGCCAATTCTCCCCACCGCAGACCGTCACTTGAAGATGTCGATCTTCAGTTTGCTAGTGCATTCTACAAACGCTTCTCGAAGTGCTTCTTCACGCGCAGACGCTTGGAGGAGTATTCAATTAATTGAACTTGCCTGATAAGGCGAGTACTTCCACACTTGATGCATGATTTCATTTATAAATTTGACTTGCCTGACTTTGTTAGAGGAAGTGCACCGAGAAAAATCGGATACATTAATAGTTACATGAAATAAAAAAAATCCTCTAACCGGGGGAGAGATCAGAAGGGAGCACTTCTGGTTCTATAAATTAGATAAGGTTTAAAACTTATATAAATCAAATTTCCCTTCTAGAAGTCCGACCAGTATTAATCTCTTGTACATATAAATCTAAACAGGACTTTTTTTTCTCGATATTATAGAAGTGATTATTCTATTTAAACACCGAAATCTTCCATGTTTGTACAAAATAGAAGAAACGGATGTCTACCCTTAATTTACCCTTTACTAAAAACATTTATTTTGTGTGTAAAAAGCTTTGCTACCCACGTATCCGTTGGATGACAAAGTCCAGCGCTACTTTGTGGTAGGCGGGTTGGATGGGCGATAAGATCGGAGGAGACACACGCCAGATGACTGATCGCAGCTCCCTATCGGCATTAGATAACGGCCCCGGTGGAGTGGCCACTCCTGCAGCTAATAAAAACCCTGCTCGGGATCCGGAACCTCACAGTGAACGCTGCAACGTTCAGCCCACTAGACACCGAAAATGAAACTATCAATCCTCCTGATCGCCGTGGTGGCCCTGGTGGCCATGGTGACGGCCAAGTCCGCTCCTGGACGCTTGGCAGCACGGTATGACCACTTCAGGGTCTACCAACTGGACATTGAGACGGAATTGCAGATGGAGGAGCTTAAGAAGATTCATGAGCACATCACTGTGAGTAGATATAAACATATTTAAGAAAATTTTATATTATGGGATCCCATTAATAGGTGCACATCCTGAACGAACTGGGTGCTCCCGGACATAAGTACCACATTATTGTGGGTCCTTTGTTCCACCGAGTCTTCGAGAAGACAATGAAATTCCTGGAGATTGTCTACGAAGTGATTGTCGAGGATCTGCAGAAGTGAGTTAACAAATCTCCCTGAAGTTACATTTCTAGAACCTTTTCCCCCATACAGATTGCTAGATGAGTCCTCTGTTGGCGACGATTCCGAAATGGAGTGGGAGACCTACCACTCCCTGGAGACCATTTACGATTGGGTGGATAAGGAGTGCGCTGCCCACGACTTCCTGGAGTGCCGAGTGATTGGCCAGTCCTACGAGGGTCGGGACATCAAGAGCATTAAGCTGTCGAAGCGTTCGGGCAACAAGGCCATCTTCCTGGAGGGCAACATCCATGCCATGGAATGGATCTCGTCGGCAACCGTCACCTTCCTGCTGAACCAGCTGATCAACTCCCAGGATCCGGAGATGCAGCGCCTGAGCGAGGAGTACGATTGGATTGTGGTGCCCATGGTGAATCCGGATGGCTTTGTCTACACCCACGATGTGGAGAGGTTGTGGCGCAAGAACCGTCGCCCCAATGGCTACAGGAACGATACTGGAGACTGCTATGGCATCGACATGAACCGCAACTTTGACTACCACTGGGGTGGTGCCGGCTGGAACATCGACGAGCCCTGCGATCACTGGTTTGGTGGTGAGAAGCCCAATACCGAAGTGGAGATCGTATCGCTGCAGAACTTTGTGAGCTCCTTCGAAGACGGCTATATCCGATCGTACATGGCCTACCACGCCTACGGACAGTACGTGCTCCTGCCCTACGGACACTCCAACACCGAGTTCCCCCCGAACTACGAGCAGATGAAGCGCATTGCCGCCGCTTTCTCAGATGCTGCCGCTGATGTCTACGGTTCCGCTTTCACCTATGGAGCCAGTGGCCTGCTGAACTGTGAGTTTTTGGGTATAATCCGGAGTACTAATACTAATTATATGATCTACCCCCACAACAGATGTCGTCTCTGGAGCCGCCAAGGACTGGGCCTACGGCGTGAAGAACATCCCCTTCACCTGCACCGTGGAGCTGCGCGACAAGGGCACCTTCGGATTCTTCCTGCCCTCCAACCAAATCACCGAGGTGGGCCTCGAGGTCACCGCCGGTCTGATCGCCCTGGTCAACAAGGCCGCCGAGGAGGGAATTTTCGACTAAATGCTTACTCTGTATTCATTTAAGGGCAGGTGCTGTGAAAAATAAATATATAGATTTATATTTATTCATTTGAACATTCAAAAGTGGCTTGGAATTGATAAATGTTGTAGAATAACAGTCAAGAAACTAATTTTCTATAGAAAAAGCTAGAATGTTGTGATTAACCATGCAGATTCTTGGGGTTCTTACAAGTTTGTTTCATCAGAGTGTCACCCCTCTAACGCCGGAATCGTGTCTGGTGTCTGGCGCCCACATCTTTAAAGCTTTCGGAAAAGTATAAACGCAATTTTGGTGTGTTTACTTATAACTATCGAAAGGTAGAATAAATTTTTCAAATCGGACCATTTGTTAAAAAGTTAGAAACAAATAATGGAATTCAAGTAGTGCAAGCAGTTGCTTTGCTGCATGCATATCTCCATCTCCCTCGCACTTCCTTTATCTGAGAAACGGGTATCTGTTAGTCGAGGTACACGACCATAGAGTTTTCTCTTGTTTTTTTTAAACCTATAAAATATTCTTTGTTTCAGTTATTATGAAATTAAACGTTAAATTAAATCTCACAAAATTATGAACTGCTATATAAAATAAATTTATGTCGGACATTATTAAAGTGCATTTAATTCATGCAAATTTAATTTACATATGTATGCTTTAAATTAATTTGGGAACGATAAAAAGTTAAAGCTAAAGTTATATGAAGTTTGTGGAATATTCATGTCGATAATTGTACTACCATTTCGTTTAGAACACAAACAAGCTCGAAGGGAAGATATAATTAAATTGCTTTTCCTTTGCCAAAGTCTGAGATTGTTTTGGCAAAGCACAGGCACTTATTCAATAAGTTCCCGACTCTCTTCCCCCAAGCCAAATAGCTGGGATGGCTATAGCTTGGCCAAAATTACTGCATCTGGTTGTAGGCAAATTATGCCACGTGGCTGCAGTATCAATAAATATTTATTTTCCCGCCTCTGGCGGCTGTTGCTGTTGCTGGAGTCCTGCAATTTGCACTGCGGATAGTTGGTCATGGGATTCAGGATTCCGGTTACCGGATACCGGAGGATGGGTAAACTTTGCGGCACGCAGCAAAACTTTGGCCAAATGCAGCGGAATCTCTTCGCAGCCAAAGCCATCAACACCAACCGGGCCAACATAAAACTCCTACTACAAAGTGGTTATTTTGTTTGAAGTAATCCGCAAGAAGTCGTTAAAACTGTCGTTGCCAGTGCTCCTAGATTGATGATGGTTTCACGTGTCCGCCGCAGAGAGCTCCGACCTGCCCGGCTGCCTCATCCTTTTAGCTCCTCCTCCATCCTTGCAGATCCCGAACCTTCAGCACTCGAAGATGCATTTAAGGGGAAACTGATGCAATGTCTGCAGCCGACGAAACGGTTCTCAATGGCTTTTCCAGCAATGCTTTGACATGGAAATGCTAAAAAGTTCCCCGACAAGAGGCGACTACGATGGCTTCCTGAAAAGCCTTTGACACCTGATATGAAAAGGAGCCCGTAATCAAATATGCCTGCAAATAAAATGCCAAAGCTGCTGGAGGAATTCGCTGGCTGTGCCTTAGCCATTTTCAATTAACTTTGTCTGCGTGGGGCGAGTCGCCTCCGCTTTCCTCATCCCCTTTCCATTTTCCGGGCAAACTCGACCTTTATTGCTCAACACACTTTTGCGTCACGTGGCAAAGGTTATGGGGCTCATAAAACCAACCGACCAACTCATTATGCAAATGCTTTGTTATACGAGGAGCCCCGGGCAAATAACATAAATCGGTAGTGTTATGTTTATATGATCCAATTCGAATAATATCTTTTCCGATGATTACAGAGCTCAGCTTTCGACGTATCGAATTAGTGCTGATGTTTCGAACTTGGCGTGCTCAACTTATATCACAATCGTAATTAGAAATCCACAACAATGCGACCCCTTGTGAGTCGATTTCGTCCATAAATACTCTTCAGATTAGATTTAATTGCTGCCTCAAATGTCATCGAGTGTTGTGTAATTGCCGGCATTATTGAACAAGTGCGAAAATACAACTTGTAGTGGGCATTTATGTTGGTCATTTAAGGGATTTAAGGTCGCCAAAAGTGTAATCTTTAATGGTGTAATAGTATCAGTAAGCAGTTGAAAATGTTTTAGAGCTTTAATTTTTATTTTGGAATCCTTAAAATGCCTAACATCTTATTATAAAATCTTAAAATAAAATAATGTAAGACCCAACTTATAAATATCTATACATACTTATTTCACCTATGCCCGCACAGCTAAAATATATTTATATTAATTTAAATAAAACAAGAGGGAACCCGTTACTTAGCCTTAGGAAGTGCGAGGGAGATGGAGATATGCATGCAGCAAAGCGACTGCTTGCACTGCTTGAAGTCCATTATTTGGTCATAACTTTTTAATGAATGGTCCGATTTGAAAATTTTCTTTTACATTTCGAAATGTAATAATAAACACAAAAAAATTGCATTTATAGTTTTCCGTAATCTTAAAAGATGTGGGCGACACACACATTATAAAGTCGTGGCGAGGCGCTTTAAAAACCATTATTCTATAAATAATATAAAAAATAAATGTTCTTTTGTAGCCTGTAAAGAGAATCAGTAATCTCAAAATGGTATTCCCAAAAAGTAATACATTTTTAATAGGCTTTTCTTATTCCAATAGTGGCGAATTTTTCCCCAGAATGAGTTTGGGAAATCAAAAAGTAGAGCCAACAAATATGATATGTCACTTAACGTTTGTCCGAGAACTTCTCTCCGAATTGTGTCGCAAATTCGGTAATTGTCCTGTGCCCCAATCCCAAAACCGAGTACATAAGCTCCGCCCGTCAGCCCAAATGTTGTACATAATTAAACGATTGTCCCGACAGAAAGCAGGACAGAGGCAGAAAAAAAGGCAGTCAGGTGGGTGTTTCAGTGGGGGAGTGTCGAAACCGCAGACAAATAGCCGTTTGCCAAGGGGGGAGGGGGTGGTGGTTTGCAGTGGGTGTGGAGGATCAGGGGGAATTCAGTCAGTTAGCACACACAAAACCAAACAAAACAAAACAGGACGAAACGAAACGAACCAGAAGAGAACAGAGGACGAGCACACGCAAACTGAAAGTTGCTTGTCATTGAACCATGAACTGGTCACCAGCCATCATTCACTCACTCTGCCAGTCACTCACTCACTCCGTTATTCACTGTGCGGAAATCGGGGGAACCCCCTTTTGGGCCAGTGGGCGGGATGGGAGGAACGGAGGGGTGGAAAAAAGAAGCGTCACGTGTTTGTGAATTGCGCGTATTTGCTTATGCAAAAGGCCAGACGAAAAGGACCAGGATATTCCGTTTTCGGGACGGAGAAAGGGCGGTGGGGTGCATGTAAAAGGAGCAAGCAAAACTGTTTGATTTACACTGGGAAAAAAGTTATATAGGTATACTTAAAACCAAGGTAGTTTAGCCAGTGAAAGGCGTAAATGTGATCATTATTTATTATATTTAGGATTTTTGGTTTGATTTTTCTGGTTTAATAATATAAAACATAACCAAATCAGTGACCGATTTAAAACTAATTTTCTCAGTGCAATGAGCTTACGGTGGAAAAACAAACAAGATGCACTTTAAAAATGAGCATGTAGCAAATACTTGAATATTTATTTAGGGATTCTGTGGCCAGCTGTTTCTTCTTCTTACCGCAGTAAAGTTTAATTAACCAACAAATAAAACTAGCAGAGAACAAGGAGAATGGTTTTTTGTATGCTCTTCCATGATTAATGTCGAATTAATGGCACTAATTGATCTACTTTGATTGATTGATTGATTGATTGACGGCCGGCGGGCAGGAAAATAACAGGGCAAAAAACCATAAACGCATATGGCCAACGTGTAATCCTTAATTAGTTTACTCTGGACCCGGGCTTATCCGCTTATCTAAATTACACTGGGTCACTGCATATTATGCAGAATGCAAATACTTGAGAACGAGAGGGCAACAGAGTGCGACAGAGAGAGCGGAGGCGACACCATTTACCGCTAGCCAAGCTATTATTAAAAGAGCATTTATATAATGGACTCAACGGACTTTTGCCAGTTCGCTTTGCAGTCATCTTCCTCTAATGTACTTGGAAAAATTTCAGCACCTTTTTGGCAGGATAATACTAACGAGGAATTTGTATTTTAATGATACAGTACAAAATAATGAAAAATCCCCTTTAGTATTATCCTGCCAAAAAGTTATTATTAAAATATTTCTGATTCAGAAATTCTAAAGGACCTTAAATTAGCAGTTATTTAACCTGGCTCTTTAAATAGTCCCAATAGATCAGTGATCGTGTGTATTACAATCAGTTGTGGGAGGGATACCAGAACAAATTTTTTGTTGAACACTTCTGGAATACCCAAATCTCTATCATTTTCCACCCGAGTGTGGGAGGATCTTTTACCCATACCATATACAGTAGTCAAATACCTTAACTTAGTCATGTCATTATTTGATTGCTTAATTATTTTTAAAGAATTTCAATAATAATCTCAAGTGAGGACTATTATCCAACCTAGCCTGTATTTATAAGATAATTTTTATACCCTTGCAAGGGTATTATAATTTCAGTCAGAAGTTTATAACGCAGTGAAGGAGGCGTTTTCGACCACATAAAGTATATATATTCTTGATCAGCACCACTAGCCGAGTCCATCTAGCCATGTCCGTCTGTCCGTGTGTCCGTTTCTATGCGAACTAGTCTCTCAGTTTTAAAGCTATCGCGATGAAACTTTCCCAAAAGTCTTCTTTTTATTGCAGGTAGACATATGTATGTTGAAGCGAGCCGGATCGGACCACTATATCTTAAGGCACCCATAGGTATAATCAAACAAATATAAGAAAATTCATTGTAACTTCGTAGGAAGTAGGCGTTTTGATTTTTGACAACTTAAAAACAAAATTTTAAATAGTCACGCAGAATCTGGAACCCCTGGAACTGCTCCGATAGAGTAAGCATTAAAATATAGCTATACCTATAGAAACTATAGTTTCAAGGAAGAAAATAGCCTTTGAACACAAAACCGTGTGCCCAATGGACTTATGTATTTCTCTGAGTGCACGCCTGCAGTGTCTGCAGCACTTTTGCATGAAAGTTGGCCCAGTATTTGCGACCCCTTTCGGATTGGTCACGCATTGCTCCGCTGCGGAGAGGAAATAACGCCCGGCAGCTGCTGTTTTTACTGCCCCTGAGACCGCGAGGGTTTCCTTCGACCTGCTCCTGACTACTACTCCTGCCTCCCTTTCCGAAGGTTCCCGACCAGTGCACACGGGGCGTATGAGTTATATTTATTTTATCTCGTGTATGTTTGAGTTTCGCATTAAAATGCGCTCGCTGGAGCATAAAATGTTGGCTGTTTTTATTGAAATCGACATCATTAATGCGGGAATTATGCGAGCGGTCTTGCAGCTTAAGGGGTGTATCGACTACTACCGACCACCGACCTCCGACTGCTGCCCTGCCAACATTTAATCATCATCCACATGGGTGAGCTTTAAGTGTAACCATAAACTTTTGTTTTGAAACCGGATCGTATCGGATCTGACCAACTGGCCGACCAACAGCCGCTTATCGAAGGCACACTTCAAACAAATGGCACACCAACTGCCATTGTCCTGCTGCTCCCGCTGTCTCCTGCTGGTGGCAGGATATCGATACCGCAGACCATCGACCATCGACCACCGACACTCGACCGTTGACCACACAGAAGGCGGCCGGCCTGCTCCGTCATCCGCCTGCTGCTATGTTTAATAGTTGGCCACAAGTGTGACCCAAACCGACCGGCAATTTATGAATATGATTTTGGGCCGAGGGGTAGGGGGATGGAGCTCCAGCGGTGCTTACATGGCCACCTCAATTAATTGCCAGCCTGACCACCGAAATTGATGGCAGTTTTGCAAAAGTTGCCCGACTTTTGGCCCCGCCAAACGGCGACAAATGTCAGTTGGCAGAAGGAATTGAATTTCCGCTGGGGCCCAATGAACTTTGGGTACACTTTGGGTAATTGTTTGGGGGCGGGGGCGGTGGCGGTGGCATGCAAATGTCGACATGCCAAAAGTTCAAAATTGCACCTGAAATTACGGGCATCGACAGGTAAACGACTTGGCCAAAAGTTAACAAGGCACTAAAGTCGAGTTTATTTTTGTTATTTTTTTTCAAAGGAGCTGAGGGAAAAATATTCGACCAAAGCTTTCTTATAGCCTTGACATGTTTTACAAATTTATCCAGCAATATCGTAAGCCTTAAAACTATGAAACTTCGTTTTTAAGCCAACCAACTTTATGTTAATAATATTTTGCATTAATAAGGTATAAATTATAACTAATTTATTTTATATATTTTATTTTATGTTCATTTATCTTTCATAAATTAAGATTTCTTGTATGGATAGTTAGCAGCAGTAGATGATACCTATTACGTATATCGTTCTGTTATATTTCACCTACAGTCCGATTGCAGCTGCAATCTGTCAGGATCCCGGGATCAGGATCAACCCCAAAAGGCCATATATCAAATTGTTTGGCAGCCAGCCCCGACGATCATCACCAGCAGGTGCAGGTGCAGGGCCAGGGCTCCCCTTTCGGTGCAGCAGACCATCAAACAGATTGGAACACGCATTTGCAGCATGTTTCGTGCCACGAAAGCTGCAATTAAGTTTTGTTAATTTTAATGAAGCCACCAGGCGCATCTGCTTGGCCAAAAGGCCAAAAAGGGGGACTCTTGTACGGATTCAAGCAAGGCAAAAGCAATGCTCCGGGGAGCAGCTGCTCCTCGTTCGCTTAGGGGTTGCTCCTTTGCTCCTTTTGGTCCTGGCAACGCGATCTGCCAGTCCGCGGTCTGCTTTTTTCCTCCGTTTTAATTAAGCACCCGTTGGATTTTGCGATAGGATCTGCAACCTGAAACCCTAGCTGGAAAAAATACAAATTGGAAAGCAGATGAAAGTGCTTAAATGGCAGATGGCTGCGCATAAATAGGGGCTATTATCACATCAAAATCCTGGAATCAGTCGAAGGCAATAAAAAAACCTTTTTTTTGTAGTAAATTAAGAATAAATATGTGATAAGTTGGTTAGTTATGCGAAAAAAAATGGTAAAGTGGATTAAAAGTTAACCTTTTATTTTTGAACATGTTGAAACATGTTTAATATGTATATGGTAAATAATGGTGTAAGGTGTCGCAAAATACTGTACAAATATATAAATAATTTTAGGCAACAAAGTCCCATATATCACATCATAAAATATCATGAAGCAATCTAGAACAAGATCAAGAAAATCTATGCCACGTAAATTCACTTACACATTTCCCAAGAAGTCCCACAAATATTTCCATTTCCATTTTCAATTTCAAATTAATTCTATTATCCAGTCATCGTCAAATCGGAAATTGAATAACAAGCTCTTTAAATTTGATGAGAATAACTTGCACATTATATTGATTTTATTTCGTAACAATTTTATGGACATCACGAGGTTCTGTTGGGCACTTTTCCCAGTAACTCGGCAGCAAAATAGGGGGAGTGCCGGAGGATTCGGAGGAGAAAGCCTGAGAGACGGGGAAAGCCAAACAAGAAATTGACTGTACTCAAAGCTAGACCAGCAGAGTTTGCACTGTCTGCGTGTTTGCTGTGTGCGTAACCCCCGAGCCCCCTTCTCTTTTCTATATTTTTTCCAGCCCCCCACCGCCTGGCGAATCCCCCTGGAAAAACATGACAAGTCAAGTCCTTTTGGCACCCCAATAAAATTCCCGGTTGGCCGTTTTTTTGCTTAACGAAGTGGAACTTTTTGCGTGTGGCCGGCAATAAAAAAGGAAGGAAAACAACGAAAAATAAAGTATGAAAAGAATATAAATATAATAAGGGCGAAATGAAAGACCGCTTTAAATTGCGGATCAGGCGAATGACATTAACCAACGCAGGATGGCCGACTAATTGAGCCAATCCCGACGAAGCCGCCGGCTAAATAGCGATTTACACTGTCCACTTCAACCATAATTCAGTCGTTTGTCTTTAATCCTTTTTCTTTTTTTTTGGTTTTTGACCACCCACAGCCACGCCCCCGTGTCCTGGCTGTCAACGTTTAAATTGCGGTTGCCAAAACAAATGAGGAGGCCAAAGAGGCGGAAAAGCCTAAAAAGCCGGAGTGCCCGGCGGCGCAGTCGATTCATTGCGGATGCAACATTTTAAATGATTCCACAGTTGGCACCGCATGCAATTTGCCGCTTGCTGTCGCATTCAAGGACATCAAAAGGGGGCGCCCAAAGGGGGGCGGGGCTGCGGCCGCTTTGCAAGGTGTGCGCGGCAATCCTGGAAATGAACAGCACAGACTGCCGTTCAGTGTCCGCACTTTTCACATGGCTCCTGTTCATATTTCATTCGCAATGACGCTGACAGGACAATGCGGTCCTGCATGTCCTGGCTGCCGGCTGGCCACCTCGGCCATGCTTTCAACCATCCACTCCAGCATCCCATCCCGACATCCTTTGCCTGCTCAGCAGTGCGTGTGGGCGGTCGGTCGGAGGGTTGTGGGTGGATGCCAGTGATGCCAGGGGAGCACATGGAAAAATGACCAAATGATAAGGTAGAATAACAAATGCCACTTAGAACAAGAAACAAAATATTCAAAATAAGAAGTCAGCTCTTTTAAATCAGGTATTAAATGCAGTAAATGTATTTATGTATTTTTAAAATTGTTTAAAGAGTATTTAATTGGTTATTTTATAATTTATAGTTTAATTTAGTGGTTCTTTTAAACAAAAACACCTCTTGGCGTGGTAAAAATTTAGTGACGATCGCACCTTCAAATCAAAAATATTCTAATATAAACTTTTGTGACGAACAATTACTATACATTCGACCACATAAATACACTTTCTAAAAATTGTCTCATTCGGCACACTGTAAGAAAATATGTCTGTGTAGGTACAATTTTACTGCCGACGTAAGAATTTTAGCGTTTTCTAGCTTTTTCCCGCCAAACCAGCGGGTTTTTCTAAAAGTGGTTTTTCAAAAAGTGGTAGAACAAACGATTTTTATCAAAACTCAAAAGCTTAAAACATGTATAACTTTTGAATGAATTGTTCGATTTGGATGATAATGACTCATTCGGCTTCACCGATCTTTCGAGCTCTAATTTCTCATTCTTTTTTTTACTTTCACCTTAATTTCTTGTGAGACTACTTCTTAAAAGTGTTAGTATCAAAATTTGATGGACAATCGTAGCAGATTTTCAATTATTGTGAGGTGCGATTCGTCACTACGTAAACTGCCGTCCACAGTGATAATTGCATATTTTATTGCTTCATATGCACGCGTTTTTTCTCTTTTAACACACCATTTAAATTTAAAATTCCCACTTAATTCGCTATGCATAAATGAAAAAAAGTACTCAAAAAAGGTGATTCGCATCTCTGGTTGGTATACAGTGTGCAATATGCCAGCTTGCACACACTGATTTCAACTGATGAAGTTGGCGTTGCATGTGCGGTCTTTCCTCGCCCTTTGCGAACACTTCCCCCTCCCCGTCCTCGTCCCCTCGCCCTCACCTCACGCATAAATCAAAAGTTCAGTGTCAACAAAAAGTGATTTCTGTGTCAATTCCCGTTCTCTCTCTCTTTGTTTCTACCACGCAATATTTTCCTTACAATTTTTCATAATTAAAAATAAATAAAAATCAAGCCACTTGACAGTGAGCCCCGGATGGATGGAGGGATACAAGGATGGTAGGATGGATGGATATGCGGATTCCCTGCGGACCCTTAAGCCATTGAAATAAATACAGGAAATATGCAGAAACGAAATGAATGCAAACCAAAGGAGGAGCAGAACGTACAAAAGGGAATGCCAGGCGAGGGTAAGCATATGTTTTATTTGCAAACGGAAACAAGATGCTCAGACCGACTGAAACAACCTGGCAGCTGACTGCCGGGAATCCAGAGTTCAGAGTCGGCCGCATTTCTTTTTAGCAAAATCGAACGGATGCGAGGGGAGTAAACCTCAAGCAAACACACATACACATTTCGCTCAGATCCTGGCATTTGTTTCCTCCACTTCCACTTCCTGCGGTAGTTGGCAGCAGGTGATATGTATAACGATTTCCGGCTTATGATTTGACTTCCAATTGATGATGGGTTATCTGGTTACCTGTGCCGTCGACAAATATAATACCCAGCGAGTCCTCATTATCCCAGCGGCTTAGTGGCTCTCAAATGACTGTAATGATACGCCCGCACCCGAAGTCCACGATTGGGGGTAATAAGAAAAGTTTAACTTTATGATTTCTTGCTTAGCGGAAGACAACGAGGCGTATACTCAATGTGGGCTGTATACTCAAAGGAAGTGAGGTGGGCCAGGTGGTGGGTGGCACAATAAAAGCGTAAAGTGACAACAAAGCGGCAAACAACAAAATAAATAAATCACAAACAAAAAGCAGAACCAGCAGCAGAGCCCCAAAATAGCACACGAAGGCAGAAAAACAATAAGAGCAAAATGGCACTGGGAATTATTATCTATCATATTTTGTATATATTATAATTTTTTCAATTCTTTATAGCCTAAAATATTTTTATAAAATATATAAGGTATACCTTTTTTGTCAGACTCTTATTTATTTATTTAAATTATTTCTTTATTTAAGTTTATTTTATTTTAACCTACTGAAAATATGTAGTATTATCAGTAGGAAATATTATGAGAAATTTCAATGGTTTTAAAAGCTTTAGTTTTTGTCATAGACAGTTATTTTTGTTTTATAACTGTCTATCAAAAGCCTCTAGTTACTCTAATGATTTTCAAAAATGTCTATAATATTTTTCTCAGTGTGCCAGTTGCCCGAAAACAAGCTGGAGAAGAAGGCACAAAAAGAACAGAACGAAACAAAGCTGAGCGAAACTTTTCTTTCGTCCTTAGCTGCTTTTTGTTCTTTGGCACGCAATTCATATTTCCTTGTCCCAAAGAAAATGTTTCATATGCCCAACGGGGGGAAAAGCGGGAGGAGCAGGAGTTCCAGGAGGATTCCAGGGCGGAGGACTAAGTGGAGCGACCAGTTGACACAATGCAGCAACAAGGTGGGTGGGCAAACAACAACGGAAACTTTTGTCATCCTTAGGCCAACTTCGGCTCCTTCCTTGGGATCCCAGCTCCTTTTGCTCAGTCGGCGACTTTTATTGTTCGAGGAGCGGTAAATGCTCCATCATTTTGCGCTCTGTGTGTTTTTTTTTTCTCCTTTTCTGTTCTTGGTGTCGTTGCACGCTGAAATATTTGCTACTGGTCGTCGTGCCATTGTTAATTTATAATGACGCCCCGAAAAAGGTTTTCTAAATACGTGTGCATGACCCCACCGACTGGCGGTCATTAGGGGCATTCCTGCAGCGAATCGCCGCCAGATTTGGAGTAGAGCTCAGACAGAACACCACCCCCATCCCAACGAGCAATCGTCCTGAGCAGCGAAAGTTTGCATAAATTCTCCAAAGAATTTACGAGCTGTAAGCTAGCAAAGTTTTAGCCCTCACTTGCTCCCCTTTCTTTCCTTTTTTCTTTGCAACTTTTCTTTCTTATGCTTAATTTACGATACAATAAATTTTGTCAAACATCTTTTCGGTCTTCTGGCTCGACGGGCCCGTTTGTTTGTGTTTGTTTGATAAGCCATTAGTCAAAATGACAAACGCTTAGGTTGATTCAAATTGAAAAGATTTACGTGGCCGAAACAAAGCCCGAATGCAGGCTCGAGTGCAAAGGAGCCATTGAAGCAGGCCGCAAATGCCGATAAGACCCCCACAAAATAAAGGGGCTTTAAGCCACAGCCACAGCCACACTCGTATTGCTTGTGCTGTTCTTTTCCTAACGGGGGACTTTGTTCAATAAAGGGCGGTTTTACTTACCCCGTAAAAATGCCACAAATAGACCGCAGAGCAAACAATTTCTCAAACTTAAAGGAAGAAGTTTCTTAAAAGAAAGAAACGCGATAAGGAAAAATAAATAACAGTGATGCAGAAATCAATATGTTTTAAAAAATAGGCCCACCCAAAAAAAATCGATATGAAACGTATATCGATTTTACATTATTTAAGATCAATTTTAATTTGATATGCCAGGTAAATTTGACCTGGTCGAAAAGGGTATTTCATGGAAAAACGATATGGATGACCTGAAATTGACATGACCATATCGATTATATATGCATGATAGAAAAAGATTTTACTAAAGGATTTCTTTGTATGTAATTTCTAAAATGCAGTTAAATTTCTTTTAAATTTTGCGGTGGAATAAATAGAAGAAATAAAATTTCTCGTTTTAAATGCAGTGTGCGGTAAGAATAAGTTATAGCAGTGATATCTGCAATCACAGCCAATAAAACAAAGACAAAATTCATACAGAAATAAATAAATAAAATGCTTTAATTCAACGTTTAAATGCAAACCCCATAATCCCGTTGTCCTTCAAAATCCCCAATTATTGGCTGCAATATTTCAGGGGAATTAGAGCTCCAGCTTCATATCAATTGCACCGATATCCATTCCGATTTCGATTCCGGTAGAGCCAGAAACTTTAAAAATGCAAAAGCCGCTTGGCATCCTCGAATAGACGGGGATTTTTTAAAGGCATGTGGCTCGAACAGAAGTTAACTGAAATGTTTCGCATTCGATGCTGGGGACCCTGACATTTTGGCCAGTTTTGCCGTTTTTTCTGTTTCTGGCCTGCAGTTTTGGACTAGCCATGTGCTATTTTTTTTGCCCTCTGAATTCCGCTTTTTATTGTGCAGCGTTCAGGGATTGGAATGGGTTTGGGTTTCGGCTTGGGGTTTCATATCCTGCACTGGGGCAATTAAGTTCGTAATCTGAGCGACATCTGTGCATCGGACACAGCATCGAGAGCCACTGAGAGTTTTTTGCTTCGCTTGTCCTTCCCTGCCCTTCCTCTTTTTTTTTTTTTCAATATTTCGTCGAAAATTGCTGGGATTGAGGAGCCGGCGGGTGAGGCATTGTTTACAGCTTGTTATTAACTCTTTCGCAATGTTTTTCGCCGTTTTTTACTCCCTTTTCGTTGGCCCGTGAGGGTCGTGATTTAAATGCCCGGAGCTGTAAAACTGCTAACAGCTTAAATGCCCCCCGAACCTCACGAGTCCTTTTTTCTGGAATTTTCTCCTCGACTGATTGTCATTGTCCTCAATTTAACTCCATTTAAAAGTAATGAACGGCGATGAAAACTTTAAAGTGTGTGGGAAATTCAACAAGGTTGAAATGTGGTCCAGGAAAAATACTTACTGCAGAATACGTTCACAACTGACTGCTTTTTTGGGTTATTTATAATTTATTTCCCTTCCACGCATTTGTGAGAATGAACAAAAAGTGAAAACAATTGTTACACACAGAGAATGGCAAAGTATAATTAAAAACTGAGTTCAAATTAAACAAATTTTATTATTTAACAAGAGAGAACGCTATAGTCGGGTGCCCCGACTATCAGATACCCGTTACTCAGCTAAGGGAGTGCGAGGGAGATAGATATATAAAATCTTTGATCAGGCATAACTTTTTAACGAATGGTCCGATTTGAAAAATTTCTTCTACATTTCGATAGGTATTGATAGTCACAATAAAACTGCATTTTTAGTTTTCCAAAATCTTTAATGGTGTGGGCGCCAGACACCTTTCAGGGGCGTTAGAGGGGGCGTGGCACCATTTTGAAATAAACTTGCGCTGCGTAGGAACTCCAAGAATATGCATGCAAAATGCCAATCCTCTAGCTTTTATAGTTTCCGAGATCTCAGCGTTCATACGGACGGACAGACGGACAGACGGACAGACGGACAGACGGACATGGCTAGTTCGACTCGGCTAGTGATCCTGATCAAGAATATATATACTTTATAGGGTCGGAAAAGCTTCCTTCTCCCTGTTACATACTTTTGCACGAATACAATATACCCTTTTACTCTACGAGTAACGGGTATAAAAATTGAGTTCAAATTAAACAAATTGCATTGTGAATAGGAATAAAAAAAAAATTATGTGGTAATTTAATATGAAAACAGTTAACTCAATGATGCATATTCAAAACATAAAGAAACGTACAACTTAAAAATAGTTATACTAACTATTTTCGCACCACTTTATTGGTAATCACTACAATTGGGCTAGAGGTATATTTTATTCAGTTAAATAGAAAATCCAAAGGGAAATAATACATTTCCACCATACACATGTTTAATAAACAAGTAGGTAATTTATTTTAATATTATTATCATGTATAAAATATTTAGTTAATTTAGTTAATTTAAACTGAAAATTGTACTGTAAATGTACCAAAATATATCTAGGTTTAATGTAAAAATAGTTTATTAAACTATATTTTTCTCTGAGTGTACAATATAAATAAGTAAAATTCTCTGACCTTTAAATGGGCAGAGTACAATTTAAAATAGTTAAATTTACAAGCAATTTTAATTTGTAGGAAGTTTTCACGAATGCCAAATCTTTAACAATAATAAATGTTCAAAAATAAATTAAACTATAATAAATTGTGCTATTATATATTGTCCGATTATATATAACCAGATGCCAAAATATATTTTGGTTTATTTTAAATTTTGTTGACTTGATATATTATTATTTTAATGAAATTTAAAGACATATTCTCGTTTATGCGTACCTCCTATTGTTTTGTTTTTGTTTGTATACCTAATTGTTTTAGTTTAAATTAAATTTCAAATGATTCCAGGGACTGCAATTCCACCCAACGACAAATGGGCATCTTTAAAATTCTTGGGATTTCTTTGAGCATTGGCGAGATAGCTGGTAACAAAAACGAGGCTGCCTGGGCTCAATGGGCCGCCTGTCGATTCCCAGTTAACGCAGTTCATCACTCGCAAATCTGACACGCCTCAGCATTTGTTATTAGGGTGCATCCTCGCAACGGCAAAGGACGACGAGCAGGACGATGAATGCCTGGAGCCGAGGAGCCTGACAGCTGCATATCCTGGCACCTTCGATGCGCGTTCGCCTGTCTTTCGTCATTATTTGCCCGGCTGCAGGGGTTCCGATATGCTGAAACGGAATAGAGACGGTCCGAAAGGAGCTGCAACTGTTGCGAGGTCCTTTCGCCTGTCCATTAATGGCTCGGCCAAGTGGCTCTGAAAACCCAAATCCGAAAACCGAAATCTGCTGATTGGCGCGGGGGTGGCGAGCACAAAGCGACAGCTGCGAAGTCACAAAAGACTCTAGGAAGTGTCCCCGTTCCGCTTTCCTCCGATGTGTCCTTGTGCTCTGAAGTCCTGGTGCTTCGCTTAGCTCCGCTTGCGGGATGTTGATGTATCTGCTAGATGTATCTGTATCTGCATCTGCATCTGTGTCTGCAGCTGTCGCTGCCGGTTCGCTGCTTCTCCGCTTCATCTTGCTCGCATGCTCTGTTTTCGTAAGGAGTACTTCTAACTTAGGAGAGTATATAGGATGTTATTGTGCTATTTCAGTTTTAAAAGGTTTTTAAAAGTGAGTGAGGGTTTTTTAAATGGTATATCATAATTATAATTATTATAATATTTATTTAATTTATTTTAGAATCTCGTATTGAATCATTGTTTAATTATAATGTTCAGTTTCAGATTAAAACTTTATTAAAAAAATTTTAATAAATATCCTGAGACAATATTAAAAATCTATTGGCTTGTCATACGGAATTTTATATTGATACGATAACTTTTGAAAATTTAAGATTGAAAAATTAGTTTAAACTATAATTAAACTAATAATGATTTAAATATTTAAGTAAAGTTTTTTTTTTTTTATTTGTTGGTTATATGACCATGTTATCAACATACTATTAACTCAATGGAACTTTAGAAGGTCCTACGATTTTACAACAAGATCTTAGGGTGTCTCAGGGTCGAGACCCCTTGCTTCTTCCACTCAACTGTTTTCATTTCTCGTATGTTGGTCAATGGCAGCATTAGCCCTCATTCGGTTGATGGCTCCTAGGGATTGTTTTTATGGTCTGTCAATGCGTGCACCTTTTACCCTCCCCCTTCCCCCTTTTGTTCACTCTCTCCGCGAAGAGAGTGCGAAAGCAAGGGCGAGGAGACCACAGACAGCGCTGGTGCGTTGGTGTTGCCAAGAAAAAGCCACCGAAGTGGATGGTTAAAACGGAGGCAGCCGTGCAGCAACAGCCTTGAGTGATAGCCAAAGTATCTGCGTGTGTGTTGGCCCATCGGCTGCTGTATGGGTGTGCAACTGTGTGGCCTGTGTGTGTGTGTGATCAGCGGAGCATACAGGCAACATGCCACACCATGCCTATGGCTACAAGTCCCGAAGTTGATGAAACAACACGTAGCGAAACCTTGGCACAGCAGCAACATCAAGGCACAGCAGCAACATCAAGGCACAGCAGCAACAGCAACACCGGCCGCCTGCAACAGTAAAAAAGGAACAACAGCAACAGCAGCAGATTAAATCAGGTAGGAAATTTTCGTTCGAGTGGTAAATTTTTTGCACCTGCCGTTAGCGGCAGCCGGTTACCAGTTCCTTTGCTTCTCTCTTGGCCAGCTTACCTCAGCTGCTGCAGCCGTTGTCACTCAGATGATTAGTGCTCAGCCTGGAACTGCGCCTGCGCAGCGTTCTTTTTGGATCGCCTTTTTGGTCAGATATTTTCGAAGGCTCAAAACTGTCGCTTGTGCTGAAAACATATCGCGTGCGTGGTTGCGTGCTTCTTGATTGCATGCCTCATAAGCGGAACCTGTCTTCTCGTTTGCCCAATGTGTGGAATCAACAATGCCTTGAGCCAACTCGATGAGCCCTCATCAACTGCCTGGGCCGAAAGGCCACGGAGTGGTCAATGGAGAGATAAGAGACACCTGCTCCCGCATTCCGGCATTGATTGTTGGGTTTATTTTGAGATAATCGTAAAAATAAAGAAATGAAAAATGAATTAATGACTAGAACTGCATTTTTGGAAATTAATCTTAGCTGATTTTTAATGGTATTGTACACAAAAAAACATCTTGCGGTTAAATCGATATGCGCATGGTAAATTTATGGTATTGCATACGTATATCGTTTTTACCAAAATCTCTCTCTCTCTAACTTCGAAAAAGAGAGGAAGAAGAAGTACAAACTCTCTCAGTTCGAAATGGAGACAGATAGAGCTTAAAGTTTCATGAGTGGGAGGGAGAAAGACACATTCGAAATGGCTAGTTTTTTACATTTTGAGCATATTGAATTGAGGTGCACGCATATCATGTCAAGATTTATACCACATAACATAAAATCGATCATCGTTTCATTTTCAGTTTTTTGAGAATTTAATAAAAACAACTTTTCTTAAATATTTAATTCTAATATTATTTTTCATCGAACGAGTTATAGAAAAATGTTCCTCCCTTGTTAATTTAAATATTAAATCTAATGTAATACATTTTTCTGCCATATAACGTGTTCAGATCTAGTTTCATATTACACAGAGTGATTTGTTTTTAGTGCTAGTGCAATTGGAGAGCACAATTCTAGTGGCCCATCAAATCGCATAGAGTACCTGCTTTTAGCACCTGCATGAGACCTCAAAGGAGCGTTCAATGGGGAGCAACCGTTGAAATCCCCATCGAATATGAGTGCAAATGAAATTTGAACTCCATTCGAGTCCGTGCCATGCTCACATTTAATACCAATTCAGGGAGTGAACCGGAGAGCACCGACTGACTTTCCAGGCCATTACCTTAATATGCTGACCATAACGTGAGCCATTCGCTGCCATTTCCAGCCACATTTCCCTGCATAAAAGCCAACAATATAACGGGCGACAATGAAACGAATGCACCACGGGGGTTGGGTTGCCAGGGGGGGTTACGGAGTTCCAGGGACTACTCCCATGCAAATGGCGGCAGCCACCACTCCCAGGTGCAATGCCCCATCCCACTGGCGCCGCCGTGTGCAACAAGCTAGAACAGAATGACAACAAACAAAGGCATCAAATTAAAAACTAAACTGCGTCCACTCAAAATATGCAAACAGCTCAGCCGGTTGGCAAGGGGATGTGCTGTGTGCTATGTGCTATATGGCATGGATGTGCATGTGGCCACCGCTTGATTATGCAGCCACATCCATTGATGATGGCCACCACAAAGGGGCTGGCCAACAGCTTGTCCTCCGCTTTCTGACCGCCGCTTGCTGCTAGCAGTACATTAAAAAGTAAAAACGAAAGCGACATCCGAATAATACAAGTAAGCAGGCGCGATTCGGCGGACGAAGATGGATGTACCCTAGTTGAAAAAAATATTATAATAAATAATATTTGATTTTACTAGATATGATGAATTTTTAAAAATACCTGACTTGTGTTACGACTTTTAAAATAAGTTGAAAAGTCTTAATGTCCTAAAATAAGAATTTTTAGAAATAAATCATTACATATTACAAGCCATAAAACTGTAGTACAAAAGCCCCTGTTCCATTATGAGTGTATTTAACTCTTCCAAAATTAGTGTACATATTATAGAACCCCCTTCAAGGGTATACAAATATTGCAAATTGCAACAGAGCTCCGGCAAGAGCCAACAATGGCAGACTGTTGCACCCCCTTCCAGTCGTTACTCCTACCCCTTCATCCCCTCCCTTTGCTCAGCCAAGCGTACATTCCATTCAGCTGACCCCAGACCTGCCTCACCCCTGTTATATTTATAGATGGAATAAAAAAAATAGGAAAAATGCATAGCTTACAGCGCTTTTTTCGGTGCGTAAGGCGGCATTTTTGGCATATATTTTTTGTTGCACACACTTTCACCACTTGCGCAAAAATTCCCCCGCTTTTGGATCCATATTGCAACAATGCAGCTAGTGGGCTTACGACCCATTCAATTGCTTTGCTCCTCCTTTTTTGCCTGTGACTTTTGCAGCCGCATTCCAACTTTGCACTTTAAAACCTTTTCCGGCTTTTATGTCTGCAAAATACCAGCGAAGCGAATGGGTGTAGGAGATTTATATGGAGATAGGATAGAAAGAGGATAGCACCCCCCTAACTGTGTCCTCAAACAAAAATCCTGTAAAAATAAAGGAAATTAAAGTTATATTATGTAATAAAAAAATACATTTTATCTAGTGATATTCGGAATTTAAATGACCTGCTTAGAACTTCCATATTGGTTTTAGTTAGAAAACATAAATGTAACCTTCCTCTTTAAGATTCCTAAACAAGAATACTGCCTAAAAATATCTTCATTGAGCCATTGATGTAAGGTGGTAGGTATCTGATTACCTATCGAGGTATTTTCTCCGAATCTCCTTTATGGTAAGAAGCCATGAAATCTTGTTTTTTCAGCTGCATAATGGAAATTCTAAGACAATGGAGAATTTTCCTGCAGCATTTTCCTTTGTTCATTGATAAGTTTCGTTCAGCTCCGTGCTGCTCCGATTCCCCGTTTTTCAGGGCTTAAACCTCCGTCTGTTTTCGGGTCTTCTTCTTGCAGTTTCAGAGAACGTCAATATGTTTTCGCACTTTTACGTCTGCCTATGGGGCCAAAACATCTGCCGTTTTCGTTGCAGTCTGTTTTCCCCGTAGCCTCACCGCAAATACAAACGCGCCATGTGTCGGGAGCAGGATGAGTGCAAAAAAGAAGGACCAGATAGCTAGACCGCCATTTTGGGAATGCCTTCGCCTCTATTTTAAACTCCGAACGGGAACTGCCTCCTTATAGATGAGATGTGATCTGTGACAATAGCTATCTATCTATTCTAAAGGACATTCTTCGGGTTCTAATGCCATGTCTAGTCTTCCCCATTGACTCTCTCTTAACTTGAAGCGCTCTCTTTGCCGCTCTCTTCCTTTGCTTGTTGCATGCCACTTCGGGCAGGTGTCTGCTCTCTGCAATTTCGCCCTCTCTTTGGCTCTCTTCTCGCTTCCCGACACCAGCCGAATGCAGCCGACCGCTCGGCTTCGTGGCGAATAAAAGGAGGTGCCGAAGACGCGCCGCTCCAGTCCTTCGAAGAACGCCGCGTTGAAAACATCCTTTGGATACCAGAGGCCTTTGCGAGCCCATCCTTATATAGCAAGTACCTTTGCCCAGTGCTTCGTGCGAACTTTCCGTGGACCAAAGCCAGCCGAAAAGTGAAAAGCTTAGCCAAACAAAGAGGATTTAGCCTCAGGAATAATTGTAGCATTGTTTGCCATCGCCTTTTATAAGGTGTTTGACTGTCGCGGGAATCGCTTTTTGTGTGTGTTTCGGCATGCGTGCCAGTCATTTGCATAAATTGGCCATCTAACTCGAGTTCCTTTCTTGTGCGAAACATTTCGAGACCCGAAAAGTAAAGTTTCGCGTGCGTATTTAAATTGTCCTGCAACAATGGCAGGCTCGAACGGTTTGTTGGCCGTGGTGGTGCTGGTACTCCAGATTTCCGTGGCAACCGTGCAGGGAGCGGCCAGTGCTGGGGTGGTCCTCAGCGATGTGAACAACATGTTGCGCGACGCCAAGGTGGCGACCTCGGAGAAGCCAGTCGGTCACTCCAAACCGGAAACGGAAGCGCCGGAATCCAGCGTGGAGCTGCTGCGCTTCGTCGATGACGACGAGGATGGCGAGGACCTCAGCTCCGCGGAGACTTCATCGAATGGCAGGACCATGGAGGCCCGGCGAATGGCCGACCAGGTGCGCCTGCTGACCAAACAGCTCAACGCTTTGATGCTGCGGCGCCGCGAGGATTACGAGATGCTGGAGCACAATCTGCGCAAATCACTGCGGCTCACCAGCAACGCGGCCAGCGTGGATGCCGATATGCGCAGCGAACTGAACCAGCTGAGGTGAGAAAGCCGTTAGGCTTAGTTAGGCCCACCTGCTCCCAATCGAATTTGAATTTTTAATTTGCGCCGAGGAGGCCCCAGCCATTGGTTAATGTCTCGCTGGCAATTTGTGGGCCTCGAAACTTGCCGCCAACTTTCCCCCAGTCACGTAGAACTTGTCGCCCAACTTTGGCCAACGAATTGATGGCCCTCTAAAGCGGGCAACAGTTTCTAGCAGTGAGAAAAAAATATGGCTTCCATTCAGTGCAAAGTTTTTTTTTATTTTACAAATAATTACGACCCTTTGTTTGCTATCATTGATTTATAATTAATTTAAAATATAATTTGGCATTCCATGTGAGATCTTAAAATTTAGGCTGGTTTTAAACCTAGATAAACATTAAAATGAGTAAACATTCCTACACACACAAAAAAAAACTTGGTAAAATCAACTGTTATAATTGTCAAACAGTACCCAACCACAAAAATTGTCAATTCTACCAATTAAACAGTTACTTTCACAACAACAAAAACACACAATTAGCAAAGACACACACCCAAAGCGAAAAACAAAATACAAATAACTATTTTTATGGTTACGTAACTATCTTCATTGGTCAATTTTACCAATCAAGTTTTGTTGTGTGTAAGGAAATGTAAAAAATTAGAGAATGATGTGAAAATATTTATATTTATTTAAGTAAGCAGTGCTCAGCTCCATTTTCCGTTTACATTCCCTAATAGTTGTGTTATCATTGTTTCTGGCATCTTCCCTCGACAACATTGCAATTATTTATGTCTATTTTCTTAGCGAAAAAATGGACTCACATTCTTCAGTTTTTCTCTCTATTTTTCTACTCCCACAACTTTTCGAGGCGAGGTCAGTGCAATGAGCAAGAGAATTCCTATGCGGAACATGATTGTGTCCAACTAATTCAGACAAATATGTGAGGGGTAAGAGGAAGCCAGGCAGAAGCAGGATAACCCATCTAATCAGAGCGAAGACACGAGCGAAGAACAGGCCCGGCCCAAGTTTGCGTAGTATTCGTGATTTGTTTTGTTGTCATGGGCTGACTAATAATGATTGTCTCATCGGGCGGAAGGCACACATGCCACATACGTACTATATAGCACATATATCAGTTTCTCCTGTGGCAGCGTAAAAAATACGTAAAAATGGCACACTCTTAATTTACTGAACAAATAGCCAAGGTTAGACCGACCATTGTTGTTCCTGTCGTGGACATCGTAAACTTTGTCAGTGACACCGTAAATAATTCAGCACACGCTCATGCTCATACATATACACACTCTGTATATCTAAATCCATATGAGTGAGTGTGTTTTAGGGCGAAGGGTCGGTGGTCGGTGGAGCCAAGAACTCCCAAGGCAAACGCCAGTCAAACGTCATGTCAGTTGTGGTTTATGTGATCCCCTATCGCCGCCCTCGAACACAAGACCGACCATCCACGCCCACCTGGATCAGCCTCTCGCCCTCAGTTGGACAACATCATTATCTGATTGAGCACACTGGCGTGTTGGCCAGGTTCACTCCGTTGATTTGAGTGTATTTGATAAGAGCGTTTGCCGGCTAAACTTACACCGCTGCATCCAATTTGGTAATTAAAACCGAAAAAATCGAAAAAACTCGGAAAAATCGGAAAATCCGAATGCAAACACCATCAGACGTCATCAAATCAGGGCCGATGAAGTTCGGCATTTGCAGTGTTCATGTTGCGTTTTCAATTTGCTCGCATGTCATTGACAGCATTTTCAATTTTCACTTGAATGACAGCCAGTTTTTTTGTTGGCTGAAAACTGTGCGGCAGCCAAGCGAGAAATTGCCAGGCAAAAGGGGAAATCCAGTTGGTTTGGCATTACAACAGTTGCCACTGGGCAGGAGCTAGAAGTTGGTTGTTTTTCTTTTTTTTTTGGGAACAGTAATACAAGTTTAGCCAATGAGTGCTAAAAAAACCTATTTTATTTTTGTTTATTTTATTTTAAATAACATAGCAAATATTTGGCGCCCACGTTGGGGCAGTTGATGCTTCTAATACCCCAACTTTTGCCCCAACCTCTCACCCCCTTTTAATTAAATATTTAAGTAATTATACTGAAAAAGGGGGGGGGGGGATTTCAAACAAATCCATAACTTTTCGTAGTCTGTCTGGTCGGGGCCACAAAAACTTTAGCAAGCCATAAAATTAACAAAAACCGCCCACGCACAATGCAACAATTTGAAATATTACGTATACGCAGACTGAAATAAAAACCCAGCCGAATGTGATGTGATGTATGTACATTGTACAAGAAAAGGCGTATACAACTTCTCCTTGGTTTATTTCGTTTTTCGTCTTGGGTTTTTCCTTATGAAAATTTTATGCAGCCGTGCTCTTTTGACAGTGAAAAATAAAACAGCAGCTGCCTGCCGAAAAACAGAAACTTTTTACCTACGCTCCGAATTTGTTCAGCGCTCTTGTTCTTGTGGCTCTGCTTCCGTTTTCGCTTCCGTTTCCGCTTCCTTCCAACTGACTACTTTAATTGTCTGAAATGCCACAAAAATGCGTTCCGTTCCGTTCGGTCTTGGTCTTATTTTTTGGTAGCTGCCAACTGCCACAAGTGCTACAACATTTTCATTTTCATTTTCAACATTTAAACAACGTTTTTCAGCCAGCACTTGTTGTTTGCGGTCTGGCCTCACTTGATTTTTATTTTGAGTGTTTTCCGGCAAAGTTTGCCATCGTTTTTTGTTCATTTCGGTTTGTTCGTATGACTTCTGTGATTTCTGTTTGCTGACAATGTTTTTTTGGGGGAAAAGAGGGAGGAGGTCTACGAAATAATTTCGCAGTGCTCAATTTAAATGGTCAATGGAAATTTAGCGGTCTAATGGCGGCGGTGCCGGAGCATGATTGAGTGCAGGTCGAAATCCCATTAGTGGACCGCACGCCGGCCGCATTGGCAATTAAGTTAGCCGACAGCCTGAAAATGTCAGTTTAAATTAGATTTCCTGGTCGGGAGTGTGTGTAGCAATTAAAGCGTTACCTGCGAACCGCCTGCTAATTAGCGATTCTATTGCCTTCTTCATTTGCAGAGAGGAGGTGGCCGCCCTGCGTTCCTCGCAGACCGGAAACAAGGAGCGCCTGACCGTCGAGTGGCTGCAGCAGACCATCTCGGAGATCCGCAAGCAGCTGGTGGACCTGCAGCGGACGGCCGGCAATGTGGCCCGGGATGTGCAGCAGCGCAGCTCCAGCTTCGAGGACCTGGCCACCATCCGCAGCGATTACCAGCAGCTCAAGCTGGAGCTGAACGCCCAGCGCGAGCGGCAGCAGCAGACGGAGGTCTTTGTCCAGGAGCTGCGCGAGGAGATGCTCCAGCAGGAGCAGGACTTCCAGCACGCCCTTGTCAAGCTGCAGAAGAGGAAGAGCAAGGAAGGCAACTCGGCCAGCGTGGAGGAGGAGAGCGGCAGCCAGGAAGCCAGCCAGGAGGTGAGTACCCGCTTTATGCTAATCATCAGCTAAGCACGCGAGGGCCAGGCAGAAAGCAGTCCTGCACTGCGCCAAAAAAGTAATGCAATATGACTGAAAAAACATATTGAAATATTTTGAATTAAAAAAAAAATACTGGAATAATAAAGATTAGGATGGGAATTTAAAAAATAGTAATAGCAATGAGAATACTTATTGCGTTAATACTTCAAAATAAATAATATTTATATTTACTCAATGATCAATTATAAAATTCCAAAACAAAAGCAAAAAAGGAAAGCATTTTGACTGACTGAAAATACAGCAATAATTAAGATTAGGATCGGAATATTAAAAATGGTAATAAAATCGGGAATAATTATTGCCCTAATATTTGTAATTATATAATATTTATATTTAGTCAATGATCTATTTAAAAATTCCGAAACATTTTGTTGATACTTACGTAAAAGTAAACGAAGTAAAAATACAATTTTTGCGAACATTTTACCAGTAAGTAGGATCCCAAATATGATATTTATTTCACAATAGAAGTGGGTTCCTTTTTCCCAGTGCATCTGGGTTTATGGCCCCCGAAAGAAAGCCGCCGCTTTGTTTTGTTTTCGCCTTAAGTGCGTCCCATAAAGCGACCGCCAACCTGGCGGGGCATTATCTGGCCGTTTTATGCCTTACTTTATATGCCGAACCCTCCGCCAGGTGGGGAGTAAAAGTTGGGGGTGGTAAGCGGCACGATGTGCTAACGAGTGGGTCCGAAGTCGAAACGCGCCTTTTGGCTCGGCGTTTTAATGGCCTGCCACACATACGTTGGCCAAATTACTCATACGCACCGCAGGACGTTGTCGTATTTAATATTTAATGCCGGGACCGAGTCGCCCCTGGCAGCCACTTAGGCCACACGTTCGATGGCTTAATATCCTGGCGGGGCCCACCTCAGCGGAATCATAAAGAGATTGCTGCAGATGATGGAGCCATGATCAGTGGCATCCTTTCGTCAGAGTCCTGGCACACTTACGTGGGCTTACGGCGAATGTGAGTGATGGGGCAGCACATAAGTCAGAGTGGAGTTCTAGAAATCGGATCTGAAAGTGAGTGATTCAGACTCGGAAGCTCCTGACGTCGTGTGTATGGGGATGCGAGGACTCGCCACCCATCCTTGTCAGCCTTCTTAATTATAATTAATGTCAATAAAGGGCTTGCAGCAGCAGCAACGGAAGCAGCAACGGCAACAATGGGGCAGCAACTTGGGACGAAAACAAAAGGCAGCTGCCAACAGGTAAGGCAGCCAGGTAACAAGCTCCGGGTTGCTTCATTAAAAGGATTATGCGTCGGTCGGCTCCAATATGAGAATGCGGTTACGTCGTTCGAACAGCGAAATATGTCAGTGGGGCCCAGATCCCTTGCTCCCTTTTCCTCCTTTTCTGGGTTAAAACTGGTTTGGCTGCCACCTGTTTTGATCTGGTTGCTGGCTGCCGTTCACTCGGTGCGCTCCACTTTGAAGTTTGGCTTAAGCGAAATTTGCTTGCTTAGAGGAATACCCGTACACATACACTTTTGGCCAGCGAAATTCACTTGCTCGGCTGGAAATTGTATATGTTCTTTGTTCGCCCACAAAGGCGGAGAAATTTCGACGAGCTGAAGCAATTACTTGGGCGTCTCAAAAGGGCGAAATAGAAATTTAAGAAAAATATAACCGAATATAGAGGTGGAAATGCATAATAGCGACTATGCGATACCCTTTTAACACAAATTTTGGGAAATTATTTGACACACAAAAAACACGCCGGGATCAAATCGATATGCGCGTGATAAATTTGTACGCATATCGTTTCGAAAATAGGAACTAAACGAAATAGAAGAACTTATACCCTCAATTACATGAGTTATACACATTCGAAATTCATAATAAGTCAAAATTGATACCACATAACATCAAATCGATATTCTTTTCATATCAATTTTTTGTTGTGTGTATATATGTGAGTTATATTTAACTTAATATCTGTTCAGTATAGGTTTAAAAACATATTCCTAATGTTCTTCAATGAAATATCACAATAGTGAAGATTAACCATTTAGCTTTAGTAATTTATTTCGATTCCTTTGAGATCGATTGACCATGGTTAACCTCCAATTCACAATTCACGCAGGTTCGATATACCCTTGGGACTGCTTAAGTACAAGGAGGGGATTAAGTGCTCAGCCAGGCAGCTTAAGCGGCTTTCGCCGGACCTCAGAGCACACGCATCACATACGATATACCTATATATCCATATATCCACACATCCCCAAGAGCCTGTGTGTAGGTTTATATACACTCGTATCATTAATGGGCAGGCCGTTGCCAAAATATAAAGCGAAATTGCTGAAAATTGCAAAACAAAAAGCAGGAAATCACCTTTTAATCGCCCTGAGTCAAAAGGAGTGGGGAATGCGAAGGGCATGGGCTTGGGCATGGGATTCACTGGCCAGCTGCTTTGGGAACTGGCTTAGGTTCACTTGATGGACAGACAGAGGGCCAGCCTTTTGTCTCTTGTCTTGCCAAGTTTTTGGCAGCCAACAGCAGGAGTTGGAGATGTGGATGGTGGATGGAGCTGCGGCAGATGCTCTCGAGTGCTCCGATAATCAGTTGCCCTGCCACATGGCTCACTCCCCTGCCGCGATGCTTCAGCACAATTTGATCCTTTTCATTACTTTTTTTTCTCCATCCTCGCCGGTTTCTTTCCCACCGAAAAAACTCCAAGTGGACGGGGGGCGCTTTTTGACCAACAAAACCAGTTCTTGAACTTTCTCATCACCAAAAACCAAAAGCAATTTTTGAAAATTGTTATTATAGAAGCGCAGCAAAGCAGAAATTAGGTTAAATTAGAACAAAGAGCAGATAGCAGATAACAAAGGATAGGGGAGGAGGAGGAGGAGCCAGCTCAAGGATAACCGGCAACAAAATGAATAAAAAATACAAACAATAAAATTGCACAGGTGGCAGCCACGAAAAGGGAAATACCAAAAAATAGACAACAATTTCCTTTTTCTATGTGTGTGTGGTTGGTTAAATTTAATCAACTTTCCTTTATTTGATTAGCCAAGAAAAATGTACAAAGCCAAAGCAGTAAAGTTATGCAAAAACCCGAGAAACCTTTTGGGGATTAGACGGAAACCAGAGACTGAAAATTCCGGGAAATGGCTGGCGGAAATATTAAACGCAAATAAATACGGTAGAAAAAAGCTAGGCAAATAAATAGAAAACCATTTGATATACATTCTCCTGGTTGCCAAAGAGATAAGGATAAATATTTATTTGGTAGCAATTTAAGAGCAATTTTATGGTAAGATCTTGAAATTAAATTTAAATCCTTTGTTGATACACATATATATATTTTGATACCTTGATTCAGTGCACAGAGTAAGGCCAAACTTTGGTATATGAATTTATTTTCCGGCTCAGAAGTGATGGCACTTGGACCCATAAACATCTGCCGCTGACACGGGGAAAGGCCAAATATAATTTGCCAACTCTAATTGCAAACTGTCTGCAGATTGATGCCCCCGATATAATGCCATACATACAGAGAACATATCTGTTCACGCATTATGTAACAAATTGCTTTGATGAAAGCTGTCACTTGCAACAGTTTGGGGCCCAGATATTCGAGCCGAAAGAGGCGAAAACACAAATGTTTATCATTGGTTATTGATGCTACCATATCGAGGGGAGGGGATATATTGTACATATGGCCGACTGGCAGGCTGTTAAATTAGCAAGGCAAACAAATGCCAGGCACACACACAACGGCAGTCGCAAAGGGAAGAAATCGAGAACGAAGGAGGCGAAGGAGCAGCAGCAGGAGCCCAAGGCAGCCTGACACGGAGAATCCGGTTTCGTTTCTTTTCGTACAATATCTGTTTTCCTACACCTCCCGAAACCACCCCCCTACATAGTATAGTGCCTGGGCATTTTTACCTTATTTATGTTGATATTTGTTTTGCCTTTGTTTCATGTTACAAGTTACCATCCCTCTGTTGCCGGCAATTTGTTTGATTGTTACCCTTTGTACCGGCAAAATACACTTATGCCACTGATACACATTTCAGAAGTCAAGTTATCCTTATTGATACATTTGTCAGGGGCTCAGATTTCGAGATTTCTTGGAATTAATTTCTGCTCTTGGTGGAATATTTGTACACAAAAAAAAAAATCGATATGAAACGTAGATCGATTTTACATTATGTAAAATCTATTTTAATTTGACCTGCGGCCAGGTAAATTTGATATGCTCGAAAGGAGTATTTCATGTAAAAACGATATGCGTATTAACTTATCGATTTTACGGCAACAATTCTTCTTTTTTTGTGTGTAGGCTACATTTTAGTTTCAAATTATGCACACGTCTGCCAGTTTTCGGCCAGGCTTCAGTCTTAGGATCAGGATCAGGTTGACGTTGACTTTGAGGTCGTCCTGGCAACGAGCGTTTCTGGCCCCCAAATGCGCATTAACTTAATGGCATTTTGCGGCGCCCTACGACTCCCCCATACTCCACTTTCCTATCTGCCAGTGAGCGTAACTTTTTCAAGCATCGCACAAAAGTCCTATTAAATTTTTACGACAATTCACCGTGGAGCAGCAGGAACAGGAGCAGATTTTTGCTCTTTTTTCCATGCTCCATGTGCCATGAACCAACCCCATTCCCATCCCCAGCTCTCCAACTGCTGTCGCGCTAATAGCAAATCCTTGTTAGCTTTCACTTAAGTACAGCATGTAAAATTTTCACTTTTAATCGATGAACCAACCCGGGCAGCCCTGGAAATTAATTAGTTCCCTAGTCCTGCTGCTCCTCTGATCCCTTTGTTTATGACTTCACACGAAAAACACTTGAAATATTTATGCTTCAATTTCGATTTCAATTAACGCGGCCATCGGCGAGTGCACACAGAAAAATTCATTTGTCTCCGAGTCGCCGAGGGAAATTTGAGCCGCATAAATCACATTTAATTATACCGTTGATGGGCGAAATTTATATGCCAACGCTGGCACCTTTCCGCCTCAGAAATGTATATACTATACAAGAATATATACGAAACACGTCTGAACGAATATATATTGAGGATTTCTCCGCTTTGATGGCCACTTCCCCGTCTCGGCCAGAGTTCATATAAAACGCGAACGTGTCGTATTAGCCGCGTTCGTGACCTTTCACATAAAACAACGGCATGGCTGGAGGCTGACCGCCCACTGAACCACCACCCAACCACCCATCCACCAACTGCACCACCGAAACGTGCGTTGGGGCAAAGCAAACAAAAAGCTGGGGAAAAGCGGAGGACCACCAATGAAAACATTTTCACAGCGGCCCAAAGTGTTCGATGCCGATGAGGCACAATCGCAACTTGGGCATAAATATTCATGAATATTTTCCATATTTTCGGTTGGACTTTTGTTAGCTTTTTCCCGAGAATAATTGAATTCGATGGGGAAATGGCGAAAAAATTCGAAAAATATAATTTCCAAGTGACTTTTTCGGGAGTAAGGAATCAGCTTATGGTTTATATTTTGCATATAAAACGAGGACTGGCACTTTGCACTACTTTAAGTGGAAAATATACCACTTTTGAAGGCTGACTTATTGGGGTCAAAGAGAAAACGAAAGTGAGATAAGGCACTCAAAAGGTTTTTATAATTGTTTTTTGTTCCTATTTGTTTGTCCCCTCTTTTTGCAGGATATATATCATAATTTCATTTCGCATTCACTCATTGCATTCATTAGCAGGACACTTTCTGCCGGCTTTTGTCCCCTTCAGCATTCTTTATTAGTCAATTACCCGGGACATTTCTATGACTGATGGCCACGAACCTAAATGAAAAGGAAACCCTGGGGCGGCAGAGATATAGAATAGATCCTGTGGCGCTGGGGCTCATTCATTCATGGCGCCGCCTGAATGTGACCCAAATGGCATTACCTTGGTTTACAGCTGCTCGCTGCTGTCACTCAGCAAAATTATTTCTATGCATAGCGTATATATGTGGAAATTTATGCAGCTTTTACCACCCAGAGCTGGGAGCTTCGGATTTCGACGGGGCGGATGCAAATCCACCCACGCCAGCGGCTCCGCAGCTCCAGCAGCTCCGGGGATTTACACGCTTTTGGGCAAAAGCTGCAGCTTGAGCTGCCGGCGAAGCTGCAGCTGACATTATTGTGGCACGCTCTGTCTGCCTGGTTATGAAATGCATTTATAATAAATGGATTTAGCATTCAATTCCCAGCACATAATCCTAGCCCGCTCGGCGACAAAAGAATCTCAGCCAGCTTGCCAGCTTACCAGCTTTTGCCTCGAATCATCTTTATCATGAGTTTTTCGTATAAAGGCAGAATTAAAGCTAAGTGAGGGGGCTTGAGGTCAACATGATATTAATCTTAAATATTACAGTGTGACTTGATAAAAGCAGAATGGGGAAAAAATAAGAGTTTAATATAATTATTAGAGAAATTGTGAAATTATATTCAAATGGGATACAAGAATTACACCTTGAAATAAGGTATATATCAGATGTTACTTAATATCAATATTGCCAGTATTGCATGGTAAAAGCGATATTCGTATAAATACCTGAAATTTACCGTGCTCATATCGATTTGATCTCTGCGTGCAGGTCATTTTATGGGAACTACTATTTAATGTTCCAGTATTGCATGGTAAAAACGATATTCGTATAAATACCAGAAATTTACCATGCGCATATCGATTTTATCCCTACTTTTTTTTGTGTGTGGGTTATTCTATACATTTTGTAGAAAATAATATTAAATGTGCCACATTTCTTCCCTTTTAGCCCACTGGACTAGAACCCACCGCCGATCACAAGCGACGCCATTGCCGTTTCCAGAGCGAGCAGATCCACCAGTTGCAACTGGCCCAGCGAAACCTGCGCCGCCAGGTGAACGGATTGCGGTTCCATCACATCGACGAGCGGGTTCGCAGCATCGAGGTGGAACAACACCGGATCGCCAATGCCAACTTCAACCTGAGCAGCCAGATCGCCTCGCTGGACAAGCTGCACACCTCGATGCTGGAGCTCCTGGAGGATGTGGAGGGTCTGCAGACCAAGATGGACAAGAGCATTCCCGAGCTGCGCCATGAGATCTCCAAGCTGGAGTTTGCCAATGCCCAGATCACTTCCGAGCAGAGTCTGATCAGGGAGGAGGGCACCAATGCGGCCCGATCCCTGCAAGCCATGGCTGTGAGCGTGAGTGTCCTGCAGGAGGAGCGCGAGGGAATGCGCAAGCTAACGGCCAACGTGGATCAGCTGAGGACCAACGTGGACCGACTGCAGTCACTGGTCAACGATGAACTCAAGAATAAGGTGAGTGCTAAGGAAAACCTAAGTAAATCCTTTCATTTCATATTGAATGTTACTACCTGCTCATTGATTTAAATTTAAACTTTTCATTTGAATTTTAATGTGAATTTATTTTTCACTTTATTAAAAAATGGCTAAAATTATGATATTTAATATGTTTTAATATGAAAATGATTTTGGCTGTA
Source organism: Drosophila pseudotakahashii (assembly GCA_035046095.1). Classification (NCBI taxonomy): domain Eukaryota; kingdom Metazoa; phylum Arthropoda; class Insecta; order Diptera; family Drosophilidae; genus Drosophila; species Drosophila pseudotakahashii. The sequence goes on along the minus strand of JAWNOE010000247.1, from coordinate 1,028,857 downwards.
AAAGCGTGTTACTACACAGAGAAAAAAAAAATACCAAAAATAATCATCCATCTGGTATTTTTTCATATCAATTTTGGTCCCTTATGTGTTCATATCAATATGATATTTCCGAACATATGATTTTGTACCATATTGATATGAAATCGTACCATTTTGTCATGGAAAAATTGATATGAAACAAGAGAGAAAGCTATAGTCGGGTGCCCCGACTATCAGATACCCGTTACTCAGCTAAGGGAGTGCGAGGGAGATAGATATATAAAATCTTTGATCAGGCATAACTTTTTAACGAATGGTCCGATTTGAAAAATTTCTTCTACATTTCGATAGGTATTGATAGTCACAATAAAACTGCATTTTTAGTTTTCCAAAATCTTTAATGGTGTGGGCGCCAGACACCATTCAAAAAATGGTGTAGGGCGATTGAGGGCGTTAGAGGGGGCGTGGCACCATTTTGAAATAAACTTGCGCTGCGTAGGAACTCCAAGAATATGCATGCAAAATGCCAATCCTCTAGCTTTTATAGTTTCCGAGATCTCAGCGTTCATACGGACGGACAGACGGACAGACGGACAGACGGACATGGCTAGTTCGACTCGGCTAGTGATACTGATCAAGAATATATATACTTTATAGGGTCGGAAAAGCTTCCTTCTCCCTGTTACATACTTTTGCACGAATACAATATACCCTTTTACTCTACGAGTAACGGGTATAACAATATCAGTCCCATATTGTTCCGTTTTTTTCTCTGTGTACACACAAAACAAAACGTAGATCAATTTTACATTGTTTAAGATCAATTTTAATTTGATATGTGGCCAGGTATATTTGACCTGGTCGAAAAGATACCTTAATGTAAAAAACGAAATGGGTTTTGCATGACCTGCAATTTACATGGCCATATCGATTTTACGGTAACATGCTTTTTTTTGTGTGTACCCCTGGCTCTGTGTAACTTATATTTTCTACCCTAATTAAAATATTTTGAAATGAAATCATGAATTGAAATATTTTAAATTAATAAGCAGATGTTCATTTTTACCATCAGTGTGCCTTTTGAATATATTTTTGTTCTCCTGTAAATGCGTATTTTATTACTTTTACCTCACATTTTTCATTACTACCCCCGGCTAATTGAGATTTCCCTTTATTTGTTGCCTTCCCTCGCAGCTCACCCATCTGAACAAGCCCCACAAGCGACCACATTACCAGAATCTGCAGCAGCAGACTCAGCCGGAGGACTCCGCCTCCTCCTCCCCCATCGACTCCGTCCTGGCCGAGACCCTGGTCAGCGAACTGGAGAACGTGGAGACCCAGTACGAGGCCATCATCAACAAACTGCCCCACGACTGCGGCGAGGTGAACGCCCAGGCGGATGGACTGCATCTGATTGCGCCCGCCGGCCAGCGGCATCCGCTGATGACGCTCTGCACCGCCGACGGCTGGACGGCGGTGCAGCGGCGATTCGACGGCTCCGCCGAGTTCAACCGCTCGTGGGCGGAGTACGCCCAGGGATTCGGGAAGCCCGGCGGTGAATTCTGGATTGGCAACGAGCAGCTGCACCACCTGACCCTCGACAACTGCAGCCAGCTGCGGGTGGAGATGCAGGACATCTACGACAACGTTTGGGTGGCCAACTACAGGCGCTTCTACATCTCCTCGCGCGCCGACGGCTATCGCCTGCACATTGGCGAGTACTCGGGCAATGCCAGCGATGCCCTCAACTACCAGCAGGGCATGCAGTTCTCGGCCATCGACGACGATCGGGACATCTCGCAGACGCACTGTGCTGCTAACTATGAGGGTGGCTGGTGGTTCTCTCATTGCCAGCACGCCAATCTCAATGGGCTCTACAATCTGGGCCTGACTTGGTTCGATGCCGCTCGCAACGAGTGGATCGCGGTCAAGTCAAGCCGGATGCTGGTCAAGCGCCTGCCCGCCGTCGAATGCCAAGCGGGTGCTGCTGATGCTGCGCCGCCTGGTCTGAGCAGTGCAACAACAACAGCAGCGCCGGCGGCGGTAACGACGGCCAAGTCCACCTCCAGCTCCACCACCAACAACAACAACGATAATCGTGTGGTGCAGTTCGTGGCCGCCGGGCAGGCGTAAGTGAGCTGTTGAAAACGGCTACAGTGAACCACCACAGCCATGCCTACTATAGTTGGGAGTCCACTGTTTGTCTGTGGGAGGAGCGATCTGAAAGATCCTAGTTAAGTGTAAAAATAGAAGGTCAAAGGGTCAGCGCCCCCCCCTCCCACATTGTAAATACACACACACACACTCGGCCGATCAGACCTAAGTTGTAGCATTAATCTTTCGAATGGAGCTTACCCTAGACGTAGCCCTTTTTGCCGTATAAATATTGAATTCTTTGGTCTTTCAAGAAGATCTCATAGAGGCTTAAGTTCCGCGGTAGCTCTAAAGACTAAAGCGAGAGCAACAGAGACAGAGAGAGAGCATATCATTCAAGGGAATGCAGAGTTAATGTCTAGTTATAATCGTCCCCCTAAAACTAAAACTAAAACTAATCTAGTTGTATCGTATAGGAGGCCTAATCTCGCTTAGGCTCATCTCAGACAAATAATAAATATACAGACCGAAGAGCGGAGGGGAGAAGAGATCTTTGTAGCCTAAGTCACCATATCAGTCATATGAAGTATAGATCTACTAGTTATAGCGTTGGTAAATGTACTTGTAATTGTTGTACCATATAATAGTGTCTACGCATTCGTTTTACCGCTTACTAAATGTCTGCTTCAGTCCCAAGAAACCAACCTACTTACATAATCCCCCCCCCCCAACCGATGGAGTCGCATGCCAAAGAGATCAAGTCAGAAATAGAAACAGATAATATGCAAGTTTTTGCGAACTATTTTCTGCAGTTTTGCATATACCAAAAATAAATAAACAAACAAATGAAGGGCAAGAAAAAAAAAGAAAAAACCACAAGAGCTAAAGAAATGCATTTAGCCAGTAAGTTATGAACTATATATTATGTATACATTACTTTTATGTCCTGTAAGTTAAGCAACTTTAAACGAAGGAAAACCAGAAAGCTTGGCCCTTAGACCGGCGTATTTTACAATAAATGGATTGATGTGAAAAGAAAAACTACCCCGAAGGGATGAGGAAATCTTTTAATGGCCCTTAAAGCGAGGGGATGGTCAAGTAATTCGCATTTAATTAATTATAAGTGCCGAGTTAACTTTAATCGTGGATATTTCAGACTGCATTATTTCCCCCTGGCAGCCCAGGAAAATGTCTGCACGAGTTTATCCCACTCCCTCGAACACATAGGTATATAGTACATACGTAGATGGCCCGAGGAAAGTAGAGATATATTTCAATTGAAAGATGTTCGCACCCGGAGTGAAGATGGAATAGTTTTCGTTTTATTTCACTTTGCTTTTTTTCCACCCACTGAAAGAGCTCGGGGCCATTTATCAGCACGTGAAAAGTTGCCAACTGCCAGCCAAGAACTTTAATAATGCAAAACTCAAACATTTTTCACCATCTCGTTATATTGAGACCTCTTCGAGGGGGCGCGACTGCGGGAGTGGGCGTGGCCTTAACGCCGTTCCCCGACACGATGATCCCCTTATTTATGCATTTATTTTGTTGACATTCTGCAGTCAAAACTTGCTGGGCTGCAAATGGATAACTGACTCTTTCGGCGACTTGGACTGCGATCGAGTTCGAGAGTTCAAAGTGCAAGCCCCAAAAAAAAAAAGCCAACAAAAAATCGGAAACGAATGAGAAATGCATGGCAATTTTGTTATGCAAATGCGCTAGAGAGCATACAAATTGACAGCGAATGGAGAGCATTCGGATGGCCCGCATTGAAATGTAGAACTTGTGACATTTATTTATAGAGATACAACAAACAGGATTTGGCCATTCGACTGCACAGTAAAAAAGTTAGTTTTTCTCTCATTTTATTTTCAATTTGGTGATGGGGAAATTCATGGATTAAATTTACTGCGTGAAAGGTAAACAAAAAACCATTTGGTTATATATTATTGGTATAAGATTTATTTGGATGGCCTACACCCAAAAAAAACATGCTATTAAACGATGATCAATTTAATATTATGTGGTATCAATTTTGACTTGATATGCGGCATCTCTACTCGATATGCTCGAAATGTAAATATGTAGTTGGTTATATTTTTTGGTTTTGATTTATTTATGTACACCCAAAAAAAACTTGCTATTAAACGATGATCAATTTGATATTATGTGGTATCAATTTTGACTTGATATGCGGCATCTCAATTCGATATGTTCAAAACGTAAATATGTATACACCCAAAAAAAACTTGTTATTAAACGATGATCAATTTGATATTATGTGGTATCAATTTTGACTTGATATGCGGCAAATCTATTCGTATGCTCGAAACATGTTCTAGGAAGGCCAGTTCGAATATCGTATCGAATGTGTCTTTCTCGCTCCCTCTCATGTAACTTTAGGCCCTAATTCGCTCTCTTTCGAATTGAGAGAATTTGTTGTCCTCGCACCCAGTTACGTAACTTAAGTCGCCATATTGCTTCTCCCTCTCTTTTCAAAGTCAGAGGAGCTCCGCGAGAGAGAATTCGGCAAAATGCTATTATTTAATATCAATTTTACCAGTATTAAATGGTAAAAACGATTTGTGCATATCGATTTGATCAGGTCGTGTTTTTCTTTGTGAGTGGCCTAATTTTTTTTCTCTGCACTAAAAGTGGCTTTTAAATTCATTCCGAGATCCTACTTGGGGTCGGTCAGCCAGTCGGCAAGTCAACAGGAGTTTCTGCACCATTTAACCTGAGAGCGTCTTGCGAATGAAATCAAATTTGGTGTGAAGCCAAAGCGAATTGTTGTCCCACCAAGAAAAAGGAACAGGCGAGGGCCAAAGAAATGAAAATTGCGTACAAAGTGGGGCCCCGAAAAGGAAGCTGGCTCACCTCCAAAGTAAATAAATGGTAAAATGCGAGAGTGGTTCGCACGCATTTAAAATGGAAATCATTTATGGTCGACAGAGCTCCGTCTCCACTTCGCTGGCTGCCCATTTGCATTTCCGGCAATTAACAAAGGACCCGACCAAGGACAATGCATCCTCGGAAAACAATCCAAGTGAACTCAGCCACGAATTGATGTATGCCGCTCTAGGGGATTTTGTAATTTTAAATTTACAAGATTTTTATTATGAAATTTTATGGTACATACATCTTTTTTTTTCCAGATTTCCCTTTTTTCCCTTTTTTCCGTTTTCCCCTTTTGTTGCATTTTTTATGAAATGTGCAGCATGGCGTATAAGCAATTAAAATGCCAACCAGCGCTTACGCATAATTATCATAATTAATACCAAGCTTTGTAATCGACCAAAGCCAGCTCAAACTCTCTGGGTGAAAAACAATTTAAACATATGTAGAAGGTACATACATATATGCAAAATTATATTTCATTCCATTTTATTTTATGTCTGGCACACATCTCAACGGTTTAATTAAAAGGCATAATGCCTTAAGCCCGTCGGCTCAGACATGGGTGGCCTGAAAAAAGTTACAATAAATTTTTACGACTCTAATGCGGAGCCAAAATGACACAGAAAACCCTCTGGCAAAGTGGGCGAAGGTTGGGGGGGAATTGGGGGTCAGGACCCCATATGTTGCAAGGGCAAAGGGGGGCAAAGAGCAAACGCTTGTTAGCTTTCGCTTTTAATCAGCTTCAGCTCCGAGCGCGTAGTTTTCCACGTCTTCTTGCGGCTGAGCCAGATAATGGTCTCCGCCACTCAGCAAAACCCATCCACATACATACATGCACGCATGTGTACCCGCGAAATGGGGAAATATATGCTAATTTTAATTAGCTTGAAATTTACATATGCCACGCGCACTATTCTGCCAGCATGTTTGCTCTTTTTTTCGAGGACTGCCAACCGCCCACGACAATGCCAGAAATTGGATAGACATTCTGGTACTCCCCCTTCGGCAAAGCGGCTAATTCAATAGTTCAGTCAAGCAAAAAGTTGGCCAACAGATTTATTTAATTAAATGGGATCACGTTTAAAAGTGGCTACAAAGCGAACTTATAGCTTGGGAAATTACTTTATTTTCCAGTGATTTGTTTAATTTAATAATTTTGAATTTTATAAAAAAGATATCTGATATCAGCTGATTTTTTAACTAATTTAATACATAAATGTCATCAACATTATATATTTTCTATCTAATATTAAAATTAAAATTTTTTTATTGAACTTATTTAATTTTTACACCCCAAAAATTCGATATGAAACTTAGATCAATTTTACATTATTTAAAATCCATTTTAATTTGATATGTGGCCAGGTTAATTTGAACTGGTCGAAAAAAGTTCGTCATATAAAAACGATATGGGTTTTGCATGACCTGAAATTTACATGACCATATCGATTTTACGGTAACATACTTTTTTTTTATGTGTAGCCAAATTATCATCATACTTGCTCCACCTGGTTTATTACACATAATTTACATGTATATCTATATTTAGCCATTTATATTTCATTTCTCTTTTCACTGTTTCATTTCAATTTAATTTTATGATTTTTTTTTGGCATTGTTCAATGTATATTTCAGTTATTATATTATATCAGCTCTTTTATTGGTTATTAAGGGGTTTAAATCTTATTGATTAAAGTGAAAACTATGCCAAGACCACACATCCCAACCTGTTTGCATATTCCCATACCCTTTGTGCCCTCTTTATTCACGTCTGGCCAAACAAAAATCCAAAGCAATCACGCCTTTGTGCCGGGACTCGAAAGTCTGAAGAGATCCTCACCCGTACAGCCTATTTGCTGCTGTTTGCTCCTTTTGAAGACCTTTGCTTCTTCGAGGGTAAACGCTGCAGTGCCGAGAGGACTGAATAAAAGTCAGCGTCTTATTGACAGTAGAGTCAGTAGAGTCTTATTGTTTTCTGGTTTTTATCAACGAACTGCTGCTGCTGCTGCTTCAGTTCTGTCACTCCGTCTCCTGCGACGTTGGCGATTATTGTTGCAAAGTTAGTTGACAACTTGCCTTGGCACCGCCCACCCATCACCACCCACCACCCCAAGGCCATGCAGATGATGGGCCAGGCCACCGAGGAGCGTAATAAGGCCGAAGTCTAGTGAAAATAAACAGTCGGACGGGACAGCCGACTTGGGCATTGTTGAGCTTCTCGGCATCTCAGTTTCTCAGTTCTGCAGCTCTGCAGTTTCCCACTTTCCCAGCCTCGCAGTTTTCCCAGCCTTACTGCTTCCCAGTTCATAGTTTGCCCGTTGTCTACCCATTGTCCTGGCCATTCCTTATTTTTCAGCTCCTCCACTCCGGCTCTATATTATTATTATGTCTTGGCCCCGACTGGCACAAAGTTTTGCCATTCTATAACGACTTTGAATGTTTAATAATACCCCGCTGGAGTTTAACAATTTTGCCATCTTTCGGTTGAAGCGGCTTAGCTTTGTTACGAATTTAATGCATCTCTTGGTCGACGGAAATTGAATATCCGTTAAGATATATTAACAATTTATGCCCCCTGATTGCCGACCCGCGATACGGGTGCGGAATGGAGAAGAGCTATGCTTTTTGCGGGAGAATTGAAAATGAAACGGAACCAAAGCACACAGATATATATGTACGGGAAAGTGGGAAAGGCAAGAGCTGTAGCCGTAGCAAGAGCAGTCATCATCAGGGCCATAATGAGCAAGTCAATAGCCTGGCCAGCAAAGGGAAATGTGGGGGAAAGTGTGGGAAAGTGTGGGAAAGTGGGGAAAAGCCAGGCAGGCAATCGATGACGGAGCAGGGAAAATGCCGGCAGCCAGCAGTCTTGCAGCGACGTGCGATAAAAAGCAGATTGCAATTTGTTTTACTGATTTCCATGCTTTTGGCTTTATTTGCACGACGGAAACTTGCATTAACATCAAACAGAAACTGAAATTGAAGCAGTAATGGCATCGGCATCGGCATCGCCATCTTTCCGAAGGACCAAAAGCCATGGGGGAAAACCCTGGCGAAACGCACTTAAATCAAGGCAAGAATAAGATCTACGGCATGTTTAAGTGGCATTGTACATACGTATGTTTGTTTGAGTGTACAAATATGCAATGTCCTTATTAAGCTGCATCCTTCATTTGGGCAATTTGGCCATTTAATTGATACAGCAAAAGGCCACAGTACCACTCGACACCTCGCAAAATTCCAAAATTCTTTGGGCAAACATTTTAGCAACTGAAATTCACAAGTCCTACAACCAATTAGTTGGCAAATAATGGAGAGAAATGACTTTTCATCTCTCGACCGCAAACAAAGTCCTTTTATATTTCGCCCAGGCCCACTTATTTATGCAAGGACCCCAGGACTCCGGACTGTGGACTGTGGACTCTGCATGTCGAAGAGTGGCACCGACTCTTGTTTTGTGTTCCAAGTAATTTGAACAAATTTGCGAGACATTTTGTGGCCACCGAGCAAATATTTTAGGCCTGACCCAACCATCCCCCCATCCAACCACCCCCATCATCATCATCGCTGTTATTTCGCCCGGCCCTTTGCGGACAAAGGCCAATTAACTTAAATAATTAGCCGAAAGTTTTGCCGACGAGATGAATCTCAGCCTACAAGATGTTTAAGTAATTTCAATAAAATGTTATCATTCGGTTGCTGTCGAGTTGCTCGGGAAAATCCAATCAATTATCGGCAAAAGGGGGAAAATTCGTAGGCAAAGTTGGAGGTACAAGGGAAATGGGAAATAAGCCGCGCCGCCAAGCACAGCGAGTTGAAGTCGACGAGGAGGAGGCGAGGTCTCAGAGGCCCCAGCAAAAGACACCTTCGTCATGGCCCTTCTGGCGATTGGTCTACTGGCTGGGAGTCCTCGTCCTGGTGGCCGGCATCTGTGTGGGCATGTACTACACCCTCAAGTCGGACTTCGGCGAGTGCTCCTCCTACGACGTGCGTTGCGACTGAGTCCTGCGAGCGATACAGGAACTTTCACAGGAGGCGTAGAAGTCAATACCCATTGAACTTGAATTAATTAAGTCATGAGCATTGTTCTAGAAACTGCAAAGGTAAGTGAACTATATAATAATATTTTTAATACGAATTTGTAATATTCAATTGTTAAACGAAATTTAAAGTTAATGGAAAATCAAACAAATTATTGATTTACACACTTCCTTAAACTCTTTTTTATTTCTTTAGTTTATAATAAAATATTTTTTTACAATTATTTGTATTAAAATGTTTCTAAAAAATCTCGAAATTGAATAATAAAATAATTTATAATTTATACAAAAAAAAATGGATGTCGCCGAAAATCAATATGTGCATGTAAATTTCTGGCTTACAATACGCATATCGAGCATATCAAATTTACCTGGCACCATATCAAGTAAAAATTGATTTTAAATAATGTAAAATCGATCTACGTTTCATATTGATTTCTTTTGGGTGTAATTGGTCAAAATTTTTACATTACAGTTAATATAAAATTTCTTCAATTATCATTTTGATTATATGATCTATTCTAAAATGTTTAAATATATCGCATCTTTATCACTAGCAATGTTTTCCCGTCGTAATATAAGCCTTGAACGTCACCGGATAGATCAACGCTGGAAGATTCTTTATATAATACTCGTACTATGTATAATCTTAGTCTACATTTGCCTGATCGTTCTATATATTCTCTATAGGACAAGTGAAGACAATCAATATTGGGTAAGAATAATAACTTTGAAAAATTTATGTTTAACTGAATTTTTTTCTGCTTTGCAGATTCATTTATAAAGTTACTCACGATCAAACCAATATTTATTTTATGTTTAAATTGTGATATTTTAAGCTTGGTTATTATTTTGCTATCAGTTGATGTACACTCTCATACATGTCATATACGAACGCTTTTAGCCAGATCTTAATTAAAGCCGGATAAAACACCTCCCACGGAGCCACCTCCTTCATTGTTAACAAATACAAAAGCAAGGCCGAATCCGCACTATCTCCTCGTACACATGCACATACATTCCGTTCATATTGAATAGCGTATCTGTGATGCCATTCAAACTTATTGGAGCGCTTCCTTTGGATGGCGCTTGGGTTGACTCTTCAATGGCGAAACACTTTTAGTTGAATGAAGCTAGTGAATGCATATGTTTTGGGCTATATCTGTATATACCCCGTGTCGTTATCTATTATGGTGTTAATTAACAAAGTGGAGCATATTCATTTATGAGAAAAAAAGGACAACGATTTTGTAAATATATGTATGTAGGATTGCCGGTAGATAGTCCAATTACAACACGAAATAAAGTTTAATGACTTTTATTCGTACGGAAAAACAATAGGTTTTGGGGATTTTACATCTTCTCTTCTCCAAGCACAGAAAGCAAAAGCGAGTACTTAATGCGACGATTCTTTTCGTGCAGTATCGATTCTTATATTTTTGCAGAGTTGCAAGCGATATGCCTATGTTAATAGATTTGAATTTAGTGAAGGTAATGTTAACGAAAAATACTAAAGTAAATGTCTAATATGTTTAGGCAGAACTATTGTAGACCTGACCACTCCTTGTTTTCCTTTCCTTTCCCACATGTATAGTAATAAAAGTATAGTATAATAAAAATAATAAAATAGAAAAAAATAATAAATATACTTACTCTAACTATTTTAATGTATTATATTTCTCAGTTAATATTTTACAATAGAAGATTTTCCCGCCACCTTTTATTTAAAATACCTACTGGTCTTTAATTCTATGCTGTATCTATATACATATACTTATTTAAGCACTTATTTAGCTTGTTCCAGGTTTTTCCAAACGCCTTCTTATGAAAGGCCATCAGTCAAGGTCAAACTTAACAAAGATTTGTCGGCAATTCGAGCTTTCATTTCTTTGACACTTGCCAGACTTCCTTGCCTCTCACACACAACACAGCAGGTGAAATATAAATAAACTTTTTAATGAACTTCAAGATTTATTGCCAGCGGCAGCCGCAGCATCAAGTCTGACACTTTGTGGCTGGAAAATTTTGGGTTTTTGGAATGTGTTGCTTAGATAAATTATCGGGCACAACACGACCTAAAGACTTCCCTTGGCTGGCTGAAATATTTAAGAGCACCCCGCTTCGAACTAGATATTCTGCAAATAATTGCACTCGGCATGGGCTGAACGAAGGAAACCCACAAATAATATCCTAATGCCTGCTCTGCATTTTACGAGCCTCCATTGGCTGCACACACACACTGCGTATGCGTAATGTCGAGATAATAGCATTAGTATAATTGAACAGACTGGCTTGTTACTTGGCCATCATAGGTGGATGTCAGAAATTCACAAAGCGAGCGGCTAATAAGCATCTTACAAGCAGATGTGAATGTCGAGACCCACTTGGAGGATAATTCACCATTTACAGACATCAATTATCGCAATGATGCAACGTAGACAGAATTGAACTTGAAAATCTCAAGGACTCGGGGATTAGTCCTGTGGCTCTGTGTTCGACTCCTTAGTTTCTTTCGCTGTTTCCTCTGTTTCTGTTACCAACAAATCCCTGTACTGACCCAATTGTGCTTACCTCTCTTTCTCTTTCTGGCCAGAAAACGAAAAACTTTGGCTGGCAGTTAAGCCGGAGCAAACTTCAGGTGGAAAACGGTCTTCCGAGTGCTTAGCCAGCGATTGCTGAATCGAGTGCTTTGGGCCAGGTCCTTGATCCGGGTTTAATTTGTGCTCGATTGGCCAGTAAAAATGCGAACTAAATCCGAGTTGTGGCGCGCCAATTCAACAGGCACGTAATGCTGCCAGGACGAAAACAACGGGCGTTGACATCTCCACTCCCTCGAAGGACAAACAAAACATTTGACATAATATGAGGGTTTTTTGTGTCGCCCATACATATACATATATCTTCCTTATAAATGGTGCCACAAATACAGCCGCACGTGATGTGGTATGTAAATAACGTGGCTGTGAGTGTGCGAGTCCTGTGTTTGCGCTTCCGTCTGTCAGGATGTTTCTGCTGCTGCTGCGTTGTTTATGCTCATCGTCCTTGTAATGATTGTCGCCATTCGGCAGCCGCCTGCACGTGTTTCCCCTTCGATATTTGCGTTGGTCCTGCATTGTTGCCATGTTTTTCTATGAAAGTGTACTTAAAGTCGATCCCCAGTCAAAAAATGAATGAATGAGCTCTGTGATTGCAAGTGTTCGGAATTTGCATTTAAAAGTTGGTAAGGAATTTAACAATAAATACCACGAATGGCTATGCTCTTTAAAGATTAATATAATCATTTTCTATCGGGATTAAAATTTAACATACTGTTTTCATACAGATTCTGATGAGCTTTATAAAATGTCAAAAAAGCAGCAGGTTTATTTAAAATCTTGTTATACCGGCGAATGCAAAAAATCAGAGCTTACCGATTAATTAATCCTGATAAAATAATAAAATAAAAATATAACGCCTGAAAGCAATAATCAGAACATGTTATTATTGACATGCATAAGTACAAACAACTGAAAATATGAAATAAATGAAACTCTTTTTATGGTTGACTTTTGCTTTCAGGGCAAATTTGACAATTGTTTTCTATTAATTGCAAATTAATAAATGTCATTATTTTATCGATTTAATTTTAGTTTTCAGAGATACATAAATTTCTTTATTTAAAGCATGAAATTAATGAATTTAAATGGAAAATGTTCAGATTATGGCAAATGGTTATATGAATCTTATCAACAGAAATACATACACAGAAAAAAAATCGAAATGAAATAGATAATTTAAGGCAAATTTATTATTCAAACATATCAACATGATATTTGATCATATCATAAAAAAATACCAAATCTAGTATTTTTGGAACAAATAATCTTAAATAAGATTAACATAATCTTTATTCATATCAAAATGATATGAATTACTTCATCTTTAAAAATATAAAATTGATCAGCACATATCAATCTGATCTTTTTTCAATTTTTTTCTGTGTATATCATCAGAGATTTCGCATTTTCTTCTTCTGTCAGTCTTTTTAAGTGATGTAAGCTTATATGAAAGTGATACAATTTTGTGGCACCCTTTGAAGACATACTTTTTCAAAAATAACCGTAAAAAGTGTATCCTTTCACTTAGCTGCATACATTTTTTGGCATTTACATAGGTTAACAAATACATTACCTTAACTGAACGAAGAGCTTTCGGTGGTTTTGGGCGCTCGCATAACTCATATTCCCCAGCTGAAGGTGGAAGTTCTCCACTCAGCTCTTTTCCATCCATCATCGGCAAGCGGATAGCTTAAAGACCACTCAAGCACTCAGGAGCAGATGATTACCCAAACGAAACCGAAGGAACACATCCTGCTGAGGCTGCGGATGCTGCTCCATCTGAATCCTGGAGTCTCCTTGCGCATCCGAGGCTGTGTCCCCTGGCCGAACCATTGTGGCCTGCCCATGCATTTGTTGGCCTGTGCATCGGAAACAAGAAATTGTAAAGTGCATGAATACAAAATGAACTGCGAGTACATTAAAGTCTCCCATCTATGGGTTTTTTTCTCAACTAAAGGGGAATGAATACACTCGAGCGTAGTTCGCAAATACTTCAAATACTTCACATGCAATAAAAACACAAAAAGAAAGCCAAAACGGAAACCGCAGTTACAGATACAGATACGGACTGCATGTTGAGATACAGATACACAGATACAGCTATACAGACTCACAGGGCGGCACTCAAACAATTTGCATTGTCTGCTGCCGGCCATTGCGGTTTGTTCGGGATTTCCGTTCGACGTTTTTTTCCTTTGCCCTCTTTTGCTCTGTTTTTCCCCATTTTGCCCCATTTCGAATGGTGTTACGGGGGCGAAATGGGGGATAAAACCATGAATTGAGGCATTAATTGAATTGATTGAAATTGGCATCAGTGTCGTGGGCCAAAAAAATACCGGACAACTCCAGCAACCACTCGGCATTATGTAAAGCCAACAAAATATCCAATGATTTTTTAAACAAACTTTAACGGCAAATTAAGAAAAAATTGCAAAAAAATAAAATAATTGTAAGCCCTCAAAGAAATAAATAATGTAATGCGATATTGCAAATTTTCTCAATATTTTTAAGCAGGTTAAAATTCTCCTCATAAAACCAGAAAACTAAAATATAATATTTTTTATTTAATAAGTTAATTTTTTTCTTAAAACTTCTAATTTTTATTTTCCGAAATTTTTTAGTATTCTCAAAAACTTTTGATTTAAAATTTGATCCATATTGCCGTACTTTGATGGCTTCAGCTCCTTTACACTATTTCGCATTTTACCCTTTCAGCCCTACTCTAATTCCCATTTACCATAAAAAAGTTCAATTCCATTGTTGAAATTTTAACAATCTTGAACTTTAAAGCACTGGAGGCTATACAGATATAGTGGTATAGTTTCAACGGAAATGATACCGCAACGTGTGCTTGGTGGGAAAAGTTGGCGCCAAAGCACTTGAACCGCTTCCCATATTTCGATTATTTACAAAATTGTTCGAATTGTTTAGGCCGCACTCATCCTGGCCAATTCCTTGGGGCCATAACCAAATCCTGTCGATTTGGTGGATGTGCCAGGGCAATGATTTCCGCCTACCATTCAGTATGCTGCGGCTTGTCATACTCGAATTGCTCCATTGTTTTCGAGCCAAAGTTAATCGAAGCTTAATTAGTTGGCTTGCGAGTTGCGTTTGTTTTGGGGTATTCGGGGTATTTGGGGTGTTTTTCGGGGCCATCAGCTGGGGCGAAGCACAATTGAGTCACTGTTGTTAACTTAACCAGCATAATGAGTCGAAAAACTGTAGCGAACTCGCAAAGAGCAAGCCAAGATGCCCAATTAGGCCCTGACATTGAGCGTAAAGAAAGTTTTTCCTGTACTTTCTTTCCTTTGGGGCGCTTAAAGCTTGATTTGTTGCCGAAAACGCCAGAAATGGCAGGGAGAACAAGTTGAAAGAACCTATAGAAATGCCTGAGCTTCAACAAAATCTCTCCAAGTTGAAGGGATTTCTGAACGTAATGCATTCTTTGTATATTTCGGTTTATTAAATGTATAAGAAAAATGTTCATTGTATTTACGAATATTAACTTCACACTTTGCAACAATTTAGGCTGTTTTTTGACTCTAATATACACTTTTAATGGTTTTTTAAGTCCTTATAAAATTAAGGGTTTCTTTTTATGGTACCTTTATGAATTTATTGATTTATTGCTCGCAGATACGAGAGATCACTTAGGCCCCTTACCATGGAATTTTCACATGAATTCAATTTCTTTCGCCAAAAATCATGCCACAAAGACTCGGTAATGAATTATATAAGCAAAAATGTACTCGCTTGTATTTGCAATGTTCCCACGCACATTGGACACATTTCTCTTGTTTCAGCATATACGTATTTTATGCTTGGCTTTGTCGTGACTCAGACATGAGGGCGTCTCGGAACGATTTGGGTATATAACTCTGCATGTTCCTACATATATGTGAATATATGAGAATGGCTGACACGTTTTCGCCACGGAGACAGCTGCACATCGTACAAGACAATGAAATCGCTCAGTCTCCTCATCTGAAGACCTTGAATTCCGCCCTGAAAAGTATGCCATTAAATGTTGAACTCCGAGGGAATTAAGTGAAAATGCTGATCAGATATGTGGAGTGAAGAATAAAATGAAAAATGAAAACAATTAAATGACAATGCCACGGACCATGGACTTGATGGGCGACACACACATTTTAACATCATTTCGTGCATCATCATTCCATTTGGGCTGTAATTTCTTTACACAAAAAGCAGTCATTAAAAACGACTGAATTTTATGGGGCTTTCTAATGAGGTTACATGCCACACACGCTCTCGTAAATTAGCTTAAATACGTGTGGAATAAATGCACAAAATTCGCTCATCTGTTGTTTTGTGCGCCCGAAATCATCTCACGCACTGTTAATTTTATATAATTCCGTTTTTTTTCTCTAGAGTAATTTTAATTTTACTGCCCCAGACTTTTAACACTTTAATGGTAATCATTTAAATAAAATGGGGAAAATACGAGACGAGCCAAATAAGAAATCAGAAGCAATTTGTTGCCCTCAGCCAACTGGGGGGCCATGTGTTAGTCGGCAGAGTCTTCTGGTTGAATTTTTTAATGCGGAAAATGCATTTTATGTTTCACTCCACAGGGAGGTTGGAAGGAGCAATAAGGACGAAGCACAGCTGTCGAAAGCAGTGGGAAACTACAAACTGGTAACTGGCAGCAGCAGCAGCAGCAGCAACTCAGATGTTCGCTCGACTTGAGCTGAAAGGCAGTCAACAGGACAGTGTACCTTGGGCTAACTTCTCTCTCTTTCCATCTTTCCATCTTCCCATCCCCTTTGGCCTTTCGGATACTTTTCCGATATAGTCCAGCGAACTGACCACACTGTTATTACCCCAGACGGCTAAAGAGCTTAGATGGCATGGCCAGTATCGCATTCAGTTCGTCTCGAATGGCCGACTAGGTTTCCATATTTAATTAACAGCAAACAGTGAACCAAATGATGTGTAAATATTTCATTTAATTGCGCTTTCAAATTTGTCGTTTTTGGCCTTTGAATAGTATTTGGCCGAAAAATCAACAGCAAAAACAATAACAACAACAACCACAGGCCGACTCGGCGGCAATAATAACAAACAAATTGTGCATGAGCCAAAAATATTCATGCAATTAGGCAATGAGTAAACAAAGAGCCAGTGCCAGACGCGAGTCCTCACTCCTTTTTCCCGACGCAATCACAGCGGCGGAGTCGATTGCCAACGGCTTGCCAACGCGTCGTATACGCAATATGAAAAGCAGAGGTGGTGTAGCAAGGGTAGCAAGGGGTATAACGAGGATGGAAGAAGGATATATGATACAAACATTATAAAATTTATATTAAAATAGATTTGGATCCTCACAAAAATTTAGGATATTTATAGACATTTTTTTACTTCTTTATTTTTATTGTATAAGATATAACCTTAATATTTTACAGCAAAAAAATGTTTTTCATTTAAAATTTAAATATATTTATTTTTAATTTATTTTAAATATATTTTAAATATGTTTAATATATTTATTTTAAATTTAATTTGTATTTATTTAGTTTTTGTTCTTTACTTATTTTTCTAGGGTATTTTAAGAATGTCCCTACTGTTTTTTGTCATTATTCTGTATTCATTTATGCGTGCGCAAATAATGTTGTTGGAATTTCGCTATGCATAACTAAATTAATCCCTGTTGTGGCGAGAGTTCCAGTTTTCAATGCGAAATTGGAGCCTTAATGGGACCTGTGAAGTCAACACAAACGAAATAAATTAGGCGACAGCAATGACTGCTTCCAGACTGTTGACATAAATACGAGTCAACCAGAACCAGCATCTCCATTCCCAATTCCCCATTCCCGGCAGCCCCCCGATTATTATTATTATTTTTATTATGCCGAGCAAATGCGGGCAGTAAACGTAGCAGAAAACTGCACAATAAGTGGAGAAAGAGACCCGAACAAAAGGCTGGGAAATATGGGGGGGAAAAAAATCCAGAATAAATTCGCGACGCATTGAAAATTCATTCGCAGAAAGGACGACGGCAATGGCGGCTGTGGTCATTTCCGCCAGCTGAAGCACAGGATGCGATTTTCATTTTTATTTCCGGCAATTAGCACTCGAATTGAGGGCGCAACTGCAGCTCCTCAAAATGATTTTAAATTGCATTTTTCTTCCGTCTGAACTGCATAATTTTTAATGCCGCGATGGCCCTCAAGGCGAGCGTTTCCACTTTCCCTGCGATTCTCCGCACTAATTCAAAGTTCTGTCCGCCAGCCACTCTCTCTCTCTTTTGGCCATCGCAGCCATTATTTCAGGGCGAACCTGACCGAATTTATGTTGCCAACTGTCTGTCCGCCTGTCTCGCTCACTTCCGCCGGCATTAGTATTTGCCGGAGGACTGCCGAGCAGGACTTCCGCTCCAATCTGGGGTATAAGCTTTCGCCCAAAATTTCAAGTGGCATTTTCCAGAGGTGCACTCAAAGAAAAAATCATTATAAATCGTAATACACTGAATGGCATACCCAAAAAAAAATATATGAAACGAGGATCAATTTTATATTATGTGGTATACAATTTGAATTGATAAGAGGCTTCTCTTCGAATCTGGAATATTTTTTTTTCCCTCCCACTTATGTAACTTTAAGCGCTACCTAATTTAAGTCGTCATATTGCTTCTTACTCATTTGATATTATTGAATATCAATTTTACCAGTATTGCATGGTAAAAACGATATGCCTTTAAATACAAGAAATTTATCATGCGCAAAACGGTTTGATCCCGGCGTTTGTTTTTTTTTTGTGTAAATAGCTGTAAGATTGAACTTTAAACGTAGGTTTGTTGATTGATACATTTTAAAACAATTTAAAATCTTCCAACTATTTTGTTATTATACGTTTCTTTTCCTAGAAGAGACCACATTAAATTTCGGTTATATATATACACTGAAACCCAAAGAAAAAATATTTGTATTTAAGATATATATTTTTCCTGTGCATGCAGAAGGTCAGAACGAATATAGTTGGGAGTTGTCCTGTGTTCCGTGTGGCCGTCGTGTGACAAACGGAGATTCCGGGGCCAAATTGATGACCGATGTCGGGAAGGAAGTTTGCCATAATTAAGGCAGCACATGTCCCACAGATCCGCGCGAGAACGAGGAGCGGGAACGAGGCATATCAGCACAGTGGGTATAGCATATTTATCAACTGGCCGCACAGACCGACAATTTGTTGCGCGCGCCGAGGAGTACAAACCAGACAGACAGCCGCTGATTTATGAAGGAGTCGGGCTGAGCCATCGCTGGTCGACCGAGCGTATAAAATATTTAAGCGAAAACTTCACAGAGAACTAAAATTAACAGTCAACTGCCGTCGAGTTTTAAATTACTCAGGCCATGAAGGACTCGGGCTGGCCATGGAAGGCGGCGGGACTTTAAATGGAGCTCAAAAGCAAAGGCAAGCTTACAAGACCAAAGCCAGATGTTTTCCAGCTCCTTCTTCTACTTTCTGTCTGTCTTAATTGTAGCAACATTTTGAGTTGAGCTTCACAGTTTGGCACTTCATTCGGCGAACGGCATTTTGAACGGCAATCAAAATGAAAGTAAAGCACCAAGGATTTTCCCCAGCTTAGAAGATGCTTTTCCCCCCACACTTTTTCTTGCCCTTCCCGCTGCCTTTGCTGCAGTTGCAAAGAAATTTACAGCTTCAAAGCATTTTACATGGGCATTAGTTCTGTATGAGTGTGCTTTACGACTGAAACCCATTTAAGTGAATGTCGTGACATTGGGGAGCTGAAACCGAAATGAATATGCTTTGGAGCGGTGGCATCAAACCCTTTGCTCGGGGGGTAACCGCCGCAACGGTGCGTATGTGTAATACGCTTTGAGTATTGGGCTTTGGACCGGCGAACCATAACGTATTCAAATGCTCTGCCAACCCAAGGGCAAGGGGATGCCATGGCTTTCCGGGACATCTTGCCTTTGAGCTGCAGCTTTTGTTTGGATTATCCGAGGAAGCTCTCTGTGCGCTTAGACTTATTCCACGGCAATCAAAGTGTTTAGTTCTTAAAATAATTCTCTAGCTTAAACGGATACATTTGCAATATCAAATTCCTAAAAAAATGTATATTCTTTTTAAACATTTTTCTATCGAGTTTATAAGAGGAAAATTTCACAACTAATTCTTGGATCGACACTATCGATGTTTTTGGCTATCGATGGTGGTCACTATCGATATTATCGATTTACAAAAATTAAGGAAAATAATGAATAAAATAATTGGAAACGATCTTAAGTTTACTGCGGTTAAAGTGAAACAAAATTCGATGCTGAGCCTCAAGAATGTAAATCCTATATACTTTAAAATTCTTTTTATTTCCTTAAAATACACCAATAATTACATGTAAAATGGAAAAAGCGATAGTATCGATTGTGGGTCCAAACCATCGATGTTTCCTAAATTTTTAACCCACCTATAGTCCAAGGATTATTCTTAGAATTTTATTGTTACTTTTGAGATGGGTTGTAGTCATATAAGTATTACAAAGATCCCTGATATGACTGATGACTCATCTAAAATACAAACACATTTCAAGTACCATCCACTTTTTTCCATCATAAACGATTAACTGTTTAAAATTTCAAAAATGTCTCTCTATTCTCAAGGTCAAAATAAAAGCAATTTGTCTGATGACTTCTCTTGGCTGTTGAAAATCCAGCTTGGTCTTTGGTCTTTGGTTTTTGGCCCCACATTGCACGTTGGCCACATTTGCATTTAAGACCGGCAATCTGTCATCAGCCTCGGCATTAGCCATAGTTTTTTGCAGCATATTCGCCCTAGCCTGATGGAACTGAGGAGTGAACGAGCTGAGCACACGTGTGCCTGGCAATCCAAGTGACAATTGAATGCAGCAGAATTGGTGCGGGAATGGAGTTGAAGTTGACAGCTTGCTCGACAGGACCTTCAAGCTGGCATACCGAAAATATAGCTCATGGCTGGCCAGTAAGATGTCCTTACTGCACTGCACACTTGAATACTTGTGAGCACGAAGCTGGGCAAAAATCGACAATACGACAAAATATTGTACGTTCTACGCATTGTCAATTGAAGGGGTTAAGGGAGTTGGGGGGAGAAGGTCCTGGGAAAGTCCTGGGAAACCGAACTGAGGAGCGGGTGGTGTTGGCTGAACGTGCCTGGCCAACTTATTGACATGACACAAAAATGCTCGTCCATGATTTCTGGCTTATGCACACGAAATCCGATTGCTGAATTTACAATAATTTGGCCAATTCCAAGTTTACAATAATAACAGAATTTTCGTCAAGTCGAAATGAACATGTGCGGCTGTTATTATTATTATTTATTATTATCATCAGCAACTTTTCCCCTTTGCCAAAAAGTCGTTTTCAATTTGCAGCACTCGGCCAAAAAATCCCACAGGTTTTGCCGTTTTTATCATTATTATTTTTGTGCCCCAGACAGACAACAGTGACAACAGCCAATGGAGACAGAGAAAATATTAAAATTTAAATTTGTTTTCTAATAAAAAGGAAAACAAGTCCAGAAAATCCCACCGGAGGCGGGAGGAGGGGCGAGAAGGAGGACGGGAGACGAAATAATATTTACCCAACGTGATTTTGTTTACCTATCTTTTCAAGCCCAACTGCGAGCACCTGCAAAAGGGGGCCTTGTATGCCAAAAATGGAGGATTTCAGCCAACCGCAAATTGTTTATATTCTGTTATTAGTTTCCACCTTCCCCCCTGGAGAGATGTTTGCATTTTGATGAAGTAAACTAAAGTTAATCCAGTTCCAGCAACGACATTCCAATTCATTTGAAGGAGGAGGGAGCAGGAACTTAAAGTTTCGGCCGACTCTACTTCGAGTTGCAGGAAGTTTTCAGTTGCACAAACGCATTGCTGGCCCAAAACTTCCGGGCAGCGACTTTATTTAATTAAAAACTTGCCGCACGCATGCAAAGGCAAAGTTTTATTCCATTTTTTTGGCCCTGAGTGTTGGATTTTTCATTAGGCGTTCTAGTAATTAGCCCCATCAAACGCTGCCAAACTTTTATGGCTCACTTTGATGGACAGCGAGTGGGTCTGGAATAACATATACATCCTATATATCCAGCCGAATCCCGCACCGAAAACAACTGTCAGAGTTTGCCGGGGAAACACTCGCTTAGCCTTGTAAAAGTATCTGGGGAGCAATCTCTTTTGATGTCATGAGCTGAGCATTGCCAGTCGCTTTATTGTCTGCTCTAAATCTCTATTACAATCCGAGGTGTACTTCGGGGTGTACTAATTTAATGCTGAAAGCATGTAAGCGCCCCCAAACCGAAGGTAAGCAGGGCGTGGCGTCTTTTCTTGGAATTGCCCCTAAGTAACTCCCGTCGCCTTTGGTATAATTCACTGTGAAATCCTGCGGTCAACTTGATTTAAATTGTGTCCTTCGGCTTTCGGGCTCCCGGAGGTCAACTTGTCAGCTGTGAAGCTGAAATGAACGAAATGCCCAAAGAATTCGACTGGAGATTTTTCAATGAGATTTAATTACGCGTCGAAGGCATTTTATTACCTAAATGATTGGAATGTCGATATAAATGCGGATACATATTATACAATCGTAAATGGAATGTTTTCCGACGCTATTGAACTCTGCTATTGATTCAACATACGGATATTCACGTCGTACAGTTTTGTTTATTTATATATTATATTTTCCGATTTTATGTTACAGCTTTCATTTTAAAATGTTCAATGTAAAGTCAAAGTTTTTTTTTTTTATATTTTTCGACATGCTAATTACTTAGTCGTCGAAGTCGTTTTGTGGGCCAAAATGTTAAATAAAATGTACATTAAAAAAACTTACATCTTCAACAAATATTTACATATTTTAAAAGGTCTTTTTATATGAACTACACACAAAAAAAAAATGTATAAGAAACGTAGATCGATTTTACATTATGTAATATAAATTTTAACTTGATATGGGGCCAGGTATATTTGATATTTGATATGGTCGAAATGAGTGATTCTTGTAAAAACGATATGGGTTTTGCATAACCACACTGAGAAAACTTGAGAACGAAAAAACCAAGAACTAATCTTCTTGATTTCAGTATTTCGTCTTGTCACTTTTTTGAGCACAAACGTTCTTGAAATCAAGAATAAAAGTATTCTTGATCTGGTTTTTTGAGAATACATCATTCTTGATTTCGTTAATCAAGCATGAGTACTCTTAAAATCGTCCCCAACTTCGTCTCAGAGATGAAAAAATGAGAGAGATTAAAAATGAGAGAGACATTCTCTCTGGAATTGTTCGGCAAGTTAATAATAGTGGAAATGAGTTTCTAGTATATGTACCTACTTTGAACATGTACATACATGTGCTGTGAAAAAAGGCACGCCACGCTAAATGCATCTGTGTACATATGTATACATATGTACATATGTATGTATGCTTATGCAGCAGCGTTAATGTGTCTAAAATTTGCACAACACGTGCTAAGTTCTTATGTGTGAGTGCATTTTCTATTCTGTTATTTTTAAGGCCATAAAATTATATTTATGTTTAATACTTTAACTATATTTTTAGGCGCTGGAGCGAACTACATATGTACATATGAGTGTCTAGAATTCATAGACGAACAAAAGATCAAGGAGGCGATTCCGCCAATTGGAGAAGCTGTTCGCTTGGCGAAATGTTCTACAATTTGTATTATTTATTGTTTTTTAATTTATATAAAAAATTATTCATATTTAATAATGAAAAGACTGCTGTAACACTTAAATTTGTTTAGTTATAAGTAATTTGTAATTACGTAATATCTATAATAATAAATAAAAAAGGAATAAAATATAAAGAAAATTAATATACAAATTTTTAATTTTTTTGAAAAATGTCTTTTGGGATCAGGAGTAAAACATTCTTGAAATCGAGAAGAACGTATTCTTGAAATCAAGAACGCCTACTCTTGTAATCAAGAACGCCTACTCTTGAAATCAAGAATAGTTTCGTCTCGGTAGGGGATATATTACTAAAATCAAGAACACCTACTCTTGAAATCAAGAACGCCTCCTCTTGAAATCAAGAATAGTTTCGTCTCGGTAGGGGATATATTACTAAAATCAAGATCGCCCACTCTTGAAATCAAGAAGGCCTACTCTTGAAATCAAGAACGCCTACTCTTGAAATCAAGAATTCTGTTCTTGAAAATAAGAATACCTTCTTCTTGGTAAGAGAGACATTATTTAAACCGAGAACGATTTATTCTTGGAACCAAGAACGCGTGTTCTTTAAATCAAGAACGCTTATGCTTGAATCCAAGAATTTTTCTTCTTGAAACCAAGAAGACTTATACTGAAATCAAGAATACTTGTTTTCAAAAAAGTACTCTCAAATCAAGAATACTCGTTCTTGATTTCAGTAAAACCGTTCTTGGCTCACTTTTGAGCACGAAAATACTGAAATCAAGAACGTTGAGAACGGTTTTTTTTCTCGGTGCAGAAATTTACATGCACATATTTAATATGTATGTATTAAACATATTTTTATAAAAATTTGACTAGTTTATAGCATGGAAAAAAAAGACTTCAAGCAAAATACCAGTTTATGAATAAAACAAACTCTTTGAACTTAACTAAATTAAAAACTTCTTCAACAGTTCGAGCTTTTTTGGGGAACACTTACATTTTTAAAGTGTTTTCAATACAATTTCCAATAGCTTGTGTTGTTGCTTTAATTTTTCTAATCAAACGTCTTTCTGGAGAACCTTTATTTTGCTTCAAGTAGAACTTCAAAAACATGGCATGGCAAGCCATTTTTAAGGGTCCTCAAGGTTTTTCAGGACATAAAAAGGGTAAAGTACTTACGAATTTCTCCAAATTGCTTCTGAATTGTCTACCTTTAAAATTAAAATATAATATTTTTATTGCCAAGGATTCAAATCACATTTTGCCTTTTCCGTTTTGTTTATCTTATTGCTTCCCAGGGAAAACCCCCCCACCCCTCCATTCAATTGCTGATGACCTTGTCGGAAAACAAACACGTTTGTATATATCGAAGCATTTATTTATTTTACTGTATTTGTTTGCAGCTGTTGCTCGGTTTCAGTAAATGTTTTATGATTGCAACAAATGCAAATTGTTAAATTTGGCTGTTTAAATGAAAACAAAAGGGACAGAACAGTTATTAATGTGTGTGATTTATGGGCGACAAATGCGGCGCCTTGAAATATGCAATGTGAAAATTAATAAAGCGCGAGGCTTAAAGCTCAAATCCTTTTGCACACACACACACACGAACAGCTGCGAGGATACAAAAACACGGTACATATGCCTTGGGGAATTTATTACCAAGTCACCTGACCCGACCCCCTGATCCCCCCCCCCCTTTTTCCCTGCCACAATGTTTTCCGTAGATTTGGAAAATTATTCACATTTTATGGCATTAATTATGCGCTCTCGAGTTGCTCACGTTGCTGCCTCGATGTTGTTGTTGTTGACATTAATAAACGCGCATTTAATGAAATTGCAAACGTGCAGCTACATAATTAATTGTTTGCATAAATTAAATAAATGCCGGCCAAATTACAATTCGCCTGCGAATGAGTCGCCACGGCCCTGAATTTCCAAAGTTGACTTTAAAAACGCAAATATTATTTAATTATTGACTTTTTTAACGTAACCAATTTGAAATTATTGCTATTAAATTTTATTTGTCTTTTGCAATATTTTTAATTTTATATGTGATAAGTTATAAATGCATATTTGCAGCTTTTAACTTGAAATTAATTTCTGATTTTTTCTTATTTATCTTAATTATTATTTATCTTGTCATTTATTTTCATCAATTATGTTTGAACCTTTATATTATTTCTCAATTTGCAACTAATAAAACCACTTATTTAAAATTCCAACATACTTTTTCTGCGTCAGAATTTCGCCAAGAATCCAATTTAAGCACTCGGCCAGAGTGGCTGAAACTGTGGCGGAATTTTTGTACCATTCTCATTCGAACAATTAGAACACTTACCTGCCCCTAGAACGGTTAATGAAAACTTTCCTGCGCATCGGGCCTGAAAAGAGTATAGAGTCTGGGGCAAACTTGAATAAGTAATAAACCCGTTGGACGGGCCCGCAAATGAATGGCCTTCGTGGGTCGAGTTGGCGGCAGTTGCGGTGCGGAGAATTATTTGCAAAATGCTTGACCAACTTCTGAACTTTGAGTAACTCTTGATGCGATTGCAATTGTAGTCGAGCTGAGTTCGTCCTGAAAAACTTGGGCAACATTTATTGTTGCAATCTCAAGTCCTCATTCCCTGGCATATATGCATTTCAGTGATGATTTCAAATAATATAGCTAATATTTAAATATTATTTGGTATTTGGAAATTTTTCCCATTTAAGTTTTGAGCTTGTCAACCACTAAAATAACTAGAGGCTTAAAACCACTAGCTCTGGGAAAGCCTTAACAAATATATATTGTTTGAAAACACATTTACATTACGTAGCCGTAAAATCGATATGCGCATGTAAATTTCATTTTATGGAATACGCATATCGTTTTAACATGAAATACTCATTTCGAGCATATCAAATTTATCCGCATATCAAGATAAAATGAATATTACATAATGTAAAATCGATGTTCATTTCATATCAATTTTTTTTTTTTGGGTGTAGACAGACACTTGTAGCAAAACTAGAAAACTAATTTTAATTCATAAGCTCTATTTTGTTGGGGCAGTACCAACACCAGCCCTTTCTAATCTCGAATAGATTATCCTTGTTTTATGGCCTTGAGCTCAATTGGCAACAGATGGCACTGGAGTTCATGAGTTACGACACAGAGATGGTCATTTGGGCCATCTAATCAAAATCCTGCACAATTCACACAAATTCTCCGACTCGACAATAAATAATAACAACCCAGAGAAGCTAGCAATTAATCTTTATTTAAATCGCATAACAGAAGAGTCCAAGATGAACTATGGGAAATTCAATTTAACGCTTCATAAACCACATGGGTAATTAAATGACGCCTTTATATCCTTTTTATGTGACATGTTGCTCTTTCGAAGGACGGCAATTCATATTTTATTCTGATATTGAAATTGGCTAAAGTTGATCAAAGTACGCTGAACCATCCTTCTCTCTATTTACGTGCAAACAATGAAAATTACAGAACATTTGTTGTGTTCTCACAAGTTCGAGCGTGTTTCGCTTTAGAGTGCAGAATTTGCATAACATAAACATGCAATTTCAGCTCTGTTTCAGTTATTCCGGAATTTTGATACATTTATGTGGGCGGCTGTGGGGTTCTAATTATAATTTGCATATTAACATCAGGTTTGAAGCAAGGCGTTCTGGGGGAAAACTGATTATGAGTCAGGGAACTCAGAACTGAATCAAGGGACTTGTTATGTCACGTTCTCGTTTTCATCGAGGAACAAGTAAAAATAATTAATATTAAAGAAACTTAGAAAGGCTTATTTATTAAAAATATATTGGAGTTGATTAGATTTTATGAACATAAATTTTACATTAAATCATAATAAGATTATGGTTTTCTAAAAAACATATTTTTCACATATTCTAGCTTATTTATAACTATACAAATTATTATTATATATTTTAATATACCTCTTTATTTGAAATAACTTTGTCAGAAGCACTTATGTACCTATTCCACATGGATTTCCGCCTCCCACTTTGTATATTTAAATTAAATTCAAATTCATGTACACATTTTTTCCATTGCTGAAACAGGTATTTATTTAATGCATTTAAATTAAATGAAAATGCCAATTTTTGCTGTTGCCTTTGGTGCCTTTGGTGAGTTGAAGCCCCAAAGCTGTCAATCAAAGTCAGTGGCAAGTTTATTGCACTTGTAACGGAGAAGAAAGCCCGTGGAAAGCGGCGGGGTCTGAGGTCCTGAAGGGAGGAAGTGTCTGTAGCCACAGAGTTATTTGTTTGCACATAAAAATAAGCCAGGACGGAGAGTCCTGGGAGTCCTTGGAGAATCGAAGCGAGGCAGCAGCAGACTCAGTCATGTCGGCATTCATATGTATGAGTACCCACACACGAAAGCCGCCACGAAAAGAGCTTTCTCCGTTACAAAAACATAAATTCTTAAATTTTAGATGTAAACAAAAATCATTTAAATATTTAAATACATTCTCCTTCAGTTTATGAATTACACATAGGCCACTAAATCAAACAAAGCTCTCGGCAATTGCGAAATCATTTGAATTATGCTCAAGAAATTTAAGCAAGTTTAATATTCAACTTGAACATCTTTCAAGCTGGAACACCTTAATTAATTGTCTAAAAAACATAGTTCTACCTTCGTTACCTTTTAATTATTTAAGGCTTTTCTATCAAAATAAAATCTTATTTATTATTCTGTTTCCAACAATAAAGTTTGTTTTTATACATACAAAATTCTATTCGCTTCTTGGAATTTTTATATGAAAAAGCCAAGTGGTTTTGCCTTCCTACCACGAAATAATATAGCAAATTAGTTAGAAATAGGCAAAACAAAAAAGGAGGAGGAAACTCGTAGATGGAGATGGCTTTTGTGTGAGTAGCTAATTGAAATTAATTAAGTGCGTATGCTTTTCGCTGAAGTCATGGCTGATTGCCACGAGGAAATTGCATTTGTTCCAGCTAAACTCGGCCCGAACAATTCTGCACAATCAACACATTTAACCTTTTGCTCTATGCCCTTTCATCTGCCGCCTGGAAAGTAAAAGAAGCAAGGCAATAATTTATTAAAGCCTCCTGGACGAAAAGTCAGCCCCCGACCCTCATTAGGAATCGAGTTGGTAAACAACTCATCTCGCCGGGAGCTTTATTTTAAAACTCAACCTCATTGGACGGGCCAGTGACCGAGTTGACACCTTTATATATTTATTTCGCTAGACTTGCGACGACGTGACAATTTTAGCAAACGGCCACCCAAGTAATCCGCTGTCCTGATGAAGGTTCATGTTCAATGCCAGGCCAGCAATTATTATTAACCGTGCCCCAGGGTTCACATCCCCGGGGTCAACTGTCCACCGGCTCGCAATGCTCATCTGGCTACAAAGTTTGGCTATTTATTTACTCAAGGTGTTTGAAAATTATCGATATTTTCGATATATTTACAATATCGACTCGATAATATCGATGTTTTGTAGGGAATACACATATTCAGTATCGAGTAATAGCTAATTGTCGATATTTTACAAGCTCTATAAAGTTAAGTTATAAATCTTAAATGTAACCTATTTAAATCCTCAAGCTGTTTAAAAATAATCGACAGTTTCGATATCAAGCTTCGAGCAATGTTTTGAAAGGAAAACACATATTAAGTATCAAGCAATAGCATATTGATTTTGATATTTTTCAAGCTCTATAAAGTTAAGTTATAAATCTTAAATGTAACCTATATATTCTCCGATATTTTCTAAGAAGAATAAATAAGCACAAAATATATGGAACCTTATGGAAACTTTGGATTTTTCCATTTTCTTTCTTCTGTAGTATATCATTTTAAACTAAAATCAAACTAATAAGTATGAATCTATAAACTAACATACTTTGTTTGGGTCCTAGCTCGTTTTAATGGTTCCTAAAGCTGTAGGCACTTTTAGTTGACAACACTGATCCCGTCCCAGGGACTCTGGCATTGACATTGTGAAGCAAACCGAGGAGCTGGGGAGTTGGAGTACGTGCCTGGAATTAGACATTGCTGTAGGCGCAACTGGTGGACAGGATTTTGCAATAAGCCCGGTCCGAGGAATCGAAATGAGCTCGAAGCGACACTCTAATTATGCAATCCGAGGCGGCAAGATGGCTACAAATTTGCGGTGTCTGCCACACAGGGCTTAGATCGCATTACGCATACGCCGAGTGGGCTGCAAGGGAGCCGGCTGGCAAACAGGTAAATGGAAAACGCTAAAAGCTAACCAGATTCCCTCCGTAATTGGCCATAATGGTTCATTATTGCCGGCCAGCCAGGAGTGTAGGGAAAAAATGGGGAAAAAATGAAATCAATGGGAATAGAAACGGGAAATGGAAAATGGGAAAATGGTGGAAATGGAAATGCACGGCAAACCTCGAAACATGGTTGCCTAGGTGAGGATTAGGCCAGCTGCAGTTTAAATGAAAATGCCTTCAACATTTCCCAGGCCATTCGAAACCATTGGGGCGTAAAACTTGCTGAAACTCATTCACAAATATTGGATGAAGAGGCGCCTCAGGCAGCGGGAAGGCATTAAAGTGCCTTTAAGGTCGCCAGCCGGTGAATATTTGCATAAATAATTCAGTCAGCGTAAACAGGAAGAGGAAGTCCTGTTCGGCCTTTTCTACCTAGCTACGATTTTTCCTCCTTTCACAGTCCTGATTTCGCCAGCTCCTTTCGTTGCAGTTTCCGCCGGGCTAGAAAATGGGAAATATTGCAGAAACTATGCAAATCGGAAGCTAAACGAGGTCCGTCTGTCCCCTCCTATTTGTTTTATCTGCTGATTAATGTTATTTATTATTATGGAATGCAAGGACCTGTTCCTGTTCCTGCTCCCTGTTCCTGTTCGCCCTGCCTTCTCTACTCCTTCTCCATTCTAATTAGATTTTCATATCTAAGCCCTGTCTGTCTCGAGGTCCGTCGTTGAAAATGTTTGCAAAATGTTTTTATTAAATTTTCCACTTGCTCTCCCATTGACGAGGAGCCATCATCAGGAGAGGAAATATACAATATATATAAAACACACCCACTTCTGCACCCACGCACACCCGCAATACATAAATTAAACGATATATCATGCTGACATCTTAAATATTGTTAAAAACTGTCACGTTTACGGTTTTCTTTGCTTACTCATTCAGTTTGCCGCCGTCAGTGGCTTCACCTTGGCACCGTTTGGCCCAGGATCTGGTCGTTTTTGGCCGGGGGATTTCGGTCCTGACAGTTAATGGACCATAAGAAATTCAATTAGAGACGTTATGCCACAGCCAGTGGCAAAGCTGTTTTTGTTGCCGCCGCTTTGTATGAGCCCCATTCTTCTTGTGGCATTATTTTTATTAATGATACTCTCAATGCCCCACCGTATTTGTCTGGCCGCATTACAAAGCCAAGCCGAAAAGAGGCCAAGCGGACGTCTGTCTGCTCCATCATTCAGATCAACAATGCTCGCCTATCTGAATGGAAATTCCATTTCAAAATAGACAGCCGCGCAGCAAAGTATGCCGTGAATGTGGAATAAATAAATGCAGAGATACGAGTTTCTATGCTAGCGAAACTAATTAAGCCTTTCAACACCTAGTCGGGCTGATATCCATCACTGAGCGATAATATATGGGCATAGTATGTGACATTAAAATTATAAGGCCAGTGGTCGGTTTGGTTTTGGGATCCAGTGAATAATGCCCCCATTATTTAATTTTAAAACATGTCATGATTTTTATCATTAGCTTAATCTTAATGGTAAAATATTATTATTAGGTAATTCAATATTTTAATAAGTATTAAATTATTATTATCAGTATATAATTTCTTGATCACGATCACTAGCCGACTCGATCTAGCCATGTCCGTATGTCTGTCTGTCCGTATGAACGCTGTGATCTCGAGAACCACAAAAGCTAGAAAGTTAGGATTAACCATGCAGATTCTTGTGGTTCCTACGCTGCCCTAATTTGTTTCATCAGAGTGCCACGCCCCCTTTAACGCTTACAATCGCCTTAGACGATTTTAAATGGTGTCAGGCGCCCATATCCTTAAAGATTTCGAAAAAAGTATAAATGCAATTTTATTGTGTTTAATTATACCTATCGAAATGTAGAAGAAATATTCTAAATCGGAACATTCGTTAAAAAGCTATGAGCAAATAAGAAAATTCAAGCAGTGCAAGCAGTCGCTTTTCTGCATTAATATCTCCATCTCCCTTGCACTCCCTTAAGCTGAGTAACGGGTGTCTGATAGTCGAGGTACTCTACTATAGAGCTTTTTATATAGCTTTTTCAGTGATGAATTCCCTAGAAGTGGAATTTGATAGCGGCAAAGGGAATTATTTTCATATTCAAATGAAATACACCGTCATATGAGATTGTTATTTCTATTTCATTTTTTTTTCCGTGCACCTGTGTGAAGCATTTGACACTCCCCCCGCAAACTGGTCGAGAAATCAAAGCCAACTGGCAATTGGCGAAACGTCAAGCGCTTTAATTAAGCTAAGCAGCGATAAGCTAAACGGCAAACAAAACTCTCAGTCCCCCGAAAAAGGCCCGAAAAGACCTACATACGTACCAACAGCTGAACGCCTGAACATCCTCCGTGTGCCAATGCCGCTGTTCAACGAAAAAGGCTGACTCACCTGGTGGCTTGTTTGCTTATTTGCTTTCGTGATTGTGCGATGGCGTTGGCGGTTTCTTCGGCGCCTTCATTAGCACCTTTGCCTGTGCGTGGGTGCTCATTTACATAGCACTCATATATAGGGCTGTAATCCGACCACCCAGCACACACGTTAATCAAGTGCTATCGACTTCAATCTGGGCATTTGTCTTTGAGCTTTATGCGGTCATAAGTTCGGAACCAAGGAAACCGCAATGGGATGGGACAGATACGGAAGTGGGCGTAATCCGGGTCAAGTGGGTCCCGGGAACGTAATCTCTGCTCGACGCCCCCCTATTATTATCGCATCCTATTTACGGTCCGCAATTATATGGCCATACCCCCGGCAACTTCAAATGCTCCGCAAACATCGGCACACAGCAAATCGATCAATCGGTGCCACTTTGCCCGCTCCATTCACAGCTTCGTTTTGATAGCTGCAAATTGGTTTTTCTACTTGATGCAGCTGCAATGCGATACAAAAAAAAAGGATATAGAACGAAGAAAATTGTGGCGGAAAATGAGGGAAAGGGGGAGGTAGACAAACCTAGAGACGAGCAAGGAAGCAGAAGCGAAAACGCAGCGACAATGAATGCAATTTATAATGCAGTCGGGTTCTTAGTATAAATACAGAGCATCGCAACTTGGAGACACAGTCCAGTGACGAGTCTTTTGAATTCCCTTTAGTCCCATATTCAACTTAAGTCAATTAATTTAATATATTTTTCAGCTTAATATAGGAAGTAGTTTGTTTAACAAAAGATTTGGTTCTACCAAATAAAATTAAAAATTTATC
The DNA here is from genome assembly GCA_035046095.1 of Drosophila pseudotakahashii. Lineage (NCBI taxonomy): Eukaryota > Metazoa > Arthropoda > Insecta > Diptera > Drosophilidae > Drosophila > Drosophila pseudotakahashii. The sequence continues at coordinate 996,108 of JAWNOE010000247.1, read as the reverse complement.
AAATCATCACATAACTTTTTCTATTTCCTATTAATTTTTTACTTTTTTCAGATGTTTTTTAAAAATATTTTTGCACAATAATATTTTTTACGAAATCCAAATTTTAAAATGTATATTTTAAATAGTATTATCTGCATAAAAAACTCTTCGATCTGTCGATCTAGCCATGTCCGTCTGTCCGTCTGTCTATCTGTCCGTATGAACGAAAAGCTATGAAATAAAGAAATTCAAGCAGTGCAAGCAGTCGCACAGCTGTCTATAGTTGATAGTCAAGGTACTCGACTATAATGTTCTCTTTTGTTTAAAAAGATATTTGCACAATAACATGAAATCTTCACATAACTTTTTTCATTCCCTATCAATATCAATATTTAACATTTTTAGATCTTCTTTAAAAAGATTTTAGCACAATAACATGTTTCTAGTATCAGAAAACTTTTTGCTTATTATTATATTTTCTTATTTTCCCCACTATATTACAAGTGTTAATACCTAATCCTGTTAATTTTTATTAAATGTTAAAGTCTTAACCCTTTTTCTCGTTGCCTTCTTTTTGGACCTTTTTAAATTCGCTGTACCTATACAAAATATCCATGAATATACAATTATGTCATTCATTTGATTGATTGGTTGGGAAAGACCGTGTAAATCGAAAGCACACTTTCCCAGCTAGTCGCAATCACAATATACCCTCGCAGGAAGCGTAAAGGAAGCTTCTGAATGCTGTTCAGTGGAAGCACTTCACACTTCACGGCACTGGCATTTCAATTATGGCCAAAAGCAGAGTAAACTACTTAGCGGAAAGTGGCAAACGAGTAGGAATTCACTGACATTATTATTCAAGCTTATGAGATGGAGGAAATTCCATCAGTATTTATAAATTTATAGTTGTGCCGCCACCGATTTCCAATTACAGGAGACGAAGACCCCGACAAACTATCCCACTGCATTCCGCCATTGTTGAGGTCGAACCAACGTCGTTAGATTTGTTCAGTCGACTGTGGCGAATGTCGAATACTTCAATTAAACAAAATATTCGATTCGATAAGCAGGCCAGGACCCGAGTTCACATAATGTGGCTGTCGGAGCAGAAACGCAAAAGGAGCGACTCTAATAAAAAAGGAACCAATATTTTTGGCTGACTGAAAGTTGTGGCGGGTGAAAGATTTCACCACTGTTCACTGAACAACGAGCAACTATCCCCCGAAATAATTTCGCTGTTTAAATTCTGGAAACAATTAATAATCATCAACGAATGCCAGAGCTAAAATATTCCCTTTGCATTCTATGCAATGCAGTTAGTTAGTTGCCTCCTCTGGAAACTGTGAAAACAACCCCACTTTTCCCAACCATTCCGCCCACATCCATTACATGATTCCACTTAGTACATTTTCACCAACTATTTCAATTTGCATGGGAAAACATTTAGCAGGCCAAAAGCCTTTGTAAGCTTCTTCAACTTAATTGTGTTTATTTGCACTAATGAAAGTTTAATTTGTACCCCTTTTATTCCATTTCGAAACCGGTAAACATGGGAGTTATGTCGCCTTATATTGTTTTCTGATTGACCAAAGGCATTCAAGCTATGTCCTTTTTTTTTAAAGCATGTGCAACTATTCAGTTTATAAGCGAACCTTTTCTGACCACAAAATCCCACGGAAGTGGAAAAAGTTATATTCGCTTCGTAGTAATTTCGCATAACACTCGTTTACGGTGCTATGTGCAAAAAGTTTCGAGAGCTGACCGGCAGAAAAAATATAACAAGCACCATTTATTTATTGTTGAAACTACCGCAGTTAGTTTTTTGTTTTATATATCAGCACATAAAAAACGCGAGAGATATTCATGAAAAAATAGTTAAGTCAGGTTGGTTCACATCATACTTAAAACAACTATTTTTTCTATCATTTATGTTTATTTTTTCAAAATTAAAACTCACAAACGTCTCCTTTAGAAGATAGAATACAAAAAATATTTTATATTATTTTATATAACTTAAAATACTCGAAGCAATCAACCCACAAAATGGGTTAGAAAGTACTACTAAAAATCTGGCTTATATTACATGAATTTTGTAAATTTTCCCCATAATCGAAATTCACCTTTTTGGCCGGCAGGCAACTTGCAACTACCAGAAGATATTGAAAAACTTGAAAATGTTGCACTGCCAACGGGCAGAAAGATAAAAACGGGTGGGGGGGGGGGGGTCAACAGGGATCAAGTGAAAGGGAGAGTCGACAACAATGGCTAAAACTTTTAATGGCTGCCATTTAAGCCAATCGAAGCGGGAGACCGGCTCAAATGAGTGTGGCATTTATAATATGCCTATATGCCCGGGAGAGATGGTGGTGTAACCAGAATTGAAACCAGCAAAGCAGACAGCCCACAAAGCAAGAATCAATTGAAATCAACATATGGCAAGTGGACGAGGGCAAAAATCATTGCCATTTCAATTGCGATGCAGCCGCATGCAGACTCTTGTGGTAATTTCGCAATTACCAAGATCCCCGATGGTCGACTGCAACTGCAACGGCAAAAGCACATGCAACAGAAGCTGCTACTACCACTGCAATCCAACAGTTGCAATTGGGGCATGCGGGCTTAATGCGCACTTGAATATTTCATTTTGCGACGGCACAAACTGGTCAACCGACCATCCAGCCAGTGGCCAGTGTTCAGTGTTCAGTAGTCCCGGGCATAACAATGACGGCCAACAATGGCAACAAATAAGCCCAAAAATAAACAGGAACCAGGCTAAACAAATAACAGTAAATAACAGCAGCCACATGGCAGTCTCTCTTGGCCAAGAGTGTATATGTGCCGCTGACAATGGCTCATAAAATTACGTTTATGCGATGGAATACATTTTTCAAACTACTAGATACACCAACGATAAGCTGTATCATTCGATTAGAAGCACTGATTTTGTTATAAAGTTTATATTATAAGCATAATTAATTAATTAAATTTGTTGAAAATTGGTAAATTTTTTTATATTCAAAAGATCTAAGAACTTTATTTTGATTAAATAGATCAACATTTTGAATTTCTGAGATTTTTGTACGCCATTTGGCTCACTAAACTTAAGTCCAGTTTAATATTAAGAGGACAAAAAAATTTGAATTAAAGATTGTAATTTAGCTTTACAGCCAAAAAAACTGGATATTAAACGATGATCGAGTTGATGTTATGTGGTATCAATTTTTACTTTTACTTTTCCTCTCTTTTTCGATGCCAGAGAATCTCCGAGAGAGAGATTTCGGTAAGAACGATATGCGTATGCAATACCAGAAATTTACCATGCGCATATCGATTTGACCGCGACGTGTTTTTTTGTACACAACTTGACTGTATTTAAATAGTGCATATACGAAATATTTTTGTTTAATTTTTAATATTATTTAAACCATGTTCTTCTAACTTTAATCATTATTATAAATAAGATAATAAATACAAGTACAATTTGTATACCTACTTTCTTAATATACCACAAATAAACTGTGTATTTTATTTTAAAGTTCAACGCTGATTATTAAAAGTAATTTTAAGTAAAAATAAATACATCCAGCTTTAAATTGAAAGAAAAGTTCGATTGCTCTCCCACTGCATCACTCATACGCACTGTTGTCTCCCATCGAAAGGTAGCGATTAGCCCGATTCCGCAGGACTTTAATCTAGGATCCCATAGATCTAGATAATTCCCAACCTTCAGCGCCGTATAAACAGTCGCTTAGAGAGCTGCAGCCAAATGGTGCACTAATCGCCTGTGCATTGCTCCTACTTCTCCTCCCAGGAACATTCGCCCATTCACATTGTTGGTTGGCTGGCAAAAAACTTTGCATGCTAAAGGCTAACTCCCTTTTTAAGAGTATGTGCGTGGTGGTATCTGTGTGGAGTATCTGTGTGAGCTTGGCTTTCGGCCCGGTCAGATACTGGGCCAAAATGGGTCAATGGAACTTTATAGAGAGAGCTGCAGACACCAATCTCCATAGCCAGTTGTACGTAATCGTTGCAGCAAATAAATTTCAAACGCTGTCACATAAATTCGAATGTATTCTGCCTTTTTTTTCGTTTTTGGGGTAGCGCTGCTTGTAGCTAAAATTAAATTTGACTGCACATTGTTAATAGGTCTGCAATGTGGCCCATAAATGCCCCATAAATTAGTCTGGCTGGCCGGTTGGACCACTACAAGCGCGATAAGGCTAATGAAATATGGCTAAGAAACCGGCTAAAAAGAGGCAAGTAACCTATTTTCTAGTCCTTTTTTTCGTTTCTGAAAAGTATGCAACGCCTGGGCCAGTTAATTATGAGGCAAAACACACACAAAGGAGAAATCACTTACTGTCATAATCAAATTGGCCAACTTGGGCAAACTTTGGCATTGCCATAACTTGAATGCGCTTATTAAATTTATTTGCCCTCGAAAAGACTAACTTTGACGTGGGCCACGTAGCCTCAAGTGCTTCCTAGACTCCTCTCTCTCTTTTGGGCCAAAAGTTGTGTTGGCAAATTTAAGGTTATCCACCTGCAAAAATCAATAGGCCAAATGACAGAAGCCCCGGCAACATGAGGCAAATAAGCTTCGGGCCTTTAAATAACAGTTCTCCCCTGTTGACTTTTCCAGGACCGTGCATGTGAGGGGGGGGAAGTAATCCCTGGGAAGGCAAAAGTTTGCCAACTCTATCATTATTTGTGCAATTTCAGCTTAGTGGGTATATTTGCAGAGACGTCGTCGTCTGGCTTGATTTGCCTGGCATTTCTGTTTTAATTATGCCAACTAAACATCCACAGCCAGTCGTTCTAGGCAGACAGGCAGCACAGTGAAGCCTCGGGGGACGGACAAATTGCCGAAAGTTAATCAGCAAATGGTTACTGATGATAGGTGAGTGCATTTCCAAAGAGTTAAGCTTAAAGTTTAAGTTGAAAACTAGATTTTATAGGCCATTAATTGGTTTACCCACTGTACCTCGTATCACCTGAAACCCGTAGTTGTCACTCTGTCATCGCTGAATTTGTAATATTTGTAATAAACTGATTTAATTACTTCACAAGCACGTGTCTACAATGATTGTAAACAATTCAAGCAAATTGTCTGAATACATATATTAAATTAAATTAGGTTAATTGAAATTCCAAATATGCAATGACAGTAAATTAAGGCGACTGTGTGAAGGAGTTGTCCTCTTATCACCCTCATTATTGATTGATGAAAGCCAGCCAATATTTTAATAACACACACACTTATCTGTGTTTAGTTAAATATATAGCAAATATTATCGTTTCAAGTCCTTTGTGAAATTAAAAGTAATTTAAAACACACACACAAATGTGTCGGTTAATTAGAAGGGCAAATATTTGTTACTGACAATATTCTGATTTAAATATTTTTTAAATTATTGTAATTATCTTTTCCTACCCCCTCTGCAACCTTATAAAATTCAATTAACTTGCTAATTTTGCATTATTGCTCCTGACTAATCCAATCAAACAGGGCACCTTTATTCCGGCAAACCAAAACAATTTAAATTAATTGTGCGCATATTTTCAGTTTGCGGTCAAATGCTAAAAAGCCAAAATAAATAATAACAAAATTGATTTTTTTTTCTGTTCTTGTATTTGACTTTTTTTTCGGGCGAAATGCTCCAGGGAGACTAAATCCAATAAAACTGGGAATTAATTATAAATTTACGTGTTTTCATTTAGGTACTTTGGTTAGCTGGCGGCCAAAATCAATTTAAAAGGGCTCAAAGAGGTTTTGGGCCAGGCTAAAATAGGTATAGTTACTTTAACTGATTACCATAAAGCTTAAATAATAGTTTTCGATTTATGGGCACATGCTATTATTGCCATTAATGTTTATAAATTATTTATTCCACATTTAATTTCATCACTTTAATAATGCATTGAAAATAAAAGGCTCCAAATGGTTTTTATTGAATATCAAATTAACGGCCTCGCATTAATAAATTAATCACTACCCTTTCAGAAGGAAGTTAAAATATCAAAAAAAAATATTACTGAAATATATTTAAAGTGTAAAGGGAAAGCAATATCAACAAGTTTCCCAGGCGTTAAACACAATTTGCAGTTTCCCGAATATGACACGCATTTGCGTCATATTATGAATATCACGTGTATTTTAAATAACTGAACGCAAACACACAGGAAAACCCATGATAATGGGACCAGCCAACGGGCGGTGCTTATGCAAATTTTCTAGTTACGCTTGTTTTCCGAAAACTTACCCTCGAATGGGAGAGAAGAGGGTGAGCGGAGGGAAGGCGAGACTAATGCAAACATTTGCCGCCTTTTAGCAGCATAATTTTCACATATGTATGTATGTGGGGTGGGCGAGTACAAAAGAAAAGCGTGTGTTTATGTTTCGGATGCGTTGCAAAATGACATCCTGTCACATTTCCCGACCGCTGTGCGTGTGTCTGTCTGTCTGGGTGTGTGAGTGTGAGTGTGTGCCAGCATCCGGCGCAGGTTTATACGTGAGAGTGAGAGTGCGTGACTACCAACTGCCAGTCCCTTCGATCCGTACGTCGTCCTTCGTCCTTTGCCCACCCAAAAGCCCCGTCACTCCTCCGCTAAAAGGACCTCGGCACGAAGGGGAAACGGCAACAGCTGCTCGACAATCTCACGTTTTATTTAAATTTCACGCACCCACACTCCGCGAAAAAAAAAGTCAGGCACAGTGGGACAAAACTAAAATAAAGGATAGTAGGTAAAGTGGAATTATACCTATTAAGTAAACAGAGAAAACAAGCTAAAGGTGTAGCTGAAATACCAGGAACAAACACACCCAAAAAAAATATATTTTAACTCTTAAAACTCGTTGTATTTAAAATATACTAGGTTCAGAATAAAAGTGTTATATTGAATTACGACTGAATAATATAAAATTTTAACTCTGTAGAATTAATGTGATACTAAATATTATAAAGATTTTATTTTGTGGTTTAATTTTTATACCAAAAGTTTAACTATAACATAAATAAATAAAGTATTAATTTAATACTCAACTTATAAACATTTATTTAAAACTTTAATGTACGAAATTTTAGTTGCTATGATAATTTTTTTCGGATCATGTTAAATGATAAAACAATATAAAACAAATTTTGTTTTCTATTTTTTAAATATTTTCACGTTTTGTTCCTGCTAAAACATCGATTTTTAAAGCTAAATTTTTTAATTAAATAATTTTATTATTAAAAAAAAATTTTAATTCGGAATTCTAAGTTTTAAAGCAATTAAAAAATGAATTAAATGGGACTACAATAGTATCAATATTTATTAAATATCTAGAAAGTGTTAAGAAAATAAAATAAATAGATCATATATCACATTATTATTATGATAATTTTGATTCACATTAAGCCCATGTTGCTCCACTGTAACTTGGCCCATCACGTTGAGGCAGGTTAAATGAACAAATTTGCCGCTCCCGTCATCCGGCCATCACGAAATTTCTTTCATCACACACATGCTCACCGGCTGGAGTTTTATACACATTTAATGAGACAATATTGAAATTAACATTATTTTTTATGATTTTGATTTTATAAGTAGGCACTTTGGGCTGTCATAAAAGGCCGGAATACGGAAGCGCCGGATGTCGGGATGTGTGCGTAAGTATGTGTATTTATAGCGGGCCTTTGGGAAAATAAGGGAAATAATAAAACGACAGAATGGCCCAGAGAGAGCTCAAACTAATCCCAAACAAGATTGTTTTCTGGTTCAAGTCGATGCGATTAGAAATCCCGTGAAATGTCTGGTCGTCCCGTCGTATGAGTAATAACCCATCAATTTGTAGCATTCATATTATAATTCCCCTAATAAAGTCATGCATCAATTTAAATCGACCGAGCAGGGGGATCATCTTTCCGGCCCGCACATATCCACACTGAAAAGGGACATAAATTATTTGCATGAAATTTTAATGCGGCCTGCCATGAACAGGACTCTCGGTGGGCAATTTGGCTAAGTAGTGGCAAAGGCCACAGCTCGGCAAAATAATCCAACGAGAGCTCGGGCATTTGTGCAAAACCGCAAACTGCCAACAATTGGCTGCATATTAACTGCGAACGGTTACTGTAAATATATCAAATATACATATATTTGCATAGAATATGGCAAAGGCCAAATTTTGCGAATTAAATTAATTGCTTTGTCTGCAGGTTGTCAATAGTTACCGCTCCACTCGCTCCACCCACGCAAAAACGAGTTCAAAGTGGCTTAAAGCCTTAAATGCAATTATTTCAATTAGGCCGCATCGATGTTAATTAAATTTCAGTTCATGGAATTCGATGTCACATAAAATTATCGTCGAACGTAATGGGAGAAGAATTAATCACTTTCAGGCTTCCATGAAAATATTGCTTTAAATATGACTTGTTCATAGATTAACAAATAAACACCTACTCATCTGTATTATTGCTTATACAATTAAAAGCTCATCAAGACACAGATCCAAATTATATTAATTATTTTATATTAATCATTAAATAATATATCCAGTTACTTATAACTATGTTTATTCTTGTATCTGCACTATTGAATGGGTACAAGAAAAACCATAATTATAAGTAGCTGAAAATAAATGTCTAAAAAGAAAAGATTCTTTTAAACAATTTGACAGTATAATTATTAGTGTTTATGAGGAATTTCATAAAAACACTTTTATAATGCCATAGAATATTATTTAAAACTAGGGTTGGTAAAAAATCGATAGCACTATCGATAATATCGATGGTTTGCAAATTTAGGAAACATCGATGGTTTGGGCCCACAATCGATACTATCGCTCAGAAAAATAATTCCATTTTACATGCAATTTTTGGTATATTTTAAGAAAAAAAACGTATTTTAAAGTAGTTAATTTACAACACGACGGGTTCAACATTTTTGTTTCACTTTAATCGCAGTAATATAGCAGTTTTATGATACCAACATATCTTTTCAATTATTTTTTTCATTATTTTCCTCAATTTTTTTAATATTCTTTTTATTTTCTTTAATTTCCGATCACCATCGATAGCCAAAAACATCGATAGTGTCCACTAGTGTCGATAGTGTACACTATCTTTATCAATATGAACAGGATTTAGTAAGACCTGAGGATAAACCACTTTATTTTTCTTCCTAAACTTTATTACTGCCGCTCTTGAATCTGACTGCCTCACATGCGATTCTCTATACGCACATTTTTGTGGAAAAACTTTCTCCGACATGCGGCTTTTGCGAGAAATGCAATGACATTGCTGCCAGGATGCCAGGCACTCACGTTCATAAATGTAATGCAATTTCGAGCTGAACTTTATTTAATTGAGTATTTCGGTGTTAAGGTTGTCCCAGGCACACAATCTCAAAACACCCGCGCGAACACAGAGATTCCGACATGTCAGTTTTATGAGAATAGTTGGAGCTTTGTCGAACTTTTGGCGTTTCATTTGCAGCAGCTAGCTTTTGTGGCCATCCCGCATTTTATGTGCAGTGGTTTGCTCGACTTTATTCGATATTAATCTTTATGCGGCTCATTCTATTCCCGCAATTGGATCTTCCATTCCATTATTACTTCAATTGGTATTCCGTTGAAGTAAGCTGCAGGCGGATTGCAAGTGCATCAGTGTGTAATGTGGTCCATAAATAGTCGGAGCAACTTGCGGCAGGGCAATAAAAAATGCTCAACAATAAATAAGAAACAAAAAGCGTTGCATACGCGCTTACAAGAGTTTATAATGCCACACAAGGCATTATCCTCACATGCTTCTTCGTGTGTTTTTGGGTGCAGTGGAGCATCGTTTTATTTATGCCCATAATGCTGCGCAATGAATAATTATGCAAATGGGGCGGCTTATGGTCAAGCCCACTTTGCCCGGGCCCATGTAAGCTAACAAATTGCAAGATTCTACTAAATTTACTGGGCACTCGGGGAGGGAAAGTCTTGTCATTTTATGCAAAGAAAAAGGGACAAATTTTAGTTGTATGTTTGAAGTAGACCCAATAGTATGGCAAATCCTGCTTCGTAATCTTTGAATTTTGTTAGTATAGTTAGTATATTGATTATGAAAGATATAATTAAAAAATATTTTATAGTCATACCCATTAACCTGGTATTAAATATTAATATCTTTTATTAATATCTTATTAATATTTTTTATTTATTTTATTATTTAGTATTTTATAGTTTTTGCCAAATATTGAATTCAACAACGTTATAAAAATGATTTAATAATTTTATGAAGCCTTTATCCTTTATTTTTAAATTTTTTTTTAAAATTTTCAAGGTATAATTTTAAAGCTACAACATCACACTTAAGTAAATTCTTTGTTATTCCATCAATTTTTTCCCCTCTATCCAGGACAAATTCTCAAACGTCAGTGGCAAGAAAAATAATTATCCAGTGCGGCAAAAATGCAAAACGCAAAGAAAAACTTCGACTTTCTCGCGCCTGGCAAACTTTTGTTGTTTGTCCCTTGAGAGGGAAAGTCTCTCGGCCACTTCCTCCCCTCGGCTATTTTCCAGCCACCAACTTTGAGCTTATAAAACTTGGCCAAAAGTCTGGCCGGATCAAAGCTTAATCGCTGGCCGCTTTATAAATCAAATCTGGGAATCAAAACAGAAAGTTTCTTCCGTGGACAACAAGTCGCAAGATTTCAAATATGTATTTGAGCTGCATAATATTTATTATCTCACAGCTGTTGACTTGCGTATAAATCAATATCGTATTAACTGCTTAGGCGGACCGAAAAACTTTTGCCTAAATACCCTCCAAGCACATAAATAACGAGAATGTCAAAAAGTTTTTGGCCCCTCTCAGCTGCTCCCGATTTCCCGGAGTTTTTGTTTTTCCGGCGTCAAGTGGACCGGACAACCGGCGGGTGAGATTTTCCAGCCAGTGCCTGTCACCAGCACTTCTTCGCCATATTTTTCCCGATTCCCTCTCGATTAACTTGAGACATTTGCGGTGCATTCTCCTGAAATTAATTAAATAAATCCATCGCCCCCTCCGCTCAGTTGATTAATGAAGCACTTTCTAAGCTGCATACGAGTTTTAATTGAAAGAGTGCAGTCGATTAGTTGGTTAAGAAGCATACGACTTTATTGACGTGACTTAAACTTTAGCCAAAAGCCATTTCTGGGTTTCAAGCCATGACCTCTTATGTCATCCAACAAATCTAGGGTCGTCTTTTCAGCCGGCAGAAGTTGGAAGTTAAGAACCAGTTGGTAGACAATCGACTTGATTTCCATGAGTGCCATTCGATTGCCGATGCACTTGCGAGGACCCACTCCAAAGGGCAGAAAAAGACGCGACTCATCCCTACGATCCTCGGCAAAACGTTCCGGATCGAAGGACTCGGGATCCTCGTAGTTTTCGGGATCGTGGTGCAGAGAAAATATGGGTATTTGAAGGATATCCCCCTTTCGGGCGGAGAACATCTTTTGACCACTTTCATCGCACAAATCAATATCCCGGCAGCACTCACGATCTGTAGAAATAGCCGGTGGCCATTTGCGAAGTCCTTCCATAACCACCATGTCCAAGTACTGCATCTTGATTAGTTTGTCATAGGTCAAGGGTTCGCCATTTAGCTCTTGGTGTACGGAAAGGATCTCCTCATATAACTTGTCCTGCACCGCGGCGTTCAGGCAGAGCTCATGGGTGAGGAAACAGAGGGATGAGGAGATTATCTCGAAGCCGGCGAAGAAGAACAGCAGGCACTGGGCCAAAAGGTCCTCATCGGTGAATTCCGAATAGTATTGGGCATCCTTCGACTGGTTCCTCAGGTCGGTGAGCCTCTGCTGTTTGGCCTCCATGAGCAGGTGGATCATATCCGGTCTAATCACTTTGTGCTCCTGCCGATACTTCATCGTCACATTGACCAGTCGGCTGAAGTAATCAATGTTCTCGTTGTCCAACACCTGGATGCGAAGGAGCTGTAGGAAACGAAAAGAAGAGTATAAGCTTTATATATATACATATAAAAGGTTTCTTTTTGGTTAAATCTAATGTTATCTTAATTATAATTCTGTAAACCAGTTTAAAGAGTTTAATAAAATAAACCATTTCGTAATACTAACCCCCATTTAATGTAAGATGGTTCAAAATGTTAACCTACACACAAAAAGAGCATGTTTGCCGTAAAATCGATATGTGCATGTAAATTTCTGGTTATTCAAAAACCATATAATTTTTACATGAAATACTCATTTCGGCCATATCAAATTTACCAGTCCCCTGTCAAGTTATAATTGATATTACATAATGCAAAATCGATCTACGTTTCATATCGATTTTTTTTCGGTGTATAAAAAACTTCTTCTCGGTTAAATCTAATGTTATCTTAATTATAATTCTATAAACAAGTTTTACTCCCCATATCAAGTTAAAAATGATATTACATAATGTAAAATCGATCGTAAAAAAAAACCCTTCTCGGTTAAGTCTAATGTTATCTCAATTACAATTCTATAAACAAGTTTAACCCCCATTTAACTCCCCATTTAATGTGAGATGATTCAAACCTATGTTAATCCAACAGAAAATCAATAACGAATCGGCATGGAAATTTCAGTGACATCTGGACAATAGTTACCTTCATTAGCCGTGGAAAGAGGGTGTGAAGTATGGCCTTGACCACCGACCAGGCGCTAAACTTGGACAGGGACTGTCCGATCCGAAAGAACTCGTTATCTTTGCGCCTGAACGAGTTGATGCTGAGGCCAAAGGCCACGGTGGCTATCACATCGTTGGCGAATCGCGTAAAGTAATCCTTCATTTCCAGGTCGATGGTCGCCTCCTTCGACAGCTCCAAAAGCTCCCGGATGTGGAGAACACCCTCCTCGCTGCAGGCTTGGATCAGGTTGTACATTATACGAATTTTGCTACCCGTAAAGGCGGGTGTCAGGATATTACGCATCTCCCTCCATCGACCATCGCGCAGAGAAATGAGGGACTTCGACAGTATCGACTCCTGCATATTGTTGTGCATGCCATGATGGTTTACAAAGTGGTCGAACTCCTTGATGCCAATCAGCTTGATGAGCTCGGGGTCTCGGATGAAGAACAAGGAATCTCTCAGGGCGTACATACCGTAAACCGGCGAACCCGAATACTTTAAGTTCATTTCGATCATGTGCTTTAGAACGGGAATACGACCGAACATTCCCTTGATAGGTATATTACCAATTAAAGGCCAGGGCTTTTCGTGTGCCACGCCCCTCTCACTGAATACATCATATTTAGCCACCGACCACTTGTAGAGCAAAACGAGAAGTACCGAAAACAAGGCGAGCACTATTATCCACTGATCCATGATGTCATATATGTACGCCTAATTGAACCGCAAAAGTCGACAGCTGGAAAACAACTGATTTCATAGAGAGTGTTGCCCTCCCAAAAAAGCTATGAAAAGCTTTTCATTAAAGCTGTTGATAAAGATCACTTTCAATGTATTTTTTACTAACTCAAATCAAATCGATAAGCACTATCTATCTGTAAATACAATTTGGTTTATATGCTAATTACACTATCTCTAATTACTAACCAAAGTGCAGTCGAATTATCTGCAAAAGCCATTAGAAAAATTGCCAATCGAAAAAGGCTTCCAAATTTATTTAATGAAAAATAAATTGAAGTGCTTCAAGCTGGATAAATGGCATACATTTTTCCCCCCCATTCCTCCCTTCATAATTCAAAAGGAAATCAATATGTGGCCAATGAAATGCAGTCAGTAAATTCTACAATTCAATGGCAAAAATATTGCAAAATCATCGGCAATTTAGGCAGAAATTGCACCCAAATGAGACCAGCTGGGAGTCAATGCAAGACGTGTCCTCCATCAAAAATTATGATGGAAAAAAAATGTTGATTTGCTATACTCTGAAAAGTAATATGGGTAAAATAATATATAAAAAAATATATATAAATTCCAAATAATAAAAGCAGGTCTTTAGTGTTTTTATGATTTATTACTGTCTTACTTTTAGAAGCATAAGTAAAATTGTTGTTGTTTAATATAACACCATAATAAATATAATGTAAAAAAAAATCTTTAACCAAATAAATATTTCACTTTGGTAGATTATATGTTCAAACCCCTTAAATGAACTTGTATACTCCTTCGAAAGTATAAAAAACCAATACGTTCTGCACATAAAAATCCTATAAAAGGCTCAGACGAAAAAGGCAGCTCAGAGTTTAATAAGAACCCGTGCCCAAGTTATAAGCCATGTTCGAGGATATTCAGTTGATCTACATGAACATCAAGATACTTCGCTTCTGGGCCCTTCTGTATGACAAAAATATACGGCGATACGTTTGCATCGGTCTGGCCTCATTCCACATCTTCACCCAAATGGTCTATATGATGAGCACTAACGAAGGACTAACCGGTATAATTCGAAACTCCTATATGCTCGTCCTTTGGATCAATACGGTGCTGCGCGCATATCTTTTGCTAGCAGATCACGACAAATATGTGGCCTTGATCCAGAACTTTACCGCCGCCTACTATGATCTATTGAACGAGAACGATCCGTACATATCGAAAATTTTGGTTAATCTGAACCGGGTGGGTCACTTGATGGCCAGGGGTAATTTGTTCTTTGGCATGCTTACATCCATGGGTTTTGGGCTATATCCCTTATCGTCCAACGAAAGAGGTGAGAGAGACCCTAGTTATACAACCAAAAAAAGATCGATATGAAATTTTTACATTATGTAATATCAATTTCAACTTGAAATGGCCCCTTTATATGGTAAATTTGATATGGTCGAAAGGAGTATTTCATGTAAAAACGATATTTTACATACACATATCGATTTTACGGCGACATGTTTTTTTTTCTTAATAATTCTTATTGGTTTTAAAAAAAAATTCATAGGCGTTGGTTGGTTTTCAATCTTAAACATTTGATTCTTTTTAAAATCAGCTTAAGCAAGTAAAAGTTTTAGTCCTAATTCGATTATGCATTTTTTCCCCATAGTCCTTCCCTTTGGTAGCAGGATTCCCGGCCTTAATGAGTACGAGTCCCCGTACTACGAGATGTGGTATGTCTTTCAGATGCTTATCACGCCGATGGGCTGCTGCATGTACATACCATATACAAGTCTGATTGTGGGTCTGATTATGTTCGGAATTGTGCGGTGCAAGGCTCTGCAGCATCGCCTTCACCAGGTGGCCATAATGCATCCGCACGGAGACCGCGATGCCGGACAATTGAAGGAGGAGATAATAGGCTGCATTCAATATCAGCAGAGCATCATCGAGTACATGGATCGTATCAATGAGCTGACCACAATGATGTTTCTCTTCGAGCTTATGGCTTTCTCGGCCCTATTGTGTGCCCTTCTCTTTATGCTGCTCATTGTAAGTAGTATATAAACATAGAGGTGACATTATGTACTTCCCAATTCTATAGGTCAGCGGCACTGGTCAGTTGATAATTGTTTGCATGTACATAAACATGATTCTGGCCCAAATACTGGCCATCTACTGGTATGCAAATGAGCTGAAGGAACAGAATCTGGAGGTGGCCACCGCAGCCTATGCAACGGAGTGGTACACCTTCGATGTACCCCTGCGCAAGAACATCCTCTTTATGATGATGAGGGCCCAGCGACCAGCTTCAGTGAGTTTTATATAGATCTCTTACTTACTTTATAAGGCGGAAATGATTGGCCAAGATTAAAAAGATAAGTTTATTTAAACACAAAAATTTCTAAACCATTGGATAAAATCTTTAAAAAATATTTTAATATTATATTATATTCTAACCAATCCTATTAAGTTCCATCAACCCTTTTAAACCCAATTAATAATTTAATTTCCAGATTCTCCTTGGCAATATCCGTCCCATTACCTTGGAGCTTTTTCAGAATCTACTCAACACCACCTATACTTTTTTTACGGTCCTCAAGCGAGTGTACGGATGAACGAACAAGGACCGAATTGAAATATTTTATTAAATAGCTTAAACACGACATATGCAAAAACTCGCACGGTTCTCTTTCACTGTTAACTCTGAACACAATCGAGCACATTTCACAATTGAATAAATCATTAAATAAAAAACAAAAAAGAAAATAGATTTTCGTTTTAGCTGGAAATATATGAATTTGTTTCTTTTTTGCGGTTGCTGCGTATTTCACGCTGCGTTTGCCATTTTTTCACTTCCGCTACAGGAGAGAAAATTAAAAAAAAAAACAAAAACTGAAATCAAATAGAAAAAAATAAAACGAAGAGGTGTGGCAAGTGCGCGATAAAAAAATTTGTTTGCTGAAGTTGTCAACGAACTTTTTTTGCGTCCGCTGACTTTGACTGGCAGTCGCCTAGGTGCGAAAACAGCGATTCTGCAGGATGCAGGATGCAAGCCCGGCGGGCAGGTGCCAAAAAGGAGCGGGGAAAGCACATTTCAATTCGACTGCCACGTTGCAGGTGAGTGGCACTGGCAAACGGGCGAATCAGGTTCATTATAATAATGGTGATGGAATTAAAGTGCGATTCCAGTGGCTCAACTTTGAGTCTTTGTTGTCGAGCAAATAGTTTGAATAGGAAGACGCAGGGTAAAAAGAAACGGAAGCACTAATAGAATAATACCCATATTTCGCCGCCAAGTGGAGCTACTTTGTATGCACAAAGAAAACGATAGCTTTTTTAAAGAGTATTCTGATTGGCCACTTTTTGTTGTTTTGTTGGTAAGCCACATGAATAATATTGTTTTTTTAACAAAGCTTTAAATATTAAATTCAAAGTGTTTATTATTGAATTAGTCTGAATAATCGTATTTTGTTAACCAGTTTAATTGTATAAATCTTTTTTTCAGAAATTAGCATAATAAATAATCTTTTTTTCTAATTTTGTTATTTGCAATTTTTTCAACTTTATTCTATTATATAAATATTAAAAATTTCCAAACTATAAAAAAATTCATTATTTTTGATTGGCTGATTACAAAACTAATTGAATAACGTATAAATATTTATTTTTATGAAATATGGTCAAATCTAGCTAATTTCATATAAATAAAAGCCAATATAATTCATGTCAAATTTATGAATCAAGCATATCAACTTGATATTTTATCATATCATATAAAATACCAAATTTAGAATTTTTTTAACCAATAATGTTAATTAAGTGAAACATATTCTTTATTCATATCAAAATGCTATGAATAACTTGATCTTAAAAAAATATAAAATTGACCAGCACATATCAATCTGATCTGTTGTCAATTTTTTTCTTATTATTATATTTTTTAAATATTCACCGCCCCCTCATAAAGAACCACCGCTTGACTTGAATCCTTTCCTTTTTATTAAAATTAGTAATTGACTGTGGAAATGCAGGATTTGCCAGCTCAGAAGAGCCCCGGCAGGTTGGAGGAGTCGTAGATCTCGTTGACGGAGCACAGGTTGATGAAGACCGGGTTGCGTCCGCTGCGGCACTCGGTGGCCGGGCGATCGCCGCTCTGGTAGACGGGGGCATTCACATCGTCCGCCCTGACAAAGTTGCAGGTCATGTACTGATGGACGCTGGGCAGCCACTGGCCCGCCTCGTTGGTGGTGTTCCTGGTCTGCCGGAGGATGCCGCAGCCCACATGGGTGGTGCTGTCCCGGACGAGCTGGGTGAAGTAGGCTATGCACTTGCTGACGCGCAAGCGAAGGATTCTGGTCAGGTGAGCGGTACTCAAAAACAGGAATGGGAATGGATGGAACCTACCTGTTGCTGGGCGGACTAAAGGCTATGATGTCCCGCATGCTGCACTCCTTGTACTCGGCGAACATCTGCTCCAGCGTGGCCTTGATCACCTCGTCCTCGGTGTGGTATTCCACGGGTATCGGAGGCTCTGGACTCCGGCCACCATTGGGGGGATAGCTTGGGGGCAGGGGCAGGGGATCGCCCTGCCAACCGCCCTCGGCCACCACCTGGGCCACATTGCGGAACTGCTCGCTGTTCCGGCAATGGTCGTTGACCAGGGCACACCGCTTCACATTGAGCTCGGCGAAACTGGCCAGCTCCTGGTCCCACTGCAAAGTGGCCATTCGGGTGGCCGGACTGAAGCCCATGAGATCGCCCCTGGCAATCCGATCGCGGTACTCGTTCAGCTCGTTGAGGATCATGGTGCGACGGGCCGTCGTGATCCGCACCACATGGGCATCCGGACCGCAGGTGTCGCCCAGCTCCTGAAAGGATCACAGATCAGCCATCAGCGGTCCATTTGATCCTAGATCTTACCCCGAAATTGTTGCAGGCTATATGTTTCTCGGGACCGGGACACAAGGTCGGATCGCAGTAGTCGAAGGCGTGAAGCTGCTGGCCCAGGATCATCAGCAGCATTAGCAGCTGCAACAGCGGCGGCCACACGGTGTCCAACATCTCGACGAGACAGCCAGTTTAGCCAGCTCCGGCCACCCGAGGCTGCCTCTTATAGAGTTCGAAGCCGCCAAATCGATTTGTGGCCAAGCGAAGCTATCGATCGCACCCATTTTCTGACCCCCCCACCACCAATTTAGCGATTTGTTAGGCCCTCGATTTGACACACTTTCCTACACAGAGAAATATTTCGTATCATATGAAATTATAATATTTTAGATAATATATTATGCAGAATTTCCGTTCAGATAACAAGATAAGATATTTATGGAACAATATTAAAGTATATTGTATTAATGCGATAAACAATATAATATCATGGGTACAATAGAAGAGTGTTCGTTATGATAAACGGATATCTTTTTGATTTTATTGACCTATATAAGTATCTTATTGACATTGATATCAAATTCATTCATAGATCAAGTGTGACGTGTGACATTTAGCATTATGGAGCTGAGCGGCATCTTGGTGTCCACCTTCATGCTGTTGGCATCCACCTCCTCCTCCTCGTTGCACAGGAACTTGAACAGTTGGCTCGAACCGGTGACGCACTTCTCTCCAGGAAGCTTACCCTCCTCGTAGGGCTGAAGGTGGTTTACACTGGCGCGCGAAAAGTGGCAGATCAGAATCACGTTCGACTTTGTCTTTGTCCTGGTCTTCAAGCGCAGGCCACAGCCCATCATGTCGCCACGGTCCTGGATCAGGGGTATATAGTGACCCACGCAGGTCCTGAAATGAATGGATTTTATCATTGGAAAGTATTAGAAAAAAATATTTTAAAAACCTTATTTTTTTTATAATTATTCCCTTTTTAGTTTTCATTACCCACCCTTCTCTGATGGGCAAAATTCTTTTGTTTTCGTCCATTGTACAGCCCAAAACATCCAAGAACATCTCCGGCAGCATTCTGTCCAAGATCTGATGTTCCAAGCTGCTCCTCCGTCCCATCGTGCCCCGAATTGTGGTGGTGGTCACATAGTGAAAGTCCGCAGTGTTGGCACAAAACTTTCCCACCTCGTGGCACTGGCGCACCTGGCGATCGGCCAACCGCTGCAGATGGTAGTCCCAGGACATCGTCGGCATGCGAGCGGCCACCGACAAGTTACCCGCTCCACTGGCGATATAGTTACGCATCATATTGATCCTGTGAAGAATGCCGTACTTCAGGGCTCCGTTCACACGTAAGAACAGATTGTTCTTGCCGCACGATTTGGCTAATGACTATAAAAAGCCGTTTTAAAACCCCCTCCAAAAGGTTGAGATTCTCAGCTCCTACCTTGGGTGGAATGCAGCCCACGTGGACCTCATTTTCCGCGCAGAGATCGGGCCTGCAGAGGGTACTATTCTGAGTACCCTTTAGGGAAGCAGCTGGCGCTATCAAAAACAAGCACAGATACCACATCCGCATGTCGACCAGTCAGCGTGGCAGTAACACTTTAATTCACGACTAAATCTAACTTAAAACCTAAGTTTACTGGACTCCGCATGACCAATTTAATTAAGCTCGCCCAATTGCAGGGCATTGGGATTGACATGCTCATCGGGCGAACAGAGCCCTTGATATACGGAGTGGGTTCCCGCATAGCAGCGACTTCCCGGATGCGAACTCTCGCGATAGACCAGCTCATTGGCGATCTTTCCGCGGGAGAACTGGCAAAGGACCCCATACTGATAGAGTCCGCTTGTCTGGCTCCTTCGCATCATCATGGCACAGCCGATGTGGGCGGCCAGATCTTGGACCAGTTGGGTGAAGTAGCCACGACAGTGCCTGCAATCAAAGTTCAGATAACCATCTACCACTTGGAACTCGGCTCCTTCTCACCTATCCTTGGGAGGTTTATCGGCGTTAATGTGGGCCATCGTGCAGGACCTTATGTCATCCATCCAAAACTGCAACACAAATTCCATAACGGATTTGGGGGTCTTCTCCAGGTGCAACCACTTAGTACTGCCGTAGATATAGGACACGTATCTAAACTCATCCGTGTTGCTGCAGTACTCGTCCATATTCTCACAACGCCGCAAGGCAAACTGGGCCAAGCCGGCCAGTTCCTCGTGCCACCGGAGAGTGGCCATCCGAGCAGCGGGTCGAAAACCAGGGTACTGACCCAGAGCCAGGGTATTACGGAAATCATTCAGGACGGCTAATAGATGGGCACGCAGATGCATGGGGAACTTCATCATGATCGCTCCATTGCCACACGTTTCGTCAAAGTCCTGAAAAAATCCATAAATTTACCATCAAGGTAGTTTCAAGTGATATCACCCCACTCACCCCGTAATTGTGACAACCGATATGGGTTATGTCCGGTTGGCACAGATCCTTGTCGCAGTAATCCGTGGATATCGCCGGTTGGGTGATAAGAACTAGCAAAAAGGGTGCTATAAGGTGCAACATCTGGTGGCGGTTGGTGTAGAGAAAATAAAAAAAACATGTTTTTCGGAAATCTATCTAGATCTACGGTGGAAAATCGATTTGAACTGCCTAAAAACAGCATGACAACTGCGCTGTTTTATTTCTAAGAACTAAGTGGTATAGTATACCTATAAGTATTCAAGATCGAGAACTTTCTAATACTACTAACTTCCGAATTTCTGTAATCATCGTTTTAGTTCCAATGTTTAATTACGGTTTTGCATTCACCCTTCAAATGAATAATCAAAAACAGCATTTAAAACGCAGGGCAAACAAACGATTCGACTAAAGGTAAACCGAGCTTATAAAAAATGTATAATCCTACTTATGTACACAAATCAAAAATGGTACATTAAAACCCTCGGTTGCAACAATGCCAATTTAAGCCCACTAGTAATCTTTAGAAACACATTTAACCACTGCACTTTCGTTGGCAACAACACTCGATTGCATGGAATAATTGAAAACATGTTTGCATTTCTGGTTTTTGTGGAAGTGCACATCGAAACAAACATGCTTGTATTTGATGTGCACTCCGCTAGTTTATTACAATCAACACTTCATGTAGTTCAGTTTTGTTTTCCTTGTGAGGGTTCCTTAACGTAGGTGTATAAATTAAAATTAGGTTGCACTTAAGTTATATGTTCATTTCACATACATACATCACAAGCAGTACACAAATGGCTCGTTGTGCGATCGTTAATGCTTTGGTTTTCTGCCCCGGCCGCTTAGAAATGTATCGCTGACTAATTTGGATTTCATTTGGGTAATAATACATAGAAGGGGAAATAGAAACAGAGAGTATAAAAGCTATGTCGAGGCGGGAAATGGAGCTCCTCAGAATAAGTTTCGCGTTCGGCTCGCCGTTGGCAATCACTGGCCAAAGTTGGGATTGTACGGAGCCTGCTTCTCATAGCCGGAGGGCATGACACTGGGTCCCGGATTAGCCATGGCCATGTCGTACGGCGGCGGATTCATACTGGCAGCCCCGGCGCCAGGATACGGAGGATAGGCCACGCCATGCGTCTGCATGCTGTGTGCAAGATATTAATTATTATTTGCATTTTGCAGGAGCTTTCGGTACCACTTACCCGGGCATCGGCATCGGCATTTGCTGGTGGGTCATCGGCATGGGCATCTGTACGGTCACATTGCTGCGGGGAGAAGGAGAGAGAGAGACGTTAGGATGGTTTCCGGGACCAATTTAAATCCGTACTTACCCGGTGGTCTGGGCGGGATACGAGACGGGAGCTACGTAGGCATTGCCCGCCGGATAGCCCGGCGGAGGCAGCTGTGTGACCGGATATCCTCCGGGAGCCGTGTGCGTGGCTGAGGTCACCACCACGGGCGCTGCAAAGAGTTAAAGCAGAAAAGGAAAATTAGAAACGGAAGAGAGCTGGGCCAATAATTCTGACTCATCGCCGACCACTCGAATCGCAGATCCGATAAGCTTCCATTTTTGATTAAACTCATCAATATGAAAGAAAAAAACCCATTCTGAACGCTTCAACACTCGAACAAAATTTAAAATTAAAAATTTTCATTTTAAATTAATTTTCAAATATAATTGTTTTCCTAAAATTTTGAAAAATAAGCCAGAAAATGTATTTTATTTAATTGACTTAGTCCTAAATTGATTAGGACTTTTAAAGCAATATAAGATAAAATAAAATGTAACAAGAATTTTTTTATTTCAATGCTATTAGTTTTTTTTTTTCAGTGTTGCCTAACAACTTTAATCTTATCAACTGGTTCGAAAACTATACTTATAACAACAGTTAATAACAAAACTATTTTATATTTAGACATATGTAATCAGTTGAATAAATTCAATGAACAAATTCTAAAGACAAATGAACTGGTTTTTTTTCCAGTGTTGTCGTTTTGCCAATATTTTCATTGTTCCGCCAATGTAATTACCACCACCCTCGCTGATTGTGTAGCCAACATTCCGCGCTGCCTTCTGCCTGCGTCTTATGCAAACCACAATGGAGGTAATGAAAAATATGGTGAAAGCTATAGATAATCCGACCCAGAACGCCCACATTTTCGATGAATTGACGGGTTTGAAACTTGAAAAAACACAAACGCCTTCCAGACGAACACAAAACAGACTGCAAAGCTCTCATCTGACGGACCCACTCAATCGGCCCATGTCTAATCAATGGCCGATTATATGGCCAATACGATAAGCGGTTGGGTGACATAGCCGACTAGCACACATGTTTTTTCCGTACTCTCATTCTGGTTTGTTTATCACTTATATTGGCAAAGCACAATAGCTCCAAAGTTACATAAAGCCAAACACTTTTCCTTAGTTTTTGATTTACCCATTGATCGGAACTTCTTGACTATGCAACAGAAACACAAGCACATTAGCGAGGAAATCACCAAGAAGACTGAGAATGCAATGATCGGAATAATATATGGCTCCATCGCGAATATTATTTTATTCGAAGTTAACAGGTGCTACACCAGTGAGTTCACGACTTCAACTGATTATGATATTTTGGCTATTTGTAAATGATAGCTATTGGCAGCGTTATCGCCGCAAAAGGGAAATCCCCGAAAACACACCTGCACCCTTCGTAAGTGCCGCTCTTTGGGTTCGTCCACGGGTCAGAAATACCGCCGCGGATGTCATGAAGAACACGGATAGGGTGAAGAAAAGTATCCAATAGATGCCCGAATCATCCATGATTTTGATACTGACTGAATAAGCGGTGCACAAAGACTAAACAAGAGCGAAGAACTAAAGCCGCCGGATCGGCGCAATCGAAAAAGTGCCCGTAATGCCCAAAGAAAAGGGCAATCGCACTCATAAAGATAGCACTTATCAGTGATAACAGCACTTTCGACCATTATCATAACTTACTTAAACCGCCGATAGCCTGACGACGCTTCCAATATAGTGCAACCAAACCGATCAACAACAAGATGAATATTTTGAAGGTTATGCGGAAGGCGGTTATGTAGACTACATAACTTTCCTGGGTTTCCAGAAGGTGACTGACATAGGATTCGTTACCCATAGCGCAAATATCTCTGTCTAATGGTTTAGAAACACAAAATCTTCCAAGTCGCGGGCAATAATTAAGGCATATATCACAACCAAGGCAACCAGAACTGTTAGGATCTTCGCTTCGAATGCCAGAAATGTCCAGATAAAATGATGTCGCTGGAAACTATCCTCAAACACATCCAAAATGGTGGCGTTCATGACGAAAGTCTGCGACCTAACTAAATGGGTTCCATAATCATTTTCTGAATGACCCAGCAATTCGGGTTCTACGTCAACACATAAACCTTTTATGAGGCCATTATCCACTAATATCTAATTATTGAAATGCATTCGGGAGTAAACATACCATTTTGACACTCATTACTAAATGTGATCGAAAATAGCAGAGAATCAGAGTTATCAGTTTATATTGCACAAACATAATAAAAACCACCAGTCATTACCCACTTCACAACAAGTCCTAAATCTAATTATATCAAGATAACTGGACTATTTCATCATGGGAGTTCTCTAGCACTTCAATTTTAACAACTCAAGATTTTGGATAAGAAGTAAGGTTTGGTGGGTTTTCAAGAAATAATTTCAAATCTTATATTGTCTGATTACAATTTTTGGATTTTAAAAGGGACAATTAATCAATTTCTGTTACTGCACGTTTTACTTTACAACTTTTGAGATTAAGACTACTTAAAGGCCCATATACAAGACTTCAGGTCTGGTTGATAACTTAAATCACGTCGTCACATACAATCTGATACTTCTTTTGGACGATGACTTGAAAATTTCACCCATAAATTAAATCTACTTTGCAGATAGGAAGCACAAATATTATATTGCGGGCAATACCCATAATCGTATAATTACCAATTTACAAGATCGAGTTTTGAAATCGACCGCAGAAGCTTTACATGACGTCATCTAAAGCTTAATTACAAAAACAAAACAAGTTTCTAAGAATATAAGATGCATTTATCGTTATCTTGTGGGCAAGCAAAATAAGCAAATATGTAAACTGTGACTCAACTCGGATTTACTTGTGGATAGTCCCAGAGTGATATGACTAAATACAACTTTTTAAATTATTTGTATGCACCCTTCTGGTATTTAATAGATTTCTAGGGTTAACTGATTGACTAACTTACACGGTTTGTTCTGAATCTTCTTTGGTTTATTATAGCAAGATCGAAAACATAAGGCGAAACTAATTAGTAAAACTATTGGAAAAATAACAAGTAGAATGGTAGGAACTATCTTAATGATGAACATCACTTCACTCAACTGAATGAGCTATCATAAATAAAGACATTCTTATGGAAATCTCAAGAAGCTTTTCGAAATAGAAAAAGATAATGAAAGAAGTTGCCTTTATCATGGGATTAAGTTTTTTCCGGATTTAAGAATCACAGATATTTTAGGGATTATTCTTTTGTAGTCACAGAAATGCATGACTAACCAATAATAAAACTGACTAACTATATGCAATCACAATTATAAAAAAAATATATAGATTAGATTACTTTTGACAATTACTCTTTGCATTTTAATGATGCAAATCTCTTTTAAATTTATGATGTGCAATTACTAACCACTTATATCTCTTGTTTTGTGTCCTTTCTTTAATTTTTGGCATATACAAAGAGTCCCAATACAAAGAAGAATGATAAAAACAGCAAACATTATGATCAGACCAATGTCTAATTCACGAGAACTTAACTCGGGCACATTCACATAAAGAAAATTCATGTTTACACAGCAAACGTCAAGAACTTACTGAGAGATCTATCTAAAGCAGTTGCAAAAATGAGAAACTTTTTCCCATCAACAGATTAGATTAAAGAGTCCCTTGAGTACTTCATACCTTTCTTACAACAATTACAGCAATATTTCCAACAGCACCATAAGAGAATCCAAGCAAGAGCGAATACTATTATGATAACTCGGTAGAAGCGAACTGGCAACTCTTTTTGTAACGACTCATTATTATCGTGGGGATACGTCATTGTGTAGATATGGCAAACACGTTTGACTGCAACGAATCGAAGAACTGAACTGATCGATCGTAAAAGTACGTGTGCTTAAGTTCGATTCAAGTCGCTCTTCGAGTAAAAACCCAAGCTTTTAGTTGTGCATGGATCGGGAAACTGCATTTATTCCCCAGTTACTCGAACATTCACATCCGTTACGATATCAAAAAGCTTCCCACACATAATTTGTAATATAACGTAATGTAAGTTAGAAAAATTCACTAAAAAAACCTATGTATTGTGCCAAATAAATAAAAATTTGACAGCAGTCCATTTAAGTAAATTAAATTAAGTATAGATTTAGAATTTTAAGTATCATTCGATTAAATTTAAACAAAATATACTGATATCATTCTTATGATTAAGAATTAATAAGAATGAAGGGGCGTTGTCAATTTTTTGAACTGACTGCAGGGCCAATCAAAACTGTCTGCAAAAAATGTTCCACATAAAGCAAAAAACAAGCGATTCCTGCTTTTCACAGTAAACATTTTGGCTGAATAAAAATTCCTACATTTCTACAGTCTGCTTTTAGGCTTTCCAATAATTTCTACTGACCTATACTTTTGTCATATTTGCAGTTAGCAACAACAACATTACAACAAGTACATCTAGTATAGTAAATGACAATATAGTAAATGTTATGTCTAAAGCAACACTAACGCTGTTCTAACAAACACGTTAACCCAGCCTCTCTAAAAATTTAGAAACATTTAAGCATTAGTTCCTTCTAAAAAAGGTATTATCCTTCGGACCGCCCTAAAAACACCAACATGTTTAAACATTTTGAAAAATACAACAACATTAAAAAACGTTCACGCACACAGATGATGAATTCACTACAAATACAAAATACAAACTTTTAAAAGAAAATAAAGTTTAAAATGATTTTTGGCACCAAAAAAGAAATAAACGTAAACTATTTTTTAACCATTGCAACAAATGCAAATGCAACATCCATTCCAAAAAAAAAACTTTTAAACGAAATACAGTCTTGTCAGTCGTATTGTAAAATCGGGACAATAAACGTTCTCAAGTGGACATAAATTTACAGCTTTAAAATTGTCATATCAGTATAATAAAAAAATTGATCGCTTTTTTAATTTACGACTCAGTCCTCCTAAATATAAAACGCACTTCTAGAATTGACCATTTGCGACACCCTCGATTTTGTTAGCATTTTTACACAGTCTGAACAGAAAATTATAAATTAAATTATAACAATATTAATTAAATATTAACCATTTTTTAAAAACTACAGAATATTTCAATTTTCTAATGAAAACTGAGCTCTTCGGACTCAGAGATTTAGGTCTGCGACTTTATTAAATTTATTTATAGTATAAATACCTTGATTACTGCGTTTACAGCAATACTTTATGATTAATGCGCAAATAATAACACAAATAAAGATTAAATAAATAGTTCTCCTGGCTTGAGATTGTGGATAGGATAAAGGATAGCTCCTGTAATGTGACATTGTTATTGTGTAAATTTAACAAGAACGTTTAACTGCACCGAAGTGAAAAAGCAACTGATGGATACTAAACTTCCAAGAGAAACTGACTTATCCAGTCCACGAGTTTTGTTATTTTCTTAATTTTTCATCGAGTGAATGAGTAAGAAATCATATGCAAAAGCGTGTCACACAAAATATTTTTAACAATTTGTTTCAGAAATATGCGGTAGTAATCCATACCCTTTTTATTGCGTTTACAGAAACACTTTATCCACACAAAGCAGAAAAGCAAGAAAATCGCGACTAGACTAGCCGTTACCATGATAGAAAAAATAAGTGTTATAGCGATCATTTTGAAGATCCACAATACACATTAGACCCTGAGGAACTGAGCAACGAAATTGAAAACATTAATACATTTTTTGGGACAGACTACTCAGATTACTCATAATGAATAATGATGAGTGAAAATTTCTCTGAATATGTATTTAATCTTCATATGTGAGTCACATAAACACATTTATTAAAAACAAAATAGGGATAAGCAACATTTTGTCTTTATCCAGAGAGCAACAGAAAGCGCTTTCAAGCAAATTCTGGGTTGGGTACTATTAAAATGAGATTTCTTTAGCAATGCCTCCAAAGTAATAAATACCTTTTGCACACTTTATACACAAAACACATAAAATAATAATAATTATGATCAAATAAGGGAGAGAAGAAGATGCTCCAGTTACTTGACATTGTGGAAAATGGGGTTCTGAGTTCTTAATAAATATTTATTTATTTATTTATATAAGAGAAACTAACAAATTATTTGTAATGTGAATGAATCTCACTAACATAAACAATGTTCTGTGTCTTCTAAGTTAAATCTATACTGGTATCCTTTATTAGTTTTAACTTGGAAACCCATATTGATAAAACTCTAAACTCTAGTCGTTGTAGGTATAGAATTAACGTAAAATTTCTAAATATTAAGACATATTGTTTAATACATATAGAATACACAACGGATCAAAGAGAAATTAAAGTACATATTTTGACAACATTAAACAGTTTTGTTTTCCAACATTTTGGACAAAACAACACAATGGAACTAATACATAACACTAAGTTTAGACATCTGCCAAATTGGAAAGGCACAGGACAGCAACAAATCGGGGGACTGGAATGACTTCTCCAGTGGACCATATACTAACTTGCTTCGATCACGGCCTTGTCCGCCAGCCGTTGGTTCCGTTTGCGGATCGCCCAGAGTATTATGACCACCAGAAGTGCACAGACGACCACAGCAAATAGGGAGCACAAGACGATTGTTGAGGTCTCCAGATCCTTCTCGCCCGGAACATGCGGCATCTTTTCGATAGCAGTTAAGACTATTTATCAGAGATTTACTAACTAACAGATTCGATTGGCAGGCAGTCTTGAGGATTGTTCGATGGGTATTCAAGTTACGCCAGGGTAATGCGAAATTGCGAGGCGTTTCCAGTGTTCATCGCGCAGACGTTGAACGATTATTGTGAACTGGATGAGCTTCCTCGTCGACTTTTGTAAGAGTCCAGACGGTCTTCGGATTCCCATAAGACCCGAAGGCAGTTAAAAGCGGTGCGATTAGATTAGCACGCATCGCTGTTTCTGTATCATATAGTCCTGATACCGGTGCCAAAAGCTAGCATAGAATCGGGGGGAACCATAAAAATTCTCAAGTGGACATTGTATTTACAGCTTGAAACCTGCGTCAATAGTCCGCATCAATCAAAAAGAGAAATTGGGTTTCGATTTCGAAATTTATTACTCTTGGGAGGATCCTCAGCCGATGCGATTACCCTATACGATTCCCAAATCTCCGATCGTCACTGACGTCAGTGCTAATCAAATAATTCAATTAAGCTTATCGAACCAACTGTGGATGGTAAACAATACAACCGAGAAGGAAAAACACCGGTCAATAGACCGACGAATCACTTTTCTGCAGAAACAGAGAAAATGAAAGTCTGTCTGAAGTACTGAACCAACAACCTCATTGTCCACAATCTGCCAAGAAGTATCTTATTTCTTAACAGCGCAATTATATGAAGTTCTTGAAAGACACATCCTGGGGTGCTTGAACTCAGTAAAATACTGGCTCAGCTTGCATCACCTATCAAGTACTGTTTTATTTATTTCTTTAAGCAATTACTTCACTAAAGTAATTAGACATATTAAATTTCCTTAATATTTAAGAAAATGCGCATGCCAATGAAATAATATTCAGATATCATATTTATACCCGTTACTAGTAGAGTAAAAGGGTATATTGAATTCGTGCAAAAGTATGTAACAGGTAGAAGGAAGCGTTTCCGACCCTATAAAGTATATATATTCTTGATCAGGATCGTTAGGGGAGTGGATCTAGCCATGTCCGTATGTCTATCTGTCTGTCCGTATGAACGCTGAGATCTCGGAAACTACAAAAGCTAGAAAGTTGGGATCAACCAAACATATTCTTAAGCTTCCCACGCAGCGCAAGTTTGATTCAGCCGAGCGCCACGCCCACTCTAACGCCCACAATAGCCTTAAAGAACTTTAAAATGTGTCTGCCACTCACATTTTTAAAGATTTTGTAAAAGTATAAATGCAATTTTGTTGTTTAAAAAAAAACCTATTAAAATGTAAAATAAATTTTTTAAATCGACTATTCATTAAAAATCTATGGGCAAAAATTGATTTTGCATATCTTCATCTCCATCTATAAAACATAGGTATTGTTTTAAAAACTTTTATAAATTGTGGATACATTATTTATACCTATAATAATAAAATTAAACTTCTTCTTTCAAGTGAAAAACTCAGTTTTTCGACATAAAAAAACCTTTTTACGCATTGAAAAATAGGTAGATTTGAGTGGTGTTCCCGTACACCTTGTCCGAACTATTTGTGGTCATCTAATCAACGTCCTATCGCCTAATTCGAACACCACTAAATATAATTTAATATAACTTCGCTAAAAGGAAGAAGAACAAACCATATTTGACGTCAAGCGTTTGGAAATACAGATTGCCGAAAATGTTAACAAGGCTACACGAGGCTGATTTGATTTGATGGAAAACATTAATGATTTGTAAATTAAGGCGATAGTCAAAGGTGCTCAATGCAAATGGCGACTTGGACATGAAGCACTTATGATTAGATTTTGATAGCCCAGCTGTCTCGAGCGATTCCCAGAATCGGAGATAGGACCACCGATCATCCCGCGATTACTATTTAATGACTTGCCCTCACCGGCGGTGATCACAGTTGAGTTGCCCATTCGAAGTCGACGGGCTCGACGAACTCGCAAAAGGATGAGTATCAAAACCACTATAAAGAACACCATCATAATAGGGAACCACACATCGAAATAAATGTAAACCATTTTGAAAGAATCTTTTTAACGTGGCGATCGGTTTAAAGGTCGGAAGAATACTGCAGAATGTATACCTTTTGCCATGCCATGGATACAATTGTCAGTTGCTTATCTATAAAAATAAATCATTTCGTTATCGAACAAGCGCTACTGAAGATGAGTCATTTAAATTACTATTAAATTGTATTGAAATGAAAAAGATACTTTTTATCTAGCTGTACAAAAAGTAAAAATAATTTAACTGTGGAAAAAGGGTACACAAAATATGGGAAAATCCTGGCCAGAAAGAGAAAACCCATATGGCTAAAAATGATAAGATAAGGTAAGCATATAAATAAACCTAATTAGATAATTACTTGGGCACAGGCTGATAAAGTAAATTACGTTTATGGCCGAGAATAATTAATTTTGTTTACGAATCAGGGGGAAAGCGAAAACTTCAAGAGAGCCAAGAAAAATGTTCTCCTTATATTTCAGATCTCACGCCTTATATTTGTTGTATTTTAATATTTATCACGAGTTAGCACGAAACAATACAAGTTATAGAATTTCATATAATCATAAATTGGGTATTCAAGCAAATGGAACTCCACCCGTTTTTTGTTTTTGTTTTGTTTTGTTGTGGAGAAAATGACTCATAACGGGGTTTTTGATTAATAGCTCTACTTTGTTCTACTTACTAGATAATACGGCACCCTGGCGTCTGCTGGTACAGCAATAACCGCAGCAACTCATGATTAGGAATGTGAGCAGGAAGAACATAAAAATACCCCAGAAATCCATAGCGCCTTCAAAATCCTCCAATTCAAATTCGTCCACTGGGAAGAAAGATTTATTGATATTATATGTATATACGGTAAGAGGTCAATAGACCCTAATGAAATACTCACGTTTGACTTAAGGCTACTGTTTATTGCGGCTTTTGAATATTTAAACTCGAAAATTCCACTTGTTGCAACTGCACAAAAATGCAGTGTAAAATTACTAGAATTTAAAACCTTCTCGGAGCACACGTGGAAGTCAGAAAAATATCACTCAACTACTCAATGGGAAGGCCCTTTGTTATAGCCTGATCGGAATTGGCTATAATATCTTATCAACGTTAATCTGCAAATAATAAAATCTATCACGATAACAAGGCAAGCACAGCGCTGTCAAGTGGGCACTTTTGCGTTTTGCAGCACTAATTGGGCAGTGTTTAGTGAGCAATCGATAGTTAGTTCACTAAACACAGCTGAATATAACTATCGATTGCAATTAAATGGCAGGGAAAATCTAAAAAAAAAAAAACTTAAAACTCTTTAAATATGGTGAAAATACACTAATGGGGGTTAAATCATTTATTGCGCCAACAAATGGTTTATAGTCCAGCATCATTTTTTTTAATTACCAAATTTTAAATATTTATCTAAAGGTTCTGCGTTAAATAGTGGTTTATAATTAAAAAGTAGGCAATTTTTTATATCTTACACATTTAACAACCAAGAAAACAACTTGTTGCGATGATTCAGAAATAGAACAACGAATGGGGAAAATAATAAAGGGACTTAAAGACTTCATAAATTATTAAAATTGCTTTATTTTTTAAGTTTTATT
Source organism: Drosophila pseudotakahashii (assembly GCA_035046095.1). Classification (NCBI taxonomy): domain Eukaryota; kingdom Metazoa; phylum Arthropoda; class Insecta; order Diptera; family Drosophilidae; genus Drosophila; species Drosophila pseudotakahashii. The sequence goes on along the minus strand of JAWNOE010000247.1, from coordinate 963,813 downwards.
CTTCAAGTTATGATTCGTTAAAGCGCAATAAATAATAAGTTAAAAACTAAATTAAAAACTCTTTGGCGCGCCATCGTTGCCACCTCGGGAACTATCGATAGTCAGCACTCGGGTTTAGTACTTCCTACCAGTACTACCCACATATACATACCTCTTTTGCCATTTTTATCATGGCGATTTCTTTTTGACATTTGACTACAACTGGGCGCACGTGTTTTCGGGCAAGGCTCTGTGCTAAATTATAGTAAAATCAAAGTAAATATCAAATTGTGCGGCATCCGATTGGGTCGTTACTAATCCGAATTTTGTGTGTTTCCCATTGACCAGATGAATCCGGAGAAGCTGAAGAAGTTGCAGGCGCAGGTGCGCATTGGCGGCAAGGGAACCCCCCGCCGCAAGAAGAAGATTGTCCACTCCACGCCCGCCACCGACGATAAGAAGCTGCAGTCGTCATTGAAGAAGCTGTCGGTGAACACCATTCCCGGCATCGAGGAGGTGAACATCATCAAGAACGATGGCACCGTCATTCACTTCAACAATCCGAAGGCCCAGGCCTCGCTGCCGACTAACACGTTCGCCATCACGGGCCATGGTGAGAACAAGACGATCACCGAGATGGTCCCCGGCATCCTGACGCAACTGGGCCCCCAGGACATCAACCAGCTGAAGAAGCTGGCCACGGAGATTGCCAACAAGAGCGGCGCCGGCGGCGCAGCCGGTTCTTCGGCCGCCGATGCCGGTGACGACGATGTGCCCGATCTGGTCGAGAACTTCGAGGAGGTGGCCATTGCCGGCACAAAGGAGGAGAAGTCCGGTGAGGTGGCGGCCTCCGCTTAGGCAGGTCCAACCCCATCCAATTGGACAAATCACACCACACACAAAAACACATACAAAACATACGGGCCAAGGGAGCAAAACGAAGGGGCAGGCATACAGGACACACACACACGCACCCCAGAAGCCGGAATCACACCAACCGTAGTACACCACCTACCACTCCCCAGTTCCGTACCCCCCAAGTCGGGAACGGAACCACTCCGGCCTGTGGCCGTTCTGCCCTGGATGGGCCATCCTTCGTGCTCCCCTCAGCCACTTTTTGGGGGTCATGCTACACACTATACTAAAATACAAAAAATAAAGGCATCCGAGTGAGCGCTGAACAGAACACATAAGCATAATAACTATACTTAACATACTAAGGGAACCCTTCAATCTTAATCTAATAGTAATAGTTTGGAATCGTCAAATGTATTTTCCAAAGCGATTAAAGCACGTTTCCTTAACCAACAAAAAAAAAACTACAGTCCAAACAACACACACATTCTAATTTTTGCCGCCCTCCCAAGAACATACACAGATGTATCTATAGATATATGCGCTCGTAATACAGACTATATATAATACGGTTTTCGGAAGAATTTGAAGCGAGGTGATTAGGGGAATAACGCAGACACTCCAGAAGAAGTCATTGCCAGGTCGCGAGGACAGAGGAATATATTTTTAGCATTAGCTCCTACCGATTTTCCCGAATTTCCGACTTTTCGATGTAACCCCCGACCTCAAACCATCCTCCATTAGAAACGTAAACAAGATGAAACCTTAACTATTTGATTTCGATTCGATCGTTCGATGTACCAAAATTGTTGAAAACGTTTTTATAATTTGTAAACTATTGTTTTAGACCATCATACATGCATTACATTAAAAGAACTGTAAAAAACATACGAAAGATCCATATTTCTCGCATTTCCTTTGGTTGTATTATTTTTTTTAGCTTGCATAATCGACATGTGTGTGAGTGAGCCTGTGTGTGTATGCATAGCAACGCTTTTGTGTGAGGTTTTCAAGGGGTGGGAGGGGCGTTGGAAAAAGCACGCGGCAGTCAAAACTTGTTGACATTGGGCATAATAAGTTAAAAACCCAGATGTTAGAAAACACTTCTTCAAAGGGAACTTTAACCCGCTCGTAACATCATAATTATCTGGCCAAATCCAAAGGTGAAAATTCAGAACATGCGGTGTATCTTTATGCTGGTACTCGTGTGTTATGGTTTGAAAATCTTCCAATGAGTCACGTTTAAATTGGCTTAAAATCGCGATTAGACCAGTTCAACCGGAATGTTTCTTGAAGCTTCTATATGTGCATAAACAAGCGATTGCGGTTTCTTATCATTTTTCAACGACCCATAATAACTTATTAAGGTTAATGCAAATGTTCGCGTTTATATTATGTACTTGCGAGGTCATTGGAGTACAAATGCTGTTGGATCTAGATTCTAGAAAAATACGCTACTTTAATTGGTGTTGATAGATGTCCAATTGTTATTTTATTTGCATTGATTTTGGCCCATTTAAATTTGCCGGTTGGACTGCCAACTCTTTTTAAACTCGTATACACAAAATACCAAGTTAAGAATTATAAAAAGAATTATACTAAAAAATCCTTGTAAAATAACCGTTATTATGTTTTAGGTGTGAAAATAAAATTTGGACATCTAAATTTTGGGAGTACTAATCTACTAATTTTAAACACACATTTAGGTACGAGCTTCCAGAAATGAATAAATATTTTCTACATTTTTTTATGAACTAAATTTATAAAAATATTTGAACATTTTACTAATTTTTTTGAAATGCTATAAAAAGTTCCAAATTCAAATAATCCACAACCACTGTAAACCCAACAAACATACATAAAATGCAGCGTTGCCAGATTGCATACAATTTAATGCCGCCATAATGTGAAAAGAAATCGATATTTTCAAACTTTAATTGAATTTGCTATTTTAACAACTTTTGACTAACTAAAGAGTACGCATTTCCTTTTTACAAATGCTACAAACCACCTTGCAGGCAATTCTACCGGAAACAGGAGTGTCCACGCGATGAAATGCCGGTGCTCCGCCTTCAGAAATAATCCTTTTCTGGGGATTCACCCGGATGTTGTTGGGTTTTCGCTCGCTTTCCACGCAGCAGCAGAGAAGGAAACTCAGGGGCACCGCCTCACCCTCATCCAGAGTCTGGGGAAGATTGCGGTTCCGGGTCTCCGGCAGCAGAAGGCTGGCAAATCCTCCCAGGATCAGCAGAGCTCCCATCACAATCAAAGGCAGGACGAGCATTTGCTGGCCCTGAAATGGGAAGTAGGTTAAGATTAGTGATCGGGGTGAATCAATGAAAATCCCCGACTCTTTACTCACCATATGATTAATCATTGGAATAACTATTGGTCCCACCATGGCCACCACCGAGCTGAAGCTCATGCCCAATCCCCGCACCACCGTGGGATACAGTTCCGAAGCCAGGAGCGGCAGGACCACAAAGGACGAACTAATGCCCATCTTGCCGACGCAGTAGAGCAGCAGCGTGATGTCCGGATAGAGGAACGTGGCCACGCAGGCCACTCCGCCCACCAGCATCGAGATGAACAGTATCCAGCGCCTTCCGAAGTAGCTCAATCCCGGCCAGAGCAGCAGGTACGTGGGCAGTTCCACCGCCCCGGCCAAAAAGAAGTTCCAGATCTCATCGCCTCCGAGCGCAGGAGCATAGTAACTCAATCCCACGTAGACACTCGTGTTGGCAAACCAAATGAGCGTGATGATCAGGGTCTTCCGACGCATATTGGGTCCCCGGAACAAGTCCAGAATGCCGTAGTGGGTACTCGAAGATGATTCCGCTTCCGAAGCTCTTGTGCTGACCAATTTTCGCTGCAGACGCTCCACAAAATCTCGGTTCACACGCACACCATTCACTCTGGCCATCACTTTGAGGATTTTCATGGCCCTCCTGGTCTTTCCCACGGCCATCAACCATCTCGGCGACTCCGGCAGCACGAAAAAGCAGGAGAAGAGCATCAGCAAAGGCATAGACACTGCCAAACTGAGTTCCCGCCAATCGCGGACGACGTAGATAACTCCGGCCAGCACCACCAAGCCCAAGGAATAGGCGATATTTGAGACGATGGTGCAGAAAACTCTCCTTTCCGGCCCCACCAGCTCGATGGCCAGGACATAGGGACTGGCCAGGATCGCTGGAACCGTCAAACCCACCACGAAGCGCAGTCCGAGCCAAGTGTAATAGTTCCAGGCGAAGGCACTAGCCGCACAGGCGGTGATCTCAAGCAGCAAATAAGCGTAAAAGGAGGGACGCCTGCCCCACAGATCCACCAGGTATCCAAATACATAGTTACCCATCAATCCGCCCACACCGAAGACCACGAGAGCCAGGGTAACTAGGAAGCTACGGTCACAAACCAGGTTCCACTGCAAGAGACAGACATAAAATAATGTAGGTACATACGTATTGTAAGTAATATTTCTTAAAAAATAATATATATTTCTTTTAATTAGCAAAAACCCACCTCTTGAACCACTGTACTGGAGTATATGGATTTGTCGTAGTGCCAGCCATGCTGACATGGCACCACCTGAGCCGTTTCCGGCTGCAACTTGAGCAAATCCTCGGCCTGTTGACGAACCAAATCCGGAGGCGGCCGATACTCCAGATAGCGCACAATATCACTGTAATTCCTAGCGTACATGGAGCACTCGGCATAGGCCCCATTGCGATTACGCGGAATACTCAGGTTCTTTACCAGCTGCACATAATCCTGCGTCCACGGCTCCAGCTCCGGAACCCGACAAAAGTGCTGCGGAGTGGCCGCTATGAACAACTGACTAAAATGGTATCATATAAGTTTATTATTCGGAATCACTTTATCCCTTTCGTTATCAAGTGAATATGTTCTAAGATTTCATATTCTCTATTATAGGATACTTTAAAAGTCTTGAGAACTAAACCGGATGACCAACCTATAGGCGTGGAAAGCGCAGGGCAGGGCGGCAGGCAATAGCACCGAGCAAATGATGACCTTCTGGTAGAGCCCAAAGGAGCCCACCTCCCGCAGCACCTCGTCGAAATCCATGTCCGCCCGTTAGCCAGACGCTCGCACAACTGACGATCGCGCCGATCACCTTGTCCACATCCAATCCAGTCCAGGAACTGGCGGCGCTGCAGGGGCTGATTGGACATAATTACATTACGGCCACTCGTGTGCATTAATTAATTGGACACCGCGGCGTGGACAAGGTTCGAACTAGTTGAGCGCCCCAATCGCAACCAAAAATCCCAAATCAAAGCGAGCTCTCCACAACGTAGGGTTAGATATAGTTAGTCGGTCTATATTTCTTCGTGGCCCAGGTGGCACTTGGCACATAAAATTAAGTTAAATATCTCTAAAACTGAAACTATGGATCATCGTGATCTGTCTAACTGCGAGACAATCCGATGATGGTCAGTATGTACATGAAGATGTTAATGATGTCCAGGTAGAGGTTGAGGGCGGCGAAGATGTACTCCTCGGGACTGATGGAGTACTTATGGTTGCCTCCCAACATCAACTGGGTATCGTACACCAAGTAAACGGAGAAGAGAATGGCTCCGAGGGAGGCATAGACTAGTCCGATCACCTTGCCAGGAATGAAGATTGCAACGATTCCGAAAATGATGAAGACCACCAGACAGGCCACCAAAACTCCGCCGCACATTGTAAAGTCGTACTTGGTCTGCAGGGCAAACAGAGTGAGACCCAAGGCCACCGCTGCCGTAATTCCCACTGCCATCAGGACCTCATCGGCCTCGTACTGCCCGGCGATCATTCCCAGAAGGAAGGATTCGGCGACCGTGAACAGGAACAAGAAGATGAAGTTCAGAGGCGTCTTGCGCCGAACACTCTCGCAGCAGGCCATGCTTATCATGGTCACAATAAGAACAGCCTGAAAAAATTTATTATTATTCATTAACTAATTAGTAAACTTTACAAGAATATTTTATAGGTTTAAAAACTTACCAAAGCTATCCAAAAGAGTGCCGGATTTTTTTGTACCCATTCTTGAGAGGCTTTCGAAAAGGTAAACACACTAACGAAACCAAAAGTGATCAGCAATTGGCACTAAAAATAAAACAGTTATCATACATTATTGGCACGAAGGTATAATATATCAATTAAACTTAAAAAGTGAAGAATTATGTATATATGAGTAATCCATTCGTATATTCGTGGTATATTTAAGAACACTTATTTTGTATGGTTTTAGATATTTGTCTTAATGTTATACTATTAAAAATATAATTTTGTTGTCCAGGAAATAACAAAAAATGCTAAAAGCGTCAAAAATATTGTCTTTAAATTGTTTTAAAAGTGATAAATGAGAAAAAACCCTTATAATATTTTTTCACCTACCATCAATATCAAGTAGACCTTCCGGATGAATCCCTTCCGGATGCTCTGGTCATCGAAGGCGAAGCTCTTGTCCGCCTCCGCATCTGTATATGCGCCAGTTTCATCGCCTGTGTGGTTGGAAGACAATTCAAGGAAATAGGAAAGTTAATACAATGACTAACCGTACTGAAAGTGGTTGTCGCTGCTCATGGCTAAATCGCTATGACTAAAGTAAAGAGGCTCTCTCTGCTCGACTGGCGACAACGTGCGAGTATTTCAGCTTAATGGAACCGAATCGCCCTTTCTATGTGTCCCCATATGGACGACAACTTTAGATTAGCCGGTACCTGTCTCTTATCAAAGGCAACACTCACACTCGAGATAAGATTCATATATTGATGTGGGTGAGTAACTGATATATTGCCACCACACAATTTTAAACACGACTGTGCACTCTCCCTTTAAATAGATGAATCACAGTATTGAGCCACATACATAAACCTTTTCTGCTGTCTTATCAGATGAAAGTGCGCCGAGAGAGATATACTTCTTAGTCTTTTGCAGAGAATACTCAATGCAGTTGGCTAGCTATATACTACAGTCTATAGGCAGGGCGATTATCTAATCTAAAACACTTTCCGCTGCCAATTTCGTCTGGTTAAGCCCAATGCGGGCGGTACTTGCCTTGCTGGTAGTGATACATTTTATGGCTACGCCTTGCTGGAATTCACACGAACTACTGAACAGGTGGCCGGGTCAAAAGCATGTTATGGGGCCAACCCGAAAATTAAAACACCCCGCCTTCTAATTGTGGTGGTGCAGATAACAGATAACAAAGTAAAGTTAAGCGATGATAAAGCAGAAGGCAGACGATAAAGGTCTAGACCGAAGAAGTAATCCAACCACCTTCGTTGCTCTCCCGTTGCACACTAAAGTTGCATCTGGTGGTGGCTGACTGGCTGAACTGGATGAACCACTGGCGGAAGCCCCACAATGCTGGGGTCTGTGGCTTTAATAAATAGATGCGCTTTATTGTTGACTTTAAACTCAGTGTCGCTGCACGGTTTACAATGTTCGGTACTTGATTCATAGTTGCAAAAATCGGGATTCCTTGGTTATTACACACGGTTAAATGTTATGTTTTTAACAAGTGCAAGCCATGTTGCTTATATATTCTCACATAATTATGTTTATACGTGACTATTTTTTGTTGTTTTGTGTATCTGAATGGCATATCATTTGGTATACATATATCATATTTTTTTGGGAAATTTTGAAGAATCCTGAATGCTTGGACCTCAACTTAGGCAATACGTAAATAGAAACAAAACAAGTAAGTTCATTCGACTGACATTTAGAACTAGAAGGAAATTGAAAATTGGCAAACACAATGCGAATTAGATAGGTCGTAAGTAGTTGAGTAATTCGTTAGTTGCAGATTGCCTCCACCCGGTGAGGCTGTAAATACCAATGAGATTACGCGCGAACAATATTCGTATTCAGGAATAATCCTAACCTGGTTAAACTGTACATAATATTTGGAAATAGAGCGGAACTTAGTCGCGCGATGCGCCGATTATAGTCAGAATGTACATGAAGATATTAATGATATCCAGGTAGAGGTTCAGCGCCGCAAAGATGTACTCCTCGGGACTGATGGAGTACTTGTGCTCGCCGCCCATCATCAGCTGGGTGTCGTAGATGAGGTAAACGGAGAAGAGCAGCGCTCCTATCGAAGCATACACCAGTGTTATGATCTTGCCCTTCATGAACATGGCCACAATGCCGAAGATCAAGAACACCACCATGCAGACGATCAGAACGCCGCCCATCATAGTGAAGTCGTATTTGGTCTGCCAGGCAAAGAGTGTTAGAGCCAGACAAACCGCAGCTGTTATGCCCACAGCCAAAAGAACCTGAATGAAAAGGGAGATTTGGATTTTTATAATAATATCCAGGATACATAATCTAAGGTGCTTACCTCGGTAGGGGCATATTTGGTGGCCGAAACTCCCATCAAGAACGATTGAGCTACTGTGAATAATCCCAGGAATATAAAGTTCGTCGGCGTTTGGCGGCGAACACTTTCGCAGCAGGCCATGGACAACATGGTAATTAACATCACGCCCAGCGCAACCCAAAAGAGCCACATGTTCCGCCTGGCAAAGTTCTTGGTGCCCTCGTGGAACACAAACAGGGCAACAGCTCCAAAGGTGACAAGGAGTTGACCCTAAAAGAAAAAAAATCAATGAGCATTAATAAAAAATACAAGCCTTTTTACAAATAAAAATTATAATCCTATAATTTTTACATTGATTTCAATAATTTTTACATTTTAAACTTATCAAACCGATATCGTAATGGGAATTTGGTCTTTTTGCTTAAGAAACTTAACTCGTTATGCAACCTAAAAAACATTTTTTTAAAAAAAGGTCCTGTAAATTTTGACACTTTCTAAAATCAATAAAAAGTACTCCTAACTTTTAAAAACTTTTTTTTAATTTAGTCAAACTGAATTTTGGATATCGTTAGAAATTTTTAAACAATTATGTTGGTAACATCTTTAGCTTTTATTAAAGCACATTATTAAACTTTGTAAGAATTTTTTAAAATTTATAAAAAAAGACGATTGTAACAGTTTAAATCTTGCTTGAGTCTGACCAATACAATTATTGTACTGAAAGATTCATTACTAAAAGATATTACAATGTCATCTGAGAAAGTCGACTATCCCAAGACCTCTTCCTTATCACAGAACTATCATAACGTATCAATTTGATCATTATGTTGATTAATATCGAGTAGTACGCAGACTCACCATCAGAATCAGGTACACCTTGCGTATGAATCCGCGCCGGATGCTCTGGTCGTCGAAGGAAAAGTTCTTGGGCTGGCTCTCCGGATCATCGTAGGCCCCATAGCCGCCCGCCGATGGTGGTGGTTGGATGAATCCCGGCTGGGGGGCATAGCCACCGGGAGGTGGACCCTGACCGTAGGGCTGTGGATAGGGCTGAGCTCCTCCTTGGGCGTAGGGGGGATAGCCCTGCGGAGGTCCTTGCGGTGGGTAGCCTCCCTGAGGCGGATATCCACCGCCATATCCTCCCTGGGGCGGATAGCCGCCGCCGTAGTTGTACTGTTGGTTGGGATCTGTGGAATATGACATTTGCTCTTAGTTCGCAATCGAGAAGGGGAACATCCAAGACTTTCCGCTACAGTTATCTGTCTACAGAGAACTACAAATTCGAAATGAAACGCTTCGCTGTGACGAAGAGATGCGGTTAACCAAGAAACAATCTCGAGCAAATATGTACATACAACCATGATAAGACGGTACAGATACTATATGTTAAGAGAGAGGTAATGGAAATGAATCAGAACTTGGGGAGGCTCCGGGCAATTGCAGGGACTCAAACGAGTCGCAAGCCAGGGGGACGAACAAAAGCATGCGATCATAAACCGGATAAGCAGAAACACTCGCTTAGAAGTCAAAAGATTGAACCTTGGTATTGGGGGTACTGGGGAACACTTTGCCAGGACATTCTCGAGGGACTTCGCTCTAGGGATTTCTAATTCCAAAAACCGCTGTGGAGTAGATCCGAAAGAAATAGTGTTAGTACAGCCTGTCCTAATTGTACTCACCTTGCATTGTTCCGATGGTTCTTTACCTGCAACGAGAGGATAACAATCATTAGCTAATTAAATTAGTGACAGCAAAATGTACATAGTTTCTGGTTTCACTCTTTCGTGGCATGCAACTTTAATTATCAATCAATTTCGCACTTGCGTACTGAGCTGGGAAAGTTTTGTTTGTTGTGGCCGCCTGACGTGTGCCTTTTGAGATCTTGGGTTTGGGTACTCCTAAAATGGCAAGGGCTATTTATTAACTCTACCTATAAAGCTTAAACGCTTTAATCTAGTCGCAGCTATTAAATTTATTCAGCTGGAGCACCACACTCGCAAATTCCATATACATACGAACCAACACACATCAGTTCGCAGTAATAAAAGTGGTGACTCACTCTTTGCCAGCTTCTCGAAATTACCGGGAAAGTACACTATTTGAAATGCGATTGCCGTGACCTATGACTTATGACCTCCCCATTTCCGAAATTAGGGTCTTCGAATGACTAATTACCTCTGGATTCCGCTGATTATTTGATCTAAACAAACAAGTAAGTGTTGTTTTCCTGAATAATTGTTTTTTTTTTTTTGTGAAAGATAGCAGAGATGCGCCTGCTGACGGTTATCGAAACGAAGTTGTGTGAAAATCGACAGGGATGAGGGACTATTTTTTAAAGGTGTCGTATAGAGTGACTATTTCACCGAAGTTTTTGAAGGACTCGATTTGAAATGGAAGTATAAAGTATAGTATAACACCTGAAATATATTAAAAACCAGATAACTAAAAATAAAATCAGTATATATCTCAAAACTTTCTTTTCTTTGAACTTATTAAGAAGTATAACATTTTTTAAGAACTGGTGAAAATAATTTCATTTCGTAATACCTAAAACTAAAGGTTTCTAATATTTTATTTTAAAATTATGTAACCCTTTAATACTATATACATTTTTTAATGGTTAATTGATTACATTTTATTTTCCAGTCCAAAAGCGAAAGTGACGTCACAAATGCGCACCCTGCAAACAGGCATGCACGTACCGATACCTATCGATAACGCCGATGAGAAGTCTCTAGACTGCACCGCGCTGCTGGCATGTGCAATCGTACACGACGCTCGTGAAATCTTTTCGTTTGTGTATTAAAAGGGCAAAATCTAGCTGGTAAGCCGAGTGCATCCGAATGCACAACTGGGATAATCAATAAGTGAAGGGGCTTCAAGTGAGCGTCTGTGTTTATTCAACGGAATGGGGGCCGCGACGTTTAGGTTATGTGCGAGCCGCTAGACAAAGAGTTCCCCTGCCTCCGGAAATATTCCATGGACATATGGTTTATGTGGGATGAGATCGGGTGACTGAACTGCAAGCCGGAACACAATGCCATCTATTCGCCAATGGGGCACTTCATCCGCCTCAAGTGCTATTTATAAAACCATGACGCAACGCACACCACCGCACTCCTCCTTTTTCGCCTGTTGCTTATCGGAACTCTGCGGTTTACGGTCTAGTTTTGTGACCCCCTTGTAAAGTATACACCCCTTCTCCCTTTACAGCCGATTTTGTGCATTCCAAGATGGTCGAGGACAAGGAGAACGTGGCCAACGGGGAGCAGGTCTCCAAGAAGGGAGCCAAGAAGCTGGCCAAGGCCGCCAAGGTGAGTATCTTCTATTTGCGGACGTGGCGTGTGTTGATTCTTGAACCCCTGATAACAGCTCTAATCTCTATCCGTACAGAAAGCCGAACAGAAAGCGGAGACGGCCTCTGTCGTGGCTGCCAACAATGCAGCCGGAGATTCTGCCGAGGATCACGCCGCCGGCAAATATGGTCTCTCCGAGATGATCCAATCCAAGGATAAGCGGAGCGAACGCAACTTTGTCCCTGTCTCGGAACTGAGTGGCCAGGTGGCCAAGGGACTCGTCTGGGTGCGAGGACGCGTCCACACGTCTCGATCGAAGGGCAAGCAGTGTTTCCTCATCCTGCGCCAGCAGAGCAGCACGGTGCAGTGCATCCTGGCCGTGGGCGATGTCGTATCCAAGCAAATGGTCAAGTTCGCGGGCAAGTAAGTGTCGCTGTTCCTTAGTTATGATAGCTAAGGAACCTAAACCGAGAATAACAATCAATATCACATCGAAATTGCTCTGGTCATATAACATCATTAATTTTGATAAGCGTTTATGATGGTATATGTATTGTATTCTCAATAAGCAAACTTAAGCAGACAACTAAACCCACAACCCATTTTATTTTCCAGTATTCCCAAGGAAAGCATTATCGATATCCAAGCCAAGGCAGTGGCGGTGTCCAGCAAGATTGAATCCTGCACAGAGCAATCGCTGGAGCTGTCCGTCGAACAGATATTCGTGATTTCCCAGGCCAAGGCCCAGTTGCCATTGCAAATCGAGGACGCCTCGCGTCCCGAGACCGCCGATGATGCGGAGGGTCTCAATATTCGCGTGAACCAGGACACGCGACTGGACAATCGAGTGCTGGATCTGCGGACTCCGGCGAATCAGGCCATTTTCCGGCTGGAAGCGGGAGTGTGCCGTCTGTTCCGTGATATCCTCACCGAGAAGGGCTTTACCGAGATCCACACGCCCAAGATTATTTCGGCGGCCAGTGAGGGAGGCGCCAACGTGTTCACCGTGAGCTACTTTAAGGATTCGGCATATCTGGCGCAGTCGCCGCAGCTGTACAAGCAGATGGCTATCGCAGCCGATTTTGACAAAGTCTATACGGTGGGCGCCGTTTTCCGTGCGGAGGATTCGAACACTCATCGGCACTTGACCGAGTTCGTGGGCCTCGATTTGGAGATGGCCTTCAAGTACCATTACCACGAGGTGCTGCACACAATTGGCAACACGTTTACGGCCATTTTCAAGGGACTGCGCGACAAGTATGCCCGGGAGATCGAGTCTGTGGGCCAGCAGTACAAGGTCGACGCTTTCAAGTTCCTGGAGCCGCCGCTAATTCTCCAGTTCGCCGATGGCGTGGCCATGTTGCGCGAGGCCGGCGTAGAGACGGGCGACGAGGAGGATTTGTCGACGCCCAACGAGAAGCTTCTTGGCCGCCTGGTCAAGGCCAAGTACGACACTGATTTCTACATCCTCGACAAGTTCCCCTTGGCGATACGACCCTTCTACACTATGCCCGATCCGAACAACCCCGTCTACTCCAACTCCTATGATATGTTCATGCGCGGCGAGGAGATCCTGTCCGGCGCGCAGCGTATTCACGATCCAGAGTACTTAATGGAGCGGGCCAAGCACCATGGCATTGGTGAGTGTTTCCTAAATACTGTATTAAATGATGAGAACACTGGGTTTTGTTTCATAACTTAATAGATTAAGGTTAAACTTCAGAAACCCCCTTCAAAACAGCTAGTCACAAGATCTGTAAAAAAACAAATAGAAAATATCTCTCAAGTGCTAATTGTGTGTTTGCCCTGTAATGATAACAAGCGATAGCTAGTGTAAACTTTTTCACACAATAATATTTTTATTTACAATCGGTTCTATAGATACATAAAATATTGTGTGGTAAACTTTTCTTTACACTTATTAAATATATATTCTCTTTTTTATTATATTTTTAGATACTTCCAAAATTGCGGCGTACATTGAGTCTTTCCGCTATGGATGTCCCCCGCATGCTGGTGGGGGTATTGGCATGGAGCGCGTGGTGATGTTGTATCTGGGATTGGACAACATTCGCAAGACTTCCATGTTCCCACGCGACCCCAAACGATTAACGCCTTAAACACACCAAACTCAAACAACTCTACTCTTTAGAAGTGAATTAAATTCGATTAAACATTGGTTTTACTTTCCCTGTGACTTTCCAAGCATTCAGTTCTTATTATTTTTACGCCGACCCCATTCGTGTGTTGTTTTCCCATTTCTCAAGACTAACATGCTGCAGAGTTGTTAAACAACAAGAAAATGTACGAGAAGACTGTCTAGAGTCAAATTTATTTAACAAATCATGAGAAAATAAATATATGCGCGTATGTTTTGTACTTTAATATCTTGCTTTTAATGACTAAGCTTAACATTTGGAAGTGGTTAAAAAGGTAAAAACCATAAATCCAACTGGAACGATTTAAAAAATTTTGTTGCATAGTTTTATTTTAATCGATTTAATAACTATACAGACATTTTGATCTTTTAATTAAAGTTTAAAGAAATGATTATGTTAAGATTACAATTAATAATTCAGTAAAAGATTATTATACTACCACGTTAATTTTTCGGAGAGATTTTTAATCAACTAGATACGAACGAAAAAATTAAAACCTGCTGTGATGGCTGGATCATGATCGAAAAATATAGCTGAAACTAAAAGGCTGGCATACCAGTACTTTGAAATGGTTCAGGAGAAAGAGTGGTGGAAACTTCCCCCGTTTCTGTGTGGTCCACATTTGCTAAGATACGAATTTCATTAAAAACTATTCCGAAAACAAGATATTGAAGGACTTTTCCGAATTAACATTTTTGTCCGTCTGTTAGTCCCAAAAAGCTGTATATACCCGTTACTCGTAGAGTAAAAGGGTATATTGTATTCGTGCAAAATTATGTAACAGGTAGAAGGAAGCATTTCCGACCCTATAAAGTAAATATATTCTTGATCAGGGTCACTAGCCGAGTCGATCTAGCCATGTCCGTCTGTCTGTCTGGATGAACGCTGAGATCTCGGAAACTACAAAAGCTAGAAATTTGGGATTAACAACACAAATTCTTGGGCTTCCTACGCAGCGCAAGTTTATTTCAGCCGAGCGCCACGCCCCCTCTAACGCCCACAATCGCCTTAAACGATTTTATGTGTGTGTGTCTGTGTCTGGCGCGCACACTTTGAAAGATTTTGGAAAAGTAAAAATGCAGTTTTATTGTGTTTATCAATACCTATCGAAATGTAGAAGAAATTTTTCAAATCGGACCATTCGTTAAAAAGTTATGCCCGATCCAAGTTTTATATATCCATCTCCCTCGCACTCCCTTTAGCTGAGTAACGGGTATCTGATAGTCGGGGCACCCGACTATAGCATTCTCTCTTGTTTCTGGTTCTATTGTAACATGCCCGTCTGAGTAAAAGCTGATAGTGAGTTGAGATAGTCAGTGGCGGATCCAGGATATTGTTGTGGGGGTGATATTAGAACAATGTTTTTGTTGCATACTTTTTGTATACCAAAATTCCTTTAATTTTTCACCTAAGTGGGGGGTGATATATCACCCATATCACCCCCCGTGGATCCGCGCATGGAGATAGTGTAACAAAACTTTTTATATCAAAACTTTTATATGTTGAAGGAGCGATCATCAATATTTTTATTCGTTAGGAGCTGTTTTGGTTCATTTTTGTACATTTTTACCTTTGTCCGATTCCCAATTTTTTTTTTTTGATCTTATTCATAATGAATTAAACTTAAATTGTAAATGGTTTTGAACTCTGTAGCTGATGAAGAACACTGAAAAAAATACACTAAAAACAAAATTGTTATTTTTTTCAGGAAAAATAATTTTTCCAAAATTTGTGTAATTTTTTATGAAAAGCTAATACAATTCTTGACCGATTAGCGAAAACATCATAAAGATATCTTATACCGTTCCCAAAATATACAAAAAAGAGTGATGGCACCTTTTTCGAAAAAGTGCCAGAAATGCCAATTTGTGACCGCTATAACTCCGGTAGAACTCAACATTTTGCAAAACCGTTCAAATTAAGTTACTTTTTGTCGTTGTGAACAGGAAAAGCCAAATAGTTCGATGAAAATCGGACCTTCGAAACAGGGGTGGCCCACTTGGGAGATTTTGACTCAACTTTAAATGCGTTTTTCTCGAAACCATGATTTCCTCAGCTGCGTATCGTGTATCTCAAAAAGTAATGCTTCGATCATCATGCTGCTTTTACAGAAATGTTTGAAATGACATTGCCCACTGTCTGAACCTACATAATTCTAAAATTTGTACCTTTAAATTTTTGTTGAAAAAAAAACAACAATTGTGTGTATTTGTTGCTGTGAAAGTAACTATTCAATTGGTAGACTGTTTGACAATTATAACAGTTGATTTTACCAAGTTTTGTTTTGTGCGTATCGCGTTTATATTCTTCTTGGATGATTTTTTGTTTTAACCATCCAATTGAAATTCTAAAAATTACTTTGTTTACCGACAAGGTAATAAATCAAGACAGAACGCTTTAGTCGAGTACCTCGACTATCAGATACCTGTTCCTTAGCTAGACGAAGTGCGAGGGAGATGGAGATATGTACTGCTTGAATTCCATTATTTGCTCATAACTTTTTAATGAATGGTTTGATTTAAGAAATATCTTCCACATTTTGATAGGTATTAATAAGCACAACAAAATTGCATTAATTATTTTCCAACATTTTTTAGATGTTGGCGCCAGACACATTTTAAGGTCGTTTATGGGGATTGTGGAGGGGGAGTAGCACCTTGATGAAAAAAACTTGAGCTGCGCAGAAATTAAAGCACCTAAAGATAATATAAAACATTCTAGTAATTCTATGAAAATTCGAACTAATTTATTTCCAGAACGAACACTATTACACTATTAAAAGCACGGTGTGATGCTAATGAAATAAATTTTCTTCTTGTGTACAAAAAAGATTTTCTTTTATTTTTATGAAAATTTGCAAAAGTAAAGTCTCGTTATTTAGATACTCGATAACATGGATATTTAAACAAAAATAAAACGTAATCGGTGTCATTTTCTTTTCTCCACTTTTTTAAACTTCCGTATCTGTATCTGCCCCTTGCACATTGATAAGTGCGGGTGATACCCCTAAGTTTTTTGTTTTCACCGGCTTCATTCGAATTCAGTTAACAATTAAAGGAGTAGAAGCCCGTCTTTCAATTCTCCACATGTCGCACACCTTGTCAGCTCACAAACCGAGTCGAAATAAAGGCGAATGAACACGGCACAATAAATTGTATTCATTTGCAATCAGATTATTATCAATACGGAAACGCGGCGACGGAAGGGGCTGAGTGGGGGTTGGAAAACAAGGACTGCGGGGGCACTGCAAACACTGTTGACACAGTTGGCGCATACTTTTCATTGCGGATAGGCAGGGAACGGAACAAAAGGACGAAGAAGCCCCCGGATGAATGCGAATTCCATTCAATCTGTTTGTCGAACTTTAAAATCAGAGAGAAACAGCAGGAGTTTCGTCTACTTGAGGACACAATTGAGACGCACTCCATTTTATTTTCACACCGATGTGGCATCGTTAGCTGGAACCTGGAAACAACAACACAATATAAGGCTGAGAAACGGCAGCGAATCAAGTGGGCGGTGCTTGGATGCCCCGGCACAGGCACACACACTAGTTGTCTCGCTCGCTCTGGGGTCAACGTGCCTGCGTGCGAGGGAGACAACTTGATATGGGAAATTGCCATTTTGTTTTCAATGCTGCGCCGACTGCGCTGCCGCTGCGCTGCCCGCAAATGCATTGGATCTACCGCTCCTTTCGCCAGTTTGTTTTTTCTCTTCCGATTGAGCGGCAGCCGGAGCTCTCCGTGTACTTCTCTCACCGCCGCGCGCGATTTTCGAACGAGAATTTCTCGAATGAAAATTAAAACGAAATTATACCAGAAATCCCAGTGAGCGATCGCGGCAAGTGCAGTTCATTTGTTTTCCAAGTGCCACATCGCAAATAAAAAGGAAGAAATTGAAAAAAATAGAGATTTCCGCGGGTGTTGCAATCGCCATCGCCATCGTTAAAATAGTGCAGTTCTCTTTCCCGCTTCCGCTCTCCCGCTATCGCCCTCCCGCTCACTCAATCGGGCCGCCAAGAATTTATGGAATTTGGCATTTTGTGGATTTAGCGAAAATATTTTCATTGAGTGCGCCGGCCAAATGTTTGCTGCTCGTTTTCGGTTAAAAATAGTCGGCAGGAAAACCTGCGCCAAAATCTCAAGTATTCACGTGCAAATTCCCCAGCGTGTTTCATTTTAATTACTATTCAAATTAGCGACGACAACAAAACGATCTAGCGAAAGTTAAGTCAAATATTGACTTGCCAAGCGTTGTGAAATTGTTGAATATTTTCCAAAAAGTGATCTATAACGAATAGTTTATTGAAAGCTGCAAATCTTGTTGGATTACACTAAAAACTTTCAAGTGGTAAGTTGAGCAGCCGAATCACTGGTCTAATTAGGTCATATTGATTTTCTAATTGGTCTTGGTAGGCTACATACAGATCTGGCATTCTGACAGATCCTTGGTTATATAGTCATTTGAGCACTAAACTAAAAACAAGAAACATCTTTCTAAATTTGTATTAATTATTAAAATAAAAGTTCTTTTAAAGTTCTTTATTTCTTTTTTTTTTATAAAAAAAACAAACGATAAGAGTAACTATTCCATATTATACATACTATACATCAATAATGCAGTTAAACCGTTTTTATCATTCTATAAATTTGACTTTTTGACATAAACTTATCTTCTGTAAATAATGGGTTTTGAAGTTAAGAAGCAATGATATCATAAAATCCAAATTCAAATAGCTTAAACCTTGTTTTATATTGTTTTATACTCTTTTTATTGGTTTTTTTTTAAGAACCGACGGAAATGAATCTTAAAGATTTTACAATTGCCGTCGGATTAGGTCTTTATTAATTTCGATTTTTTACTTTTGACCTTTGTAATTTTAATTTTACTCACTGGTTGCTTGCTTACTTGTTTTTTTAATTTAATTTTTTTTTACCAACAATTAAGAGACTTTTTTACAATATTATATTTCGACTAGATGAAAGTAAAATAGCCCTAAAAATTACATCGTTAGTTTTTTTTTTTGGTTTATTTTATACCGCCGGCGTATAGCAACCAGTTTTTAATGAACTCCTCTTTTTAAATATTTAACTATTTGTAGTTTGTATTTCAAGTAAGACTGGATACCTAACTTTATGGGATTGTTAATTAATTTTCGTTTTGCTGTGAAAGCTTGCGTTTGTTACTTTTTATGGCCGTATTTAATCCTTGTTCATTGTTTGTTTACATGCCATTACTTTGCAACACACTTTATGCTTCGAATAATCCCATCATTAAAGTCGGTTTTTACATAAATGGCAGCAATTGGCTCTTCAGCTTTGAATTTCTTTCCACAATTAGCAAATTGTTAATGCCTTCTCCTGTACTTTTCTCCATTTTCCTTGCAGTTGGCAATTCTTCGGCGGAAACGCGGATGAGAAACGAAATTGACGTTCCAACGCCAAAGGGAATGGCCGCATAAAATAGAAAAAAAAACAGAAAAATAATAGAAAACAACGACTAACAGCAATCAACAATGTGGAAATGATAATTGCAATTGCCTGCACAAGCAAACAAAGGAGAGGGAGACAAGTGAAGAAAGTTGAGGAGCGACGAGGGGTGGAAACGAATCCCAAAAGAAAAAGAAAATACCCACGAACGGGAATGGCGAATGAATAGAAAGAAGTTTGCGAAAAAAACAAAGAAAAAACTGAAGAGAAACATAAACAAAAAAGACGAAAAGCAATTATAGCTCTTGATACAAACGCGATGGTGTTTTACAATATGTAAATATAATTAGTCGAGCGGAGTTTTCATTCCAGGAATTTCGCCAGCCAACAAAAGAAATAAATACTACAACTGCTGCAAAAAATAAAAAAATATACAAAAAAAAACTTGACTTGAGAGCCGGTTTTATAATTACTCCAAGTTTTTCGCCTCCCCCCTCCCCCCACCAATCTCTCTG
Source organism: Drosophila pseudotakahashii (assembly GCA_035046095.1). Lineage (NCBI taxonomy): Eukaryota > Metazoa > Arthropoda > Insecta > Diptera > Drosophilidae > Drosophila > Drosophila pseudotakahashii. The sequence goes on along the minus strand of JAWNOE010000247.1, from coordinate 944,238 downwards.
CTCTCCCCAGAGAGAATTCCAGTAGCGATACGATTACAAATCCAATTCGAACTCCGGGTATTGGTATCACAATTCCCCGTTCAAGTGACAATACCAATTTAACTACCATTCATCGCCAAACCGCAAAAACAGTGAGTGAGTGAGTGAGTGAGTGAGTGTGAGTGAGTGGCAGTTGCAGTTGCAAGTGCGATTGCCACTGCGACAATGGCAGTGTCCTGCCCCGAAGTTATGTACGGTGCCTACTATCCATATCTGTACGGGCGCGCTGGACCTAGTCGATCGTTCTACCAGTATGAGAGGGTGAGTACCGCAAGGCCATTCCCATCGATTGGTCACCGCCCACTGCAAGGGTTTCGGGTGGGGGACTATGGGGGACTTTTACATTCTGGAATCTGAGGGATCCTGAAGTTTTGTGTATATTCTAGCGCAGGCTTTCCAAACTCAGGTATTAATATCTTTCAAGTTAATAAAGTCAAGGAAATAAAGAATGTTAGTCAACCTATATAAGCAATTCTTCAACAGGAAGATATTAGTCAAATAATTTTAATAAAATTTAAGGATTTTTACAAAATGTATGGCATACCAAGATTGACTTTATATATATACGATTTTTTTTTGTTATATAGAAGTTTTTAGCTAGCTCAGGATATTCTATTACAGCGTGCCGAACGAAAATCTTGTACAACGCTTATAAAATGTATTTATTTTCAGCGATTTTGTTAACAATGTTGGCCAGAATTGTTAGAATTTACGTCCTAACATAAAAGTAAAAAAGGATTTTTCATTTAATAACAGAAGTAATCTAGGTTAAGTTTGATCATTGAAATGCAAACATAGATTTCGTATTATGTGCAAAACTATTTTATTAACCATCCACGGGGAGGATATGGGTGAGAGATTTCGCCCCACTTGGGTAAAAAATGATTGGAATTTGAGTATTCAAAATTTTGTCTGATATCCCCCAAAACCAAATCCTAGATCCGCCATAGTTCTTAACATTCAAATGCAAGCGATGGGATAAAATATTGTCTAAAAAATCTAAATTGGCTTAAGCTTAACTCTAGTTTTGCATTTTTTGAGTAAAATTTATTTTAAATCAAAGTTCCCCAGGAATCGAATGTTTAAAATTTGTCTGTGCATATAATCTGATGTCCTATTCATGAGTCATAACACTTTTCTTTATCGATCTGTATTTAAATTATTATCTTTCAACAATGGCGGATCCAGGATTTCACGATCTCCGCTATTTGAAAAAAATTAAAAAAATTTGTTTTAAAATTTTAAATTTTAGAATGACATTTATAAACGGCCTTTTTTTAAAATACTATTGTTTTTGTGCATTAAAGTTAGAATGCTGGGGTTTTCATACAGGTTCTAGGAGTTTCAGGAAGATTGTTTTATGTAAAAGTATAAAATTTGATTTTTAGTTTTGATCTTTTTTATTTTGTTCCGTTTTGATATTGTTTAAACCAAATATTATAAACCTTGGCTATGGCTTTTCATAGAAAATGTAGAACAAAAGTATTTTCTGTGGATAGAAACTGAGAAAAATTTAGGATAATAATCACAATTTATTAATTATTTTCTGCTTAATAACATTCACAACTTAATGAGTATTTTTAATTATTCATCTATCAGAAATTATCAAGTTTGGGTACGAAAAAATATCACTTAAATGTATAATTTCTTATCGATACTCGCCGCAAATCTTGAAAGGATTTTAGCTGTAGTTTACTACCCCATACTTGGAAACTTTTCATAACGTCACTTATAATTATTGGTTCTTTCATTTACTTAACAAGAAATAAAAATTATTTTATTTGAGTCTGTATTTTCTCTCACAATAATAATAAAACTATGAAATATCCTAAATTTACCTCGATGGCGGTGATTGCGAAAAAATTTTTTAACGGAGACAAGTCTTTTTGCTTTCACCCAAGGGAAATTTACATTTTGAGGACCTTTACCTTAAAGTATTCTCTTTAAAAAATATAGATTGCTTGTGTTATTATGTGCATTATGTAAACTAGGTTTATTTAACCCTCCATTAAAAAATGGTGAAAATCGTATCGAAAGATAAAGAGTTTCACTTTTAAAATGGTTTAACTGCATAACAAGCATTAATATTATTTTTACAACTTTGAGGTCCTTTTTTCTCAGAATAGTGAATGGTAATTCAAAGCGAATAAATAAAAAAAGGTTCAATTTAGTAAAAATAATAATTGAGTTATTGACTAAGATTCTTGGGATAATAATAATAATAACTATTTACAGTCCCTGTTTTTAACAATGTGTTTACATAATTTAATAGGGGAGGTCGAGGTTAGACAAAAGGCAACAAATTCGTGAAAACTCTCATTACAATCGTGTTTTTTTTGTACTGTATCAGTAGTATACATATAATGAGTAGAGGCTAGGGTGGTTGTATTACGAGTGATTATAATGACAGAATAATAAAATAATAGGCAGAGCTATTGCAGCGAAATTTTTGACCTAAATTTAAATCAAAATAAATATTATTGCATAATAAGAAAGGTCAATTGGTACTTAGTTGAAGTCGCACAGATATCTTAAATATTTACGATCTTCCAAAAAGTGTCATATAAAAAAAAGCTAACCAGAAACCGAATAAAAAACATTTTGATGCTAAGATTTAAGGTTTGGACATTTTTGGCGAGGAAATTGTTGAGCTTTAAGCGAAGCGGTTTTAGTGGCGAATGCACGTAAAAAAGGTGTTAAAAATTTCCCAACTCTGAATTCTCTAACCATCGATTAATTCCAAATTAGTTTTTTAAATTTGTGGCACAAGTTTACCAAGTTACAGTGGTTTTTAATTTGTAGAGAAGATAAAAAACACTTAGGTTTCACCTATATATTTTTTTTAAATTAGTTTAGAATATTCATTACTCAAAACTAATCAGCAAAATTGTTTTTCAAGTTAAACAAGTTAAAAGTTAATTACAACGAAGAAAACGTATTTATTTTCCACCGTTTTAATCTACTATCCCCTTTTAAGTTATTGTCCACTTTAAAGTTTTAACAATTTTAAATCCGAAAACCCTAAATGTAAAAGCAAATTTCTGGTAGCTTTACATAAAATCACTCGCTTTGCATAAACACAGAATGGCCATAAAGTGAAAACCACGAAAACGTTTTGTAAGGATTCCTGTTTATTTGTTTTCATTTAACCCAAAAGCGTACTTCTTTAAAACAAGTTTGGGAACCCTTGAAAGAGGGAAAGCACCGATGATGAGTCATGCTGGCTTTTTGCTAGGACCCACGTCCCTTTTGCTGATTGATGGCTCTCTTCACTTCTTGCCAAGGCCAAAAGCAGCAGCTACTGTTGCCTCCATCAATTTGTTTCGACCCGGTCGCGACTGAATAATTAGACGCTTCTAACAAATCATAAGAATTCACGCAGAACGCAAATCGATTTGGGAAACCCGAAACAATAAAGAACAAGCGGGAAAAAAAAGTGAAAAAAAGTTGGCAATATAAAGGGAAACATTTCAAGGAATTCCGCGAGTCAAATGCTGGCTTTGTTTCGCCTCTCCCGTTTTTTTTTTTGCTAACATTGATTTCGAAGATTTCGCTGTGATTTCTGTGACAAGTACAGAAAAGTTCTCACGATCGAGAGGGCTTTTGCGGTCCGGCAGAGTGTCCAGTTCGGTCCAGGCCCCAAAAACTCTGACCGTCGAGAGCCGTCTGGTCGACCATGGCCCAAAAGGCTGAAAAGGCTGAAACTCCTGAAGCTCGGCGGCTAAAATCCATGAGGCAGTTGCCGTTGTCGCTGGGGCACAAAGAAATTCTTGTGTCGCAAGTTCCAATTATACAAGGCCGCGGCACCAAATCGAAATTGGCCTTTTATGTAAGTAACCGATACGACACGATTCTGATTCTATGCTTTTGCATGCCCATAAAGAGGGACCGCGATAAACCCTCCTCAGTATATTGGGCTCCGTATTCCCGGCTGCTCCTCCGCAAAGCCAATCGCAGATTGAGTCAGCAGCTTTAGCTTCAGCTTCAGCTTCATTTTCAGCTGGATGACCGGTTTATTTCGTTCCAAAAACGCACAATTTTCGTCCGCCCTTTCGACACTTTAGCCAACCAAAAAAAAACTAAAAAAAAACTGAAGAAAATAAAACAAATAAACAAACAAAAACCTTGGACCGCTCGGTTAATTTATTGTGTGTATCGCCATTAGTTCTTGCCGATCTTGCTCTCTTCGCTCCCAACGCCATAACATAACCATACCGATTCGATCCTTGGGGCCTTTTGTCAACCGATCGCAGATAAACCAGGGAGCTGGAATAAAAAAAAGCTCGGGGCCCCGAAATTTTGTCGCTGGTTCGTCTGCCGATCCCCGGTGATTTATGCCGTGTGATCGAAGGTCTGACTGCTCGGCATAACCGACATATCGCCTGCAGCTAATAACACTGCAGTCGATTCGGATACAAATACACGGCGAAAATGACATCAAACGAAGGTTGATCTGATAGTGTACTTTAAATAGGTATTATATGAATTAAAAATTTAGTTTTCCTCTGGGACTCTAACCATACAAAACAACAAACAGTTCCTTTTCCATTTTACTATATTTTTTGGGACCTAATCAAGTTAAATCCTACAAATGATTAACCGATGGTTAAAAATCTTAGGGTTATACAAACAGATTGTATTTTATTGTAAATTGTAAATTGTAAACTTTTATTTAATATTAACTATTTCTCCAAGTTGAAAACGTTTTTGATTTCTGAGTTTAAAGTCGGCTGTACCTTAAATAGGTACCATAGGAATTAAAAATTCAGTTTTCCTCTAAGATTCCATTCATACAAAACAACAAACAGTTCTTAATCAAGTTAAATTCTGCTAGTGATTAACCTATGGTTATAAATGGTTAACCTAAGGTTATAAATAATTAACCTATTGTTATAAATCTTTAAACTATAAAGTCTAAGATGGTATAAACAGATTGTAGACTACTCTTTATTTCGTTTTTAATTTTTATTTAATTTTTATTATTTCTCCAAGTTGATTTCTGAGTTTGAGGTCGACTGATAAATCAAATAATCACGGGTCACCTAAAAAATCAATGGATATTTAACAAAAATTTTAATGATCTTCACAAATCTTCTCTTTTATATATGAGGTATTTTCAAGTGTAGCAATACAAAGCGGCTGTGCGTTTTGTATCTGTATCTGCGCATTGTTTCTCCTACGCTACTGCACTTGGTATCCGCGGTTTGGGATCCGCGATTCCCGATTCGCGATTCGGGAATGGGGAATAAGGAACCGCCTCCAATTTGGACTGTCGTCGCTGATAGTGTTGGGCGATAAGGCGGAACGCATTGATTATGTGCTTAAGCCAGGTGACAGATGCAGATACATGATCTGGCTGCCGCATATTTGCGGCAAGTGCCTGTGATGCTGCACCTTTCGCCGCAGCTGTATCTCAATCAATTTGTATCCGTATCTATTTAGCCAGTTGATTTCTGCTGACTCGGCGCTTTTCCTCTAATTAAGTGGCCAGCTAGAAAACGACGAGCAGCTGTTGTATCTGCCAGATACTCAACGCCGCTCGTAAATCAGGGCCGCTGTCAATGGTGCCAAGATGCACTCTTTCAAATGGTTCGTGCCCGGTTAACCCATTATTAACCCTTAGGCACGAGATCATAATTGGCATGCGCCTACGAAATGGGGTTCGCCTCGCTTGGCTGGAAGTTTATGCTTAAATTTAGAACGATTTTCGGCAGCAAATGTGGCATATCGGGCAGGGGGCAGCGATTTCGTTTCCATGGGGTTATCTTCTAGGGAGCCCAGGCACTAATGGGCTCATTATGAGGGGAAATCGAAGGGGGACGGTCGAAGGTGTTGCTCGTAAATCGTCGACAGCGCCGCATTATGTTTGACACTCCGCTAAGCAGGAGATTGCGGCGTGATTATCGTCTTCTGGCCGCTCTCCCATTTCAGTTCACGTCCTCCCACCCCGAACATCGAACTCCGAACCCCATCCCATTCCCATACCATCCAGCCATTTGGAGCAGTGCAACCTTGGCCCAAGTCCGTGATAATATGCGCCAAACGCTCGTAAATTTAATGGCCTCACTCGCGTTTTCCATCAACATAAATTTTCTTATTGTGTCATTTTCAATTTGCTGCAACGCGTCCCATAACTCATTACTTGCCCGTCAACCTTTCGGGAATCTGCTAGGAATATCCACTTATATCTCCCGAAAAATGGTTTTAGAAGGGCTAGAGCTAGTTATACAAAGTTAGGTTAGGTAAACCTATACAAAGTTTTAAAAAACTTAAAATTTAACACCCGTTAACAGAAATTTAAATTCTGATAAAATACTAGATAATGGAAAAAAGTGTAGCACAACTAAAAATGTAAGAAGCCATTTTAATACTCTGACAATCCTAAACTAATTCCAAATCTCAAAACTAAGCTGAAATAAAAGTCTATAAATGGAATCTCCCATTACTTCTCATCTACTTTTTTAATCAAACTGGAATTAATTCTGAAAAAAATCTAATAATCTCCATAATTACACATACACACAAAAAAGCATATATCCGTAAAATCGATATGTGCACAGAGAAAAAAAAAACCAAAAATAATCATCCATCGGGTATTTTTTCATATCAATTTTGGTCCCATATGTGTTCATATCAAAATGATATTTCCGAACATATGACATTGTACCATATTGATATGAAATCGTACCATTTTTTTATGGAAAAATTGATATGAAACAATATCAGTCCCATATTGTTCCGTTTTTTTCTCTGTGTGCATGTAAATTTCTGGTTATGCAATACGTTTTTATCGTTTTTACATGAAATACTCATTTCAACCATATCAAGTTAAAATTGATATTACATAATGTAAAATCGATCTACGTTTCATGTGCTGTATCTTTTTTGGAAAATGGAAATAAATTGCATCTAACATTCTACCATCTCATCATCTCATTATCTTTGAAAAGTACAATTTAAGTGGGAAATCTAAAGACTATTAATAAAAACAAATTGATACGAAATAATGCTAAATAATATTTCAGTTCAACCAGGATCTGTACTCCTCCTCGGGCGTCAACTTGGCCGCCTCATCGAGTGCCTCCGGCAGCTCCCACTCGCCCTGCAGCCCGATTCTACCGCCTTCGGTGAGCGCGAATGCCGCTGCGGCGGTGGCGGCAGCGGCCCACAACAGTGCAGCGGCGGCGGTGGCCGTTGCAGCGAATCAGGCCAGCTCCTCGGGCGGAATAGGCGGCGGTGGGCTGGGCGGATTGGGAGGCCTGGGCGGTGGACCGGCGAGCGGACTGCTCGGTAGCAATGTTGTGCCCGGCAGCAGTAGTGTGGGCAGCGTCGGTCTTGGAATGAGTCCTGTGCTGAGTGGAGCGCCCGGACACTCGCTGCACAGTTCGCACAGGACGCACGCCCACTCCCACGCCCACTCCCTCGCCCACGCACACACGCACCCGCATTCGCACACACACACGCATACGCACCAAACCAAAGAAGAGGATCTCATCGTGCCGCGCAGCGAAGCTGAAGGTGAGTTAGGAACCCTTTGGATCAGAATCACTATAGATGGAATAGTGTAAATCAATTATACAATGCACAACTCATTTAGAAACAATTTTAATGAGTTTTCAAAGCGCTGAACTTCCTGTAAATCGGATTAGTAGGCAGAGATTAGATGGATGTAAGAGTTCCTAAAGTATTCCGACTGGAAATTAAAATCAATTTTCAGTCTTAAAAAATAAATTCGGATATTCCTTAGACTTAAGCCTACTACATTTTCCTTTTTTGAAAAGTTAGTGACCATAGTTTGAGAGATTAATCCTCTCCACTCTGATAATTCAAAAATAATGCAACAGCAACCTAAACTTAAAAGCCCCCCCACACTAAATCCTGGATCCGCCACTTAAAAGAATATATCGCTTGTTTATAAAAAAGTTCTATTAAATAATAATCTAAATTCGTAATAATAATGGCAATCCATTTTACTGGCGAAAGTAATTTACAGGGAAAAATTAAGTCGTTTCAAAGTAATCACAAATAAATTGGTATAATTATTGGTTTAAGTTTAAAGATCCCCTAGATGATCTAGTAATTAATGAATTACTCAACTTAATTAGTTCATTAAGAAATTGCATCCACAAAGGTCATGTTGAAAGCTAAAGTAGAAAGGCCAAAATAAAAGTATAAACTCTATAGAAATTATTAATAATTCATCAGCTAAACATTATAATTGCACCTGTTCATTTTAAGGTTTCAAAACTTCGGATTTTATTGCTTATAACTTGCTTGTTCATAGATATGGTCAATGTCAGTGTTTGCATAACATTTGTTTTTTTTTGGCAGCGCAATGAAAATCGTGTGAGTGAAAGAGAAATAGTGAGGGAGAGCCAGATAGTCATCGCACATTCGTAGCTAATTAATTTGAAAATTCTTGAAATTTCTGACGAAGCACTCGCATTCCAAACCAGTTAGCATTCAATAAATTATATCATATTTTCCCCGATGGATACTCGCCATTATTTCGCGATTATTTAATAGATTTTCCACTCACCCTATCTCTCTATCTCTAATTTTTCAGCACGCCTGGTGGGCTCCCAACAACATCAGCATCACAATGAATCATCCTGCTCCTCCGGTCCGGATTCCCCGCGCCACGCCCACTCTCACAGTCATCCGCTCCACGGGGGCGGTGGTGCGACGGGCGGTCCATCTTCAGCGGGCGGAACGGGATCGGGGGGCGGTGGAGGTGATGGAGGCGGAACGGGGGCAATACCCAAGAATCTGCCAACTCTGGAGGCGCCGATGGGCAGTGGTGGCGGCGGAGGTGCTGGAGGCGGAGGGCAGGGCAGCAGCGGCCAGGGACAAGCTCAGTATCTATCGGCCTCCTGCGTGGTGTTCACCAACTATTCGGGCGACACGGCCAGCCAGGTGGACGAGCACTTTTCCCGCGCCCTCAACTACAACAACAAGGATGCTAAAGGTAGGTGCTAAGATATAAAGTTGGAATGAGAGCAACGGTAGCTCAAATAAAATAGAAATAACCATCCAATCAGTCCCCCCTCGGGCGCCATGTTAAAATAAGTTTTATACTCGGCCGCCATATTAAAATATGTTTTCTACTCAAGGATTACAAATAACAGTTAAACTGTTCAACAAAATTGACAAAAAGTTCTTATTTTAAATATTTTGTATGATATGACTAGAAGTTTAA